>CM067339.1:157632657-158832657 GCA_034376525.1 Nicotiana benthamiana
TAATGTTAGGGTTAAATTCAAAAATAACCATACTTATAATTAGTTGTTCAAAAATAGCTTAGTTTTAAAATTAATCGAAATTTAGCTATTTTATGTAAAGATAAATCTGAGCGTTCAAAATCCAGAAAATACGCCAGTATATTGTGCTGGAGTTCCAGCATAAGTATACTTGAATTCCAGCATATTATACTGCAGTTCTAGAATAAGCATGCTGGAACTCCAGCATAATATGATGAAGTTCCAGCACAAGTACACTTGAACTCCAACATAATATACTAGGGTTCCAGGAAGTATACTAGTCCAGCATAATATACTGGAGTTTTGAGCACCGGTGCTCCAGTCTCTAGTACATTACACTGGAACCAGCAAAGTATACTGGTCCACATAATATGTTGCAGTTCATACACACTAAGCCCGAACTCCAGTATATTATGTTGGACCGATCTATGTTGCGGCAAAATAGTAGCTATATTTCATTGACTTGGTAAACGATGAGTATTTTTGAATGATCAGTCGGAAAACTGTCTATACCGTGCTATTTTTATGTAATGTTAGGTTGATTGTTTTAAAGTTCATCAAAATGGTAAGTTAATCCAGTCCAATCCATCAAATGCCTAGGTCGTGTGGACCGGATCGGTCCTTATTGACACTTTACGTATGATGATTTAAGGAATAGTTACCTCCTATAGCAAAGGTTCATACCTTATTTACTTTAAATAAATACTCTTTTAAAAAATGATATTTCATAGTCATCTTTTGATTTTTATAGCCAAATATCAGTTTATGGTCACCTCCTACTCTTAATCCATAAAATACGCCTTGTATTATTTTTCTCTCATTTTTTCATATTTTTCTCCATCCTCTCTTTCAACTCCAGTCTTTCTCCATGAATACAATCACAATACTCCCAAATACATATCAAAACGGACAGCTTTTAACTCTCAATCTAAAAGTTTTCAACAAGAATGGAATGGAGAGAGAAGTGAAGTCAACAACTATGGACAAAAATCAAAAAGCTTCAATATATGATACGGCCAAGAACCAAAAAAGGCCACCAAAATACCCTTACAACCCTAAACAGACTCATGTGGACGTTGAAAACGGCACAGGTGTGATGATTTAATTTGTAATTATGACTTACTAAGTTGAATTAACTCAATGTGGACGTTGAAAATGGCACAGGTGTGAGGATTTAATTTGTAATTATGATTTACTGAGTTGAATTAACTCAATGTGCTTTATTTTTTCCTCTTCTCTTTGTCGTTTTAGGGTTCTGCCCAATTTGGGATTTTCCGTCCCAATTTACAAGCGCTATTTCAAATTCAATTGTAAAGAATAGATTTTTTGAAGTGCACTTAAGGGTATTATGGTAACAAGAATAGTGGCGTCGATGGAGGCAGTATATTAGAGCGGCTTCTAAGTTTCTTCATCTCTCCTTCATCACATGCTTTGTCTTCAATCCCGTAATTACATGCTAATCGTCGGCAACCGGAGACAACGGTGATAGCGAGCAAGGACTGGATACTAGTGATGCTTCAACAAGACGACATTAGGGTTGTTCTTGAACAAAGATGACGAAGTTGGGAGCTGAGTAAATTGAATTTTCTGTTAATATATTTCAATGTATCTCGTTGTATTTCATTGTCTTTTTTCATTGTATTTCAATGTATCTCGCTGTATTCTATATATTTCATTATATTTATTATCTTTTTTTATTGTATTTCAATGTATCCCACGGTATTCTATGTATTTCATTGTATTCATCGTCTCGCTATATTCCATGAATGTATTCATATGTTTTTAATTAATATAATTTATGTATTCAAATATTTTTTTAATTATATAATTTCTGAAGATTGCTATGTTTTTGGGGTATTTTCGGTTGAGAATTCTTTTTATAACTTAAAATACAAAATTTGTATGTTATAATTGAGTTTGTTGAGTCATATCAGGAGTCTATTATATTAATTGATTCACTTTCCGTTTAAAAACAGTGTAATCCATGTTTCATGCCGTGAAAGCATTCAAATACAGTCAAATATAATAATCTATCTAGTTGTAATCTCATGTTTCACGCCATGAATACGATCAAGTACACTCAAATACAGAAATTTGTCAAGTTGTAATACCCTGTTTTATGCCTAGAGAATACAGTAGCTTAAATACATCGAATACACTTTAAAAAGTCTGAAAACGTAGCTATAGAAAGTAATATAGTAAATGGTAGCTACGACTAGCTAATAACCACTAAAATATAGTGGTTTTTGAAAGTTTCTCGTGATTTAATACTAAATAAGAACTTTGTTGCTCATCAACTGCTTGGTTCGGTAAGTGGCATAGGTTCACGAAGAAAAAAATAGAGTAATTAGTCAATTTATAAAATATTATTAATATTAGCCAATTAATTATTTGTATGCAAAAGAATATTACTTTTTTACTTTCTTTTTAGTGGGTTTTGTTGAAATAGATTAGATACATCTTAAGGAGTTTACATCTTAGTTTTGAGATGATTTGGTAGAGTTTTGAGGTAGTTTGAACTGAAAATTCGAAGTAGAAAATGAATATAGAAAAAGATAATATGTGTATCACACTGTGTATCACATATGTGTCATATTTGTATCAAATGTGTATTACATGTATATCCATGTATACCTATATGTAAGATACATACGTGAAACCAAATCCAAATCACCTCCAATCTTCCTCAAATTTTGTATATTGACTCATCTATATATTTTCAATGAATTTAAACCATACACATTGAAAAATATTCATTTTTGCTTAGATTTTGGAACCTTGTACATATTTTTTGATATTTCATCACCTTGTTTGCTATCTCATCCATGAAATTTCCTTTCCGTCTTGCATCTAATATTGTTGATCACGCTAATAATATAAAGGAGATCTTTGTGCGTGATTCTTGGAGAGAAAAATTCTTATTTGTTTGGATCTTTAATTTTTATTTGTGCTTGGCTAAGTTTGGTAAGTCTATGATTTATTGCTAGAGATTAGTAGTTAGGACTTATTTGGGATATTTCCGTAAGATTCTCTTTTTTTTTTGGAGGGGGGGAGGATAGGGGGAAGCTCCTATATTTCTCCTCCCAAGAATCTAGAAAATTGATATTATATAGCCGTTCTCAAAATAATAGCCGAATATATATATATATATATATATATATATTATTTATTTTTTCAGCTACTAAATTGAAATAGTTTCTGGCGTGGGTTAAAACTGATAATAACCCAAGAATCTTGCCCAAATAGTAGAAGGAATTTTCACATTCCTAGTCCATATAGAAAACTATATTACCCTCAATGTTTAAGGTTTGATTTAATTACATTTAGTATACCTAATTACCAATTCTATAACATAATGTGTTTTAACTGTACAATTAGTATACCGTATATCACTCCTTAATTAATGCTACCGTGAATTCCTTCGAATCTCCCCCCCCCCCCTCCCCACTTTTCTCTCTCCCAAGCCCACTCCCCACGATAATGAATTTGAATATAAATATCATCAAATCATCCACTTAAATATCATCAAATCATCCACTTCTTCAAATACCAAGAGCACAAAATCAAGAAAGAATGGCAGCAATATAAGTAGCACTCAAAATGCAGAGGAACAACAGAACAATTGCAGATACTTAGGTGTAAGGAGAAGGCCATGGCGTAGATATGTTGCGGAGATAAGAGATCCAAATACGAAAGAATTCAAATTTGTATTTTCAAAAATCATTATTTGTTTTGATTGGGTGTTGTTGTAAATAATTGAGAATATGTTTTGGAGTTTATATCTTAATTTTGAGGGGTTTTGGTAAAGATTTAGACTTGGTTTTAGCTGAATTTCATATTGAAAGTCGAAGAAGAAGAAGAAGAAGAAGAAGAAGAAGAAGACGAAGAAGAAGAAGAAGAAGAAGAAGAAGAAGAAGAAGAAGAAGAAGAAGAAGACATATTGTAGAAATTGTAGATAAATTGTACATTATTTTTTACAGAAGTTTTGTAGAAGTTTTAGTCGTTTTTGATTAGTGAAAATAGAAAACAAAGTATCTACAATAAGAATACAAATAATCTACAATTCATCTACAAAATATCTACAAACTGGGTATATTGAATTTTAATATCCCAATTCCCATTCAATTTGTAGTTTAATTGGGATTTTCGACATAATTGTATTTTTTGCAGAAGATTTGTAGAAGTTTTAGTCCTTTTTTATTTGTGAAAACAGAAAACAAAGCTTCTACAATTCGAATACAAATAATCTACAATTTATCTACAAACTGGGTACATTAAATTTTTATCTCCCAATTCCCATTCAATTGTAGCATAATTGTATTTTTGACATAATTAAGTTTTTCAGAAGATTTGTATAAGTTTTAGCCATTTTTTATTTGTGAAAACATAAAATAAAGCATCTACAACTAGAATACAAATAATCTACAATTTATCTACAATTTCTGCAATATTTCTTCTTCTTCTTTTTCGAGTTCCAGTTTGAAATTTCGTCAAAACCAAGTCTAATCGTCATCAAAACCCCGTAAAATTGAGATATAAACTCCAAATTATATTCCCGATTATTTTCAACAACACCCAATCCAAACAAATAATGATTTTTGAAAACCCAAAGTTGAATTCAAAGCTTTCAAGCTTTTTAATGGCTGTCAATGGTGGAAAATATCCGGAAGAATATTTACTTCCATAATTGTAACGCGCCTAAATAAGAATATCTGGAAGAATATTTAGTTCCAGATGTAGCGCGCCTAATTAGGAAAGAATCAGCTCCTAATAATTGATATTTAATAAATTGTATATATTTTATAGAATAACTGTGAACATAGCGGATAAATATAAAATTATGTATATTTTTTATAATAAAAATTCATATATGATATAGGAAGGAAAAAGTGTCATAGTAGAACCGATTCTAAGGCCCAAATAATGTATAAGATGAGAACTAAATGCTCACAAAAGGTCAACAAAAACTGAGTTCTCCGCGAGGATTAACTTTAGGGTTTATATCTAAATTAGAAAATTTAATCTATACGGCCCCTAACGAAACCATTTCAAAAAACAATGAGGTCTCATGCCCGTCAACTAAAGTCCAAATAGTAAATGGTTGGGAAGTAGAAGAGAAGCAGAGAAGGAAGAGTTGGCCTTTGTAATAGAAAGGGGTTTTATGACCAAATTTGATAGCATTTTATAAGTAAGTTTAATATGGTAGTTTTTTTGCTCTGGACTGGAATTCTTGGGGAAAGATGCCTTGTGAAAATTGAAATGACTGAACCAACCCCAGGATGGGACCTAATAGCCTAGTCTAAGTGGTAGAGAAAATGAACTATCAGCGTCAGCTATAGCTCAAGGGGTAGAGAAATAATCCAGACTAACGAAACGAATTATTAAATCCATTTCCTGTAACAGATAAAGTTTAGTTCTCAGTTCCCTGCTTCTACAGAATGAACTAGTGAACTAAAGTACTAAACAATGCATATGTGTTTTGAATGGCACGTTACTGACATTCTCTGTATTCGCATTTCTCTCTCTTCCCCTTAAGTTGCAAGAGCTCACCTCTTCCCGGCACCCCCAGTCCCACCCCGTTCAACAGTTCGTTTTTGCCTCTGGAGGGGGTGACAGTGAGAGGGCTCATGTCACCCCCTGGAGCAAAATATAACTGCACATATTTCCTAAAGCTTTATGAAAGCTGGCTGTGTATTCAACGTCATATTCAGTTGACATGTGGTTACAAACAGGCATTATTGACATGATTGAATCTTTGAAAGTTGAACAAATGAAAGAGCATTATACAGTTATCAGGAGTGTAATCTTGAAGTTCAAGTACACCGAAGAAGAGGAAGTTTATTATTGATGCAAGTAATATAAAAAAACTCCTAAACCTTCAAATAACATGCATGAAGCTTGCTAAAGAAGTTTTCTCCTGGGACGAGAATGTTCCTATTAATGTGAGAGACCACGTCTGCAGAAAAGACTAAAAACATCTCTACATACTTTTTTCCAAAATATCAAAAACATTTCTTGACATATTTACGTCAGTAACATGATAGAGAAGTGTGTATCGTTTCTGATAGAAATGATAGTAACAATATCAGGCTTGCATATCCTTGTTAAATCAGATTCTACATATTCTTCGCATGATTTCATCAATTTCAAAGTCATTAACACAATCTAATTGATAACAATGAGAAGAAGTGATATTATTTCATTTCACTATGTTACTCCATTTAAATTCCAAACAGAATAACTAACAAACAAACAAGAAAACGAAATGCGAGGAGAGAAAAGGTTATCAATGAGGTACAGGAGAGCTGGGAAGGCATTAATCGTTGTCACAAGACAAGTTCTCTATAAATCACAGGCAACCAAGAATTCTGTGTTCCACCCAAAACAGTGGCACGATGACAACAAAGACTGAGCGGGTACAAGCAGCAGCAGAATAAGCAACTCTGTCGGTCCTGTTGATAACTGACGTATAGCCATAACTCAGGCCACCAAAGACTTTATGGCCATAAACTTGCCACTATTCATTATCAGGCAGCTCCTCATCTAGACCACTCTGAGCAATTCTATAGTACAGGATAGCCATGGTTGCCATGCAAGCCCTGAACGTAAGAAAGTAGAGAAGTTTCATGTCTACCAAAAACTAAACTAATGATAATGATAATAATGAACATAGACAACCTTTACGTTTCCATCTGACAACTAGCTTTGACCTGAATCTATAGGTAAGCTTAGCATGTCAACTATTTTCAGTAAAGAAGCAGAATTCAACAGAATAAATTTGATCAAGAAAGGGAGCAATAAAATGGGGAAACCAAGAATCAGAGTTAGCATTACATGATTGCTATAATGAGGAGGAGTTTTCTTGGATCCATTCTTGAAGACTTATGATGGCGCTGACGACCTTCAGTGACTTCATCAATATTTGATGCATCTTTTCGTGGTGGTGCAGTTACTGGTAGTGTTGGTAAGGAACTCGACCAAAATGGGAGCAATGATCTCAGAAACTTATGACGAAATGAACCTGTTGATAAAAGACATTAGTTTGACAACTACTACACCAGTTGGGTCGGCTACAACAACAACAACAACAACAACCCAGTATAATCCCACATAGTGGGATCTGGGAAGGGTAGTATGTACGCAGACCTTACCCCTACCCTGGGGTAGAGAGGCTGTTTCCAATAGACCGCCGGCATCCTTCCCTCCAAGAACTTCCCACCTTGCTCTTGGGGAGACTCGAACTCACAACCTCTTGGTTGGAAGTGGAGGTTGCTTACCATCAGAGCAACCCCTCTTATCTCAGTTGGGTCGGCTACATGAATCATATATATCCGCTCTATTCGGGTTCGTCTCATTTATATACTCGGTAATTTATCTTTCAAGACAGGTGATGTTTTCTTTAAAGCTGACAATTCGCTAAATTGCATGCTTACCCTTACACTAACATATATTTATCTAAATTAAAGGACTCCCGACTCAATGTAATTGCACCTCAACTACTAAAATTAAAACCCAACTATGATATCATTTATATTGATAATGTTCTTTGCTAAGATCATATGGACTCTTGACAGATTATAGGTCTTCTCAAACAACTTTACTCTGAGTGATTTTTGGTTCAACTGATCCCTTTTAACACATCACATTGTGGCACAGACGGACTTGTGCATTTGGAGGTACACTTCATTCTCTTTCAAAGAATTAGTTCGACAACTCTCAAAATCACAACACAACTTGCATGAATATAATTAATGGCTTCAAACGGAGGGAAATCTAATTGCATTCCCTCCTTTGACAAGAAAAGCTCCAAGAAATAGAGAGAACAAATAGGTAGTTAATCGTACTTCCCACTTTTCAGAAAAGTCCCAATAGTTTCAAATTGAGACCATTAGATACAATTTCAGAATACCAAGTGCTATCCAAGAAAAATACAAGCAACAATAGGGGCATAGGAAAAAGTATTAGTTGCAAATAGCAATGGAATTTTTTTCATTCATTTGACCCATGGGAGCTCACTTAGGAAAATATACACATTATGAAAAGGAAGAGAGCTCACCTCTCTTCGTGTACTTTTTCCGGTTTCCATCTTCATCATCAGCAAAGTACGAAATTTCAGAGTTTTGCCTTTCTACTTGCACTGCAGTCTTTCGTGTGGTGGCTCCAGGCTGCGAGGAGTGTCATTGGGAACAAGATGCAAGAAAACCCCAAAACAACACACAAAATCAAAATCTGAAGTATGTAATACACAGCTTGCAACATGAAATAAAATTGCTTACACCAGAAGGACTTGTGCTTTTCATGAAATTGGACTCGTGATTAGACATAGATGAAGGTGCTGAAGTAGGACCATCTATATCCACAATGTCCATGCTTGCGGGTTTGGAAGAACCTGCGGCAATTGCAGCTAATCCTTCAGAATTTCCTGCAGTTGAAACATGCTTCAATGGATCAGAAGCAAAAGCCGGTGGAGGACCTCGAGGCTCTGTTCCTGGCAGCGTCACTGGATGGTTTCCAAACAAATTCTTCTCCAGGCCAGTCTGCAAAGCAGCAAAAGGTCAGTATGGCCTTGACTGCCACTGGATTCACAACTGGTTAATTCATCTAACAAATTACAATCAGCTAATGGACAATAAATTCAAGTGTGGTCCTCACTACAATCACAATCTGGTTTGCAGAAGATAGAAAGTTCACATGAAAGCAAATGAATATGATGTGAATTTTCATACATGAAGAAGTTAGTACTATATATGGTGAAATGTGGAGAGTATATTCCAGGAAAACCAAGATCAGCTAGAAAGTTCAATTTTCCAATGTTCGGTTGAGGTAAATTGTTAAAGATGTTTTAATCTAACAATGACGTGAGAAAATGACATGTAATATTTATGGGCTAATCAAATACAACAACAACAACTACCCAGTATAGTCCCACAAAGTGGGGTCTTGGGAGGGTAATATGTAGACAGGCCTTACCCCTACCCGAAAGGGCAGAGAGGCTGTTTCCAATCGACCCCCGGCTCAGTGAAGGAAAGGAAAAATAAAAACAAAGACAAAAACAAAAGAGCATTAGTAACTCCAGCAGAAATAGCGTAAATAATTATCTAAACATAAGAACCATAAATAAAATAGCATGCAATAATATCAGACTGTAACTACCATAAACAACTACTATAAGGGGGACACAATCCAATACACAAATCATCTATGTCTAAATCCATGTCACTTACTTCAACCAACTCACAAACATTGTTGTTGGAACCCTTTAATACTCACCACTTACCATCCACGCACCATACAACCTACCTCTATGCCAACCAAATGTTGAAAAATGACCTAAAGTAGTTCTCCGAGGTAAATATTTTGCATGGTAAAATTTCAAGCCACACAAATGTCAAAACACACTGGGTGCGCTCAAGAAATTGTTCAAAAAAAGAGATATATTATTTTAAAAGAAAAACAAAAGAGAGCTGAAAATTAGTTAATAACGATATGGTATGGATGTACAAAATTAAAGAGACAAGCACAGTTTATACTTCAACTTAAATGTGACTTCTTCATAAGACAGTTTTCCTTAACCACTTAAATAATATATGAAGAGCATTTCATCAGCAGGACAGTGCCTGTCTAATCAAAAGCCACCATATAGTTATCACTCTATTATTTGTCAACCCTTATTAAGAGGTTAACATGCTTCAGAAGATATAACCAATTTGATACCTGATACTACTCTGTGCCAAATGTTATCAAGACAACTAACTATAGTCGTTATATGCAACTGCTAAAAAAAACCCCAAGCCAGAAAGTAAACACAGTAACAAGGAAACATCCTCCGAATTTCAATTGGTGAAGGAGATATAAAATCACGCTTTGATTGCTTAACAGCCATCATCTCGATAAAAAGTCACCTTAGCTGTCACAACCTTGCAAACGTGCACTTCAACAAGGAGACAATTAGAAGTTGAGAAAGATCTTTAAGGAGCCAATTAGATCAAAAGGAGGTTGTTTAAGCAGCATTATGAAGGACTGGATCAAATCCATTATCAGGTTGTTTGATGCATCTATATAGTCCACAACAAGGCATAAGCTACTTCCATGTGATTTTCTTCACCTCAAAGAAGCACAGACACAAATCATAAACATTCATTACTAGAATCATTTACGAAGTTTGGCATAGTTAAAGAGGAGATTGAAGTGTGCATGGGCCAAGATCCTATTCTTCATTTACATGATGATCCACTTAATATCTTATAATATTCTCAAATCAAGCAACAAAGAGAAGCACCTCCATAGTTATGATAAAGCAAACTATCCAATAAATAAATGACCCAAAGTGGATAAAGGCACTTGCTTGCAACTGAGAACACACTACCTGCATAATAGCTTCTTTCAACTTTGTATGAAGGCGTGATCCTGAATCTTTAACACTTTTAGGAGGCCATATCTGCATTAACAAAGCACCTCCTGGACATGAATCGTGATTGAGAAACTAATATAGCTAAATTAAGCTTAAGATAATACACCAGAGCACGTGACTAAGAAAAAAAGATAATGCATCAGCACAAATCAAAAGTTCAAAACACCACTAAGCATTGATGCCAATATATCCAAAGTAAACATTTCTAATGATGTCAAAATGGTTGTTTTTTAACAAATTTTTAAATAATCATCTTTCTTTTTATAACCAAGAAATCCCTGAGGACCAAAGGCACAAGGTTCAAACTTGATAGATAACGGGTCTGCCTCTCTACCCTTCTCCACTTAAATACCAGGCTTTTTTCTGCGGCAGGATTTAAACCCATGAGGTGCGCCTAACTGACACATCACAAGTTGCGCTCTTACCATTAGACCAAAGCCCTACGGACCCTCGATCCAGCAATTTCTTCTGGAGAACTTTCTTGACAATCAATTTCTTACACAAGATCAACATAAAATAAATTGAATGATAATTGTGGATAGCAGACTGTACCGAAGTTGAACATGAAGGACACACATAGCCAGCTGGAGCAGTGTGTGGAGGAAACGATTTTATATGTGAAACCAAGCAATTTGTATGTATTACATCTGCAAAAGCAACCACAGGAGTAACTTATACTGTAAGAAAAGTTATCAACTTATTAAGCGAAGAGATTTTATATATCACAACGGATTAGCACGATTACATACGCAAGCAACCCAACCGAGTAGTCGCAGCTTCAGTTTCCTCTTCAAGCACAGAGTGACAACTGCAGCATTTTGGAGGCCAATCATACTCTCCATCTATGACCCACTCTGAATAGGTGCGGATCTGACATTGGAATTTCTTAAAGGAAATACAAAATGACGGAAGACGGAAGAAAGCAAGTAGACCTCCAACAGCCCAACAAGAATGTTATAGAAAATAAAAATAGAATTGAAACAATGCAGGAAGGTAGATAGCATAATCCAGATTCCGAGAAGAAAGTAAGAACATAAAAGTCATCAGGTCTCATAAACATTAGTGCACAATACCTGACTACTACAAAAAAGCGAACAACGATGTGTATATCTTCATCTCATGAACTTTGTTAGTGGATCAAGTGAAAAGATCAACATCGCCAATTACATCACAAAGTCAGAATGACTACTCAATCAGCGAGGAATGACTGGCTTTGATCAAAATCGTTAAAACTTAATGAGAAGATTGATTGTATTAGATCCTTCTGACCCCTTCAAACTAATTTCTCAAACAGCTTATTTAATGATATAACTGGTCATTGAAGATTAACCAAACATATGCTATCAAATAAAAAGGATCTCCCCTTTAATGATTCCAGAGTTCCAGACTACTTCCTTATTTAGGATCGAAAATTGAAAGATATGGTTGTCTGATCCTCTGATGTATACAGATATCAGTGTAATCATCTGAACAAAGGTTCTATAACTCATCCTACCATCAGATCACCAATAAATACAATTCACATGGATACAAATGGAAATACATATGTAAACTTGGCACAAGTAACTGTAAGCAATTGGCTTCCAATGCTAAAGCAACTTAATATGGTCAAAGACGATAGCAAAAATAGGAAAATACAATACCACGCATATACGATGCTCGGGAAAGCATATGCATTCTCCACAAACAGGGACTTTGTGCACAAAACAGTACAGCTTAGTAGCCTGCAAGCCAACACATTGACAAATCAATTAATCATACAAAAACATCAGGACTCAAAGTCCTCAATGGCCATGAAGCATGCAACTATCAGTAAATTGCGCGTTTTACCGCCCTCGTTGATAAATCTAACCAATCCATATATATAAATTAACAAAAATACTAGCTGAAATTCAGTAAAATGAACAATGTACAGTGTAAATAACAACTATAAGCATCCGATCCGAATCAATTTTTTTAGAACGCACTTTTGTCTGAATTTCATCGAGTGCTAATATTTTCCGCACAATTACAAATTGTTTGATCATCTTAACGAGCAACTCGTCTATCGAGAGAGAGAGAGAGAGTTAATACCTTTCGACATTTGCAAACCACCATTGCAGTGGCAAAAGTAGCAGTGATATAGATGAGTTGAAGATCGCGGATTTGATAAAGAATGAATTACAAGGGTTTACAATTCGGAGAAATCGAATTCACAATTCACAAATCAAAAGCAAAACTCAGAGACTCAGACTCAAGCGTGTGTAGCGGAAATAACTTCAGATTTATGTTTAGTTTAGAAAGGTTCACAGATCCGTTAGATGTTTGGGAGTTGTGATTGGTTTGATGACGCTGGAGCTGGTTACTGGATCTGTGCAGTGTGGGCTCTGTATTGGGCTTTCTTATGTACCCTTGACGGGCTTTGACGGGCTTTTTTCAACGCAAAGTTTGGGCTGATTTTCACTAATAATAGCCAACTTTTGAGGCTTTGTATTTAGAAGTTGGCCACTTTCAAAATAAGATTTTTTGGTCTAAAGTTTAAAATTGAAAACTAATATTCAGACTTATCAGTCTAATACATAAACTGTTTCTATTGATTACACAAAATATATGTCCACTTTTTAAAATATATATATTATGTTAGTCCAACATTTTGATTGCTCAATTAATAAAATGTCATAATTTTAATATAGTGTGGTTATTTTGATGATGTTATAAATAGAATTCTATTTAAGGTGAATGTCTATATTTAGAGAGAATTTAGGGTTTATTACTTGGTGGCTAAGTCACTCTCTTCCTATAAATAGAGGATTCTATTTCATTGTAATTCATCTCAAAACCAATAAGAATTCTCTCCCTACTTTTCTTTGCAATGATGTTCTTCTTCTTTTATTGTTTTATAACATGTTATAGACTTTAACCACTTGAGTAGAAGCTTTGTGATTGAGCATAATGATTATCAATTATTCCATAAACTTCCTTCATGATTAAATTTTGGATTTAAGGTAAGTATTTTACTTTTATTTTCTCTTTTAATTTCTTGAAATTCTATAATTTGATTTTATATATAAGCAAAGACAACAAAGTTTGATTATAACTCTAATGGAATTTGTAAGAAATTATAACCACCTGAAGTAGTAAAATTTTTATGCTTTGTCATGATTAAATTCATGTATGATTGTGGGCAAAGAATTGAAAACTCGTCCCATTGAATATGCTTCATTTTCATTCAATTTAGAGAATGTGATAGCAATATATAATAAGTTTGAATGAAAATAAAATTATTACTATGAAGGTAATAATATGTGTGGATGTGGCACTAGATTAAATTATAATCATCGTCATTGTGATAATGGGAATAATAAGGATTCTCAAAATAATCTTTCACTTTGTGAAAGTACTATTTGTTATCGATTTGACATGAGATTTTGTAAAGCACATATAGATGATTATGGTACATTCACGATGTAAATGTGACAACATCTGATTTATGAATATATATTCATTCTTGAAAGAATGTGAATGTGCTAGTGGGAGTGAATATACTACACTCACCTCTAGAAGGAGGTTTGAGATGATATAAGAAAATTATGTCATTATTATGGCATGAATGGTCGTTGGTCATGTACCTATTGTATGCCAAAATATTTTACCAATGTGATTATTAAAGGACAATAATAATGCAAGAAACATATCTTACGTATAATTTTGACCATGATCATAATGGTATAACTTTCTCCTTAAAAGAGATATTCTCCATATGGATATTGATGAATATGTTGTAGTACCAAATTAATTGAGAGCTCTCGAAGAGCCAATTATTACTATTTTGGAGAAACACAATTGATTACCAATAAAATATTGTATTGTAATAAGTGTCAAAGAAATTTGTTTAATTTTTATAGTATTTGCGAAAACGATTGGTTATATTGAGACTATAAATAAAGAAAAGATTTAATATCTTCTATTACTACAATTTGTAGCGGGGCAATATGTATGTTAAAAGATACCCACTTTATTCTCAAGTTTGTACTACACAAATAAAAGAATACCACAATAAATAGATTTTTATGATATAAAAATCTATATCATAGTAAACTTAGAGTTTATTAATAATTGCACACGTCATGGTGTAAATCTAAAGTTTATCCATATTGGTAATTTTTTTCAGTTGGCATAATTGGTTTAGCCATATAAATTTAAGTATGATGTGCAAAAATAATAGAGAATTCACATGGGTAAATGTTAAAGAGATAGAAAGTTCTTTACGGATTCTTTTACGTTGTTTGTTCTTATTATTTAATAGACCAACTAAAATTGAATTGAATCCCGTGAATGCTGAAAATATCAAAGGTGAATATGAGCTCATTCACCCGCAATGTATACCACATAAGATACATCTATGAGATGGTTATATGTGCGATTATTTGTTAACCCGCAATATGGTGTTTGCGACGTAACTTGCTCAATAATTTGATTTAGAGTATAGTTTCTAAATTTATTTATTCAAGATAGTTCATCTTGATAAGTTGGTTTACATCACAGTTGGTTTAGCAAAATGATTTATTGAGTGTCTCCACTTAATAGTTAAAGAAATATTTATGAGACCAAAATTGTGTATATCAGTTTGATATCCGCTATATACAAAAATATATTATATTCTCCCCTCATAAGTGGTTCAGGGTCAGGAACCATTTAATTCCATCTTATTATTAATGATGTGTGGTGCATATTTCGATTAACACCATAACACACAAAGATTGGTTCTCATAGTTGAGAAACCAAGTTAATTTCTCTAACATGAGGGGGAGACACAATAAATTGTTGAGAAAAAGTTATGTAGAATGAATTATCATGTGTACGTCTAGATCCTTGAATGAGATAATATGAACTTGAAGTTCATAAAAGGATAATTCATTTGCAATATATTACAAAGCATGCCAGACGCATTTTTTCTCATTGTAAATGCTCCTATTAAGTTCTAGAAGGACAAAGCCTATGGTAGGCTTAAAGCATATAGACAAATCAACTTCAAATAAACTTATTGATAAAGAAGATGAGCAAATTATCAAAATGATCATAATAAAGGAGGCAAGTGATCTAAAAGTTCACATGACATACCACTTCATAAAATCTCATAAGAGATTCAGGTACCTGAATATATGAATGGAGAGAACTCTATGTTATATCTTTATGAAAAATAAGGAGGTTGGAACCGATATAAAATATTTAACGATGACATTGATTATAGCGCTAAATATATATGAGGATCATAAGCCTGGAGAAACAATTCGAGTGGAATTTAGTTTCATATGAAAGACAAGCAATTTTTTACATGTAGTTCAAACACTTAAAAGTATAACGGCAGAGGTGTATGCTATCATCTTTATGTATATTATATGTCTGGCATGACATGAAAACTTGATACAAATCTAAAGTCTATTTATATGTCTTATATGACTTAACTTAAATGACAATCCATGAAGGATTTAAGTTGCTTGAAGTATATACAATTCTTGATCTTGAAGTACCACATTCTCAGTGCAATTTGTGCATATCTTGCTATAACTAGTAGCCTGATAATATGATAGCAAGAGTTTTCACCTCTATGTGAAGATATTGAACTGACGATTCCAAAAAGATCATATGAAGACAATACATCTATTAGGAATGATGATTTCAATGTGAAACAAATTCATTCAAGAGATATTTTGAAGATGGTGCACAAGATTGTAATGCAGATGCTTAAAGATCTGAATTGATGCTCTCATCAGGGGGAGTTAATATACGTTGTACTCTTTTTACCTTATAAAATTTTGTCTCATTGGATTTTTCTTGCAAGGTTTTTAACGAGGCAACCAAAAGGCGTATTGTTAGATATGTGTACTCTTTTTCCTTCTCTAGAATTTTTTTCCACTAGGTTTTATTTTAGTTAAGGTTTTAATGAGGCACATTATCTGTTGAATAGACATTAAAAAATAGGGAGTGTTATAAATAGAACTCTATTTAAGGTGAATGTCTATTTTTAAAGAGATTTTAGGGTTTATTACTTAGTGGCTAAGTCACTCTCTCCCTATAAATAGAAAGTTCTATTCCATTGTAATTCATTTCAAATTCAATAAAAAATATTATTTTTTCTTTTATTATTTTATAACATATAATTATTTCTCTTATTAAGTTAAACAAAATGACAAGACAATCCATTTATCTTTTAGTTGTTCCAAACATTCACATAAATCAACCTTATCAAGTCCATCACAATCTTTTGACAAAAATTTGGACATGTTACAAGGAAACAGTAAAGAAAATAATTTTTAAAAACATAAAATGTTTATTGTCATACGAAATTCATCTTAACTTACTACAATCCTTACTGAAACAATTCATTAGTTAAGACATTGTTACTAGAATTACATTGCATGAAATTGAATGTTAGTGACTTAATTAATCCTTTTCTTCCAACCTAGTAGATTCATTCATAGTTGTGAAGTACGTTTTTCATAATCTTTATTGATTTTGTGAAACGAATACGATATATTAATTTAAAAGTAAATAGAAATAATGTATCAATCCAGTTATTCCATAACTTTTTTCATATTCAGAATCACAAGGGCGGACCTATGTATAAATTTTGGGTATATAAGCTCTCATTAACTTTAACTTGGTGTAGGTATAGTACCATATAAAACTTAACGAAATGGATATAAAATGTTAGAAAGCATCCCAGAAACCAAAACGTTGGTGGGTGCTTTGGTTAAAAATGGATGCTGGATGCTTAATTATGTTAGGCGGGAGTTCAAAACATTTTAACTAGGCGAACTGTTCCTTTTTCTTTAGAGAAACTTTTTTGACATGTCTGTTTGGATCAGTTTTTAAAAAAGTCTGAGGGCATTTTAGTCATTTTGCAGTGGCTATGTACGTACTTTTTTGTGCTCTTTCCAGATATATGTCACGATCCAGATTTACCCACCATCGGGAGTCGTGATGGCGCCTACTGTCGAAGCTAGGCAAGCCAACCCTTATAAAAATTTCCAGAAAATTTAAATCTAATACAAATTAAATGCTAAAATAATTAGTTAAAACATGTGGAAGACGTCTAATAACAATAACGAAAACAATATACGGAAAACTAACAACCAATCTCTACCCAGTATCTGGTGTCACTGCTCACGGACAACTAAAGAGTGCTAAAAATAATAGTCTGAAAGAAGTACATAGCATTTCTGTTTGATACAATTTAACAAACTGAAAGGGAAAGCTAGAGGAGACTCGGGGCCCGCGAACACCTGCGAACTACCTCAGAGCCTTTGGACTGAAGGATCACTCCCGGTCTAAGGTTGCGGTCCGTAGACTGGGTCCTGGCCCGTGCACAAAAATGGCACAGACGCAGAGTATCAGCACAACCGACCCCATGTGCTGGTAAGTGTCCGGCCTAACCTCCGTGAGTTAGTGACGAGGCTAACCGGACCCACAATAAATAACCAGTACAGATATATACGATAACAGAAAAGGAAAACAAGAATTTAAACAACAAAAAGGGAGGGGACATGCTGGGGAATAGCAGTTCAATTATAACTTCTACAATTAAAATATGGAACTGAATAGATAGCATTTAAATAAGAGAATCCAATGAAACAAAAACTAAAAAAGGGAAAACGGAATAAGGAACATCAGTAAGCTAAGACCAATAAAACCACGTTGCACGGCACCACCCATCGTGCTTTTACTCTCGTCCTCACCCAATCGATAGCATCACTCCATCTTGCGGAGGAAATCAATATATACACCACTCCATCTTGTGGAGGAAATCAATAAATACCACTCCATCTTGTGGAGGAAATCGATATATACCACTCCATCTTGTGGAGGAAATCAATAAATACCACTCCGTCTGGTGGAGGAAATCAATATATACCACTCCATCTTGTGGAGGGAATCAATAAGTACACGACATCACCCATCGTGCTTTATCGCTCCTCCTCACCCAAACAATAATCACAATTAATGGGAAAAGGATTAAACAACAAGATTAACCATCCCGGCAAGGGAGAACAATGCAACAATAAGTTCCGGCAAGGGAAGGAATTTAACAACAAGTACCGGCAAGGGAAACAGTTTAACAACAAGTCCCGGTAAGGGAAACAGTATAGCAACAAGTCCCGGCAAGGGAAAAACACCAACAACTCATCTCTAGTTCATTTACTTCTCATCTTTCACTTCATAGCTCTTATAACAAGAATTTATCCCAATTGTTCACTTCTTTCACAATTCTAGTAATAAATGACAACACGGTCATGCTCAACTCGGGCGCATAGGTAACTGTCACTATACCTATACACCGACTCCACATAGCACATAGCAATTAACAACCTAATCCTATTCCCTCAAGCCAAAGTTAGATCGAACACTTACCTCGAAGGCTTCCAACTCAACTCATGCCTCTAGAATAGCTTTACCCCTCGAATTCGCTTCAAAACCGATCGAATCTAACCATAATTTACTCAAATGTATCAACAAATGTTAGTTAAATCAATTTGAATGCATAAGAATGAAATTCCCAAAGTTTTACTCAAAAATTCTCAAAATTCCCCCGGGCCCACGTGGTCAAAACTCGAGATTCGAACCAAAAATGGGTTATCCATTCCCGCACGAGTTCATATATGCAATTTGTTTTGATATCGGACCCCAAATTGAGGTCCAAATCCTAATTTTATGAAAACCTAGGTTCTACCCCAAATCCCCATATTTAACCATGAAAGCTTTGATTTAAGGGTGAAATCATGTTAGAATATGATAAAGATTGAAGAAAACTAGTATAAATTGACTTATATTTGGTTTGGGGACGAAAGGGTTCGAGAGGAATCGCCTATGGTGGTTTTGGGTTTGGAAAGATATGAAAAATGAGGTCTGAATTCGCTTAAGTAACAGTTGGAGGGTTGCAGATGTCGCAAATGCGACATTGATTTCACATTTGCGAACTGGCAAAATA
Organism: Nicotiana benthamiana; assembly: GCA_034376525.1. Taxonomy (NCBI): domain Eukaryota; kingdom Viridiplantae; phylum Streptophyta; class Magnoliopsida; order Solanales; family Solanaceae; genus Nicotiana; species Nicotiana benthamiana. Next base: position 157,652,055 of record CM067339.1, read on the forward strand.
AAAGGGGACCTCGCAATTGCGAGAAATAGTTCATAGTTGCAAATAGGGGAAAATTGAAAGGGAACTCGCATTTGCGAGAAAATGTTCGCAAATGCGAACTGGGAAAAATAAAAGGGGACCTCGCAATTGCGAGAAATAGTTCGCAGTTGCAAACTGGGGAAAATTGAAAGGGAACTCGCATTTGCGAGAAAACGTTCGCAAATGCGAATTGGGGTTGGACTTGGGAAAACTCGCATTTGCGATATGGAACTTCGCATTTGCGAAGACTGGCTAAGGAAGGGGGGAATCGTATTTGCAATTTTTATGCTCGCATTTGCGAAGAAGCAAGCCAAGGGAAGAGCTCGCAATTGCGAGGTAGGCTTCGCAATTGTGAAACTGCAGACATCAGATGATAAAAATGCAGCAAAATGAGCCTAACACCTATCCGAAATTCACCCGAGCCCTTGGGGCTCCATCCCAAACATGCACCCAACCTCAAAAACATCCTATGGACTTACTCGTGTGATCAAATCGCCAAAATAACATCTAAATCAAAGAATCAACCTCCAAAACTCATGATTTTCATTTCAAGTTTAAAACTTTCAAACTTTTCCACTTTTAGTCCAAAACACGTCAAACGACGTTCGTTTTCAACCAAAATTTACAGATAGTGCTTAAATCCCATTTAATACTTGTACCGGGCGTCGGAACCAAAATACGAGCCCGATACCATCACTTTTGATCAATTTTTGTTTCCAATTTTCCTTAAACATTTTCAAAAAAAAATCACAGAAAAGCTCCGTACTCGGGAATACGACCATGTCCCAGTGTCCGGGTCCGTTTACCCAAAATATTGACCAAAGACAACCATAGCAATATTAGTATCAAAATTCATAGTTTTTAACACAGAGTTCAAATATTTTTACATAAAAATCTTCCGGCTTCGCGCCCGAACTGTGCACGCCAATCGAGGCAACCAAATAAGAGGTTTTCAAGGCCTCAAAAGTGCAAGGAAAGGGAGAATTACGGTGATAACCCTTTGGGTCGTCACATCCTCCACCTCTAAAACAATCGTTCGTCCTCGAACAGACAAAAGAAATGAGTACCTGAGTCGGGGAATAGATGGGGATAACGGCTCCGCATATCAGACTCAGACTCCCAGGTCGATGCCTCAGGAGCTGACCTCTCCACTGAACCTGCACTGAAGGAAAACTCCGCGACCTCAATTGTCGAACCTGCCAGTCTAAAATAGCCCCGGCTCCTCCTCATATGACAGATCCTTATCCAATTAGACAGTGCTGAAATCTAACACGTGGGTGGGATCACCGTGATATCTACGAAGCCTGGATACATGGAAAACTGGATGCACAGCTGACAAGCTAGGCGGCAAGGCAAGTCTGTAAGCCACCTCTCCCACACGGTCAAGAATCTCAAACGGGCCAATATACCTAGGTCTAAGCTTGCCCTTCTTCCCGAATCTCATCACGCCTTTCATAGGCGATACACGGAGCAATACACGCTCACCAACCATGAAGGCAACATCCCTGAACTTACGGTCTGCAACACTCTTCTTCCTGGACTGAGCTGACCGAAGTCTGTCCTGAATGATCTTGACCTTATCCAAGGCCTCCTGTACCAAATCTGTACCCAATAACCGATCCTCTCCCGGCTCAAACCATCAGACTGGGGACCGACATCGCCTACCATACAACGCCTCATACAGGGCCATATGAATACTAGACTGTTAGCTGTTGTTGTAGGCAAACTCCGCTAACGGCAAGAACTGGTCCCACGAGCCTCCAAAATCAATAACGCAGGCTTGGAGCATATCCTCAAGAATCTGAATGGTCCTCTCGGACTGACCGTCCGTCTGGGGGTGAAATGATGTACTCAAATGGACCTGGGTACCCAACTCATGTTGCACCGCTCTCCAGAAATGCGAAGTAAACTGTGGACCCCGATCCGAAATAATAGATATGGGCACCCTATGAAGGCGAACGATCTCCCTGATATAAATCTCTGCATACCTCTCGGATGAATAAGTGGTGGCAACTGGATGAAATGCGCTGACTTAGTCAGCCTATCAACAATAACCCATATAGCATCAAACTTCTTCTGAGTCATCGGAAGGCCAGTAACAAACTCCATAGTGATCCTCTCCCACTTCCGCTCGGGAAGCTCAATCCTCTCAAATAACCCACCAAGCCTTTGATGCTCGCACTTAACCTGCTGATAATTTAGACAACGAGCCACATATGCAACAATGTCTTTCTTCATTCTACGCCACCAATAATGCTGTTTCAAATCCTGATACATCTTTGCGGTGCCCGGATGAATAGAATACCGAGATATGTGGGCCTCCGCTAAGATCGACTCTCGAATACCATCAACATTGGGCACACAAACTCGCCCCTGCAACCTCAATATGCCATCATCTCCCAAAGTCATCTCCTTGGCACCTCCCCTCTGCACCGTGTCTCTCATGACACATAAATGGGGATCATCAAACTGCCGCTCCCAGATACGCTCCATCAATGACGAATGAGCAACCGTGCAAGCTAACACTACTGGGCTAAGAAATATCCAATCTCACAAATCTATTGGCCAAGGCTTGAACATCCAAGGCAAGCAGTCTCTGGCTGACCGGAATGTATGCAAGACTACCCATGCTGGTGGACTTTCTACTCTATGCATCGGCCACCATATTGGCCTTTCCTGGGTGGTATAAATTAGAAACATCATAATCTTTCAACAACTCCAACCACCTCCGCTGTCTCAAATTCAACTCTTTGTGCTTGATCAACTACTGAAGGCTCTTGTGATCTATGTACACATCACACGTCACACCATACAAATAATGCCTCCAGATCTTCAAGGCATGAACAATAGCTGCCAACTCTAAGTCATGAACTGGGTAATTCTTCTCATGGATCTTCAATTTCCTCGAAGCATATGCTATGACCTTATCGTTCTGCATCAACACTGCACCAAGTACGATGCGGGAAGCATCACAAAATACAGTACAAGGCCCAGATCCCGTGGGCAAAACTAATATCGGTGCCGTAGTCAGGGTTGTCTAGAGCTTATGGAAGCTCGCCTCGCACTCATCTGACCACCTGAACTGGGCACCTTTTTGAGTCAATCTAGTCATCGGGGCTGCGACGGATGAAAACCCCTCCACAAAACGTTTGTAGTAACCAGCTAACCCCAAGAAGCTCCGAATCTCTGTAGCTGAAGCTGGTCAAGGCCAGTTCTTGACTGCCTCTATTTTCTTTGGGTCCACCTGGATACCCTTTGCTGATACGACGGGACCCAAGTATGCTACTAAACTCAACCAAAATTCGCACTTTGAAAATTTGGCGTACAACTGGCTATCCTTCAGAGTCTGAAGAAGCACTCTGAGGTGCTGCTCATGCTCCTCCTGGCTGCGGGAGTATACCAAGATATCATCAATGAATATAATCACAAATAGATCCAAGAAAGGCCTTAACACTCGGTTCATCAACTCCATGAATGCTGCCGGGGTATTGGTCAACCCAAACGACATGACCAAAAACTCATAATGCCCATACCGAGTACTAAATGTTGTCTTACGGACATCAGACGCCCTAATCCTCAGGTGATGATAACCAGACCTCAAATCTATCTTCGAGAACACCTTAGCACCCTGAAACTGATTAAACAAGTCGTCAATCATCGGTAGTGGACACTTGTTCATTATCGTCACCTTGTTCAACTGCCGGTAATCAATGCACATCCTCATCGACCCGTCCTTATTCTTCACAAACAACACTGGTGCACCCCAAGGTGATACACTGGGTCTAATGAAACCCTTATCAAGCAAATCCTGAAGCTGTTCTTTAACTCTTTCAACTCTGGCGGGGCCATGCGATACGGCGGAATAGAAATAGGCTGAGTGCCAGGAGCCAAATCAATACAGAATTCAATCCTTGTCGGGAGGCATACTCGGCAGGTCTGAAGGGAAAACCTCAGGGAACTCTCGAACAATAGGAACAGAGTCGATAGATGGAACCTCTGTGTTGGAGTCGCGAACATACGCCAAATATGCTAAACATCCCTTCTCGACCATACGCCGAACCTTGACATACGAAATAACACTACGGGTAGCATGACCTGGGGTCCCTCTCCACTCAAGTCGGGGCAAGTCTGGTAAGGCCAAAGTCACGGTCTTGGCATGACAATCCAAGATGGCATGATACAGGGACAACCAGTCCATCCCCAATATAACATCAAAGTCCACCATGTCTAGAAGCAATAAATCGACATGGGTCTCAAGACCCTCAAATACCACTACGCAAGAACGATGCACTCGGTCGACCACTGTAGAATCACCAACCAGTGTGGACACATATAACGGAATACCCAAAGCCTCACTAGGCATAAGCAAATAGGATGCAAAATAGGATGACACATAAGAATAAGTAGATCCAGGATCAAATAATACTGAAGCACCCCTATCACAGACCAGCATAGTACCTGTAATCACAGCATCAGATGACTCGGCCTCCGGCCTGGCTGGTAATGCATAATAGTGAGGCTGGCCCCCACCTCCCTGAACTACGCCTTTGGGACGATCTACTGCGGGCTGACCCCTACCTCTAGCTATCCGGGCTCCACCTCTATGGCCTGTCCCTCCACCTCTATAATCTCTACCACCGCCTCTAGCTGGATGTGCGGCCTGTCGATCACCTGCTGCCTAAATCGTAGGGAGAGGACCCTGCTGCTGAGAACTACTCGAGGCTCGAGGGCAATACCTGAAAATATGACCTGGGTCACCACAACCATAACATGCCCTTCGGCTGCTGAGACTGCTGGCCCTGTCGACATGTATGTCCTCCCCTCACGCTCTGAAGTGGCGGCACACTGATGGGGGTTAGTGTTGAGCTGAAGAGCTACTGGCCAGAATGTTGTTGATGACTACCACCGCCTGGGGTACAATGAGAAACCTGAAGTGCCGACTGGAAAGGTCTCGGGGGATAGCCTATGTCATAGGAACCTCTACCTCCAGATGAGGTACCACTAAACCTGCCAGAATGTCTAGGCCTCTTTTCAGAACCCTGACTTCCTCCTCGAGCTAGTGCCATCTCCTCTCGACGGGCCACATTGTCCGCCTCCTGAAAAGTAATATCACTGCAAACCCCACTGCCATCTATAGGCGAATGGGCTGAATCAATCCGCCAATGAACCTCCGGACCATCTCCCCATCAGAAGGGAGTATCACTACTGCATGGCATGCCAAGTCAACAAACCTGGGCTCATATTGTGTAACAGTCATAGAACCCTGATGAAGATGCTCAAATTGTCTGCGAAGTGCCTCCCGCTGAGTGACGGGGAGAAACTTCTCCAAAAATAACTTTGCAAACTGATCCCATGTCAAAGCTGGGGACCCTGCTAGTCTAGACAGACAATAATCTCTCCACCAAGTCTTGGCGGAACCCACAAGTCTGAAAGTGCAAAAATCGACCCCATTGGTCTCCACTATCCCCATAGTCCTGAGGATCTCATGACAACTGAACAGAAAATCCCGGGGATCCTCCGATGACGCACCGCTGAAAGTGGTAGTGAAAAGCTTGGAGAACCGATCAAGTCTCCACAAAGCATTTGAAGACATGACCGACCCATATCCGGCCTGAGCTGTATTACCTGTCTGAGCCGCCACCGCGGGCTGAACCAAGAGAACCTAAGTCTGAGGAGCTACCTGCTCCGGAGTACATGTAGCAGGAGTCTGAAGCCCTCCTCCAGCCTGAGAAGTGGCTGGTGATACTGGCAGCAATCCTTATAAACATTTCCAGAAAATTTTAATCTAAAACAAATTAAATGCTAAAATAATTAGTTAAAACATGCGGAAGACGTCTAATAACAATAACGAAAACAATATGCGGAAAACAAACAACCAATCTCTACCCAGTATCTGGTGTCACTGCTCACGGACAACTAAAGCGTGCTAAAAATAATAGTCTGAATGAAGTACATAGCATGTCTATTAGATACAATTTAACAAACTGAAAGGGAAAGTTAGAGGAGACTCGAGGCCCGCGAACGCCTGCGAATTACCTCAGAGCCTCTGGACTGAAGGATCACTCCCGGTATAAGGCTGCGATCCGTAGACTGGGTCCTAACCTGTGCACAAAAAGAAACAGAAGCATAGTATCAGCACAACCGACCCCATGTGCTGGTAAGTGTCTGGCCTAACCTCGGCGAGGTAGTGACGAGGCTAACCGGACCTACCATAAACAACCTGTATAGATATATACAATAACAAAAAAGGAAAACAAGAATTTAAACAACGAAAAGGGAGGGGACATGTTGGAGGGAATAGCAGTTCAATTATAACTTCTACAATTAAGAGATGGAACTGAATAGATAGCATTTAAATAAGAGAATCTAATGAAACAACAACTAAAAAAGGGAAAATGGAATAAGGAACAACAGTAAGGTATGACCAACAAAACCACGTTGCACGGCACCACCCATCGTGCTTTTACTCTCGTCCTCACCCAATCAATAGAGCACCACTCCATCTTGTGGAGGAAATCAATATAAACACCACTCCATCTTGTGGAGGAAATCAATAAATACCACTCTATCTTGTTTAGGAAATCGATATATACCACTCCATCTTGTGGAGGAAATCAATAAATACCACTCCATCTTGTGGAGGAAATCCATAAATACCACTCCATCTGGTGGAGGAAATCAATGTATACCACTCCATCTTGTGAAGGAAATCAATAAGTACACAGCTTTACCCATCGTGCTTTATCGCTCCTCCTCACCCAAACAATAATCACAAATAATGGGAAAAGGAGTAAACAACAAGATTAACCATCCCAACAAGGGAGAACAACGCAACAACAAGTCCCGACAAGGGAACCAATATAACAACAAGTCCCAAACATTTTAACAACAAGTCCCGGCAAGGGAAAAACACCAACAACTCATGTCTAGTTCATTTACTTCTCATCTTTCACTTTATAGCTCTTATAACAAGAATTTATCCCAATTATTCAGTTCTTTCACAATTCTAATTACAAATGACAACACGCTCATGCTCGACTCAGGAGCATACGTAACCGTCACCATACCTATACACCGACTCCACATAGCACATAGAAATTAACAACCTTATCCATTCCCTCAAGCCAAAGTTAGATCGAACACTTACCTCGAAGGCTTCCAACTCAACTCACGCCTATATAATAGCTTTACCCCTTGAATTCGCTTCAAAACTGGTCGAATCTAACCACAATTTACTTAAATGTATCAACAAATGCTAGTTAAATCAATTTGGATGCATAAGAATGAAATTCCCAAAGTTTTACTCAAAAATTCCCAAAATGACCCCGGGTCCACGTGGTCAAAACTCTAGATTCGAACCAAAACTGGGTTACCCATTCCCCCACGAGTTCATATATGCAATTTGTTTTGAAATCGGACCTAAATTGAGGTCCAAATTCCCAATTTTATGAAAACCTAGGTTCTACCCCAAATCCCCCATTTTTAACCATAAAAGCTTTGATTTAAGGATGAAATCATGTTATAATATGATAAAGATTGAAGAAAACTAGTAGAAATTGACTTTCATTGGTTTGGGGATGAAAGGGTTCGAGAGGAATCGCCTATGGTGGTTTTGGGTTTGGAAAGATATGAAAAATGAGGTCTGAATTCGTTTAAGTAATAGTTGCAGGGTTGCAGATGTCGCAAATGTGAACTGGGCAAAATAAAAGGGGACCTAGCAATTGCGAGAAATAGTTCACAATTGCGAACTGGGGAAAATTGAAAGGGAACTCGCATTTGCGAGAAAACATTCGCAAATGCGAACTGGGGTTGGACTGGGGAAACTCGCATTTGCGAAATGGAACTTTACAGTTGCGAAGACTGGCTAAGGAAGGGGGGATCGTATTTGCGATTTTTATTCTCGCATTTGCGAAGAAGCAAGCCAAGGGAGGAGCTCGCAATTGCGAGGCAGGCTTCGCAATTGCGAAACCTGCAGACACCAGATGATAAAAATGCAGCAAAATTAGCCTAACACCTATCCGAAACTCACCCGAGCCCTGGGGGCTCCAACCCAAACATGCACCCAACCTCAAAAACTTCATACGAACTTACTCGTGCGATCAAATCACCAAATAACATCTAAATCAAAGAATCAACCTCCAAAACTCATGATTTACATTTCAAGTTCAAAACTTTCAAACGTTTCTACTTGTAGTCCAAAACACATCAAACGACGTCCGTTTTCAACCAAACTTTACAGATAGCACATAATGCCCATTTAAGACTTCTACCGGGCGTTGGAACCAAAATACAAGCCCAATACCATCACTTTTGATCAATTTCCGTTTCCAATTTTCCTTAAGCATTTTCAAAAACAATTTCATAGAAAAGCTCCGTATTCGGGCCTAGGACCTCGGATTTCGATTCCGGGAATACGACCGGGTCCCAATTTTCATTACGAACCCTCCAGGACTGTCACATCACGGGTCAGTATCCGTTTACCTAAAATATTGACCGAAGTCAACCATAGCAATATTAGTATCAAAATTCATAGTTTTTAACACATAGTTCAAATATTTTTACATAAAAATCTTCCGGGTTCGCATCCGGATTGTGTACGTAAATCGAAGCAACCAAATAAGAGGTTTTCTAGGCTTCAGAAGTGTAAGAAGGGAGAATTACAGTGATGACCCTTTGGGTCGTCATAATATACGTGTAGGTTTTTTGTTATTATCACATGTATCTTTTCTTCTCTTTCAATGTATGTTAAAAAATTAGGGTCTCTCCTGATAGTAACCATTCTCACTTTGAGTCACTTCCAGTCAGCTTCATGCTCTCTTCTGTGATTTCGAAGTATCCTTTTCTTCCGTGAGTTTCTCAGCCTTCCTTCTATTTTTTACTCTTTCAGTGTTGATTACTATGGTATTTCTATTGATTGTGATAAAATCACCCTTTCTCCTTTATTCTTTCAATGTCAGGTCTCTTTAATTTTTGTATGGTGGTTGTGATGGCATGCTGCTCTATGTCCATTTTTGAGTTTGCCTAGGTAATTTTATTTATGAATCTAAGATTTTGATCTCTAAAAATTAGGTTTTTATATTTTCTTTATTTATTTCACAATCTTTCTCTTTGGTGAGTATATGTTCAAATATTTTCCTGAGTTATTTATTGTTGGCTTTTCAACTTGCATGCTCATAGTTATTATTTAATTTGCACTTCTTTTCTTTGACTTTCTATGAGTTTCTATTATGTGCTTATTTCTAATTTTGAGATTAGTTGGACTAAACTCCACAGTGAAAATTGCCTACTTCCTAGTTAAATTACATAACAGTAGCAGAAAAGGAGAAATTTATACTTAGTTTGCTTAAAGAAAAGTGTTAGACCTGTAGTCTTAGACTGACTATTTCGCTACCATCCCAAAATGCAAATAAGGAAGTTAATTTCTTGAGTTCATTTTGTGTTTTGCTACTTTGACTTGGTATATGCATTTGGTAGTTTGCTCTGTTACTATTGTAGTGTATGTGGAGTTCTTATTTTTATCTTCTTTTCTTTTTTAATTTTATTATTTTGCAATCTAACTAAATTAGCAAAATGCTTGGTCTTGTTCACTGAAGTGTTTCCACCAATAAATCTTAATCTACCCAAACTACTTGGCTTGTGTCCTTTTACTCCGAACTCTACAACCAAAAATAATAAAAGAGGCTGAATTTTCTCTTAAAATAGGGATTATGGAGAATTAGAGAAAGATGGAACGGTAGATGTTTACTTGATACTTTTATGCTATCTGCCTAAGAAAACAACATAGTGTTAAGTTACTCCACTATATGTTTGTTTGCTTTACTCGATTTTTTGATTAACCATATTGCCATCTTTAGTTGGTTAGTTTAGTCATTGTTCTTTTTGGTTTTCTCTGTATTCTCATTAGCAACTTCTTGGCTCTCTCTCTTTCTCTCACTCTCTCAATTAGCACATTTTTTCTTTTTTTAATTTTTTTAAGGCAAAAACATATTTCCGCTAGAAGGAGAGATAGAGTTATTGAACAAGTGCTTAAACATTTTGTGAATATTTTAGGTAGAATATTGTTCTTACAAAATAATTAACCATTTGGAACAGAAATGTGCACAAACGAAGATGTCGACATGTGTGCTTAGGGTCATTTTAACAAAGCTGAAGGGCGCTTGGGTCATTTCACATGATGATAGAGATAACAATGATCAAGCTGTTAGTTTTCATTATTATTACAATTGTTGCAATCAAAGAATTTAGTAAATAAAGCAACCTTTTGGGGCATTTTTAAAGCCCACTTTTTACATGTTTTGCATCTTCTAAGTCTGACTCGCTGTATTAACAACACAACACGTGGACTTTAACTTTTGAAAACTGAGAGTTAGTAGAAGAGCGCAGAAATATGAAATTTCATCAGAATTTACTCAGCTCCATCATCTCTTCTCATCTCTATATATCTTCTATTGAATTTTTTCCGTGAGCCTTTGCTGGATTTCTCAATAAGAATACGACTGGTGAGACTTTCTCTACTGCTCTTCTTTACTCATTGACGTTTAGCTAAAATTGGTAGGCGTTTAAATTAGGAATTTATGTTTTCCCATTTTATTTCTCTTTTTTTTGGGTTCAATAATGACTATCATCAACTTCTGAATAATCGAAATTTGATGAACACCAGTTCATCACTTGAGATATCATGTTTATTCATTATAATATCTTCAGAATTTTTCTGATTTGTTAATATTAAATCTGGTCCAAACTAAGAAAATAAAAAATTTCAAAACTAACCCAAACACCTCTTTTGTTTTCCCAAATATAAGCTTGATTCTTGTGGGACAGTTGGCCAAGCATACGCAGGGCCTAAAATGAAAGTTTAATATGAGACCTCTATTTGTTCTTTGTTTTTCGGATCTGTTGTGCATGACAATTTATTCTCTTTATTTCCCTTCTAATTCTAATTCCGTGTGCATTTATTCTCTTCTTCATTGCAGTTCTTGCGATCTATTGTGGTTGTTTTCCACTTTTGTTATGCAGTAGCACTTAGACCAGAAGGTAAATTTTCTAATTTCTACTCATCTATTTATAGCTATTGTACGTTTCTACGTGGGTATTTCTAAAATGTAAGCATATATACAAACTACGTGCAGCTTAGTAGACGAGTAAAATGTCGAGTAAAGATCATAAAAATGAAAGCTCTGAAAAATACATGCTGACAAGAAGACTAGGCGACGCGAATTATACAAAATGATGCAAGATGATAAAAAGGAGGCTCTCTTAGCGCGAGCACGAGCAAGTAAGGGTCAAACAAATGGCCGTAACTTCCTGCCTGCTCGCTAATTAATAGCTCTATTATCACATCATTCTCTATGAGTGCTAATATTTCAAGTGAGAAATATCCTCCTTTTGTGGGATATTCAATATATAAAGCAGGTTAGAGAGTTAAACTATCATTTCTTGACCGTATACGCAATTATAAATACGTATATGCATTTATAACTATGAAAATTATATATTTACACTTGTTATTGTTGTATCCCAAGATCTACATCTAACACAAATCATGAACAATATACTGAAAAGTCAATAACAATTTCACCATCAATTGATTATGTTATGTTAAAGTCTGTTCCCAAATGCAAATTTTGCGGAGCCACAAAATTTGAATACGAACCACTCGCATTTTGTTGTCGCAAAGGCACTGTTAAGCTGATTTCACATCAAGTACCACAAGAATTAAGAAATCTGTACCTAGGAAATACTGAAGAATCAAAGCATTTTCAAACCTACATAAGAACATACAATAATATATTTGTGTTCACATCCCTGGGAGTAAGGTATGACAAAGAGCTGGCAAAAAGAAATAAAGGTATTTATACATTTTGAGTTCAGGGACAAATGTATCATTTCATAAATGACTTGATACAAAAAAATGAAAAAGGAAAAAATCTACAATTATACTTTTATGATAATGAAAATGAAGTGAGCAATCGAATGGCATGTTCCAACAAATTGAACGAGGATGTTGTGAAAAATTTAATGGAAATATTAAAAAGCAATACTTATTCTACGTTTTTAAAATCCTTAATAAATGTCCCACAATTATCCGATTTCTACATTGCGCTTAAGTGCGATACTGGTCTTGATCAACGTATATACAACCTACCAACTACGTCATAAGTGGCATGAATATGGGTAGAACAAGATACCAATAATTGTATACTACACCACATATCCAAATATATACAAAAAGTAATAGAATTCAACTAGTAAATTATTATTACGGGTGTTATGATCCATTGAAATATCCATTACTATTTCCTTACGATCAAAATGGTTGGCATTGTGGTATTAAAAACATAAGATTTCAGCTACCCCTTCTAAAACACATGAGTGTTGTGAATACGAACAATTACCATGTGTAACCAATATGACTTCAATTGATGGATTCCTTGACATGGAAGCTGAAGTGATGCAAAAAGGCAAACGAAAAAGAGAAACAGTTTCTTGTCGTGAATACAATTGTTATCAACTCCAAATTAGAGATGATGAAAATATAATCTTGCATTCAGGACGATTATTTCAACAATATGTTGTAGACGATGGATAAAAATTGAAACTCAAAGATTAGATTTCGCTTTTCTCAATCAAGATTTATTCAGGATGGACGTGTTTTCTGGACTTTTAGATCTTTTACGTCGCGGTGAGAGAGAAGGCTCACAGGTAGGTAAGAATAGAATACTTCCACTTAGCTTTACAGGAGGACCAAGAGATATGCGTCGTCGATATATGGATGCTATTGCATTACTGCAACGTTTTGGAATACTCGATATATTTCTAACTATCACATGCAATCCTTCTTGGCCTAAAATTCAAAAAAAGTTGTTGTCGATAGATGAGGCCCAAAATAGACCCGACTTAATTAGTCGAATATTTCGAGCAAATCTAGAAGAGCTTAAAAATGATATACTTAAAAAAACAAATATTTGGTAAAATTGCAGCATTTATGTATACGGTAGAATTCCAAAAACGGGGACTTCCGCATGCTCATTTTCTTATTATACTAGATGGAAAATACAATCTACTGACTCTAGAGGCATATGATAAATTTGTTTGTGCTGAATTACCGTATCCTAAAAGAAACTCTGATTTATTTAAGCTTGTTACACAACATATGCTACATGGTCCTTGCGGTCAATTAAATCCAACTAGCCCCTGTATGAAAAAAACGGTCATTGCAAATTTAAGTTTACAAAAGAATTTGATGAACAAACAACTAAAGGAAAAAATTCATACCCTATTTATAGAAGACGAAACACAGGAAAATCTATGGAAATTAGAGGATAACATTTTGATAATCTGTGGAAAATGCTATGGCTTTGAATTTATTATATCTGGAATATCCTTAATATTTTGTATGGTCCACAACATATAAGATATGGTCGCATCGCCAACAAGGATATGCCTTGGAAGAGTTGTGACATGTCATACAATCGAAGGAGAAAGATACTATCTTATATTGCTCTTAATGAACGTAAGAGGGCCAAAATTGTATAAAGATTTGCGAACTGTAAATGGAATAACTTGTGACACGTTCAAAGAAGCTGTGAAAAAAGAGAATTATTACTTTGTGATAATAATTTAATAGAATGCATGTCAGAAGCAGTAAGTTACCAAATGCCACACAGTTTGAGACACTTATTTGCTATACTATCAGTTTACTGCAATCCAACTAATCCAAAAGAGTTGTGGGGAAACTTTGAAAGTGCGATGTCTGAAGATTTCAAAAAATACCCAAACATGCATACAAGAGAAATTTGTCACAAAGTACTAAATCATATTAATGATATTCTTCATTCAATGGGTCGTGATATCAATGAATTTGAATTAACTCAAGACAAAATTCAACCAGCCAAAGAAGATAAAGATGTACATTTTGAAAGAAATATTATCGTTAGTGAACAAGATTTACTATTGCCATATAAACTAAACATTGAACAAAGAAGAGCTTACAATATAATCCTTGATACAATATTTTCAAATAAGCCCGGAGCATTCTTCATTGATGGTCCAGGCGGAACTGGAAAAAGCTTTTTATATCGTGCCTTATTAGCTAGACATAGAGGATTTATAGAATTAGCGACTACGAGTTTAGGTGTTGCCGTTTCACTTTTTCCTGAAGGCCGAACTGCTCATTACTGTCACGGCCCAGATTTTTCCCACCATCGGGAGTCGTGATGACGCCGACTGTCGAAGCTAGCCAAGCCAACCTTTTTAATCATTTTCATAAAAACTTAATCTAAAACAAATTAAATACTGAAATAATTAATTAAAACGTGCGGAAGACTTTTAGCAATAATAGAGATGAAAAAATGCGGAAATTAACAACATGCCTCTACCCAGTATCTAGTGTCACTACTCACGGACGGCTAAAAGAGTACAAAAAACAACAGTCTGAAAGAAATACGTAACATGTCTGTTTGATACAAGTAATCACACTGGAAAAGATAGAGGAGAATCAGGGCCCGCGAATGCCAGCGAACTACCTCAGAGTCTCGGGACTGAAAGGATCGCCCCCTAACTACTGCTGCTGTTCGTAAGCTGTGTCCTGACTAGTGCACAAAAAGGCACAGAAGTATAGTATCAGCACAACTGACCCCATGTGCTGGTAAGTGCCTGGCCTAACCTCGGCGAGGTAGTGACGAGGCTAAACCGAACCTATCACAATCAACATGTACAAATATATGGGCAATAACGGAAAGATAACAAAATTTAAACAGATAATGGGGAGGGGACATGCTAGGGGGTATAACGGTTTAATTATAAAATCAACAAGCAAAGAAATGGAAACTGTATAATTAACATCAATAAAAGGAATCCAATAAATCAAATGTTGTATGGCACCACCCATCGTGCTTTTACTCTCGTCCTCGCTAAGATAATCAATTAAAGTGTACAGCATCACCCAGCGTACCTTATCTCTCTTCCTCACCAATCAATAGCATAAAGAAGTTACACGGCATCACCCATCGTGCTTTATCCATCATCCTCACCCAAACAATAGCATAAGGTAGTTACACGACATCACCCATCATGTTTTACCGCTCATCCTCACCCAAACAATAACATAAAGTAGTTACACGACATCACCCATCGTGCTTTATCACTCTTCCTCAGCCAATCAATAGCATAAAGTAGTCACACTGCATCACCCATCGTGCTTTATCGCTCGTCCTCACCCAAACAATAGCATAAAGTAGTTAAACGGCATCACCCATCGTGCTTTATCATTCTTCCTCACCCAATAATTAGCATAAAGTAGTTACACGGCATCACCCATCGTGCTATATCGCTCATCCTCACCCAAACAATAGCATAAATAATGGGGAGAGGGTATAAACAACAGGATTAACCATCCCGGCAAGGGAGAACATTTCAACAACAAGTCCCGGCAAGGGAAAAAGTACCCAAAATTCCTCTTTAGTTCATTTAACAAGTAATCATCACAATTTTTCACTTCTATCGTCATTTTAAATAGCAATTATGACTCACGATCATGCTAGACTCGGGCGCATAGGTAACCGTCAACATACCTATACACCGACTCCACATAGCACATAGCAAATATTATCCTAATCCTATTCCCTCATGCCAAAGTTAGAACAAACACTTACCTCGAAAGCTTCCAACTCAACTCACACCTCTAAAATAGCTTTACCCCTCGAATTCGCCTAAGAATCGGTCGAATCTAACCACAATTTACTCAAATGTATCAATAAATGCTAGTAAAATTAATTTGAATGCATAAGAATGAAATTCCATAAATGTCCCCAAGCCCACGTGGTCAAAACTCGAGGTTCGAACCAATATTGGGTTACTCATTCCCCCACGAGTTCATATATGCAATTTGTTTTGAAATCGGACCCCAAATTGAGGTTACCCATTGAAAGCTTTGATTTTAAGTTGAAATCATGATAAAAGATGTTAAAGTTTGAAGAAATTGAGTAAAAGTTGACTTACAAATGGTTTGGGAGAGAAAGAGTCGAGAGAAAATCGCCAATGGAGGTTTGAGTTTTGAAAATATGAAAAATTAAGTTTAAAATCGTCTAAGTATAGAATGCACAGTCGCAGATATATCAATTGCGAAGATTTGTTCGCAATTTCTAACTCAGCAGTCTTGGGAAATGCGAGATATAGTTTGCAATTGCGAACCATGAAGGGTTCTGTAGAGTTCGCAAATGCTAACATTTGTTTGCAATTGCTAACTCTGGGCTACAAAGGGGGAGTTCGCATTTGCTAACATTTGTTCGCAAATGCTATCTCTGGGCTACAAAGGGGGAGTTCACATTTGCTAACATTTGTTTGCAAATGCTAACTCTGGGCTAAAAAGGGGGAGTTCGCAAATGCTAACATTTGTTCGCAAATGCTAACTCTAGGCTACAAAGGGGGAGTTCGCATTTGCTAACATTTGTTCGCAAATGCTAACTCTGGGCTACAACGGGGGAGATAGCATTTGCTAACATTTGTTCGCAAATGCTAACTCTGGGCAACAAAGGGGGAGTTCGCAAATGCTAACATTTGTTCACATTTGCGAACATTGCAGGTCAGGCATACTAGTAGCTTTCAAACATACCAAAAATAAACTCGTGGCCTATCCAAAACTCGCCCGAGCCCTCGGGGCTCCAACCCGAACATGAACCCAACCTCAAAAAAATCCTACGGACTTACTCGTGCGATCAAATCGCCAAAATAATATCAAAATCAAAGAATCAACCTCCAAAACTCATGATTGTCATTTCAAAGTTCAAAACTTTTTATTTTTCCATTTTTAGTCCGAAACACGCCAAACGACGTTCGTTTTCAACCAAAATTTACAGGAAGCGCTTAACGCTGATTTAAGACTTGTACCGAGCGTCGGAACCAAAATACGAGCCCGATTGATCAATTTTCATTTTCATTTTTCCTTAAGCATTTTCAGAAAATAATTTCACAGAAAAGTTTCGTACTCAGGCCTGGGACCTCGGATTTCGATTCCGGGAATACGCCCGGGTCCCCAATTTCCTTACGGTCCCTGTGGGACCTTCACATCATGGGTCCGGGTCCGTATACACAAAACGTTGACCAAAGTCAATTATAGCAATATTATTATCAAAATTCATAGTTTTTAACACAGAATTCAAATATTTCCACATAAACTTTTTCTGCCTTCGTGCTCGGACTGCACACGTAAATTGAGGCAACAAAATAGGAAGTTTTCAAGGCCTCAGAAGCGTAAGGAAATGGAGAATTACGGTGATGACCCTTTGGGTCGTCACAATTCCCAATTTAAAATACTTATTGATGTTGATGGAAATTTTAGTTGCAATATTAGCAAACAAAGTTCACTGGCATCATTGATTCGAGATGTAAAACTAATAATATGGGACGAAAGTTCAATGGCAAAAAAAGAAATGATTTAAGCACTAGATTTGCTCCTTAGAGATCTAATGGAAACAACTATGTTATTCGGCGGAAAGGTTGCTATATTTAGTGGCGAATTTAGACAAACTCTTCCCGTTGTTCGTGGTTGACAAAGGGAAGATTTTGTTTGTGAAAGCTTATTATCCTCCAAAATTTGGCATCAATGTGAATAATTACAATTGTCCGAAAATATGCGTGCGAAAACAGACCCAACATTTTTGTGAATATTTGATGAGAATTGGCAATGGAAAAGAAAAAAATAATTAGAGCAAATAGAAATTCCCCGTCCTATGATCATACCTTTTACTACTGAAAATGATTCCTTGAATCATTTATTTGAAGTTACTTATCCTGATTTATATTTAACTGATTCAAATATTTCTTGTATTACTTCCCGCGCAATTATAACTATAAAGAACGACTTCGTTGATGAAATAAATGACATGCTAGTTGCTCAATTTCCCGGTGATGAAAAAATCTATTTAGCTACTGATGAAACAATTGATCCAAAAAGATCAAAGTGAATTTGAAGATTTTTTGCACGCTTTAAATCCTCCTGGTTTAACTCCTTATAAATTGTGTCTAAAGAATAGTTGTCCGATTATATTATTAAGAAACTTGAATCGCTACAACGGTTTGTGCAATGGAACACGATTAATATGTAATGATTTCAAATCTCATATTATTAGTGCTACAATATCCAGTGGTGATTTTAAAAATATACATGTGTTCATCCCGTGAATACCACTATTAACATCAGAAGACGAAAAACTACCCCTTCAATTCAAAAGAACACAGTTTTCAATACGATTATGTTTCTCCATGACTATAAATAAAGATCAAGGCCAAACATTAGATTTAGTTGGCATTTATTTGCGAGAACCTCTATTTTCTCATGGTCAGTTGTACGTTGGTTTATCAAGAGCCAAAGGTTCTAATTGTGTCAAGGTATTAATTAGACCGGCTACATTTGACGATGATGATGATCGCTCCACATATAATGTAGTTTATAATGAAATTACCGAAAAACGTTTTCTGTAGTTTAGATCATCATTCCCAATAGTAAGTGTAACGCACAACTTGTTCACTCTTTGAATTCTATGATTTTGTATTGTAATCATTCTGACAATTTTATGTTTGCTCATTATTATATTGCGATATATTATAATTGCAAATTACGTCTAGATGGCAGAAAGGTTCAAGATCAATGCGATTACTCCAAAAACAGAAGAATGGACCTGTAAGGTTCAAGTAGTTGATAAAGGCAGACCTAGAGACAACAAAGAGAAAACGAAAAGTATCAGATGATGATTTTGTAAGACGAAGAGGTGATTTTCATAGAATTCATAAATTTTTCAATAGTAAATAAGTTAGTATTATCCTAATTATGCCTTATTTTGTTTATAGGAAAATCAAGTGGAGTGCATTATATTCAATGCGGAGATAATGCATTTTGAAGATCTGTTTCGCCCTTCCTATACTTACTTGGTGTCCGATGCACATGTCAAAGAATCAAACTATATGTATGGAAATCCACTTAACAAATTTACATGGACAATTAATAGGTAGACCATTGTCGAGCCAATAGAAACTGTTAATCCTCCAGAAGAGCCACTACCTTCGCCAACGCGCTTAAATCTTACACCATTTGGCAATTTCGAATATCAACCCGAAGGATCTGAATTCGGTAATTGAATATTTAACTATTTATGTTATTTGATCGCCTAAGATTCACATTTATTAGCATTGTTGTTATTATTATTATTATTATTATTATTATTATTATTATTATTATTATTATTTTATTATTACGATTATTGTCTATATTAACTTTTATTGTCTATTAACTTATTCGTCATTTTTTAAACGCAAGATGTGCTTGCCATCATGCTCAACGCAAGTCCCTCAACTTAAGCTTCAAATGGGAAAAGAATTCAAGATTTCATCGTCATGGGTGATCAGTAAGTATACATAAACCTGTTTTATTGGGTCCAACTAGCAACTGATGATTCAAGTATATGTAATGTGTCACTTTTTATATATTGTCTAGCAATATCACACAATAAATTAAATCGAAATTTAGATTGAGGTTGTACCATTTAAAAGGTTGCTTCACGCTTCAATTCACCTTTGCTTTTAATGCAATTATAATCTTGCAAAGCATACTTACGTCAACTATACATTATATGGTTTTACCTTTTTAATACTAATAATATTTTATCATATCTTTAAATATATTCTCAACAATGCAAAGTTCTTATCTTACTGTTTCTTTTGCTAAAAGAATATAAGTAAAATTAGGATTGATATCATATTGCTCTTTGATTTTGTTATTTTAATTTCGATAAGCTTCTTTGCAACTAATTTATGCTTTTTCAGAATAAACTTAAAACTGTCAATGTATTTTGATTCATATAAGCGCAATTATTGGGATAACCCCCGAAGTGGTGATGTTTGGTGGTTAAAAGTAGACACCAATCCAAGAGTCAAAAAAGCATATAATCAGTTAAGATTTTAAAAATCTTTAATTGTTCTTCAATAAAGTTAGAAGCAATGATCTAGAAAAGAAAACTTTTGTTATGACAAAATCACAAATTAGCAAGAAGCTATTAAAAGCTAACTTAAAATTTATTTACTTTTACATGCGCCAAAAAATTAGATTGTTGCTAAGAGTTATTCAGAGAAAAACGTAATACCTTTAAATATAGAAATATAGCATAATTAAATTTTTAGTCGCTTATTTTTCTCTTTAACAATGACTTTCTGATTTATCTGCAGTTGTTCTTTAATAAAAATAGTGTCTATTATATTTCATTTGTTTACCTACTGTTCACTCATTCATGGTTGCTAAAAAATTCGTTCGTTTTAATGTCATGTTTAACTATTGGATTTTAAGTCAAATTATAGAAGATTGACCAAAATATTCATGTCTCCTCTAATGTTATATGTTTTCGAAAAAATAGATAACTTATCTCAAATTATCGCTCACATAATCTCGCCCTTATTAGGAATCTGAAATATAGTAGTTTTTGCTCAAATTGTATAAAATGAATCAATCTTGTATATATTAGCTTTTAATTAAAAGAAATTTGAGTTAAATATTTGAATGGCTTTGAAGAAAAGCTAAGTAGATTATAGAAATTCTATTCAAAGTATTCATTCGATTATGGATTCCTAAGTACTAAAACTTTATATATCACAAACGTAATTAAAAAGCATTGTATTTCAAATGTATAGATATTACCAATGCCGAAAGATCTAATAGATGAAAGCAGCATATCAATGTCACGAACATGTCTATTACATATTCTTGCATTGTATAATACAGTTACATCACAATATCAGAACTTATTTAAAACATCTTTTTTGTTGGAACTAATTGGATCATTGCTACAGTAAGTTGTGAATTATATTTATTTATCTTTTAGTAAGCATAAAGCAATTCTACCATCTATTTTAGATTTGAGACTTATTGGCTCTTTGAGAACATATGATATTTCAAATTATTTTGCTTTAGAACCTTTTGTTAGAGACCAATAGTCAAGACATCAGGGAATACCTGTTTTCTTCGAAACCAATTACATTATAGAAATTTTTACACATTAAGATACCACTATTTGTTCTTTTTTTTAATCATGTCTAACATTTAAATTTTGTAATTGATGCTCATTTGTGCTACTTAAGCATTGAGATTTCCATATTGGTTTAAGATAGTGATTTAACAATTTTGTTTTATTTTATACAGGAAAAAACCAACGGAATTTACACTATGGGAAGATTTTATTGATCATGATGGGAACAAACTGCTCCAACTACTTAAAAAAGAATACCCAATCATCCTTGCTAAAAAAGTTGCAAGACCAAAGTCGTTTTCAGGTAAAACACCACAAATGCATGCAAGATGGAGTAAAAAATTCAATACAGGTAAAGTATATATGCAATTATATTTTATTTTTTCATATACCAGACGACCAAATTAGAACTGAATGTTCAAATGCATGCAGGATTGACTAACAGATTCAGTACAACAATCGAAATCAATCCTCCATACCCACAAGCAAATACGCTGAGAACATGGTATTGTAGATTTATTGCAATATCAATACATTAGTTTTCATATATGTGCTTGAACGTGTACAAGAACTAATTTTGAAATGTTAACATACTTGAAGGGCTCAACAAAATCAGCAAATGCTTATTGCGAGTACAAGTGCAACATGCTCTCTTTTATTTCTTCCTTTCGAAGAAGAGATAGTGCCAATTGCACAAAAACCGATATCAAGATCCAGTAAGTACACTAAATATTCATATATGCACTGTTACAAATTTTTACCTTTTATTTTTTAATTAATAACAAAAAATTAATATGCAACATCTTTGTGCTTTCCAGGGCCAAATATTCTACATACAGGCTGAAGTCGCATTACAAAATGAGAACCAACGATTCTATATCCTAACTTGTTCAGACTACAAACAACACTTCACACTAGCTCTCTTACAGAGAAAGTTCTATTGCGCTAATTATCGTCGAGCGACCTAGTTGGTTCCCAAGTATATATGCAACTCCAACATAATTGTTTACATTTAACATTATACATTCATCATCTTTTTAATTAACAAATCATTTTATCTTACAACTAGGTGACAATTTGTACTGACGCTCACAAATCAGAGCGGTTCTACAACAACAGCTATTGCCGACGAGCATGCGGAAAAAATATTGCTTCTCTCTTTGGAAGAGATTTATGATATCTGTCACGTATAAGGTATCAGCTTCAGAACTGGTTGTCATTTGCATACCCTTGTAGTTTTACTGGTGTTTCATGCAAAAACTCTAAAGTTTCCTCTATAAATCTTGCCAACACTTTTCTAAGTGTTGACTTCACTTTGGTCTCTTCCTATTTGCTTAGCCTCTCAAATGTGGAGTCTTTAGTCTTAAAGAATGCTAATCTTAGCGGTTCTTTAATTTCTGCTGCTAAATCCTAATGTGGGGTTTCTTTAAACTCTATAGATCTAGCTAAAAACACAATTTCAGGGCTTGTTTCCGATATTTTTAGCTTTGGTTCTTGTTCAAACCTTAAGTCACTTAATCTTTCCAAGAATTTAATGGACCCGCCTTCTAAAGAACTTAAAGCTTCAACCTTTAGCCTTCAAGTTCTTG
Source organism: Nicotiana benthamiana (assembly GCA_034376525.1). Taxonomy (NCBI): domain Eukaryota; kingdom Viridiplantae; phylum Streptophyta; class Magnoliopsida; order Solanales; family Solanaceae; genus Nicotiana; species Nicotiana benthamiana. The sequence continues at coordinate 157,674,673 of CM067339.1, forward strand.
ATATTTCTTTTAACAATATCCAAGTCATCTATGAGGTTTGTTGAGCTTGAGTTCTTTTCTATCTAGGGTAATAAATTAGCTGGAAATGTTCCTGAGTTGGATTTCAAGAATTTGTCATATTTGGATCTTTCTGCTAATAATTTCTCTATTGGTTTCCCTTCATTCAAAGATTGCTCTAATTTGGAGCACTTGGATTTGTCCTCCAACAAGTTTTATGGTGATATTTGTGATTCACTTTCTTTATGTGAGAAGCTCAATTTTCTCAACCTTACAAATAATCAATTTGTAGGATTGGTCTCTAAGCTACCAAGTGAAAGCCTAGGGTTTTTTTTACTTAAGAGGAGATGATTTTCAGGGTGTTTTTCCTAGCCAACTTGCTGATTTGTGTAAAACTTTGGTGGAATTGGATTTGTTTTTCAATAATTTCTTAGGGTTGGTTACTAAGAACTTTGGTGCATGTTCTAATTTGGAGTTTCTTGATATTTCCAACAATAATTTCTCTGGTAAGTTGCATGTTGATACCCTCTTGAAATTGAGTAATTTGAAGACTATGGTCTTGTTATTCAATAATTTTATCGGTGGTTTACCTGAGTCCTTCTCCAATTTGCTGAAATTGGAGACTTTGGATGTGAGTTTTAATAATATCACAGGGATTATTCCTTCTGGTATTTTTAAAGATCCTATGAGTAGCTTGAAAGTGTTCTACCTTCAGAATAATTGGTTTATAGGCTCTATGCCACACAATTTAAGCAATTGTTCTCAGTTAGTGTCACTTGATCTCAGCTTTAATTACTTACACATAAATAACTAATTTTATTTTTACAGAAGGGACTGTTGCCTCTTGTGAACGCACAAAAGCTACTGACTGGCAAGATCTTCAAGATTCAAATAAAAAAGCTGTTTACAAGAAATAATGAGGCAGAGGCAGGAAAGTTAGTTATTTTGTCTTTCATGGACAAAGATAATTTAGGTATCTCACAAATGCCAGCCACCATCAATGAATTTGGAGAAGGAAGTAAACGAAAAATTGAACATGTTGCCCCAGAGAAGCAATAGCACTCACACACAAAAACCAGTGGCAACGGTTCCTACAACAAATGTAAGGTGGAAATGATAATTTCGCCCCTTTATATGCTATTTTAGACCCAACTATGGAGCTATGAGCTCCTTCTGGTGTGGCCTTAATAGAAATTCTATGAGCTAAGGTTTCGAGCTTTTTCTAAGGATGACACAAGTAGAGATAAGAGTGGATAAATGTTATCAATCTTATAAAAAATGAGATAAGAGTGGATAAATGTTATCAATCTTATAAAAAATGGGATAAGAGTAGACAAACTAATATATCACTGTGTTTCCAGATATTCGTTGTTCTTCATATAATCAAGTCAAAAGAGTGCTACTGATGTTTTGAATTATGGTAAATATAACTTGTATAGGTTTGTTTCATGTGTTAAAATGTGGGTAACTGGGGTAAAAAATCAAATTCTTTATTATTCATATTTTATGGCTTGAAGTTAGTGCTGCTATCTTAGAAAACTGAAAGTCGTACAGCTATATTTTCTGATATAGTAAATTAGCAGAATGCAGCTATTGATGTATTTAAAATTTCATGTTTATAGTGTGTAATTTAAATTTTTTTTACCTTAGTTATGCCCATGTGAAAGTTAGAGTAATAGATCTCTTAATACTACTTTTTCCGTTTAACCAATATATTTAATTTTTCATTGGTTTTGGTAATTTAAGAGGCTAAACAGACAATTTGATTTTAAGTATATCCTACGCTAACAAAACTTTAATACTATAATATTAATACTCACTTCTAAAGGAATTATTTAAGAAATAGTTACTAATTTCTATGAACCCAACATTTCTTTGAATTTGTGTTTAAAACAAATCATGATCACAGTCAAATGACAATATTGGCAAATAAAATCATAACTTTAAAGGACAACAGGAAAAAATAAGTAATGCTTTAGCGAAAGAGTGCTTAGATCTTCTATATTCAGCAAGAGACAACAGAACAAGTTCAACCTGTTACAGACCATGTTTTTCGATGAATTAACTCCAAAGTCATTCCATATAACAATTTTCATTAAAACGAACAGCGCCGATATGTCCATAACTTAAAGCAAACATAATTAGTTACTTAAAGTCTACCAGACAGACTCTCTTCCTACACAGTTTAAAAGTGCATAAGTAGCTAAAACTCCAGCTCATTTGTTTTGCTTATAACTACTTATGGGAGGCGAATTAAGTAGATGGTATATCATAGTTGTCTAAAAAAGTTATATATATATTGCTAGATTCTGTTTGACGTGGTTGCTACTATCAGTGTTTTCGACGTGGTTGTTTATGTGTCAATAATAATTAGGTTAACGGCAGTTTTGATATTTTATCTATAAAAACTTACATTTCTTTCACAGAATAATAGCCACCAACTGCATTACATATTTGATATTTTCATCTTGACCCAATTTTTTTCCAGCTTTGTCCTCCCCTCTAACTTTCTCTGTTCAATTATTTTCTCTACTGGGTCTCGCCGTGATCACTTAATGTTATCCCTATGCTATTTGCTTCTGCTTGTTCTTAGTTTCCATTGTTTGTTGATCTGGATTTTTCTGCCTGTTTTATCCTTTGTTTATTGTGAATTTAGTCTTATGTTTCTTCTCTGTTACTGGCATTCAATTTCTCTTTAAATTGATTTATTCAAGAAACCCAACATCTCAGCACTGTACCATAAAGTAACAATGATAGCGGCATGCAATTCCAACATTTTAATTCGTTGTGCGTATGTACATTTTTGGGTCCTTTTAATTTAATGTGCTGTATTTATTTTTTTTGATAATTGTTGAATCCAAATATGTTCTTTTTTGTCTTTCTTCATGTTGTCTTTGTGGGATCTTCACATACATGTTATTATTTGTTCAAGTGCCTAAAATGGAGTTATATCTAGAAATACAGTCACTATTATGTCACTATTTACTTAGTTTCGGCTTCTCACTCTTCTTTTTTTTTTTGCTAAGGTTAATTTTCTAACTAGATTCCACAATTTGTTATGTACTATTGACAAGAGCTAAAGGAAGCTTCTTAAAAAGAATGAGATTATGGAGGAGCCTTAGAAGGTATGACATAGTTGAATATGTTTTCTTTGTATTTCTGTTATGCTAGCCTTTAAGTGCCATACCAATATATCTTGGCCTTCTATGTTTCTTTCCCAACAATTGTCGTCAACGACTCAAACTATACAAGATATACCATTGAATTTAGATCGTCTTCATGAAAGATAAAGATCATCTTTCTTGAACATTGCATGTCTATCTAATGCATATTTTTATTCTTTCAGTTAATGGATGATAGATTGACTCCTCGAAAAGAAGAAGGCCGACTGGAATAATATTATACTTGCATGCATCAAGTATACTACATAATTTTTTATATTCAACACAAGAAGTTAAAAAAGAGAAAAATTACTCCTTTCTACTTTTTTTCATATAAAGTTTTTTATTTTTATCTATCAAGATTTAGTTTGAACAATTCGAATACATTATTTATCTTATTTGCAGATCTTGTTATAAAAAGGAATGAGCTTAAATTCAATGACATTATTGATCTTACAGAATTAACTGAGTTAAATACTCAAAAAAGGTTCTGATAGTATATTTGACATGTTCTCTTATGCTTTACTCTCATAAAGAAAAATAGAGAAGAAGGTATAATTTATTGACAAAAGGAATCAATATAATTTAATATGAAGAGATTCAAAAAATATCAAGCTAACAAAAAGATAGCATTTCTCCTTATTATTTGCGCAGTCTCCTTACGTGCATGCTGATCAAATTTTATTGTTGCAACATGTATGGTGTTGTCTTCTTGGATAAAATTTACTCTACAAATTATATTAACATCCCATATTAGTATTGCTCTTTTTAAATGCAGTTAAACTCACTTATGCGCTTGCTTTCTGGACGCTCCTATACTCGGAATATGTCACAACAACACAAGGTTATATTTGATTACAAATTTAAACTTTCTTTTTCCCATATTATTTCTTCAAAGCCATATCGATTATGTAGTGTAAGTGATCAGGGTGCAACAAATCTCTTCTTAGTTATTCATTTGTAATTCAATGCAAAACAATAAGGAACCCAGTGAATTAGTGTATTCCCATAAGTGGGGTCTGGAGAGGGTAGTTTATACGCAAATCTCACCACTATCCCCGGAGGGCAAAGTATTCGGTTAAAAAGAGGTCCTCAAAATCCTACAAATTTTATTATTTTTTATGAGCTTCTGCATTAAATTCGCAAAGTGATTGATCTTTTGCTGCAAAACTAATTTTTTTGGTATTATCATCTTAAATTACCACTCAATTCTACTCATAAGATCAGTATGAAAGAAGACAAGGTTCACTTTAACTCACTTTAGAAACCTGCCTTTAAGATTTTATAGACTAAACACATGTCCCCTTTCTTAGTAGTCTTCGGGACAATGTTGGCTACTCTTGTTTGTTTCTCCTGTTATATCTTCAAACTCCCAAATGCAGACTACGGATAGGAGTTGATCACGACCTATTTGAATATGTAAGTTGTGTATGTCTTACGGTACTCAACTTTAATTTAATTTTAATTCAGTGGACACCTGAAAATGATGTATGTTACAGTAAGATATTTAAAGAAGTAAAAGAAATATTTTGTTCCTTTTCTTGCTCCTATATTTCTGCAAATGATAATGGAATACTTCCATGTTTGTTCCTTCCCGTTCGTCTGTGGCATTTGTTGACTAACTTGTATGCTAATGTGCTGCTTTTAAGGAAAATTGTGAAGAAAAAGAAGTATTGCTAGATATGGAGTACTAGCATGGGCTTACAATACCAATTCACGTGATTGGTCAACCAGGATGGTGAGACAAGTGCATTCTTAAGTATTATTGATGAAATTAGTAAATTTAACTGCACATGGGCATTGTTATGTTAAATAAATTCCATGTTCTGTGCATCTCTGTTGGAAAGTTAGGTGTTTTTGTAGAAATGCAGTTAGGCCACAACTCGAGCTCGAGATAAACCCTTGGAGTACAACTTCAAAATGTACTGTGGAAGAAGAGAATAATGGGACCAGAAGGTAAAAAGAGAAAATAAGTATACATACTAAGCCATGTTAATTTGCTCACGTCAGATATAAATGGAGGTAAGATTAATTTATCACGGTTAAGTGATAAAACTTGGGTAAATGACATGTTCAAAAAATCTAGAGAAATAAGTATTGATTTTATGGAATACAGGGAAATGTAAATAAGGCAGGGGATTAGGGATTTCAGAATTTATACTACTCAAATCTGCCTCTCTTTCTTATATGGTTTTCTATCACATCATAGTACCCTATTTATACATAATTTTCTAATTTTGTAGATTTTTCTTCCATCTTAGCCTCTAGGTTAATATCATTATAAGCTTTTGGGAAGATCAACAGTACTCTTTTATAATATATATATATATATATATATATATATATATATATATATATATATATATATGTGCCTTCTATTAGCTTCTTTTATTATCCTTTTGTCTGATAACTTTTTCAGCTCTTATACTTTTCTAAATCTAATCCCTCTTAAAGCATATATCTGAACTGCATGCCTCTATCTTTTTCAATTAGTTATTTGTCATAAACGTGATAGAGGACAATACTTTAAATAGAAATCTTATCTGCAAGTATGAGAAGCATTGATTATGAAAGCTAATTTAAAAATTACACACTGAATTTGAAGATGATATAGTGCTAGAATAGATATTCATATGTATTATTTTTTTGCTGATATCTATGGATTATTGTGCTTTCATGTCACTTCAATTAAGTAAAATGGTTCCACCTAACATTGCTATTTTGTTTTGACGTGATTACACCAAACATGTTAGTGTAATCTTTGTTTTATTTAAGTTATTTTTTGTTTCATATGTACTCTAACTTTCACTAATTACCATAAAAATTTATTTGTTTGCAGATATCTTTGTCCAAGAACTATATAAAAAAAACAAAGACCGATTATGTAAATAGTGTTGCTGTATACCGCATATGTAATAATGTTGTTATGTATGTTGTAAATGTTGTGGCACTTTAAACATCCCTTAATGTAATGCTCCTGTGGACGCAAAAATAATGTATATTTTAGTCAAAATATATATAAATTATGTGTGTATTACTTAGCATGAAATGTTGTGTACTCGATACTTGCAACATTAATTTATCTACAATTAGACATCGTTCAAAATTAAATAATATTGGGTCTGCGCTGGCATGAGCTGCACCAACCTAGTTTCTTATATTCAAGACTACTTTCTTCCTTTTTTTTAATAAATAAACATATCCCTCAATTAATTAGGTCTTTTTTATTTTTTATTTCTCAAGCATACTTTCTTAACCCACTATTACTTTTTTTTAATTTCGTTTTTGCATGTTGACCTTTGATTTTAGCTTTTTATTTTTATTTTTGCTTTACCTAACTCTTTGTGTCAAATAAAAAAAATCTTCTTAAAAAAAGATCCACCAAACTTTTTATCTTTTAGCCAATTGCATTCTCAACATAACACAGATTCATGATGTTCATAATTTATGAGTTTTCACATTAATTTTTTTACCGTCGTATTAAAATAATTGTGTACTTATATTGTTACAATTCTTTTTTTCACACATCATCCCCGAAAGGTAGTGTATAAGGGAATTTTTTCAATTTAAGTAATATTATCCAAAATTAGATCATTTATTCATTATATTCAGAGCCGTCACTTGGAATAATTTATTTTGGTGTCTCAAGTTACCTGTTTATTTTAAAATCTCAAATCGAGGAAGATTCAACTTTCTTTTTAAAGTCTGCGAACTAGAAATTCTGAATAAGGAATTCCATTAACCTGAGGAAAGGTGTTAGCACCCCCGGATTCCGTGGTTCTAGCATGGTCGCTTAAACTATCATAATTAGCCTATTATCTGATTTTAGTACATGTTTTAGCCTATGATGCATTTTAAACTTATTAACTGATTTAATTATTTTTAAGAAGATTTCAACATCATCTAGAATATGTTTTTAGACCGCGCCACATGAAATGCACAAGCAGTCCGAGACATATTTTATCTAACGTTGTGAGATTGGAGTTGTGTCACATGAAATGCGCACCCGAATTTAGGAAGGTAAATTATTTAAATAACACGCCTAAAGCAACTACACGTTTTTAACTTTGCGAGGGCCAGGAAATAATTGCTAAACGGCACGCCTCGAGTTCTAAGTATTTAAAAGAAATAATTAAATGAGGACCACGCATTTGAAATTTTATTTGGCGCACAGCACCTCAATTTCAATTTTTACAAGGGAATTAGAACTACAGCTGAAGGGCCATAAACTATTTATGTTATCTAATATGGCACACCTCCACTAATTTAAGAGACTTGATTATCTAAACATTAGAAGAGTCGAGATTTGTTTATCTTATGCAAAGGTTTAAACCAAAACTTAACAGTCAAAACCGGCGACTAACATCCAATGATAACATAAAAAATCCCACTTGCGTTGTAGATGCTTTGAGCCCCAAAACTGTGATGAGCCCAAGTCCGGTTCATAATCTATATTGGGTAACAGAGATCCGAGGTCGAGTCCCTTCAGAGGAGATGAACCTTTGATAATACACTCCAAAGCTCAATTTAAACTTAAATGGACCAACTAGCGAAAACCATACATGATTTAGGCCTTACAACACTATGAGGCCCATTATACAAACTTAAATTTGACTTTAAAAAGCTGTCAGATTAAATTAACAGTTGTTGTGCATCGAACAACTGATTAGAACTAACTGAAATTTTTTTAAACCTTATTTATTTAAAACACATTCATATGCTAATCAATGAAATCATAAAAGTTTGCAACTATTGAAAACCATGAAAACTAAATAATCATTCTCATTCCTTAATTTTCATATTCAAACATACTGAATAAGCATTTCAACTTCTACATCATTTTTAAACTAAAATAACTCCTATATCCTTTAAGAATACATCAAACAAGATCACGACTACCCTTAGCCTATTATAAAACATTTCGAACACAAACCATTATCAAGCATGAACAGTCATCTTATCTAAGGCTAAGGCCGATTCACAACATGATTAACATGACATCACTTCAACAGTCCCAAATTAAGTACAACTATGTGAATTCCATTGTTCAAAACTAAAAATTAGCTAGAATACACAAAGATTCATACGATCTAAGGCACAAATAGATGAAAATAAAGGAAACTCGGATATGTCTGGTGCCATGTATTAACTTCTCATTCCATCTTCCAACTGAAATTTACATCAAAGCAAAGCTCAGAAAATGCTCGAAAACAAAATAGAAAAAATGAGGACTCAGCAGCAAAACAGTAGCAAGCCAACACCAACAATACCAGTTCAAACCAAAATGAATATGAAAACAATGGAAAGCAGCCTCACTCGAACAATAACCACTACAATTTCAAACACAAACCTCAAACAACCGACCTCAGTCCATTTTAAAACTAGTTCAATCAGAAATTCTTTTCAGGAATTGAAAAATTGAGAAATCACAGAATGAGTTTCAATGATATAGTAATTTTTACTCCAATTTTTCGGCCGATTTTGATTTTTCAGAATTTTATCTCTTTTATTGTCACTCTAGGTCTGCCTTGAAATGCAAGGAAGTGTGCCTTTATAGGCAAGGAACTAGGGCAGCACTAATGAATTAATTTTTGCATTTTACCCCCTTTTAATTTTCCTTTTTTTTGCTTACCGATCCTTAAATTACTGACTTGTTGGCCAAGTAAGGCTATTTTCAGCTTCTAAAAAGCTTCATAAGGTAGTTAACAAAGGATTACCTAAGTAGACTATCCAATTTACCCTTAGTTACCCCTAAAATTTACCTTATAGACCAAATGGGTATGAGTCAAATTGACCCAATGGTCCAATGGCTTGCCCTACTTTTCACCAATTAGCTCAATTAAGATTCTGAAATACTAACCAAAATGTAAATATTTTTTTAGCAATTAAATCCTAGATTGCACAATCTATTAGCCAGAATTACTAAATTAGTGTACTAAGTTAATAGACTAAGGTTACTGATTAAAGAAAAATATAAAGCTAATCATGTATGAACAAATAATTACGGAAAAACCAAAACACAGAAAGAATGAACAAAACACTCTTGGATTCATAAATGAGTTTTCTGAAAATTAAACGAACTAAAAACTAAATAGGAAACTAACTAACATATGCATATATATACATTTGAAGGGATGAAAATAAATTTAAAAAAAATAAAACAAAAAATCAGAAAAAGAAAGAGATAGAAGAAGAAGAGAAGTAAATAAGAAAAAGAAATAGAAATTAACAACCTAAGGTAAATGGATATACCTAAAGTGGTCATGGATCGACTTGAAAACCTTGAAGGGCTATTCGATGAATTCACGATCTGACAAAAAGGGGCCTCGATCGTGTGTTCCCAGATGAAAACACACGACCAAGGTCCGCTTTGGTCCCAATCGGTCGGACTCTAGACGTTGACCTGTTAAAGCTTCGACTTCAAAATGATATTCGACGAGTTCTAGGTATGTTCGAGAGGTATTAGCAATGGATCGGGGGTCAAGGGTGACTGAGGGTCTTGGGGTGTTAATTTGGAGCTCATTGGCGGTGGCGCCGTCACCGGAGAAGCTGTAACGACGGTAGGGTTTTCTATTTTAATTAAATATTTGAGGGAATCTAGCTAGTTTTAAGGGAAGGTGATTGGATATTTGGGAAGTGGGGATTGAGGAGAATATTTGATGTAAATTGTGGTGTATTTGGCTGCCGGCCGCCGCCGTGGGCGATTTTCGGCAGGCGCCGGACGATGGTTTAGGGTGGAGCTTGGTCGGAGTCTTTGGGGGTTATGTGAGAGACTGTTTAGGGGTAGGGGCATTGGACATTTAAATATTAATGAATACCAGTTTTGGACCGTTGGATTAGGGAGATCCAACGATCGAGAACAAATCTAGCTAAAACGGGGTCGTTTGGTTATGGGGTGCTGGACCGGGTTAAAATATGGATTTTGGGGCGGGTAGTGATGGGTTGACGGGTTTTTGATTGGGTTGGCCCAAAATACAGGTCTTTTATTAAAAAAATCTTTTTCTCTTCTTTTCTTCTTTTTCATTTTTTTTTAATTTTTCAGATTTTTTTAAATTACAAATTAAAAATAAAACATGATTTAATTTTAAAACTAAATTAACAAACTAATTGCTTCTCAAAAATTAATTAAGTCCCAAATTAAAAAAAACTATAACAAAATTCGAATATTAAAAAGTTAAAATGCAAAATAAACAATTTTTGTTATTTTTTCATTTTTGTGACATTAATTCACTAAATTAGCCTAATATATAAAATAGGATCCTAAATGCAAATGCAACTTATTTTTGTATTTTTTTGTGAATAAAATAAATTAAACATGCACACAAAAATGCAAACAAATACAAAAATTATGCAATAATTCCTAAAATCAAACAATTAAAAAAATCCTAATTTTGGAAATTCTGTAGGAGTAATTCATGCGAGGCAAAAATCACGTGCTCACAGCTGCCCCTCTTTGCTCGAAGACACGAAGGGTTTTCGGGCAAAGATAAAATGAGCAACTATGAGGGATTTTTGCTTGCTTGACACTCCCTGAGAAACATTTTTGAAAAATATCTCACCAAACCTTGCTTCAAAGGTTGCCTACATAATCCTTCGCTATAAGGGAACTAGATCAGTGTAGTTTTGAAAGTTTTGATAGCTGGGACTACCAAGGAGCTGTGATTTCACTGTTGCTAGTTCTTGCTGACCTCCTTATTACACCAAATAAAAAGAAGATCAAAAGATAAGCTAGCTAGGCCTCTCAACTACGAGTTACAAGATTCCTATCTATAAATCTATTGAAGCTTGATCTTGAGTCTTAGCTGGTTTTTGTTGTTGACTCTGATCTGAATCTTGATGCTTGTCAGCTGCATATGATGGTTCTTTCTTCATCTTTTGGATCAAATCGGGACATACGAAGCTTGTGACTTTAATCGCATTCATAAGCAGTCCGCATCTTTGTCTACTTCAGCATTTTAATTCACTTCTTTTTTATTCTTTTTCTTTTCTTTATTCTGTACCGAGGCTCACTCTCTCGGCCATTTCGGGTCATGTGCTTTGAGGTCAAACTTGTTCAGATGCCAAAACAAATAAACGAACGAAATTTCCTGCCCTAGTTTTACTGAGAAAATTTCTTAAGTTATTTGTGACAAAATCCGAACTTCTTCTCTTTTCTCTTGTCTCTATTTTTCTTTTTCTTTTTCGAAAGAAAATAAAATAGGATTGTGTCTATATAGAAGGAAAAAGATCAGGGGATGGATCCCTATATCTAAAATTTTAACTCAGGGATTGGAGCCCTAATGTTGGCGAAAAGGCGACTAGGGAATGGAGGCCCTATGTCTACAAAAACCCAACTCAGGGATTGAAGCTCTAATGTTGGTGAATGATGACTAGGGAATAGAGTCTCTGTGTCTAAGAATTCAACTAGGGGATTGTAGCTCTAATGTTGGTAAAAGGCGTCTAGGTAATGGAGGCCCTATGTCTAAAAACTCAACTCAGGGATTTGAGTCCTAATGCTGGTAAAAAAGTAGGGAATGGAGGCCCTATGTCGAAAATCTCAACTCGGGGATTGGAGCCCCAATGTTGGTAAAAAAGGCGACTAGAGAATGGAGGCCCTATGTCTAAAAACTCAACTCTGGGATTGGATCCCTAATATTGGTAAAAAGGCGACTAGGTAATGGAGGCCCTATGCCTAAAAAATTCAACTCAGGGATTGGAGCACAAATGTTGGTAAAAAGGCGACTAGTGAATGGAGGCCCTATGTCTAAAAATCTCAACTCAGGGATTAGAACCCTAATGTTGGTAAAAGGGCAACTAGGGAATAGAGGCCCGATGTCTAAAAACTCAACTCATGGATTAGAGCCCTAATGTTGGTAAAAGGCGACTAGGGAATGGAGACCCTATGTCTAAAAACTCAACTCAGGGACTAGAGCGCTAATGTTGGTAAAAAAGGCGTCTAGGGAATGTAGGCCCTATGTTCAAAATCTCAATTCAGGGATTTGAGCCCTAATGTTAGTAAAAAAGGCGACTAGGGAATGGAAGACATATATATAAAAATCTCAACTCATGGATTGGAGCCCTAATGTTGGTAAAAAAAAGCGCCCAGGGAATGGAGGCCCTATGTCTAAAAACTCAACTCAGGGATTGGAGCCCTAATGTTGGTAAAAGAAAAGCGACTAGGGAATGGAGGCCCTACGTCTAAAATCTCAACTCAGGGAATGGAGCCCTAATATTGGTAAAAAAAAGGTGGCTAAGGAATGAAGGCCCTATGTCTAAAAACTCAACTCATGGATTGGAGACTTCATGTTGGTAAAAATGTAAAAGATTGAGGTTTGGAATCCGAAGCTGTCATTTTTTTTGTTTTGGATTTTTTTTCTTTTTTTTCATTTTCCTTTTTCATTTCATTTTATATCAATGAAATGCAAGAAAAAATTTTGGAGGAGAGCTTCCCTTTTGGGTTGATTATTGCTGCGAAACTATTTTTAGCTTTTGCGCATCTTTTCATTCTGGTTGCACCTGCTTTTGCACAGTTACTTTGGGTAGCACCTGTTTTAATTTAAAACAAAGAACAATTGTTAGTTTGAAACGGTGGTTGGTTTTGTGGCCTTGATTTTGATCTCAGCCCGACTCTTTGGTGAGAGCGTCTGCTGCTTGTTGGTTTTCATAAGATTGATCGAGGGACCCAACTTTTCAAGATTCCATGACGGCTCGCTCTTGGTGGGCTTTGACCCTTTCACTTTATTCCGCCTTTGGCTTTTTTTTTTCCTTTCAAAATCTTTGATTTCAGAGCATCAACCAACATGGCCAGTCGGGATTGACTCGGCGCACCCGCTAAGGCTGGGTATTTTCTTTGGCTTTTATTAGGTAGAAACCTGTAAAACCATCTTGCCACATTTTCTTTGTATTAGTTTCGAAAACAGAAGTAGACTGAAAGGTATTCAAGGAAGTGCCACTTTTGGGGAGGAAAGAATGACTTATCTGGAGTACATGCCGACTTCAATAGACATGGCATGCTTCTTGGACTTGATGCTTGACCTGCACAACTTTCCCAACTTCTCATAAGATCATTGTGAACCATACTTCCAAATTGAGAAATCTTGCCAAGACTCCGATGGTGGTGAGGGGTGTCTTCTTTTTGATCAACGGCGCCCTTTGCGGGTTTTCGCCAATCGGCCTCTCTAATTTCTCTTCTCACCGTCACTTGATAGCGCTCTTTACGAGTTTTCACTAGCCAAGCTCTCTGATTTTCAATTTCTCTGCTCACTGTCACGTTATGGTGCCCATAGGTTTTCACCGATAAGACTCTCTCATTTTATTTCTCTCATATTGATTGTATCAAATCCATGCAACTGTGCTCTCTAATTTTGACGCCATTTGCCGATTGATCAGAAGGACTAGGACAAGGTTTGGGTAAAAATAGAATTGGATCGCCTTACAACTTTGGAACCGTTCAGGAAGGATCATCACCGAACCATTATATCATCTACCCTAGTTTCACTTTTGGGGGAAAATTGGGTTTTTATTTTGTTGTGATTGAACCCCAGAGAGAGGCTACCTACGTATCCTTTTGGAATCAAGTCGAACGTAGTTTAGGAAAAATATTTTGCTTTTGTTGTTATTTTGTTTTTCTTTTATTTTGTTTTTCTTTTTCTTTCTTTTGTTTTGATGTTTTTTCATTTTTCTTTTTTTCATTTTTTCTTTTCCAATAAAACTTCCGATTTCCAAAGATGATAGTCAAAGAAGAGTAACTAGCTCAAAGGGTTTACAAAAGGTTGATAGTATTTTGGTAGCAGGAATGAAAGTCTTCGTCATCCCAATAAAATAATGTCATTGTTGCAGAAAGCCTAAGCATAGTACCTTTTTACTATATCCGCATTCACAGCTGCGTCGGGATCATTTCCTTCGACATCTCCTAAGTATAATCCCCTTCATGGTAATATCTTTCTGATGATATATGGGCCTTTCCAATTAGGAGCTAATTTTCCTTTCGCTTCCTGATAATGGGGCAGAATGTGCCTTAACACGAGTTGCCCCACTTCAAAATTTCTGGGCCACACTTTCTTGTTGTAAGCATGGTCCATTCTTTGTTGGTACAATTGCCCGTGGCAAACCGTAGCCATTTGCTTTTCATCAATCAGGGTCAACTGATCTAGACGGGTCTTGACCCTCTCACTATCTTCAATTTCGGCTTCAATTATGATCTGGAGAGAAAGAATTTCAACCTCCGCGGGTATCACGGCCTCAGTGCCATAGACCAAGAGGTATAGGGTTGCTCCCACCGATGTGTGCACCGTAGTACGATATCCCAATAATGCAAAAGGCAATTTTTTATGCCACTGCCTGTAGCTCTGAATCATCTTTCTCAAAATCTTCTTGATGTTCTTGTTTGTTGCTTCGGCGGCACCATTGGCTTTGGGCCGATAAGGAGTAGAGTTCCTGTGCGTTATTTTGAATTGTTAGCATATCTCCTCTATCAAACGACTATTCAAGTTTGCAGCATTATCTGTGATGATAGTTGTAGGAATACCAAATATGACAGATAAGATTGGAGTGCACGAAATCTACCACAACCTTCTTGGTGACAGATTTGAGAGTGGTGGCTTCAACCCATTTCGTGAAGTAGTCAATAGCAACCAGCATGAATCTGTGCCTATTTGAGGCTTTCGGCTCGATTGGCCCGATGACGTCCATGCCCCAAACAACGAACAATCAAGGTATTGACATGGAATGCAGTTCTCTGGGCGGTGCATGAATCAAATCACCGTACACCTGACACTGATGACACTTCGGGACAAAGCTGAAATATTCTCTTTCCATAGTTATCCAGTAGTAGCCCGCTCGAAGGATTTTCTTTGCTAAAACATACCCATTCATGTGGGGTCTGCATACTCCCACGTGCACTTTATGCATGATTCTTCCAGCCTCTTCTGCGTCAATACATCTTAACAAATTTAGGTTTGGAGTCCTTTTGTACAAGACAACACCACTCAAAAAGAAAACACTCTTGTGCCATCTAATGGTCCTCTTTTGGTCCCCACTAGCTTGCTTGGGGTATTCTTGCGTTTTCAGAAATCTTTTGATGTCATGGTACCATGGTTGAGTATTTGGTTTTGCTTCAACCGTATTACAATAACCATGCCTTTCTCGAATTTGGATTTCCAAGGGATCTATGTGGGCATTGCCTGGATACGGCAGCATCGAGGCCAAAGTAGCAAGTGTGTTGGCCAATTTGTTGTGACAATGTGGCATGTACCTGAACTCTATTGACTTTAATCTCTTGCTAAGGTCTTTCACATGCTGTTTGTAAGGGATGAGTTCTACATCTCGGGTTTCCCATTCTCCCTGAGCTTGCCGGATAATCACATATGAGTTTCCCATGATCAACAACTCTTCGACGTACTGGTCGATTTCTATGTTTATATCCATAATGTAGGCTTCATACCCAGTAGAATTGTTTGTGCAGAAAAATCAAAGTCGGGCTGTGGTTGGGTAATGCTGACCAGTAGGTGAGATCAAAACTGCCCCAATCCCTACACCTTTTGCGTTTACTACTCCATCAAAGAACATCTTCCAAGTAGTAGTATCCTCGGATATTGCCTCGACTAATTTCACCTTTTCATTTGGGAAGTAAGTGTTCAAAGGTTGGTATTCAACATTATCCTGGGATATTGCCTCGACTGATTTCACCTTTTCATCTGGGAAGTAAGTGTTCAAAGGTTGGTATTCAACATCAACCTGGTTTTCATCCACAACGCCGGGGCTTTTATTGCCGTGCGAGTGACATAGACTATGAAAAATTCAGTGAGCAGGATCTTCCATTTGGCTAATCTCCCTGTGGGCATTGGTTTCTGGAATATATATTTCAAAGGATCCAACCTGGTTATGAGGTAAATGGTGTAGGCTTGCAGATAAAGTCTCAACTTCTGAGCGACCCAAGTTAAGGCACAACAGGTTCTTTCCAGCAAAGTATACTTAGCTTCATAGCTGGTAAACTTCTTATTGAAGTAGTATATTGTGTGCTTTTTTCTTTCCGGCAACATCATGTTGCCCGAGGACATAGCCGAAAGAATTCTCCAAGACTATCAGATACAAGAATAGAGGCCTCCCTGGTTCAGGTGGACCAGGACTGGTGAGTTATATAGATACTCCTTGATTTTATCAAAAGCTTCTTGACATTCATTCGTCCACTCGATTACCACGTCTTTCTTCAGCAATTTGAATATGGGTTCACACGTGGATGTCAATTGAGCAATGAACCAGTTGATATAGTTCAATCCACCCAACAAGCTTATCATATCTTTCCTGGTTTTCGGAGGAGGAAAATCACGAATAGATTTTATCTTCGTTGGATCTAACTCAATACCTCTTCGGTTGACTATAAAGCCCAAAGGTTTTCCCGAAGGGACCCCAATTGCTCATTTGACTGGGTTCAGCTTCAAATCATATTTGTGCAACCGCTCAAAGAATTTTCTCAATTCCCAAATATGGACATCCTGGGATTTGGACTTGACGATTACGTCGTCCACATACACATATATTTCTTGGTGCATCGTATCATGGAAAATAGCAGTCATGGCCCTCATGTAGGTTGCCCCAGCATTTTTCAAACCAAATGGCATGACTCTATAAAAGTATGTACCCCAAGGTCTGGCAAAAGTTGTTTTCTCTGATCTTCTTCATCCATCAACACCTGGTAATATCTTGCATAACAATCCACGAAGGACTGTATCTCATGTTTGGCGCAATTATGAACAAGGATATGGATGTTGGGCAAAGGGAAGTTATCTTTGCGACTTGCCTTGTTTAGAACTCTGTAATCCACACACAGTCGGGTCTTCCCATCTTTCTTCGGCACTAGAACTATATTGGCTAGCCATGTGGTGTACCGGACCACTCGGATCACCCCTGCTTTCAACTGTTTCATGACTTCTTCTTTGATCTTGACACTAACATCCGTTTTAAATTTTCTTTGCTTTTGTTGGACAGAGGAAAATCGGTGTAAGTTGGCAACTTATGAACCACCAAATCAACACTCAGTCCTGTCATGTCATCATGTAACCAAGCAAACACATCTTTGAACTCAAACAAGAGTTGGATTAATGCATCTTGAGTTTTTCTTCTATTTGAATACTTATTTTGGTTTTCCTAATTTCTTCAAAACTAGCCAAATTAACCGGCTTAGTGTCATCTAAGTTTGGCCTAGGTTTATTCTCAAAGTGTTCCAGTTCTCGATTTATTTCCCTAAAAGCCTCTTTTTCATCATATTCTGGCTCCTGGTTTGTTATTTAACAGTTAGACAGTGTGTTCTGGATCTAGGCATGAAGTCCGCAAGCATGTCATGTTATTTAAAGCCGCATTATTAGAACTGGAAGAAGAAGAAAAAAAAATAAAATAACAAAAATCAGAAGGAATAAAGAAAGATGGATGAGGAAATATTGATTTCAGTTCATTGAATTTTGAAGATAACAAGGTTTACATTGGAAATTAATAGACATGAAACTAAAGAAAAACATCATATTTACACTCTAGAATAACTTGTGATGTAGAAAAGGTGGCAGGACGGGTCTACCGGGACTCCCGCTGATTGGGAATGGTGTAGCCTTCCAAAATTTTGTAATTTTGCCTCAGGTCCCATGTATTGCATCTCAGCGGTGCTTGAGTCTTCCTCTAGCTGGACCATGTGGGTTTTATATAATATCTTTGTAATTGCCCCATAGATTTCTTCATTTTCTTTTGTCATAAAGGCCTCATCATCTTCTTCTTCGTTGTATTTGGGCTTGACCAATATGTTGTATAGGTGATACACTGGTTGCAATAAGACCCATCCATCATTATTTCTACCATCCGTCCATTTTATATCATCTGGTGTGGGTCTGAAGCTGACCCCAAAGAAATTTTCACTAGTTTGCAGGGTGATAGGTTCTGCTATTCCTTGCAATGATTTCCCAAGCCCCTTCCCAGGTTTGAATCCACGCCTGATCATTTCCTTAGCGACCATGATTGATGCATTCGAAAAGAAGGGTTGAGGGCAAGGTTTTCCTTCTTCGCACTGATCTGTGACCACGATTTCAAAGGCATGATAGACTATGTGCTCACTCCCCTCTCTTGCTTCAATACAGAGGATCGATGGGTCTCGATAAATTAATTTCTCATCTTCCCTATGGACCATAATATCTTGATCCTCATGCTCAAACTTCACCATCTGATGAAGAGTATAAGGTATAACCCCCACTGCATGAATCCACGGCCTTCCAAAAAGAAAGTTGTAAAAGGTTTCCATGTCACGAACCTGGAAGGTTACTTCAAAGTCTATTAGGCCGATGGTTCGGATCAGATCAATCTCTCCAATTATGTCCTTTTTGATACCAGCGAAAGCACATACACGGACATTGTTGGGTCAGATTCTCTCGATACCAATTTCTATGAATTGTAGAGTCGAGAGTGGGAAGACATCTACTCTAGAGCCCTCGTCCAACATAATACCCTTCGCATTTGACTGTCAGGTGCATGGATTTGTTGTGTGCGGGCCCTTCTAGGGGCAAGTCATTTTTGCTGAAGGAGATTTGGTTGACTGCAAAAAATCTTTCTGCCATTCTCTCTAACTGCTCTACAGAGGTCTCAATAGGCACATATGCTTTGTTAAAGGTCTCGATCAATACCTTTTGATGTTCGGTGGAGTTCATCAATAGAGATAACAGAGAGACTTGTGCGAGAGATTTTGAAAGCTGGTCGATCACCTCATAATAAGCCATTTTCATCTTTTGAAAGAAGGCCTCCACTTCTTCGGAATTCACCGGCATCTTAGACGGGAAGCGCTTTCTAGTGGCATTGTTTACCTCTTCCAAATTGAAATACTTTTCAGCCGGTTAATTTTCTGGAACCTTTCTTGAGATTTCTTTTCCTTTGTAAGTCACCACTGATTTGTTGTAATTCCAGGGCATAGCGGAATAATCTGTCATGGGCTTTTGTCGCGCGCGGCCATTAACCACGGGCTCACTCATCCTTGGTAGATTAATTGGCCCCCGCATCATGTAAGCTCCCTTGGGCACATACACTTGGGTTGTATTGTTCAAATCAAATCTCCTAGGATGACTCAATGTCATATGCTTTTATTTGCGGCCTCGAGGAACATACATAACAACATCTTTGGGGGGCGTTGCACCCCGATTTCAACTTCAATTTTCTTCTCCGACTTTGAAGGGGTGGTTTTGTTATTTTTCTCCCCTTTCTCTTGCTTCGGGGTAGCTTTTGGTTTCTTTTCTGCATCAGCGATGGCAATGATGGCCTTCAACGCTGGGTCAAATTCCTTATCCTCACAAATTATCCCGATTACTAGCCCGTTGTTTTGGGCAGGCAATGAGTTGTTCGTCAAATTGTGAATATCTTTATCCCTCAGCACTATCTTTCTTTGTTCTATCAAGTTCTCCACGGCTCTCTTCAGAGTCCAGCAATCATCCGTGTCATGCCCTTTTGCCCCTGAGTGATATGTATATCGGGCACCAACTCTATAAGCGGGTGATGTCGAGTTTTTCCTGGTTTAGGGAACATGCTGTAGCATACCCATTTGAATAAGTTTTGGTAACAGGTTGGAGTAAGATTCACCGATTGGTGTGAAATTTGGCCTCTTGGGTGGTTCATGGTGGTGGAAATTATTTTGTGGAGGTTGGGGGTTGTAGTGAGTTTGGTAAGGAGGCTGGTTTCTAGGAAATGGAGTTTGGTTTCGGTTCTCTTGTTGTTATGGTCGAACATAAGATTGAGCATTCATGACTGTTTATGGATGAGGAGCATAGGCCACGTCTTGGTGGGGGTAATAGTGCTGCAGGGTTCTTTCTGAGAAGATGGATCTGGGAGTACGGTATTTTCTTGCATCTGACGCTGCCATGGATGTTTCTTCCTTTTTATTCCCTTTGTTATTCCTCCAGAACCACCTTGGATGGATTGGGAGGTAGCTCTTATAGTGGACTGGCTCAAAATTCGACCTGTCTTCAAACCATTTTCAACCATTTCGCTAATCTTGATGGCTTCAGCGAACGGTTTACCCATTTCGGACATCATATTTTGGAAGTAGTCAGCCTCTAGGGTTTGGAGGAAAACTGTAACCATTTCAATCTCTTCCATCAGAGGCTTTACCTTGGAGGACTACTTACGCCATTTAACTGCGTACTCTCACAGGCTTTCTGAGCATTTCTTCTTCAAGTTTGTTAATGATTTTCTTTCTGGAGCAATATCAATGTTCTACTGGAACTGCTTGATGAAATCTCTAGCAAGATCATCCCAGATGTGCCAGCGGGATATATCTTGGTCCATGTACCATTCGGATGCGATTCTAACTAAACTACCCCGAAATAAGCCATGAAAAGTTCTTCCTTTCCACCGACTCCTTGCAGTTGGTTGCATTATCTCTTGAGATGAGCAATAGGATCACCGTGTCCATCATACTTCTCAAATTTTAGGGTTTTGAATCCTAATAGTAGATGCATATGAGCGAACATACATAAGTCGGCATAGGACGCACTTTTCTGTCCACTCAATCCTTGTATGCTTTTGAGACTTTGTTCCATACTCCTCATCTTTCTCACATTCTCTTCTTGCTCAAGAATTTTGGTGGTCTTTTCTTGCCCCACAGTGAACTCATACCGGGATGGTTGGGAGTAAGTATAAGTGAGAAGTTGAGGAGGTCCCATTGGGAATGTAGGTGTTTGGAAGGTGAAAGATGATGGGTCAAAACTGGGCCTGGGCAATATAGGTTGTGCCGTGGCCGAGAAAGGTGGAGCAATAAAGATATTTGAAGTTGCACCGGACATTAACACCTGGAAGCGAACCTCAGAAGGTGTTCCCACAAAATTAGCTGAGATAATCGGGTGTCCTAGTGGTGTATTTGGGTGACTGATCGGGACGGTGGAGGTACCGCTTGTCTTAGGAAAGAGTTCAGGGAATTCCGAGATTGCACTTGGAGGCCCTCTTCCATTTGACCAAGCATCCCGCATTTCCATAACTCAGAGAAGCAAGATTCTATTTTCTTCGGAAGCTGCAAATTCTGAGGTCGGAATTCCTTAGATTGGAGTATCATCCATGATAGGAATTTTTGGCAGAGTCATTTCCAATGACATTTCGATGCTCCATTTCGATCTCGTATAGTATGTGTGCGAAGCCAGATTACCACAAAAACTAACCAGTATTCTATAAAAACCCAGACTTGGGAGTAACATCAACAAACAGTTAGTTTGAAAAAAATAACACATAGGTAATCACACGTTAGGGGTGTGATTCACCTATGCAGTTAAATGTGTTTCTACATGTTTTGCAACGGTAGCATACTTTATCCTGACTTTACTTATTCTTTTCTTTTCATCTCTCGTTTCTTTTTCTTTTCTTTTCTTCTATCATTTTCTTCTGTTTTTTCTTCTCTTTTTTTCTTTTCCTATTGGAATTATTCACAAGATTATGACCGGATCCAATGAGGATTGCCTACGTATCATGACGTCGTGTGAATCAAATCATTACGTAGTTCAAGAAAATAAATGCAAAAAATAAAGAAATAATTTTTTGGGAATTTTCGATCTTTTCATTAATAAACTTCTAAACTTTTATTACAAAAGATTTCAAACCACTAATTTTCTTGGAATGAAAAACTACAAACGGACTCAAAATAAACCAAAATACAGACTCGATAAATGAAAAATTAGGAATACATTAAAGCTTCAACTCCTTGATCTCGCGGAGCATCATTGGGCCTCGCCACATGCCTATGTGCGGGATCCCCTTGTAGCCGCTCCAAATCACTCATTATCTGGCGGACGAATATCATCAATGTAGCGAAGAAGGTGGTTTGGGTCATATCCTCACATGCTTGGCATTTTGCGACAATGTAGTAGGCAATAGCTCTAATCCTTTCACAAATCCTACCTTTTTCCTGAAGTAGATGCCCGATTTGCTGATTTCTAGATTCTAACACCTGAATGTCGTGATGGTTTTAGTTTTACAGCAGTTGCATTTCCTCCTCCATCCAAGACATTGGAGCATAACAATGTTCCCTGTCAACTTTAAAGTCATTGGCTTGCTTAGCCGCCTCATTCTCCAGGGTGGTTTACTTTCTTCTCGTGTTGGTGATTGTCCCTTCATACTTTCTTTTCATTTGTTGCCGAAGTTGTGTCCTCCCTTCTACATTCTTTTCCAATTAGGTTAGGACCTATGCAAGATTGGCTTCAGATTTTTCTAAATCATCTTGACTCTCGAGTGCTTTCTTCCTCATACTGCTTATAAGCCTTTCTTCTGCTCGACTTTTTTCTGGGTTTCTAGCTGATATTCTCATTTTCTGGAATTGAGCTTTGAGGGCTTCATTTTCCTGAGTTAGCTTTTTCTTTTCTCCTTCATTTGCGGCAGATTTGATACTTTTAGCAAATTTGAGGTCCCTGATTTGTCCTTCCAACTTACCTATTCTAGCCTTGTAGCTTTCTTCTTTTGCCAACCAGCTCCATTGCTCTTGCGAGTCATTAGTGAATTGTTGTACATGGGATCTCTTGGCAGGTCTTTAATGGATTTAGAATCTTGTACCAAACCAAAATATGTACTTAGGGTCCACTTAGCCTCTAGCTAGATCTCACACCATAGTCTTAGGTTCAAGAAATCTACATTCATTCCACACCTGGAAAATTCTTCCCTCCAGAAATACGGCTTTTGGGCCTAACTCAACGACATGTTTTCTCAAATATTCGTCATGGGGATAGTTTGAAATCTTCCTAATTGCCACAAAAATCCGTGGGGAGCATACGGCTGGATGCTCCGGATGCCCATCATGAGGAGATGACACACTTCAGCTGGCATGTATACTAATTCGGTGGTAGGAAGCCATCCGAACGCCCACTCAGTTTTATCAGCAGTTAAGGATCTCAAATGTGCAAGGCAAGCTTCAGTACCCTCGGGGAATTCAATAGCCACTACTCGACTATAAAATTCTTCAATGCAACTCAAACCGGCCACACCGTAATTCATATACCCAAACCTGTATTAGAGATGCTACTATATCCATAACTGTAGTAACAAATTGCAGCCTTGGAAGAACTTTCCCCCTTCTCAACAGATAGTCAAGGCTCGATAGATTTTAGATAGGATGAATGGAACCACAATGCTATTGGCTTTCTTGATTGCAACATCGACCATTCCTACGAGACTCGTTTCTATATTACCATCTTCTTGTGGACAGACTATGATACCCAAGAATGGTGCTGCAAAGGCCAAACCCCGCCTTGACTTCCATTTGTTTTTATTTCCAACGTGGGAAAGACCAATATTTGGTGCTTCAAAACCTCGAGGTTACCATAGCGTTGATATAGAAATTAGAAAGTACAATACCCTTCAAATAAGTTTCCATCTTGGATATCCCGACTAATACTTAGCAAATCCAAAAATTTGTGGGGAGATACTGGTCTTTGCTATACTGGATATCGACTTCTAAGGTTTCCATTAAGGCCAGCATAACCCGCAATTTCCTTTAGGGTAGGAGTAAGCTCAAAGTCAGAAAAGCATAACACATTGCTAGTTGGATCCCAAAAAGGTATTAAAGCTTCAATTATGTCCAACCTTGGCTTGGTGTTCATTAGTCCGACGAGACATCCCAGAACCTATACAACAGTTTCTCTACTGCCTTTTCCTAGATCATTTTACCACATGTGGAGCTGTAAGGGGATCTCTTTAAGGGTTGTGAAGGTTCAATTTCATTTGTGCTCATCTTGCACATTTATTAAGGTGATTTAATAACTCATTTTGACTCAAAAAGAGTAACACTATTTTTAATAATTTTATTTCAAGAATAAAACCCAGTTTTGTAAATATGGCCTTTCAGCACTCCGGGAAGAAGATTTTAAGGCTATGCCTGCCAACGGGCTAAAAAATTAAAAGAAAATGACCAAAGGTGGTTGTTCTTTCAAAAACAGTCTTCTGGCGCCCATTTGGGTACATTCGGCTTATTTTAAACAAGAATGACATCAGCCTACTTATTTGTGATAAATATAAAATTTTGTTGTTTTTGGGGCTATTTTTGCAAAAATGGAAAGTTGGACCCGATGGGGGTTGCCTACATATCCCATATCCAGTGGGAATCAAACTGGAATAGTTCGGGCAAAATTTTTTAAACAAACCAATTATTTTTGAAAACTTTTCTTCTTTTCACCTTTTTTTTTCAAAGATCTGGTAGGGATTCAGTACCTTTTGGGACATAGATTTTTCTCAAAATGGATAATTATCTCTCTTAACCTTCACAGTGTTATTTTCTTTTCCCAATTTTCTTCTATTATTCACAGGCCGGTCAGTATGCCAATCCTAAGCAAATAAATGCACAAGTAGCAAGTAGGATGCATCAGGATGATCTTTTCATTTCAGGTACACCTGTGCTAGACAGACCCAACCCCTTTGTTGAGTCTCCTAAGTCAAATGCATGTGATGAAAACAAACGTTCCTTCTAGGGATCCAGCATGGGGTTTTGTTATACTAGGTTTAAAACCTGGGTTTATTATTTTAGACCTGGCTTACTCGAGCGGACAACTCGAGCCGAGGGCGAGGCAGCGTACCGGGAATACAGAAGCTTCGCCAGTTTTGCAACTTGTCCGAACCTCATTCTAAAATTTGGGATAAGAATTTAACAGAAAAGAAGTTACACGAAGTGCACACTTCCCGGTTGATTTAGAAGACTCAGAGAGAAGAGGGTATCATAGCAATTTATATACGATTCACAAAAATATCAAAGCGGTAAAAGCATTTAGCACATTAGGCTCAAACATGTAGGAAAATCAGATAATAGATAAAGCCAATCATAACAGCTATTCTAAGCTCGAATTCTTAAACCCTAAATTGAAGTTCTGGGTTTGGATCACCAGCAGAGTCGCCAGAGCTGTTACACCTCCATTTTTCACACACAACCCCTGAAGGGTAATGTATAAGGGAGTTTTTCAAATTTAAGTGACATTATTCGAAATGGAATTATTATTCATTTTATTTCAGAGTCGCCACTTGGAATGGTTTATTTTGATGTCCCAAGTTGCCGGTTTATTTTAAAATCCCAATTCGAGGAAGATTCGACTTTCCTTTTGAAGTCTGCGAACCATAAATTCTAAATAAGGAATTCTATTAACCCGAAGGAAGGTGTTAGGAACCCCCGAATTTCGTGGTTCTAGCACGGTCGCTTAAACTATCATAATTGGCCTATTATCCGATTTTAATACATGGTTTAGCCTATGGTGCATTTTAAATTTATTAACCGCTTTTAATTATTTTTAAGAAGATTTCAACATCATCTAAAACATGTCTTTAGACCACGCCACATGAAATGTACCCGCAGTCCGAGACATATTTTATCTAATATTGTGAGATTGGAGTTGGGTCACATGAAATGTGCACCCGAATTTAGGAAGATAAATTATTTAAATAATGCGCCAAAAGCAACTATGCGTTTTTAACTTTGCGAGGGCCATGGAAAATTTACAAAATGGAACGCCTCGAAATCTAATGATTTAAAAGAAATAATTAAATGAGGGCCACACATTTGAGATTTTATTTGGCACAGAGCACCTCAATTTCAATTTTTAAAAGGGAATTCGAACTACATCCAGAGGGCCATAAACTATTTATGTTATCTAATATGGAACACCTCCACTAATTTAAGAGACTTGATTATCTAAACATTAGAAGAGTTGGGATTTACTTATCTTATGCAACTGTTTAAACCAAAACCTAACAGTCAAAACTGGTGACTAACAGCCCAATGATAACATACAAATACCCTATAGCGTTGTAAATGCCTTTGAGCCCCAAAACTACAATGAGTCCAAGTCCGGTTCATAATCTATATTGTGAAATAGTAATCCAAGGTCGATTCCTTTGAGAGGAGGGGAATATTAGATATTACACTCCAAAGCTCAATCTAAGCTTAAATGGACCAACTAGCGAAAAACAGACATGATTTGGGCCTTACGAAACCCCATGAGGCCCATTACACAAACTTAAATTTGATATTGAAAAGCTGCCAGATTAAATTAATAGTTGCCGGGCATCAAAAAATTAAACAGAACTAACTGAAAACTTTTCTAAACCTTATTTATTTAAAACACATCATATTCTAATCAATGGAACCATAAAAGTTTGCAACTATTGAAAACCATGAAAACTAAATAATCATGCTCATTCCTTAATTTCCACATTTAAACATACTGAATAAGCATTTCAATTTCTACACCATTTTAAAACTAAAATCACTCCCATATCCTTTAACAATACATCAAACAAGATCATGACCACCCTTAGCCTATTACTAAACATTTCGAACACAAACCATTATCAAGCATGAACAATCATCTTATCTAAGGCTAAGGCTGATTCACAACATGATTAACATGTCATCACTTCAACAGTCCCAAATTAAGTATAACTATGTGAATTCCATTGCTCAAAACTGAAATTAGCTAGAATACACAAAGATTCATACGATATAAGGCACAAATAGATGAAAATAAAGGAAACTCAGATAGGTCTGCTGCCATGCATTAACTTCTCATTCCCATCTTCCAACTAAAATTTACATCAAAGCAAAGCTAAGAAAATGTACCTGGAACTCGAAAACAAAGAAAAAATGAGGACCCAGCAGCAAAACAGTAGCAGGCCAACACCAACAGTACCAGTTCAAACCAAAATGAATATGAAAAAATAGAAGACAGTCTTACTCGAACAATAACCACAACAATTTCAAACTCAAACCTCAAACATCCAATCTCAATCCATTTTAAAACTAGATCAATCAGAAAATCTTTTCGGGAATTGAAAATTCAAGAAATCACATAATGAGTTTCAATGAAATAATAATTTTTGCTCTAATTTTTCAATCGATTTTGATTTTTCATAATTTTATCTCTCTTTTTTGTCTCTTTAGGTTTACCTTGAAATACAAGGAAATGTGCCTTTATAGTCAAGGAAGTAGGGCAGCACTAATGAATTAATTTTTGCATTTTGCCCCTTTTTAAATTTTTTCTATTTTTTGCTTAGCAGTCCTTAAATTACTGACTTGTTGATCAAGTAAGGCCATTTTGAGCTTCTAAGAAGCTTCATAAGGTAGTTAACAAAGGATTCCCTAAGTAGACTATCCAATTTACCCTTAGTTGCCCCTAAAATTTACCTTATAAACCAAATGGGTATGGGTCAATTTGACCCAATGGTCCAATTGCACATCTGGGCTTGCCCCTTTTTTTCCTTAATGGGCCAGAAAGACTCAAACCACCAATTACCCCAATCAAGATTCTGAAATACTAACTAAAATGTAAATATTTTTTTAGCAATTAAATTCTAGATTACTCAACCTATTAACTAGAATTATTAAATTAGTGAACTAAGTAAACACACTAAGATTACTGATTAAAGAAAAATGTAAAGCTAATCATGTATGAACAGATAATTACGGAAAAACCAAAACACACTAACAATGAATAAAACACTCTTGGATTCAAAAATGAGTTTTTTGGAAATTAAACGAACTAAAAATTAAATAGGACACTAACTACTACATGCAGAGATGGACATTTTGAAGGGATAAAAATAAATAAATAAAAAAACAAAACAAAAAAAATCATAAAAAAGAAAGAGATAGAAGAAGAAGAAGAGAAGTAAAAAAGAAAAAGCAATAGAAATTAACAACCTAAGGTAAATGGAGATACCTAAAGTGGTCATGGACCGACTTAAAAACCTTGAAGGGCTCTTTGAAGAATTCACGATTCTGATCGAAAGGGGCCTCGATCGTGTGTTCTCAGATGAAAACACACGACTAAGGTCCGTTTTGGTCCTAATCGGCCCGACTCTGGACGTTGACACTTTAAAGCTATGACTTAAAAATGATATTCGACGAGTTCCGTGGATGTTCGAGGGGTTTGGGGGTCACTAGGGTGTTAATTTGGGCTCATTGGCGGTGGCGCCGCCACCAAAGAAACTGTAGCGGTGCTAGGGTTTCCAATTTTAATTGAATATTTGAGTGAATCTAGCCGGATTTGAGGGAAGGCGGTCGAAGATTTGGGAAAAAGAGATTGAGGAGAATATTTGGTGTAAATTTGGGTGTATTTGGCCGCCGTCCGCCGTCGTGGGCGATTTCTTGCAGGCGGTGGAAGGTGGTTTAAGGCGGAGCTTGGTCGGAGTCTTTGGGGGTTATGTGAGAGACGGTTTGGGGGTGGGGGGTGGGGCGATTGAACTTTTAAATATTAATGAGTTCTCAGTTCTAGACCGTTTGATTAGGGAGATCCAACGGTCGAGATCAAATCTAGCTAAAATGGAGCGTGCTGGACCGGGTTAAAATATAGGTTTTGGGTCGGGTAGTGATGGGTTTTGGACAAGTTTTTGATTGGGTTGGCCCAAAATACAGGTCTTTTATTAAGAAAATCCTTTTTCTCTTCTTTTTTTTTCATTACAAATTAAAAACAAAACCTTATTTAATTCTAAAATTAAATTAACAAACTAATTGCTTCTCAAAAATTAATTAAGTCCCAAATTAAAAGGAAACTACCACAAATTCTAAAATTAACAAGTTAAAATGCAAAATGAACTATTTTTGTAATTTTTTAAATTTTTGTGGCATTAATTTACTAAATTAACCTAAAAATATAAAATAGGATCCTAAATGCAAATACAACTTATTTTTATATTTTTTATGAATTAAATAAATTAAATGTGCACACAAAATGCAAACAAATACAAAAATTATGCAATAATTCCTAAAACCAAACAATTAAAAGAAAATCCTAATTTTGGGAATTCTGTAGGAGTAATTCATGCAAGACAAAAATCAAGTGCTCACATATAATGTATAGTATATTAACTTTTCGTCAAAAAAATGATAAACACCCGGAAATTCAAATTTCTAGATGTGCGACTGCTGAATCAAGAAAAAGGCATACTTGCTGTAAAAGTTTGAAGATATACGTTGAGAAGTAGAGGTGAGTGTTCGGTACTTCGATATTGTATTTAAGAATTACGGATCGGTACATTGGTATTCGGTTATCAATTACGCATACCAAATATCATGTCAAAGTAGTTCGGTATGATTATTGTTGCTTGGCTCGGTAGAATTTCTGTACGATTTCAGTACCGTTATTAGTAATAACAGCAAAGAAATAATACCTTCAAATGGTGAATGATTGCTAACAAATTTTGATTTCTTTCGTAAAGTACTGTAGCCAAGTTCTTCGATTTGTTGTGTAAGCAAATTTGAATTTTTACTCCAATCTAATAGACTGTAAAGAGAATTCATCAGCAAAAGCTAAGTAAAAAATTCCAGGATCACTTTCAATGGAAATTATATTCCACTCGTAATGTCAAAGATGAACATTTTTACTTTCGGTGTTCGACTGGAGATGGCTTAGTTTTACTGGCTACGGCTTAAGGGTTGGACTTTGGCTTATTTTATTTGGGTTTAGTTTTATTACCTAGGCTTATTTAAAATTTTCGGTTTTCAATATATCAAAGTATTAAAACCTCAATATCGAGGATCGTATTAAAATATCAAAAAGTTAATACCAAATTATATCAAGTACCGAATAAATTGATTCAAAATATCAAATTAATTCGGTTCAATTCGAAATTTAAATTTTCAGATTTAATACCCACTCCTACTGAGAATGCATCAATTACATGTCTTTATATTTTTATCCTTTTAATTTTTTTTGCAATTACTACCTTTAGTCGAGAGAGATGACTCCAGCCTCCAAAATTCCATAAAACACTTCAATATCTCATGAAATGACTAACTTAGGAGCTGTTTGCCCATGAATGTATTCACTTGTTTGGTCAAGCCGGAAAAAGTCAGCTTATTTTGAGAAATAATTTTTTTAAAAAGTATTTTTGGTAAATTATAATTTGTATTTAGTTAATTAATTTTAAAAACACTTCTAAGCAGTAATTTTTAGTTGACCAAACTTTTAAAAATGACTTTTAAATATATTTTTCTCAAAAAAATAATTATAGAAAGAAGTTATTTTTTCTACTTCTCCAATATTATTTTTACTTTTGCTTCTCTTCAAAATTACTTTTTTTCGGCTATTCTTTCACTTTATTTCAAGATCATATAAAACTTTCAAATCCAACTTGGGGTTAGATTCCAAATTTATTCCAAATTTGGAAAAATGCTCTATACCTGTTTTCCAACTACATTTTCATAAATTTCAATAAGGTACTCTTTTCTCTCCTTTGCAAAAAGTATAACCAAATACTACTCCATCTTCAACTTTAACTTCATAAATTCCAAATAAAATGAAAAATATTTGAAATATATGACCAAACGCCTACTTGAATTATTAATGTGGTTTTTGTCGATCATCTTTTTAAAAAATTTAAAAAGGCCATGTTTGTTTTGCTAATCTTTTCAAAATGTTAGGTTAGGATTACATTGCAAAACCTTCAAGTCAAGCAGCTTGTTTGACTAATTTTCAATGACCAACTAATAACAAAATTATTTTGGTGTTTGACACGTTTGAGTACTTCAGTTCCTCTAATCCTTCCCGAAGTACCAGTAGTGCAGCAAAACGGAAAAGACGTTAGGCCCTACCCCGCTTTTTAGGCTCTATAAAATTCTTTTGCCAAAATTTAAAAACCTCAAAACAATCAGTACTCCTTACTCCCAATCTGGCCCCAATTTGAATTCAAAATCTGGAAGCATTCATGTGACTTTCATTTTTCCAAAACTCTCTCCCCCCCCTCCCTCCCTCCACTCTCTGTGAAACCCTAGTCACACACTCCATACGCTCTCGCAACCTCTACCTCTCTGTTAAATCAGCAAACGACAGCGATATCATGACGGCGGTCGCGCAGTCTGCTGGAAGAGAGCTCGCAAGCCCGCCCAAGGACGGCATATCCAACCTCCGTTTCTCCAATCACAGCGATCACCTTTTAGTTTCCTCTTGGGATAAGGTTATTTACTCTCCCTTTTCTCTAGCCCTAAGCTTCAGGAAAACTTGGGCGCATCAAAGCATACTTTCAGGTTTTTCCACCGGGAGTTGGTACCTCCCGCTCTCTTGTTTACTTTGTGCACCTTTTTACGTATTTTAGCTAGCATTTCGAGTGTGGTCTATTATGTTGTTATCTAGTTTGCACCTTTTTGCATTTTTCGCTATAGTGCGTGTGTGTGCCACTGTACCCCATAGTCGGTTGGAGGGATAGTGGCCGCGGCGGGGATGATAGCGTAAGGTCATGTCCTCGGTGGGTGGGGGTGGTAGCGGAAGTGAGTAGGGGAGCAGGGGGTGGTCCTACGGGCAGGGCGGGAGGTAAGGGTGGGAAGAGGGTAGCGGACGCCCATAGATTAAGGATTGGGTCATGGAACATAGGCACTCTGACGGGTAAGTCCATAGAGTTGGCGAAGGTTCTTCAGAAGAAGAGGGTTAACATAGCGTGTGTCCAGGAGACTAGGTGGAAAGGGTCGAAGGCGAGGAATGTAGATGGGTTTAAGCTGTGGTATTCTGGGGTCGTGAGAGGTAAGAATGGAGTGGGCATCTTGGTGGATAGGGACCTAAGGGAGTCCGTGGTCGAGGTTAGGCGAGTGAATGATAGGTTAATGTCTATTAAGCTGGTTATTGGGGGTTGCGTCCTCAACGTCATCAACGCTTACGCGCCGCAAGCGGGCTTAGACGAGGAGGCTAAGAGGCGCTTTTGGGAGGACTTGGATGATCTGGTGGGCAGTATTCCCCAATCTGAGAAGTTAGTTATTGGAGGGGACTTTAATGGTCATATTGGGGCTGATGCTGGTGGCTATGATGAGGTGCACGGTGGCTTCGGCTTTGGGGTCAGGAACGGAGGAGGCACTTCGCTGCTTGATTTCGCCAGGGCTTCCGAGTTTCTGATTGCGAACTCGACATTCCGGAAGAGGGAGGAGCATTTGGCCACCTTCAAGAGTTCGGCGGCGAGGACTCAGATTGATTACATCCTCATCAGAAGGAGCGATAGGGGTTTGTGCAAGGACTGCAAGGTTATTCCGGGAGAGTCTCTTTCAACTCTTCGTAGACTCCTAGTGATGGATGTCGGTCTCTGGGTGAAGAGGAAGAGGAGGGGCGCTCGGGGTCAACCGCGGATTAGATGGGGTGCTTTGACTAAGGAGAAAGCACAGGAGTTGGAAAGGAGGTTAGTTGAGGGCGGAGCTTGGAGAAGTTTTGGGGAAGCGGACGCTATGTGGACAGTGACGGCGAACTTGGTTAGGGAGGTAGCACGGGACGTGCTCGGGGTAGCCTAGGGATATTCAGACAGACATCAGGGTGATTGGTGGTGGATCGATGCAGTCAAAGGAAAAGTGGAGGTGAAGAAGGCGGCGTTCGCTAGGTTGGCAGGGAGCACAAGCGAGGAGGAACGGAGAGCGAACAGGGTGATCTACAAGGAGGTGAGAAAAGAAGCAAAGATGGCAGTCACGGAAGCTAAAAACGCGGCGTTCGGTCGCATGTATGAGGAACTAGGGGAGAGAGGCGGGGATACGAAGTTATTCCGGTTAGCTAAAGCAAGGGAAAAGAAGGCACGTGATCTAGACCAAGTTAGGTGTATCAAGGGCGAGGATGGTAGAGTTATGATCGGGGAATCTCAAATCAAACAGAGGTGGCAGGCGTACTTTCGGGACCTACTTAACGAGGAGGGGGATCGTAGCATAGAGCCAGGGGAGTTGGGGCATTCAGAGCAACATAGAGACCTTGGGTACTGCAGGCGCATTAGCGCGGAGGAGGTCATGGGGGCTTTGCGTAGGATGAGTAGGGGTCGAGCGACCAGGCCTGACGAGATCCCGGTGGAGTTCTGGAAGTGCATGGGTAAGTCAGGAGGGGAGTGGCTGTCTAGGTTGTTCAATGCGATCTTCAGGACCAAAAGGATGCCGGATGAGTGGAGGTGGAGTACATTGGTGCCCTTGTACAAGAACAAAGGGGACATCCAGTGCTGCAACAACTATAGCGGTATCAAATTAATAAGTCACACGATGAAGGTTTGGGAGAGGGTGATTGAGGCGCGGGTGAGGGAGGCGACATCTATATCTGGGAACCAGTTCGGTTTCATGCCGGTCCGCTAAACCACAGAGGCTATCCACCTAGTCAGGCGGCTGGCGGAGCAATTCAGGGATAAGAAGAAGGACCTTCACATGGTGCTTATTGACTTGGAGAAGACGTATGACAAGATCCCAAGGGAGGTGCTATGGAGGTGCTTGGAGGTGAAGAGCGTGCCGGAAGCCTATATCAGAGTAATCAAGGACATGTACAATGGAGCTAAGACTAGGGTTAGGACGGTGGGTGGCGAATCAGACCATTTTCCTGTGGTTATGGGGCTCCATCAAGGATCGGCGTTGAGCCCCCTCTTGTTTGCCTTAGTGATAGATGCTCTAACCCGACATATTCAAGGGGATGTGCCTTGGTGTATGCTTTTTGCTGATGATATAGTATTGATAGATGAGACGAGGGTCGGTGTTAGTGAAAGGTTAGAGGTATGGAGATAGACTCTCGAGTCTAAAGGTTTCAAAATAAGCAGATCTAAGACAGAATACCTGGAGTGCAAGTTTGGCGCCGAGCCGAGCGAGGTAGGCAGGGACGTGATGATTGGTTCTCAGGCCATCGCCAAGAGGGACAGTGTCTGATATCTTGGGTCTGTGATTCAGGGGAACAGAGAGATTGACGGGGACGTCACCCATCGTATAGGAGCGGGGTGGTCAAAGTGGAGGCTTGCATCAGGGGTCCTGTGTGACAAGAAAATTCCACACAAACTCAAGGGGAAATTCTATAGAGCCGTGGTTAGACCTGCGATGTTGTATGGGGCGGAGTGCTGGCCCGTGAAGAACTCTCATGTTCAGAGAATGAAGGTTGCGGAGATGAGGATGCTTAGGTGGATGTGCGGGCACACCAGGTTAGATAAGATTAAGAATGAAGTTATTCGAGAGAAGGTAGGGGTGGCCCCGGTGGATGAGAATATGCGAGAAGCGAGGCTGAGGTGGTTCGGGCATGTACGGAGGAGGGGTCCCGATGCCCCGGTGAGGAGCTGCGAGCGGCTGGAGATTGTTGGCGGTCGGTGAGGCAGAGGGAGGCCTAAGAAGCATTGGGGAGAGGTGATTAGGCAGGACATGACTAGAATGCAGGTTTCCAAGGACATGACCCTTGATAGGAGAGTCTGGAGGTCTAGAATCAGGGTTGTAGGTTAGGGGCTCCTAGAGTTCTTCGTACGCCTCATCCGGGGTTGGGTGTGGGTCAGCAGGGTTACCCATAGATGATTTGTGTTTTAGCTTATGTCCCCCCTATGGTTGTTAGTTATGGTAGTTACTGTATGATATTATTGCATGCGATTGTATTTATGTTTCTTATGTTTAGATAATTATTTACGCTATTTCTGCGGGAGTTACTAATGCTCTACTGTTTTTGTTTTTGTCTTTGTTTTTGTTTTACTGCTGTTTTTCCTTTTATCCTATGCGCCGAGGGTCGATTGGAAACAGCCTCTCTGCCCTTTCGGGTAGGGGTAAGGCTCGTCTACATATTACCCTCCCCAGACCCCACCTGGTGGGAGTATACTGGGTAGTTGTTGTTGTTGTTGTTATATCTTACTTTGTTTTAGTGTGATTTTTAAAGTTTAGTTGCTTTGCGTTTTGTTAGACGGTTCGTTTGTACGATGCGAGTGCGAATGCGTTGAGAGGAGAGTTCATGCACGGAGGTCCAGTGCTCGATTGTTGCTTCCACGATGATTCATCTGGATTCAGTGCTAGTGCTGATAATACCGTTAGAAGGTAATTTGGTGTTGTGTTTTTTTATTTAACCTAGTGTGTGGATTCGGTGCATAGCTGAATTATCCTGGTTAGACGCATTGGAATATTTCTCTATTGCTTTTTTCTTTGATTCAATGTTCTATGCTAATTTTTAGGTTCTCTGGTTGGTGAAAATAATTAGGAGATGAAAAACTGTGATAATATTGGAATTTAGATGATGAATATGACCTTTTCTGCTTCAAATGACTTCCTGATGATAATTATCATCATTTTGTGCGAAGGTCGTAAATGGATATCGTAGTTTGAGAATTAGTCATTGTACGCTCATACATTTAATGTTATTTCTTATTTACTAGTATTTTGACATTGACCAGTTGAAAATGTTTTCCCCTTCTTTAGGCTTGTGTTCAACTATGGAAGAGAGGATATCTTGGGAAGGCATGACGCACCAGTTCGCTGCATTGAATACTCATATGCAACTGGTCAGTTTAGATACTCGTGACACTTGTAGAATTTCTGATTGGCTGTCTAAGTTGCTTATTTTTCTCTAAGTCAATTCTTATACATCTGAATGCGTTGAATATTATGTTCCACGTTGTAAAGCTATGAAAATAGAACTCTGAACCATTATTTACTTTCTCTGTGAATTTCTCAAGCAGTTCATTTGCTTGGACTCTTTTTTTGCCATGTTGTATTTCAGCTGAAATGTCAAACATTTTATACGTGACAATCCATTTGTGACTTTGTAGAAGTTTCTGTAAAATATCATTAAAGCTCATCCTAATGCATATTTTACATCTGTCACTGTTGTGGTCAAATGTCAATCTCATTCTCATGCATTACTTAGTGTAATATGGTCCAAATCATGAGTCTTAGTCCATGATGACTGTGTGAATCCTATAAAATGTTGATTGGAACTCTCAGCGTGGTGTTCTATTATTTCAACTCACAGTCAGAACACTTTCAAATCCAATAGAATTATGTGACTTTCGTCTGTGGTGCAGGACAAGTGATAACTGGCAGCTGGGACAAAACCTTGAAATGCTGGGATCCTAGAGGTGCAAGTGGACAGGAACGTACTCTTGTAGGAACGTATACACAATCAGAGCGTGTTTATTCTCTTTCCCTTGTTGGGAACCGTTTAGTAGTAGCAACTGCTGGAAGACATGTAAATGTCTATGACTTGCGGAACATGTCTCAACCTGAACAACGCAGGGAATCTTCCTTGAAATATCAAACGAGATGTGTGCGGTGTTATCCCAACGGAACAGGTTTATTTCTTACTCTCTACTTTCTGCTCTCTTGTGGAACTCTAGTGGCTCAATATTGGACTCTGTCCAGTTTCTGCATATTTTGACTCGACTATCAATTAACACAACTCAAAATTTTCAAGAAATGCCTTGATGTCAAGGACCTTTTTTGAATTAAAATTAGTAAAAGCCGAAAGGAAAAATGGAAACCCATTGAATCTGTTTCATAAGCTGTATTTCATACAACAATAGAAAGGAATGCAGAACATCTTCAATTCAAGGTGACTAATTAAACTCCTCCTTCTGTTGTAGTGTTGTTTAAGATTTTCAAAGTCAAATTAATGAACAGAAACTAGATGTATCACTTATTGTGTTTTCTTGATCTTAGTCGATAAAATTATTATAGCTCTGTGAGGCTTCAACTGTAAATCACTCATCTATACTTGCAGTTCCGTAATATCTGGTGTTCTTCGTAAATGAGCTAATCTGATTCAGTCAACTAAACGTCTGGAGAATCCTAAATTCGAAATTTATCATGTGAACAAGTTTATGTTGCTATTTGTATGTAAAGCGTAATGATGCATAATAATCTCTGAAGTCTTCCATAATGAATAGTATTGAATATTTGAAGCATACTTAATGGCGGATGAAGTAAGATTTGTTGTAAATCTTACGCATTAAGAAAAATTAACTCGTTGGTTATTGAATGCTAGAGCTTCGACACAAAACTAGGTTCAGTTTAAGATTTGTGCTATCATCGATTTTCTAATATCCAGTGTTATTAATCGCGCTCGCCACAACGCTTTTAGCGTGAGGCGAGGCGAAGCGGGACAGTGTCGCTACAAAGTGTCTGTAGCGTGGCGTTTGAAAATAGCGACAGCCTATGCTTTGTTAGCGAGAGGCGACAGTGAGGCGAGAAGTGACTGTAGCGTCGCCTTTTCTAAAAAAGAAGAAAAAGAAACAGGGCAAAGACTTAAAGTCGCGATTTAGGGTTCTTTTGACAACAGAGCTTCTTCAACTTCGAACAAAACAAACGAGAGGCTTCTGAAGTCACGATTAGGGCTCGTCTGCCATCTCTTCTTCATCGTCTTCTTCATCTCTTCTTGATCGTCTGCAATAGTGAACAGACCAGGTATGCTTCTTCTTTCTTATTTGTTCTTTCTCCTTTCTCCTTTCTCCTTTCTTCTCTTTCCCCCCTTCTTCTTTCTATTCTTTTTCCTCTGTTTTTTGTCGAAAAGAACACAAACAGAGGTCTGTTTTTGTGTTGTTTTTTTCGAGCAAAAACAGAGGTTTTGTTTTCTCTTAAAATAAAAAAATTCTGGCTCTGTATTTCTGCCTCCCCTTTCTTATTTCTGCTTCTTTAATCTTCTCTTCTTCTGCCCTTGCCCCAGTTTTTTTTCTTCTATTTTTTGAATTTTGACAGAGGTTTTAATGGCTCTGTATTTCTGCTGCTATCTATTTTTTCCCCTGTTTTTTTGTTTTATTTTTGTCAAGGAAAAACTGGGCAGTGTACTGTTTTTTTTCTCTAACTCAAAAAGCAGATATTTTTGTTGCTCTATTTATTTTTGTCTTCATTATATAGTAGAATTAATTGCGTAGTGACTTAATAATTTTTGTCTATAATTTTAATTTTAGTTTTTAAATTGATATATTTATTAACATATTATTATTATTATTGAGTTTTTAGTTATATATATATATATATAATATTTTATTTTATTTTATAAATTGTCGCCTCACATAAAAAAGGCGAGCGCTTTGCGGCGCGCCTCTCGCCTCACTGAAGCGAGCCCTTCGCTATTTGTCGCCGCGCGCCTCTCGCCTCACTGAAGCGAGCCCTCGTCGCTATTTGTCGCTGCGCGCTATCCAAAACACTGCTAATATCTTTGATGCATTGCCTAGCTGTTCTCACTGTAAGAGGAATTTGCAGGCTATGCCCTAAGTTCTGTTGAAGGTCGGGTAGCGATGGAATTTTTTGATCTCTCCGAGGCCGGTCAGTCGAAGAAGTATGTACTTTTCCTGACAATCTTTATCCATATTGTAACTCTTTTCAAGAGATCGCTATTTTAGTTTTTCTTGGCACTTACCAACATTCTGAGAACTGTATAGTTGCATATTCTAGTTGGCACTTTATAGTTTTATACCTAAAACATAGAATTAAAAAAGGTGTTTATTTAGAAATTGAAACCTGTCTCCGCTACCAAATAGAATGAAACTATAGAAGAGAGTTTTTACCACAGAGATCCATTCTACTATCACGGGAAATTTAATGGGAAATAAAACCTTCACATGTTGTTACTTTTGCTGACAAGAGGGGTTGCTCTGATGGTAAGCAACCCCCACTTCCAACCGAGAGGTTGTGAGTTCGAGTCTCCCCAACAGCAAGGTGGGAAGTTCTTGGAGGGAAGGATACCGGGGGTCTATTTGGAAACAGCCTCTCTGCCCAAGGGTAGGGGTAAGGTCTGCGTACACACTACCCTCCCCAAACCCCACTAAGTGGGATTATACTGGGTTGTTGTTGTTGTTGTTGTATGTTGTTACTTTTGCTGTATTCTTTCTTCTTCTAAGATATGAATTTTTATGTGGCCATCCATTACATTATCAATAAACAGTGACTTTTTATGTGTCCACTTGTATATTCAAAGGTTGACGAGACTCAGGCACCCAGTCATCCTGAAATTGCAAATAAAAATGGTGAACCATGCCCCAGTCTGTACAAACAGAGTTCCATTCTGCAGTCAAGGGAAATTGAACGGGAAATAGAAACCTTCATGTGATATTACTTTTGCTGTAATGCTTTCTTCTTCTAATTATGAATTTTTATGTGGCCATTTGTATGTTCAAAAGGTTGAATGACGAGACACAGACATTTAGTCTTTCCTGAAATTGGAAATAAAAATGGTGACCATCCTTCAGATTAGTTTTACACTATTTTTTTCCAAAACCTGTGGATATGAGGAAATTCTGCTGTGAACTAGGTGGATAATTTGTCCTGTTTGGCAATTACTGATATATAATGATTTTCTGTGCAGATATGCATTTAAATGTCATCGGAAAACTGAAGCTGGAAGGGACATAGTCTACCCTGTAAATGCAATTGCTTTTCACCCTATGTGAGTTCCAACTTTGCCTCAACTTTATTTATTCCTGTGGAAATAAATGTAATCATTTCACGTTCAGCAAATGCTCTAATGTTATGAAATCCTATTTAAGGTGAATGTCTATAATTAGAGAGATTCTAGAGTTCTATTCTTGGTAGATAAATCACCCCCCTCCCTATAAATAAAGGGGTCTTCTACCATTGTAAACCACTCCTAACATTCTCTAAGTATCAATAAGAAGAACTCTCTCTACTCTTCTCTCTATTGCTCTTGTTCTTGCATTATTGTTCTTGTCTTTATATTATTTCATAACACGTTATCAGCACGAGACTCTACCGTCTCAAGAATCCTCTTGAAAAAGAAAATTAAGGTCCGGTCCCACCAAGGGGAGAAAGCGTGATGGAGATGTGTTTTCTGGATGTGGAAGAATCCTAACGGCAACAGTAACCCAATCACCAAAATAAGCTGTGCAAGAAATTGTTGGTCTTCCACCTGCTAGAGAACCCAAAGAGAAGAGATGGTATCATCATAAAGTAATGCAACGGGATGGAAACTCAAGAGGTATATTTAATATCACAAAATTTATTGGTATACCTTAAAGGTAAGTAATTTATTTTTCCCTTTCAAATTCTTGAAATTCTACGATTTGATTTAATATACAAACAAAGTTTGATTATAACTCTAATGGAGTTTGTAAGAAATTATAACCACGTGAAGTGGTAAAATCTCTATGTCCTGCCATGATTAAATTCATGTATGATTGTGGGCAAAGAATTGAAAATCCGTCCCATTGAATTTGCTCCATTCCCTTTAGAGAATGTGGAAGCAGTATATGATAAGTCTGAAAGAAGACAAAATTATTACCATGAAGGTATCAATGAATGTGGACGTGGCAAAGAATTCCGTCCAATTGAATTTGCTCCATTCCCTTTAGAGAATGTAGAAGCAGTATATGATAATTCTGAAAGAAGACAAAATTATTACCGTAAAGGTATCAATGGATGTGGACGTGGCAATAGACGTCATTATTGTGATAATGAGAATAATAAAGATTCTCAAAATAATCTTTCACTTTATGAAAGTAATATTTGACATGAGATTGTGTAAAGCACATGATTATGATCCATTCCCTGAAGTGAATGTGATAATTGTAATAGAGCCCGTAAGTATGAACACGCTCTTGATGTAAATTTGTTTTATGTCTGACATTATGAAAAGAAAGTTCGTTGCCCTTGAAATTTCGGGCAAGAACTATATGACATGGGTGTTGGATGCTGAAATCCACTTAGATGCTATGGGTCTTGGAGACGCCATTAAAGACAGAAATAATGCATCCACCCAAAACTATGCTAAGGCCTTGATTTTCTTGCGCCATCACCTTGATGAAGGTTTGAAACTGTTCTAAGGCCTTGATTTACTTGCGCCATCACCTTGATGAAGGTTTGAAAATTGAATATATCACAGTCAAAGATCCACCTATCTTGTGGAATGGCTTAAAGAAGAGATATGACAACCTGAAGTTGGTCACTCTGCCACAAGCACGATACGATAAGAATCCAAAAGCAAATAGTTTATAAACTATATATTATCGTTGCGATGAAAACGGGCACTGGTCAAAGGCTTGCCGTATACCATGACTTTTGGTTGACCTTTATCAAGCATCTCGAAAGAGTAAACGCCCTGAAACGAATTTTGTCTCTGACGACAACTTTGACATCACCCACTTGGATGTGACAGACTTCTTTGAGCAACCCGAGGGGAAGATAGACCACCTAATCGGTGATGGATCCGTGATGAAAGAAGATGGAGCTATTTGATTTTATTTTACTTGTTTGTATTAGTGAATGAATAAACTAATAGCCATTAGTATTAGATCGTATTAGTTAGTTCATGATATAATTAGTTCTTTAGAATGTATCAATATGCTCAAATATCAATAATATTTTTACTTTCCAGTAGAGGTAATCGACTAACCTGAAAAACTAGTCGGTTATCTCATATTTCGCATAAAAATTGCACAACAATCGATTGTCAATGATCAACAATCGATTGTCTTTAAAACAGTGTGATCTGGAATTTTTCAAAAACAGTCAACAATCGATTGTCCATGATCAACAATCGATTGTCTTTAAAACAGTGTGATCTGGAATTTTTCAAAAACAGTCAACAATCGATTGTCTATGTTTAACAATCGATTGTCATTAAAATAGTGTGATCTGGAATTTTTCAAAAACAGTCAACAATCGATTGTCTATGTTTAACAATCGATTGTCTTTAAAACAGACACTGAAATTTTTCAAAATTAACCAACAATCGATTGTCTATGTCTAACAATCGATTGTCTTAATACAGTGAGGTCTGGAATTTTTCAAAAATAACCAACAATCGATTGTCTATGTCTAACAATCGATTGTCTTAAGACAGTGATCTGAAGTTTTACAAAAATAGCAAATAATCGATTGTGTGTGTTTAACAATCGATTGTCAATGTTCAACAATCGATTGTGTGTGTTTAACAATCGATTGTTTTATGAAAATGCTTAAACTGAAAATTTTCAAGCTGCATAGTAATCGATTATGGATAACATATCTGATTTTGTTAGTCAACTGTTAGCAGTAGATTTTGAAAATATTATGTGACACAAACGAATTGAACTTGTTTATTCTCATGTTCGTATATTTTCTTTTATATGTCAAACCATGGGAAGTAAATTGATTGAAGGCTCCGGAAGAGCAACTGTAACTCTGCCCAAAGGCACGACGTTTATCTTAGAGAATGCAATATTCTCCTCCAAGTCTAAGAAGAACTTGTTGAGTTTTAATGATATCAATCAAAATGTTCTCCTCCAAGTCTTAAAGGAACTTGTTGAGTTTTAAAGATATCATTCAAAATGGATATATCAGATTGAGACAATAGATGAGAATAATCTTGAATTCTTCATGAAAACGAGGCTGCCCATTTCGTTTTGGGTTCACGCCATTTTGCATGCAGCAATACTAGTTCGTCGGCTGCCCACTTCGGTTTGGGGTCACGCCATTTTGCATGCAGCAATGCTAGTTCGTCGGCTGCTCACTTTGGTTTGGGGTCACGCCATTTTGCATGCAGCAATACTAGTTCGTCGGCTACCCACTTCGGTTTCGGGACACGCCATTTTGCATACAGCAATGCTAGTTCGTCTCTGACTGACGAATTGACACAAATATTCCCCGTTGCAATTGGTTTTGGGTCATGAACCTAATATATCCCATTTAAGAATCTTTGGATGCACAGTATATGTGCCTATAGCACCGCCATCCCGCACCAAAATGGGTCTGCAAAGAAGGTTAGGAATATATGTTGAGGTTGAATCGCCCTCCATTATTCGCTACCTCGAAACATTGACAGGAGATTTGTTCACTGCACGATTTGCAGACTGTCAATTTGATGAGACACTTTTCCCAAAATTAGGGGGAGAAGTTGGTGAAACCAAACGGGAAATTTTGTGGAAAAATGCATCATTATCTCATCTTGATCCACATACCTCT
Source organism: Nicotiana benthamiana (assembly GCA_034376525.1). Taxonomy (NCBI): domain Eukaryota; kingdom Viridiplantae; phylum Streptophyta; class Magnoliopsida; order Solanales; family Solanaceae; genus Nicotiana; species Nicotiana benthamiana. The sequence continues at coordinate 157,717,411 of CM067339.1, forward strand.
ATTTGTGAAAGAGGCACAAAAGATTATCCATTTGCAAAGAATAGCAAATCAAATGCCTGACGCATTTATAGATTTGAAAAGGATAACAAAATCACATATCCCCGAAGTGAATGTGACAACATCTAATTCACGAATACATATTCATTATTGGAAGAATATGAACATGAAATTGGTATTAAATATACCACACTCACCCCTAGAAGTAGGTTTGAGATGATACCACACTCATCCCTAGAAGGAGGTTTGAGATGATATATGGCATGAATGATCGTTGGTCACGTACCTATTGTACGCCAAGTATTTTGGAAATATGACTATTAAAGGACAACGATAATGCAAGAAACATATCTTGCATATAAGTTTGACATGACCATAATGGTATAACTTTCTCTTTAAGAAAGATATTCACCACATGGATGTTGATGAATCTGTGGTAGTACAAAATTAATTGAGAGCTCTAGAAGAGCCAATTATTACCATGTTGGAGAAACACAATTGAGTATTGTGCTGTAGTAAGTCTCAAAGAAACTTATTCAGTTTCCAAAGTACACGCGAAAGCGATTGATTATATTGAGACTATAAATAAAGGAAGGCTTTGATATCTCCTATTACTACAACTTGTAGCGGGGTAATTTGCATATGAAAAGCTACCCGCTTTGTTCTCCAGTTTGTACTACACAAACGAAAGAATGCCACAATTAAGTGGATATCTATTGGTATAAAAACCCATGTCATAATGAACCAGAAGTTTATTGATAAGTGCACATGTCATGGTGTAAATTAGAAGTTTACCAATATTGATAATTTATTCAGTTGGCATTCGTGTTAGCCATCTCATTTTAAGTATGATGTGCAAATTCACATAGGTGAATATTAAAGAACTAGAAAGTTCTTTACGAATTCTCTTGTATCACTTGTTCAACCAACTAAAGAGTTCGGGTTGAAGCCCATAAATTCTGGAAATATCAAAGGTGAATATGGGCCCATTCACCTGCCATGTATACCACATATGATGCATCTATGATATGGTTACATGCGCAATTGTTATTAACCCGCAGCCTGGCCGGTGCTTGCGAGGTAAATTGCTCAGTAATCTAACTTCGAGCATAATTTCCAGATTTTCTACTCAAGATAGTTCATCTTGATAAGTTGGTTTATATCAAAGTTGGTTTAGCAAGATAATTATTGAGTGCTTCCACTTAATAGCTAAACTGTTTCTTGTGAGAACAAAGTTATATATATCAGTTTGATATAAGTTGTATACGAGAGTATATTCTCCCCTCACAAGTGGTTCAAGGTCAGGAACCAAATAATTTCATCTTATTATTAATGTGTTGTGTATATTGACATGATAATGCACAAAGATGATTTCCCAAAGTTGAGGAAACAAGTTAGCTTTACTAACATGAGGGGGAGACATGATAAACACTTGAGAAAAGGTTACATGGGATGAATTATCATTTGTATATGTATATCCCCGAATATCATGATATGAACCTGAAGTTCATAAAAGGGATAATTCAATTGCAACATATTGCAAAGCATGCTATACGCATTTGCTGACCCAAAGAAAGTAACTAAATGGAAGAGATACAATTCAAGAAGAATTGATTCCATATGAAAGACATGTAGTTTTGAACCTATAGTTCAAATGCTTGAAAGTATAAAGTCAAAGGTATGTATAATCAGTTTTCGATATCTTATTTGACATGGAAAACTTGATATGCATCTAGAGTCTGTTATATGGCTTATATGACTTAACTTGAAAGATTTAAGTTGCTTGAAGCATATGCAATTCTTGGTCCTGAAGTACCACATCCTTAGTACAATTTGTGTACATATGTATCTTGCTATAACTATAAGCATGATGGCATTGAGAATGCATCTATGGAGATATTGAAGAGTTATTCCACGACATTATATGAAGATGTTCATATCTATCAAGAATGATAATTTCAAGGTGCGGAATATTTATTCAAGTCAATATGGTTGATTTGTCAAACGTCTATCAAAGATCGTTTTGAAGACGATGCACAAGATTGGAATGCAAATGCTCAAGGATATAAATTGATGTACTCATTAGGGGGAGTTAATGCGCGTTGCACTCTTTTTCCCTTACAAGGTTTTGTCCCACCGGGTTTTCCTTGCGAGGTTTTTAACGAGGCAACCAATAGGCGCATATTCAAACATGTGTACCCTTTTTCCTTTCTTTAATTTTTCCCATTGGGTTTTGGTTTTAAGGTTTTAACGAGGCACATTGTTGAATAGACATTCAAGGGGGAGTGTTATGAAATCTCCTATTTAAGGTGAATGTCTATAATTAGAGAGATTCTAGAGTTCTATTCTTGGTAGATAAATCATCCCCCTCCCTATAAATAAAGGGGTCTTCTACCATTGTAAACCACTCCTAACATTCTCTAAGTATCAATAAGAAGACTCTCTCTACTCTTCTCTCTATTGCTCTTGTTCTTGCATTATTGTTCTTGTCTTTATATTATTTCATAACATCTAATAATATTTTGAAATATATTGACAAATACCTGCATAGAAAGTGGAACACTACATGTATGTATACTTTCTCCAGTGGACCAAGCTTCTTAATGAAAGTAGAGATGAAATTGTTTTTATTAGCATGCTTGAGACTGAACAATGTCTATCTGGCAATTCGAATTTGATTACTTCCTGTTTTGTGAAAATAAATTTTCTTGAGTTTGTTTGTTTGGTTCGTCGACATTTTGATGAGCGATACATGCTTTTGATTACATGCTGTTGACTTCATCACAATATTCTTGGCTAACAACCCTTTGCATGTGAACTGCAGCTATGGTACTTTCGCCACTGGGGGTTGTGATGGTTATGTTAATGTCTGGGATGGTAATAACAAAAAGAGATTGTATCAGGTAAATAATTGTTAACATGCTTTTGATCTCTATAACTCTGAATAGCTAATTGATATGCTGATTGTCTTTACTGGTCCAACCGCAGTACCCTAAATATCCTTCAAGCATTGCAGCATTGTCATTTAGCAGAGATGGTAGACTCTTGGCTGTAGCATCAAGTTATACATTTGAAGAGGGGGAAAAGCCGTGAGGATGGACTCATCTTATCTGGCTCTTTTGTTGTGGAATTTTTTTAACTCTTTACTCCATATTTCACCTAGCCATTAAGACTTAACTGCGATTTACCCTTGCAGCCATGAGCCGGATGCCATAATTGTCCGCAGCGTAAATGAAGTTGAAGTGAAGCCCAAGCCAAAGGTTTTGCCGAATCCTACCACATGAAACTATTTCAGAAGCTCCTCCTCGATGCTCTCTCGAGTCGACTAGTTTATAATATTTTCGAAAACTATGTACTTAATATTTCAATATGACTGCCAGGGCTCATTTTCTCTTAGCTGGAAATTCTGGATAACAGTTATAAATTTGTAATTACTCTGTTAGCAATTTTACCTTTCAGATGACTCCGGAGTCTCATTTCCTGACCTACTTGTCTTGATCCTAAATCTGGAAAATAGAGCAATATCGTAGTAGCTTTTGTTTCTATTGGTGGTTTAGTGTATTTTAAAACTGTTCTGGCCTCTGGGTTCACATATCGCATAGGAATATCTGAGAAATATGTTGCCAAGAATACTGTCGAGCCCCATAATTGGGATGGAACAACTTACTAGTGACGGGGAGCGGTATTCGTTCGTTGTATGCTGTTTCACTATTCGTATTTCTATGTACAAACTGCATTCTGGACGTTGCTTTTATGAAGCGTGATATACATTTATAGTAAGTGATCTCACTAGTGCACAGTCCATGTGCATTCTGGACATTGCTTTGCATAAACCAGTGTACGGTATCTGGAAACTTCCATTATCTTCAAGCTCAAGCGAGGTTGCATAGTGATTCTTTTTTTATAGATTTTGGGATACAATCAAAGCCGCACTAGCAGCCCTTCATTCATAAAGAATATTGGAAAAGATATTTTTTTCTATTCCTCAGCATGATCACTACCCTTTCAGTCATCAAAACCCAGCGAAGCCTCTTGAGCACCTGGTCCAGCCGCTCTTTTCGTAGCTCTAGACTGGGCATGTATCTCGTCAATAGTACTGATCACCAATACCGTCGCGAGAAACATGAAGAGTAAGCAAGATGTAGTAATAAAAGAATATAGAAAACATACTCGTTTCTCATATGCGTTCACCCCTTCTTTGTTGCTTGCTAAGTTCAAAGTACGCCTTTCTAGTAGGAGTAAAAACTGTTTATTATATAGTATGCCTCGGTCAAAATTTATTTGTGCTTATCATTGACAAATGAAATGAGGGCTTGATATAATGTGAGACTCAAGAGTCAAAAGTAGCCTAGGTTTTTCTATTTTCTATACTACAGAAGAGAAAAAGTTTCCACATTTCATGTCATTTTTGAAAAGCTCGAGGATATATTATTCATTTCGCGTCAATGCTTGCAATATCTAGAACTTAAACTCTCTCACTCAACATACAGAGTATTAGGTTTTCTTTAATTCAGATTTTGAGAGTGATTCTCGGATCTTCTTCCTCGTTCTCTTCGCGCATAATCCTAGCTGCATGTATGCTTTCAATCAATTTTGCACATCTTTTTTCTACTTTTTCCTTCGTTCTTTTTCCGTTTTGGGTTTCTTCTAGGTTCTCTTCATCAATGTTAGTTTTGATTCTGAAGTTCAGCTATTGTTGTAGGTTCTTTTCCCATGTTTTGACTCTGATATTCCCCATATCCTTTTTCTCTTTCTTTTAATTTCTGCCCTATCTTCTTTTGGGTTCTCTATATGATTTTTAACTTTGCAATCTTATCGCAAGTGTGTGTTAAATCGAGTGTTTTTAAACTCTAAGCATGCTGAGTATTGTACTTCCGTGGTTTTCTGTGTTCTATCAGTACTTTTATTTTGCAATTTCACAATTTTATCATTAGATGCACTGTAATATTATAGAATTCCGAATCATCACTTGCAACCATGTGATTCTACTCTGTTTAACATAATTTATATACCAAGTTGGCCATGTGGCCTAGACTTTGCAAAGTATTCAGCTCCAAGTTTTTTCTTACATATTGTAGTTGGACATGCAGATATGGTGAATCAATTTTAGATGCAGATGTGAGCTCTCTAGGAATTGTTAGGAAGAATGCAAAGGCTGCATTAAACACAACTGCCAAGTATTTGCTTACATATTGTAAATGCACGAACGGAGCAAGATCCAGATATAATATCCATAAAGATAAAAAGCATATATAACTGCACTTCATATGACTATTGGTCAAGATACTTCTTTGGTCGAGGAGGAAATACTGAATAGTGACAACTCAATATTGATTGAGCGCGACACGAAGGGCAATACTGTCTTGCATATAGCCACATGAAAATGTCGTCCACAGGTATCTGTTTATTAAAAAGCTTCTTAAGCTTATGGCATGATTCTTGCTATTCTGAATACATCAAAGATCTACACTTATTTCCGGATGACAAAGTTAAGTCTCATATTGATGATATCCATCTCATTGAATAAGTATTAGGCATGTACCTAATAAAAGTTTCTTTGGTTTGGTAGCCAATCTTGTTGACTTGGTTTGGTTAGGTAGCCAACTTTGTTGAATTAGTTTGGTTTGGTAGCCAACCTTGTTGAATTTCTTTGGGTTGGTAGCCAACTTTGTTGAATTGTGAAAAGTGTGTGTAAATTGTTAAATATTGTAGGCTTTAGGGAGTGAAGCTTTGGCTATAAAAGGAGAGCTTCAACTCTCATTTCTACACACCAACAAAGAGAGAAAGAAAGAGTGAGGTTTCATAGACAATATATAAGAAAATAGTATGTGAGAAAAATAGAGAGTGAGCGATATTGTAGTAAGGTGGGAATATTAAAAGAGGTTTATTTCTTTTGAGTGTTGTAGTGGTCTTTGGAGTATTTTACTCGGAACTACAAAGTGTAAAATTCCTTACTATAGTGATATCAGTTGCTTCTCTCGGGGCATGGTTTTTTTCCCTTATTCAAAAGGGTTTTCCACGTAAAACTTTTGGTGTCGTTGTTATTCTTGTTAATTACCGTATCTCGGTGCTACATTATTATTCCGCTTTTATTACCGTGAATATTATTTTGGTAGGGGGTTTATTCCCAACAAATGGTATCAGAGCACAGGTTCGCTCGTTCACTGAAATACTATTCACTATTGGTAGTACTATACTCGGTGAAAATAAAAATGTCCGGAGTAAAGTACGAGGTAGCAAAATTCAACGGAGATGATAGTTTCTCAACATGGCAAAGAAGGATGATGGATCTGCTCATCCAACAAGGATTACACAAGGTACTAGATGCTGATGCCAAAAAGCCTGATACCATAAAAGCTGAGGATTGAGCTGACTTGGATGAAAGAGCTGCTAGTGCAATCAGGTTGCACTTATCAGATGATGTGGTAAATAACATCATTGATGAAGATACTGCACGTGGAATTTGGACAAGGTTAGAAAGCCTATACATGTCCAAAACCCTGACAAATAAATTGTACCTGAAGAAGCAGTTATACGCCTTACACATGGGTGAATGTATGAATTTTTTGTCACATTTAAATGTGTTTAACGGACTAATCACACAGCTTGCCAACCTCGGAGTGAAAATCGAGGAGGAAGATAAATCCATCTTGCTATTGAACTCGTTGCCATCTTCGTACGATAATTTGGCAACAACCATCCTGCACGGTAAGACCACTATTGAGTTGAAAGATGTCACATTGGCTCTTTTACTCAATGAGAAGATGAGAAAGAAGCCTGAAAATCAAGGACAAGCTCTTATCACAGAAAGTAGATGCAGGAGTTATCAAAGGAGTTCGAGCAACTATGGTAGATCCGGAGCTCGTGGAAAGTCAAAGAATCGATCCAAATCAAAAGCCAAAAATTGCTACAACTGTGATCAACCAGGTCACTTCAAAAGAGATTGCCCAAATCCAAGGAAGGGAAAAGGTGAAACTAGTGGCCAAAATATTGACGACAACACAGCCGCCATGGTGCAAAACAATGATAATGTTGTCCTCTTTATAAATGAGGAAGATGAATGCATGCACTTGTCAGGTCCAGAGTCGGAATGCGTGGTTGATACAGCGGCATCTTACCATGCCACACCGGTAAGAGATCTTTTTTGCTGATATGTAGCAGGTAATTTCGGCATAGTGAGAATGGGTAACACGAGTTACTCAAAGATTGCGGGGATTGGTGACATTTGTATCAAGACAAATATCGGATGCACATTGGTTCTAAAGGATGTGCGGCATGTACCTGATTTTCGGATGAACTTGATCTCGGGGATTGCTTTGGACCGAGATGGATACGAGAACTATTTTGCAAATCAAAAGTGGAGACTCACCAAGGGATCATTGGTGATTGCAAAGGGAGTTACTCGTGGCACATTGTACAAGACAAATGCAGATTTGTGGCATAAAAGAATGGGTCATATGAGCGAGAAGAGATTGCCGATTCTAGCCAAGAAATCACTTATTTCTTATGCCAAAGGTACAACAATAAAGCCCTGTGACTACTGTTTATTTGGTAAGCAGCATAGAGTCTCATTTCAGACATCGTCTAAAAGAAAATTGAATATACTTGATTTAGTATATTCTGATGTTTGTGGCCCAATAAAAATTGAATCAATGGGCGGTAACAAATATTTTGTTACTTTTATTGATGATGCGTCACGAAAATTGTGGGTTTATATTTTGAAAACCAATGATCAGGTGTTTCAACTTTTCTAGAAGTATCATGCTTTAGTAGAAAGGGAGACAGGTTAAAAGCTAAAGCGTCTCCGAAGTGATAATGGAAATGAGTACACTTCAAAGGAATTTGAAGTAATTTGCTAAGGCTCAGCTTTCATCAAGAAAGACAAACAAGACCCATAATTTAGTACCTTTTACGTTACATAAAAATATTACCACTATTATAAAGACAGCTCCATTATAATGGCGGATATTACTAGGACAAGCAAGATTATTGCTTCTTCTCTTAAAACCAGCTTGTTTTCTTCTATTCTCATTTCCGTGATTCTTTTTGGTTCCTTCCTCTTGTTGTAGTATATTATTTCAAGAAGCAACACATTCTAAAAGAAATAAGAACAAAAACTTTTTACTGTTTCTAGTATTTATATAGTATTTCAAAGTTTCTATTTTTCTTAATATTCTTGAACTAAAATGGCTGTGCCTATGGCTTCTTGTGGGATAATTTCTGGGATTCGCACTAATTTGAAAGCAATTGAGAAACTGCCAATATCAAGCCCAGGTCTTTTCAGGGAAGTTGAAGAGTACTGTTCAAGTTATGGGATCAGACATGAAAAGACAGTTCCTGGAACCCCACAGCACAATGGTGTAGCAGAGATGATAAACCGCACTATTGTGGAGAAGGTAGAAGCATGCTCAGAATGGCTAAACTACCTAAGTCATTATGGGGTGAAGCAGTTCAAACAACCTGTTACCTGATCGATTGGATTCCATCAGTTCCATTGGCGTTTGACATCCCAGAGAGAGTTTGGACCAATAAGGAGGTGTCCTACTCGCATATGAAGGTGTTCAGTTGCAGAGCTTTTGCACATGTACCGAAAGAGCAGAGAACAATGCTGGATGATAAATCTGTTCCCTGCATATTTATCGGATACGGAGATGAAGAGTTCGGGTACATATTGTGGGATCCTGTAAAGAAAAAGGTCATCAGAAGCAGAGATGTAGTCTTCAGAGAAAGTGAAGTTGGAACTGCTGCTGATATGTTAGAAAAGGCAAATAATGGTATAATTCCTAACCTCGTTACTATTCCTTCTATTTCTAACAATCCCACAAGTACAGAAAGTACGACCAACGAGGTTGCCGAGCAGGGGGAGCAACCTGGTGAGGTTATTGAGCAGGGAGAGCAACTTGATGAAGGTGTCGAGGAAGTGGAGCACCCCACTCATGAAGAACAACCTCAACCTCTGAGGAGATCGGAGAGGCCAAGGGTAGAGTCATGCAGGTACCCTTCCACAGAGTATGTCCTCATCAGTGATGAGGGGAGCCAGAATGTCTTAAGGAGGTGCTGTCCCATCCAGAAAAGAACCAGTGGATGAAAGCTATACAAGAAGAGATGAAACCTCTACAGAAAAATGACACGTACAAGTTGGTTGAACTTCCAAAGGGTAAAAGACCACACAAATGCAAATGGGTCTTTAAACTCAAGAAAGATGGAAATGGCAAGCTGGTCAAATACAAAGCTCGATTGGTGGTTAAAGGCTTCGAACAGAAGAAAGGTATTGGTTTTGACGAAATTTTCTCACCTGTTGTCAAAATGACTTCTATTCGAACAATTTTGAGCTTAATAGCTAGCCTAGATCTTGAAGTGGATCACTTGGATGTGAAAACTGCATTTCTTCATGGAGATTTTAAAGAAGAGATTTATATGAAGCAACTAGAAGGATTTTAAGTAGCTGGAAAGAAACACATGGTGTGCAATTGAATAAGAGTCTTTATGGATTAAAGCAGGCACCAAGGCAGTGGTACATGAAGTTTGACTCATTCATGAAAATTCAAACATACATAAAGACCTGATCTGATCCATGTGTATACTTCAAAAGATTTTCTGAGAATAATTTTATTATATTGTTGATGTATGTGGATGACATGTTAATTGTAGGAAAAGACAAGGGGTTGATAGCAAAGTTGAAGGGAGATCTGTCCAAGTCATTTGATATGAAGGACTTGGGCCCAACACAACAAATTCTAGGGATGAAGATAGTTCGAGAGAGAACAAGTAGAAAGTTGTGGCTATCTCAGGAGAAGTACATTAACGTGTACTTGAGCGCTTCAACATGAAGAATGCTAAGCCAGTCAGCACACCTCTTGCTAGTCATCTAAAATTGAGCAAACAGATGTGTCCTACAACAGAGGAGGAGAAAGGGAAAATGGCTAGAGTTCCTTATTCTTCAGCAGTCGGAAGCTTGATGTGTGCAATGGTATGTACTAGACCTAATATTGCTCACGCAGTTGGTGTTGTCAGCAGGTTTCTTGAAAATCCTGGAAAGGAACATTGGGAAGCAGTCAAGTGGATACTCAGGTACATGAGAGGCACCACAGGAGATTGTTTGTGCATTGGAGTTTCTGATCCAATCTTGAAGGGATATACAGATGCTGATATGGCAGGTGACATTGACAACAGAAAATCCACTACTGGATATTTGTTTACATTTCCAGGGGGAGCTATATCATGGCAGTCTAAGTTGCAGAAGTGTGTTGCACTTTCAACAACTGAAGCAGAGTACATTGCCGCTACAGAACCTGGCAAGGAGATGATATGGCTCAAACGGTTCCTTCAAGAGCTTGGATTGCATCAGAAAGAGTATGTCGTCTGTTGTGACAGTCAAAGTGCAATAGATCTTAGCAAGAACTCTACGTACCATGCAAGGACCAAACACATTGACGTGAGATATCATTGGATTCGAGAAATGGTAGATGATGAATCTCTAATAGTCTTGAAGATTTCTACAAGTGAGAATCCCGTAGATATGCTGACCAAGGTGGCACCAAGGAACAAGTTCGAGCTATGCAAAGAACTTGTCGGCATGCACTCAAACTAGAAGACATTGCTACCTCCTCTAGATAAATGAGACTGGAGGGGAAGATTGATGATATCCATCTCATTGAATAAGTATTAGGCATGCATCTAATAAAAGTTTCTTTGGTTTGGTAGCCAACCTTGTTGACTTGGTTTGGTTAGGTAGCCAACTTTGTTGAATTAGTTTGGTTTGGTAGCCAACCTTGTTGAATTTCTTTGGGTTGGTAGCCAACTTTGTTGAATTGTAAAAAGTGTGTGGAAATTGTCAAATATTGTAGGCTTTAGGGAGTGAAGCTTTGGCTATAAAAGGAGAGCTTCAACTCTTATTTCTACACACCAACAAAGAGAGAAAGAAAGACCGAGGTTTCACAGAGAAGGTATAAGAAAATAGTCGGTGAGAAAAATAGAGAGTGAGCGATATTGTAGTAAGGTGGGAATATCAAAAGAGAGTTATTTCTTTTGAGTGTTGTAGTGGTCTTTGGAGTATTTTACTCGGAACTACAAAGTGTAAAATTCCTTACTATAGTGATATCAGTTGCTTCTCTCGGGGCCGTGATTTTTTCCCTTATTCAAAATGGTTTTCCACGTAAAATTTTTGGTGTCGTTGTTATTCTTGTTAATTACCGTATCTTGGTGCTACATTATTATTCCGCTTTTATTACCGTACATATTATTTTGGTAAGAGACAAGAGGGGCTTGGTCTGATGGTAACCAACCCTCACTTACAACCGAGAGGTTGTGAGTTCGAGTCTCCCCAGGAGCAAATTCTGGGGATTTATGCCGGGGGTCTATTTGGAAACAGCCTCTCTACCCCAGGGTAGGGGTAAGGCTGCGTACACACTACCCTCCCCAGACACCACTGAGTGATATTGTACTGGGTCGTACTTTATATTATTTTGGTAAGAAGTTTATTCACAACACATATTTCTATAGCACTTATGTTCCTGAACTGTGCATTATTTTCATTCATAAAGATTGAGCCCTTGAGATGCCAATGTTATCCTCCATTTCCTATATCAATCCTCTCGAGTGTTTATGTATGTATTTCTATTCACCTACATTGGCACGTGCATCTGCCCTTTTTTATGAGCAGCTGTGCTTTTTGCAGATCTGCTTTTTAAAACATTTTTCCCGAATATTTTGATGTGTCTTATTGATTTTATGATTAATTCAATTAATTGAGCTCTCTACTATTTTGATTATTCGTTATAACTTGCTCCTTTAGATATTTTGGGACTATTGAACTTAGGTTCTATTAAATTCAGATCCATAGGGATCTTAGTGTATCTGTAGATTTAATGTCATAGGATTTTGAACATATTTTCGCAATTTGCAGAGTAGAGTCAAATAGGTTAATTCCTAATGCCACTATGTACTCTGTTGATGAGTTGAAAAGTTATGACAATTCTTTACATGAAAATGTTCCTGGCTTGAGAAATAGAATCAACAAGAACACCAACCTAATTTAGCTTATCATTTGAACCATATGGAATTTCACTAAAAAATAGTGTAGCAATCTGGTAGAAATCATAACAAAGAATTAGAATCTGTAAAGTAAGGCCCTATACAGCTGAGCTGTTAATTATTGAACAGGCAGCAAGTCGATAGCTACTTGATAGAGCTTTCTTTGCTTGCGCTTGCGCTAGGAGAGCCTCTTTTTATTAGATTGCATCATTCAATATAATTCTCGTGAGCCTTTTGTCAGCATGTTGATGGAATTGCGTATAATAAAATTTGCACATCAGGTAGGCAACTCTGCCTGCTAGCTGCTGGCTATTATGTATATATTTGGATCAAAATATGCATTATTTACTTCCATGGGCAGTAAATAACCCGGACAATATCTGTAGTATTTACATCATATACGGCATAGCTATAAATTATCTAAATTAAAATTGATAATTTTGTGAAATTTATGCCGCTTGAAGAGCTTTATGAGCATAGTGAACTCTCCTTATGGTCAAAAGAACCAACACAATGATGGGACCGCGCGTACCCTCACTCCAACCCCGCATTAGTATGATATTGTCCGCTCTGGGCCAAGCCCTCACGGATTTGTTTTTGGGCATCTCCCAAAAGGCCTCATACTAATGGGGTTAGGTAACCATATATATTCTGGTCACCTTTCTCCTTTTCATCCGATGTGGGATGGGATTTGCACCCCAACAAACCTCCCCTCAAACCCAGACCACACAATCCCGTGACCTCCCCTCCAGCGAATATCCATTTTCGATCTGCCACCCATCTTGCACCCCGCAACTACCGCGGGACCCGCCGCCCGACCATCTATTTTTGTCGGGAAGACTTTCGACACAAGGCATTTCCGCAGACATCTTACCCCGCTAGCCCGGAGATCACATCTGGTCCAGTTTGGCACACCGTTGAGAACTACGCACGCGTCGGTCCGCTACTCCGCCCTCCGAACCTGGGCTCTGATACCACTTGTCACGGGCTTAGAGTCCGGCGCAGCACACAGCGCCCGTGCGGCGTCCCGAGGCCGCCCACTACCTCGAGACAAGCCTTACCACATGCGGAAGCCAACTGGTTTTGCCCTGCCGTGGGCTCATCAGGGGAGCGGCACTAGCCCCCGGCCAGTTGATCCCTTAGGCCTACTTCGGTCCCCTTCATTGTCAAGTCCACGACCAGCGACAAGCACCCCAAACATAACCGGGTCGGCCAGCCTGACTCGGCCAGATCAAAGCATCTAAGGGAGAACAACGCCCCCATAACCCAACGACGAAGTTCCAGATGGCCCGCTCTTTCCTTTGGACTACACAGTCACGACAAACAGGCCGTGACATTCTCCCCCACCCAAAACCCAGCACGTCCTCGTGCTGTTGGGGAGAAGGACTCCGCCCAGGATCCCGCACAATACTGCTAAAGCGCCACGTCCCTTCGCTCAGTCTCACCTCACCTCGTGCAACCAGGCCTCGCTGGTGGCCATCCCGGTCTTACCCCTGCAGACCTTAGCAGGATGGGGCAGTCGTCGGCATGAGCCCCCCGCCTGGGCAACGCACCCGCACAGTCCTCCCCTCGAGGACCCCACCATAACGCGTAGCAGCAAGTACATCCTGGCTCTGATACCACTTGTCACGGGCTTAGAGTCCGGCGCAACACACAGCGCCAGTGCGGCGTCCCGAGGCCACCCACTACCTCGAGACAAGCCTTACCACATGCGGAAGCCAACTGGTTTCGCCCTGCCGTGGGCTCATCAGGGGAGCGGCACTAGCCCCCGACCAGTTGATCCCTTAGGCCTACTTCGGTCCCCTTCATTGTCAAGTCCATGACCAGCGACAAGCACCCCAAACTTAACCGGGTCGTCCAGCCTGACTCGGCCAGATCGAAGCATCTAAGGGAGAACAACGCCCTAATGCTATTATCGTCCCCATAACCCAACGACGAAGTTCCAGATGGCCCGCTCTTTCCTTTGGACTACACGGTCACGACAAACAGGTCGTGACATTCTCCCCCACCCAAAACCCAGCAATCCCCTATCAAAATAATATTCACGGTAATAAAAGCGGAATAATAATGTAGCACCGAGATACGGTAATTAACAAGAATAAAAAGAGTAACAATGACACCAAGATTTTTCCGTGGAAAACCCTTCTGAATAAGGGAAAAAACCACGGCCCTAAGAGTAATAACAGTTTAGTTGACGCAACCCCTCATGCCATATTTTACATTTTCTGCATCAGGTATGAATCAACAGTGCCACTTCTCTACAAAAGTGATCTTCAACAAAAACCTTGCTATCAAAATGAATAGAGTTCCTGGCTCTCCAGATCAATGCAACAGTAGTGACAAAAGCAGTAGCAGTGAGTGCTTTATGCCATATTTTGCTCCGAGCCTTGCTGCATATCCATTGAAGTTCATTCTCCCAAGTGCTAACTGTTCCATTATAACGCATCCAACAACATATTTTGAGCCATAATCGATTAGTGACTGGGCATGCAAAAAATAAATGCTCAAACCTTTCTTCCTGCTGTTTACAGAATACACATTCAACAGGTGCATCAATTCCATACTTCTGTAATCTGTCAATAGTACGCAGCCTGTGTTGAGCAGCTAACCATACTGTGAATTTGTGTCTAGGTTGCACATTGACAGTCAGCATCACATTCCTCAGGCAACATTGTAAGGTATAACTTTTGGATTTGAAACTTGTCCAGTTTGCACATTGATTTCAATCTTCTAAAGAGATTGCCTTGCAAGTGTTGGTTCTCCATAACAGCAATCATGCAGTCCAGAATCTTTCTAACAACCCAAGAGGCATTTTTTGGCAGAGGCATAGAACTAACATCATACTATTTTATGTAGTAGCATTGCAGCCATTTGATCCAAAGACAATCCTTCTTCCTGGCCAGATCCTAAAGGAGTTTGGTAATAGCTGCCTTATTCCAGATAGCCATATCAATGATGTTAAGACCCCCAGCAGAAACAGGTTTACAGACCTTTTCCCATGCAACCAAAGCCCTTTTAGACACAGATGCACTACCTGTCCATAGGAAAGACCTACAAATTGCTTCAATAACCTTCACAACCTTCTTTGACATTGTGAATACTTGTGCCCAATATATCTGAATGCCAAATATAACAGCTTTAATCAATTGGCATCTCCCTGCATAAGAAAGCATTTTGGCAGACCAGCATGTGACTCCAACAGTTATCTTCTCAATCAATGGTAAGTATTGATTTATAGCAAGTTTTTAGAACTAAGTGGGATCCCTAAATACTTAAAAGGAAGCTGACCCTCAATGAACCCCAACTGCTCCATGATTTCTACTCTAACAGATTGCTGTACACCAGCCAAATAAACAGCACTCTTGTTAATGTTAACTTGCAAGCCAGAAGCCTCAGAGAACTTGAGGAAAGCCTCTTGTAAAATCTGGATAGAAATAACATCAGCTCTACAAAACATAAGAAGATCATCAGCAAAACAAATATGCACACAGTTTAGTTTTCTGCACTTAGGATGGAAGTTGAAATCTCCATTTCTGTGTAACTGATTCAGTATCCTGTTCAAATACTCCATTGCAAGAACAAACAAATAAGGAGACATAGGACCACCCTGTCTAATACCCCTCCTTGTAGTAAAAGGCTTAGTGAGGCCCCCATTCAATACCAAGGAATATGAGACAAAAGTTACACATACCATTATCCAATTAAGGAACTTTGCTGGGAATCCAAGGTCAATGGGGACCTGCTTAAGAAAGCCCCATTCCAAAGTGTCATAGGCCTTCCTTAAGTCCACCGTAAGGACACATCTAGGGGATACTCCTTTCCTTGAATATCCCTTGAAGATTTCATGGCTGAGCAGTATATTATCAATGATGCTTCTGCCTTCAATAAATGCTGACTGAGCCTGGCCAACTATACTGCCAATAACAGTTTTCATCCTCTTTGTAATAACTTTGGAAATGATTTTATACACAGTTGTACAACAGGCAATAGGTCTATAATCTTTGACAGTTGTAGGAGTTTTAACTTTAGGCACAAGTGCAATAGCTGTAGTATTTATCATGTTGGGCAGATTGCAAGTAGTGGAGAAGTCCATAGTAGCAGCAATTATATCTTCCTATACTATCTCCCAGTTGCTAGTGAAGAATTCCACAGGAAAACCATCCTCACCTGGTGCTTTATCCTTTGGCATCTCCTTTAGAGCTTCTGTAATCTCCTCCACTGTGACCTCTTGAATTAACATTCTTTGTTGTGATAAAGTAAGACAAGGACCTTCCTTCATAACAGCAGTATTGATACAAGGGAGTTCAACAGCACATTCTCCCATCAATGATTTGAACACTTTAATAAATTCCTGTTCCACAACTAATGGATCTGTTAGCTTTATACCTGATTTAGTATATATAAAACTAATATTATTCTGGCTAGTTCTGATCTTCCATTGAGCATGAAAATACTTTGTATTAGCATCTCCACATTCAATCCAGTTGGCTTTGGACTTCTGCCTCATAATCTGCTCCTCCACCTTGCTTTATTTCTCAATTTCATACAATGCAACTTTCTCATCATTGAGCAAATTCTGTGTAAATGGACAGTGTTGCAGCTGGCTTTGTACAATATCCGGTATCTCCCTAGCTTGAATAAGCTTCTGCTTATAGGAAGACATCTGGCTATTAATCCCCTTTAATTGCTGCTTCAAGGCGTTCAGTTTGGTCCATACCTGCTGCATAGGTGGTCCTTCACAGTGCTGTGTCCAAGTTTGTTTCAGAATAGATTTAAACTAAGGATCCTCCATAATTTCAATGTAGAATCTGAAAGGTTTGGGGTGTAGAAGCCTTTGACTGCCAAACTTGATAAGTATGGGAGAGTGATCAGATACTGAAGGGTTCATGAACTCAGCCTCAAGGTGCCCATACTGTTGAATCCATTGAAAGTTACCCAAAGCCTAGTCAATTTTACTATATACTCTAGTATCAGTATCCTGCTTATTGGACCAAGTATAATACCACCCTTTAGCTTGAAGGGGAAGTAAGTTGAATGGCATCTATAGTCTCCTTGAATCCTTTGATTTCAGCATCAGTGACAGGAGATCCAATTCTGTCTTCAGAGTTCAAGACAGTATTGAAGTCCCCACTAAGTACCCAAGGATCCTGACTGGGAATGTTTACTGCCTGCAAATCACACCACAACTGTTCCCTATTGCTTGCAGTATTATGAGCATAAACTACACTCATATGGGTTCTGACTTTACCTTGAACATCTTCTAACATACATTGTATAAACTGATCAGTCACATTAGAAATAAGGACTTGAATATGTGGTTTCCAAAGTAGCCAAATCCTACTATTGACAGCATTAGCATAGTTGCATTGAACCTTTCATCCTTTAGCAATCTTATCAAGTATCCTTTTAGCTTTATGCTCTTTAACTCTAGTTTCAAGAACACCTATGACGTCTACTTTATTTACAGACAGAATGCTTTTTAATTCTTTCTGTTTGTGGGCTTGATTAAGCCCTATTATGTTCCAAGTAGCAATAATCATGAAGCATTAGAAACAATGCTCCAAGAGGGTCCTGGATCAACCTGTTGGCCCCTGCTGCTATCATCCAGAACATCTATAATAGCCTTCCCCTTCTTAGTTTTGTCAATCAAATCCTCAATGTTTCCAAGAGGTTCTGTCATAGCTGAATCATTCCTAGCATAGCCAGTCAGTGCATTCTGTTCCACAGTACTATTGTCCAGCTGCATATCCTGCTGTTGAGCAGCGATCCCAATGGTATCATTCCCCATCTGCATGTTCTCACTGGTATGTTTTGGCTGAACTGGTAGGTTAGCTATTGCATCTGCACAAGACTTGGGAACCCATTCTTGCTTGGTCCTTTTAATCTGATTTGGTATGCTGGCTTTCTGCGTCCTCTCCTTCATTTGTTCACCAACTTCCTGGTCTTTTCCTGCATTATACCAGCAGTCAATAGAGTCATGACCAAATTTCAAACAATGGTTGCAAAAACTAGGTTTCCAATCATATTCAATCTGCTGTATTTTCATGCCAAAAGGAGTGTCAATATGAATCTGATCAGGTAGTGAATGTGCAACATCAACCTCTACCGACACTCGGTCAAATGAAATCTTCTCATAATGTGCTGTGATTTTGTCAGTGTACAATGGTTTACCCACTGCACTAGCCAATTTACTCAGAACATCAGTAGACCAGTAACCCACTGGAAGGCCAGGGAACCTAATCCATACAGGTATAGTACTAAGTACATCATTGCTGAATGAAAAATCAATCTCCCATGGCTTTAACACCATGGGCTTGTTCCTGTACGAGTATGGACCAGATTGAATAACTAACTCTTTATCTTCCTCACTATTGAATCTAAAAATACAGTAACCTTCAGCATGCATCAGTATCTGTGGTTTAGAAACGAAATTCCAGACATGCATCACAAAATTCTCCATCATTTTAGCATTTGGATTGTCACCAATCACATATCCAATCAATGCATTTGCCCAGTAATCCACCTGAGGCTGAAAGTCCTCTACACTAATTCTAACAACCCTCTGACCATCTCGTTCGATCGGAGGCACAAATGATAGCGACTTACCCATTTGAGCATTTTGATTACCTCGAACGACTTCAGCAGCAGTTGGCAGTGGTTTAACAGGATTACTAATTTCAGAGAAGTGAAGTCTTCGAGCAGTGATATTAGGCGATACTACTTCTTTATCCATCGAAATTGTATTTACAGTTGCTTCAACCTCTGCATGCAAGTTCTCTGGCGATTGGAATTTCTGTGGAAGGAAATTCCCAAAGGTCAGAGGTTCCAGTGCCGTAGCGATACCCTGAGCAGGCGTAACGAGTTGCACAGGGGCTATCGGAGCAGCATTGCAACGGCGGTGAGCCATTTCTGGCACAATTGCGATCTTGCTATTGTGCGCTGAAATAGGAGTTACTATTTTATTGAAGAGCTATTATGCGACGAGAGCATTTTTCCCCTGGTGGTTGTGATTCTCAGTCACATTATTCTGATCAGCAGCCTTATAGTGCACCATTAGCACCTATCAGTGCACCACCGCTTCAGATTTTCCAGGGTTGCCAATCCTAGTAGCCGAGATCTTATTTTACTTGTGGTGACATGAGGCACATTGCTAGGTTTTGAGCTTCGAGCAGTTCTTCACAACAGGGTTCCCGTGCCATGATACAGGCACCAGATGCTCCACAGCCTGCCCAGCTAGCTAGAGGTGGAGGTACAGGTCATAGAGGTGGAGCTCAGGCCGTCAGGGGTAGAGGCCAGCCAGTAGCTGACAATCCTAGAGATGTGGTTTAGGGAGGTAGGGCTTAGCCCCGGTGTTATTTTCTTCCATCCAGAATAGAGGATGAGTCTTCAGATGCAGTCATTACAGGTACTATTCTGGTTTGTGATAGAGATGCTTCAGTTCTATTTGATTTAGGGTCTACGGTTTCGTATGTCTCATCTTATTTTGCACCATACCTGGTCATGCCTAGTGATGATTTAGGTATTCCTGTATATGTGTCTACACCAGTGGGTGATTCTATCGTGGTCGAACGAGTTCATTGTTCCTGTGCTATAGTGATCGGGAGTCTTGAGACTCGTGTCGATTTGTTGCTTTTAGACATGGTCGACTTTGATGTCATATTAGGGATGGATTGGTTGTCTCCGTATCATGCTATCTTGGATTGCCATGCCAAGACCATGACCTTAGCATTACCAAATTTTCCACGTTTAGAGTGGAGAAGGATTCCTGGTCATTCCACTCGCAGTGTTATCTCATATGTAAAGGCTCGACGTATGGTCAAGAAGGGGTGTTTGGCTTATTTGGCTTATGTCTGTGATCCCAGTGCTGAGGTCCCCTTTATTTATTCTGTTCCCATTATTCAGGAGTTTCCGACGTTTTTCCTTCATACTTGTCTGGCATACCACCCGATATGGACATTGATTTCTGTATTGATTTGGCGCTGGGCACTTGGCCCATTTCTATCCCGCCATATAGTATGGCCCCGCCGGAGCTGAAGGAGTTAAAGGAACAGTTGCAGGATTTGCTGGAGAAGGGTTTCATTAGACCCAGTATTTCACCGTGGGGCGCGCCAGTGTTATTCGTCAAGAAGAAGGACGGATCGATGAGGGTGTGCATAGACTATCGACAATTGAATAAGGTAACGATTAAGAATAAGTATCCACTACCGATGATTGATGATTTGTTCGACCACCTTCAGGGTGCCAGGGTGTTTTCCAAGATTGACTAGAGATCTAGCTACCATCAGTTGAGGATTAGGGCATCCGATGTCCTTAAGACAGCTTTCCGCATTCGGTATGAGCATGATGAGTTCTTCGTCATGTCATTTGGCTTGATCAATGCCCAAATAGCATTCATAGAGTTGATGAACCGAGTGTTCAGGCCATATTTGGACATGTTCATGATAGTCTTTATTGATGATATTTTGGTGTACTCCCGCAACTAGGAGGAGCACGAGCAGCACCTCTGAGTGGTTCTTCATACTCTGAAAGAATGCCAGTTATATGCTAAGTTCTTGAAGTGTGAGTTCTGGTTGAGTTCGATTGTATTTATAAGCCACGTTGTTTCAGCAAAAGGTATTCAGGTGGACCCGAAGAAGATAAGAACTAGCCTGGACCAACTTCAGCTATAGAGATTCGGAGTTTTTTGGGGTTAGCAGGCTACTATCATCGGTTCGTGGAAGGGTTCTCGTCTATTGTAGTCCCGATGACCAGGTTGACCCAGAAGGGTGCTCAGTTCAGATGGTCAGATGAGTGCGAGGTGAGCTTTCATAAGTTCAAGACAGCTTGACTACAACAGTGATATTGGTTTTGCCCACAGGTTCAGGGCCATATACACTTTATTATGATGCTTCCCGTATTGGGCTTGGAAAAGTATTTATGCCGGATGGCAGAGTCATAGCCTATGCTTCGAGGCAGTTGAAGATCCACGAGAAGAATTATCCGGTTCATGATCTGGAGTTGGAAGCCATTGTTCATGCATTGAAGATTTGGAGGCATTATCTGTATAGTGTGAAGTGTGAGGTGTACACTGATAACAAGAGTCTTCAGCATCTATTTAAGAAGAAGGATTTGAATCTGAGGCAGAGGAGGTGGTTGGAGTTGTTGAAAGATTATGATGTTACTATCTTGTATCACCCGAGAAAGGAGAATGTAGTGGCCGATGCATTGAGTATGAAGTCAGCCAGCATGGGTAGTCTTGCTTATATTCCGGTCAGCCAGAGACTGCTTGCTTTGGATGTTCAGGCCTTGGCCAATTGATTCGTGAGATTGGATATTTCTGAGCCTAGCCGAGTGTTAGCTCTCACAGTCGCTCGTTCTTCATTGTTGGAGCGTATCCGTGAGCAGCAGTTTGATTGTCCCCATTCGTGTGTCCTGAGAGACACGGTACAACGTGGAGGTGCCAAGAAGGTGACCTTAGGTTACGATGGTGTCCTAAGATTGCATGGGCGAGTTTGTGTGCCTAATGTTGATGGGATTCGAGAGTTGATCTTAGTAGAGGCCCACAATTCTAGGTATTCTATTCACCCGGGTGCCGCAAAGATATATCAGGATCTGAGGCATCACTAAATGAAGAAAGAAATTAGTGCATATGTGGCTCGATGTTTGAATTGTCAGCAGGTTAATTATGAGCATCAGAGTCCTAGTGGACTTTTTCAGAGGATTGAGCTTCCCGAGTGGAAGTGGGAGAGGATTACTATGGATTTTGTTACTGGACTCCCGTTGACCCGGAAGAAGTTTGATGCGATTTGGGTCATTGTTGATAGACTGACCAAGTCAGCACATTTTGTTCCTATTGCACCCACTTATTCATCCGAGAGGTTAACTGAGGTCTATATCAGAGAGATTGTTCGCCTTCATGGGGTGCCAGTATCTATCATTTCGCACTGGGGTACGCAGTTTACCTCGCGCTTCTGGAGAGACGGTCAGTGAGAGTTGGGCACCCAGATTGAGTTGAGCACCGCATTTCATCCTCAAACAGATGGGAAATCCAAGCCGGACCATTAAGATATTGGAGGATATGCTCCGAGCCTGTGTAATTGATTTTGGAGGCTCGTGGGATCAGTTTTTGCCGCTAGCAGAGTTTGCCTACAACAACAGCTACCAGTCCAGCATTTAGATGACTCCATAATGAGGCGTTGTATGGTAGGCGATGTCGGTCTCCAGTCGGATGGTTTGAGCCGGGAGAGGCTCGATTATTGGGTACAGATTTAGTTCAAGAGGCCTTGGATAAGATCAAGATCATTCAGGATAGGATTCAGACGGCTCAGTCCAGGCAGAAGAGTTATGCAGATCGCAAGGTTCGAGATGTAGCTTTCATGGTTGGTGAGCGAGTATTGCTCCGAGTGTCGCCTATGAAGGACGTGATGAGATTTGGGAAGCAGGGAAAGCTTAGCCCTAGGTTCATCGGTCCATTTGAGATTCTCAATCATGTGGGAGAGGTGGCTAATAGACTTGTCTTATCGCCTAGCTTGTCAGCCGTGCATCCAGTGTTCATGTTTCTATGCTCCGGAAGTATCACGGCGATCCATCCCACATGTTGGATTTCGTCACTGTCCGGTTGGACAAGGACCTGTCTTATGAGGAGGAGCTAGTGGATATTTTAGACTGGCGGGTGCGACAGTTGAGGTCGAAGAGTTTTCCTTCTGTGCGTGTTTAGTGGAGAGGTCAGCCTCCTAAAGCATTGACCTGGGAGCCCGAGTCCGATATGCGGAGCCGTTATCCTCATCTATTTCCCGCCTCAGATATTTCTTTCTTTTGTCCGTTCGGGGACAAATAGTTGTTTTAGAGGTGGAGTATATGACGACCTAAATGGGTCATCACCTGTGTTCTTACTCATAATGTGTCTCCAAGGCCTTGAAAAGCTCATTTAGGGTTGTCTCTATTTGCGTACGCGGTCCGGGCGCGTAGCCGAAAAGCTTAAATATGAATTATGTGAGAAAATGATGAATTTTGATATAAATATGATTTATATTGACTTTGGTCCATATTTTGGGTAAACAGAACCGGACCAGGGGCCCAGAGGGTCCGTAGGAAAATATGAGACTTGGGCGTATGCCCGGAATCAAATTCCGGGGTCCCAAGTTCGAGAAATGAATTTTTATGTGAAATTGTTTCCTGAAAATAACTAAAGAAATTGGAAAATAAAATTTAATTAAAAGACTATGGTATCGGGCTCATATTTTGGTTCCGACGCTCTGTACAAGTCTTATATATGATTTAAGCACTTTCTGTAAAGTTTGGTTGAAAATGGACATCACTTGATGTATTTCGGACTTAAAATGGAAACTTGGTGTTTCATGAAAAATTGAAAGAAAATCATAAGCTTTGGGGCTTGATTCTATGTATATGATGTTATTTTGGAGATTTGATCGCATGAAGTCCGTAGGATATTTTTGAGGTGGTCTGTATGTTTGGCGTGGAGCCCCGAGGGCTCGGGTGAGTTTGGAATAGGTTCCGGGAGGTCTTAGACTTAAAAATAGCTGTGTTCCAGGTTAACCAGCACGGCCACGCTCCCTATCAGTGCGGTCCACGTTAGAAGAATAAGAGAGTTGTAATATTGCTGGTCTTGGAACTATCTGGCGCGATCCACGTGAAAACGTGTGCGGCAGCTAAGGGGCCAGCGCGGCCGCGGTCTATTTAGCACGGTCCGCGGTAGAAGATGCGCGGCCGTGGTCGTTCATGCGCGGTCCAGCCTCAGAGAGCCAACAACCTGCAGATCTACCAGCGCGGCCGCTGTACTTCTTCCGCAGTCTGCGCCTGGACTTCTGGGAGGGTATAAAAAGACGGAATTTTCAATCATTCTACACTTTTCAAAACACTAAAACATAAGAGGCGATTTTTCAAACAACTCTTCTTCTCCAAAATGATTGATAAGTGATTTCTAAACTATTTTTCCCACTCCTTAATATCTTTTAATATGATTTCAACTTCAAATCAAAGATTTTAATGGGAAAATTTGGGAATTTCGGGTAGAACCTAGATTTTCTATAATTGGGGGTTTTGGACCTCAATTCAAGGTCCGATTCCAAAATAAATTATATATTTGAGTTCATGGGGAATGGGTAATCGAATTTTGGTTCGTACCTCGGGTTTTGACCATGTGGGCCTAGGGACATTTTTGACCTTTTGGATAAAACCTTGTAAAAACTTATTTTCATGCTTTGAGGTTGATTTTAATAGTATTATTAATGTAATAAAGTGATTTGTGACTAGATTCGAGCGGTTTTGTGGTGGAATCAAGGGGTAAAGCCATACTTGAGGTTTGAATTGAGCTTGAAGCATCGAGGTAAGTGTTCGTTTTAATCTTAACTTGAGGAATTAGGAGTTGAGTCGTAATTGCTACGTGCTTGTGTTGTGGGTGAGTTCTATCTCTATTTTTTTCTTCTTCAGTATTTTCCAATTTGTTCTTTACATCTATGAATTTCTTCACTGTTGGGTAGTTAGTTCTCCTCCTTTTATTCAACTTACATGGATTTTGGTTCTCCTTTTCTCTATTACCCATTAATAATTATTTATGGATATTCTATCAATAACGCATGATTCTGCAGCTGGAGAAATTGTTAATGAATCCGGAATCTTTGTATTATACATTGCCCTCACTCCAAAGAAATTATTCTACAAAGGGGGTGGCGATGTGTCTATTCCGCTGGTCTTACACACTTAATTTGGTATGTTGAGTTTGATTTTTCCAACACAGTGGTTTTCTGGTCATCTTGGGTTGGAGTCAATTGATGCTGTCTTCTCTACTTGGTTGGAACAAATATGAATTTTAACAGAACTAGGAAATCCTAGAGGGTTTTGGTTGAGTTAGACTAAGAGTTTACTTTTATATTCTTAGAATCCAGTTGGCTATTTTTGAATGGTACACAACTTTAAGAAAACAGATATCAATGCATTCGTTCAAAATTAAATTATCGAACAAAAATCTAACGATAAAATTGCTACGGTAAGTTTGGGTATCTTGATTTGCGCCACACTTTTTTTTAATAATATGTTCTCCTCCACCTATATAATCTTTTTCATTGTTTACTTGCTGAAATTTTAAGTTGGACTTATTTGGGACTAGGTGCTTAAGTTCGTTGCCAGAAATAATTGCCTGGGATAAAGCTAAGTAGAATTCTTGGTTTGGCGAGTGGAGCCACATACTTCACTCTGCAAGATGAGCTTCTCATTCCCATATCCCTATGTTATTAAAATAAAAAGTAGTTAAGACCAATTCAGGGTTGCTGGGACTTACTTCGTGCGGTTAACTTCTTTGTTAAGTTTTTTATCTTTGTTGAGTTGATGTAGTTGTCATGATGTAGTTGTAATACACTAGTAAAAAGTAAGTACCTACTGCAACTGATTTTGTCTCTATAATTTGTGTTTTTTCTTTCCACCATTCAGTGACACAAAATGGATTTAGGGATGCTAAAGTCACATAAGGCCTCTTGAATTTGTCAAGATTGATGTGAATAAGTATGAATATTTGAAGCCTTTTTTTTGTGGAAGAAATTGCTAGATTCATTTTTCGTACATTACATTGCATGTTCATACTTAATGTGATCTTATCTATGATATTATTAGGGAAATTTTTCTTCTATAAATAGAAAGGATTTTGTTCATTTGTAAATATTTCTCACTTGCCTTACTATTTCCTAAGTCATTTGAATTTTTCTCTCACTTGTAGTATTTCACTTATATTTTTGGAGTAAAATAAATTTGAGTCGATTGTGTCCGAGGATGAGGCAAAAATCAAATTTTGTCGAACCTCGTTAATTTTTGGTGTTTCTTTTATTATCATCTCATTTATTATTTCTTAGCAACCTTTCGACATAGTAGTTTTGATTTAATCACTCTCTATATATTCGGCTTTCGCAAAAATTAGTATTGGAGCCAAGGTTTTATCTCAGTATGTTCTGTGGTTGCAGCATAGTCTGAATTTCCACACCAGAAAAGAATTACTTTGGTGTTTTGTATTGTTAGAAAATAAATAGTATCTGTAGCGAAAATGGGAGATAATAAGAAAGAAGAATCTACATCAAGTGTTAATATAATGTCATCATTGGCATCTTCTCTTATAACAAGAATTGTGTCAAATGCAAAATTTGCAGTAAAATTTTTTAACGAGTCAGGACACTTTGGGATGTGGCAAGGCTAAATTTTAAATGTCCTTTTTTAACGAGGGCTAGATCTTGCCATTGATGTGAAGAAGAAGACTGGAAAATTATCATTTGTGTTGCTTGTGGTACCACTCGATCCTACCTTGTCCAGACAGTAGAAATATCCATACACAAAGTAAACTTTTGCAAGTAAATTATGAAAAGCAATGAAGGATAGATTTTTGGAGAAAACAATCAAAATAAATTGTAGATAAAAAAGAGACTGTTTCGCTTCACCTATGTTCCTAGTACCACAATGAATGAACATATTATCATTTCAATAAGTTGGTCACAGATATGCAAAATATGGATGCAACATTGATGATGGTGACTTGGCCTTGATGTTGTTGGGATCACTTTCTAATGAGTACGAGCACCTTGAAACTACTCTACTCCATGTAAATGACGAAGTTTTTCTTAGAAAAGTTTACTCTGTTTTGTACAGCTATAAATGAAGAAAGGGAGAAAAATAGAAGGGCAGAGAAGGAGAAGCACTGGTTGTGAGGGGCCGTCCTTAGAATTAAATGAGGACAAAGAAGGGAAGATCCAAGTCAAGATCTAGACCCAGTAAAAATGAATGTGCTTTTTGTCGAGAAAAGGGGCACGGGAAGAAAGACTGTCCGAAATTGAAGAATAAGGCCAAACCTAACAATAGAAAGGTGTCACGACCTAGATTTTTCACCCCTGCGAGTCGCATACTCGTAGAAGCTAGGCAAGCCACGAAATATAGAAAATTTAATCTTTTTCATTTTCTTTTACCATTTTTAGCTAGTTGAATTAACAAGTGATCAACATTTAATAATAGCGGAAAACTTAGACTAACATAATACTAAAATAAATATGGAGATAGCAACATGTGTCTTTACCGAGAAATTGGTGTCGCAACATTCATGCACTGTCTATGAATATTACATACACATGTCTGATGAAAAGAAATACAATCTGTCTTGGATACAAACGAAAACAGATCATATAAGTAGATGAAGAGACGCCGAGCCTTCTGTAGGACTACCGCGGGATCTCTGTAGACTAAAGGCTGGCTCCCAAGCTACTATCCCAATTTTGCTCTGACATCTGCACAGAGTGCAGAGTGTACCATAAGCACAATCGACCTCATGTGCTGTTAAGTGCCTGGCCTAACTCTGGCGAGGTATTGATGATGCTAGGACCAGACTCTCTCTCTCTCTCTCTCTCTCTATATATATATATATATATATATATATATATATATATATATATATATATATATATATATATATATATATATATATATAACACAAACAACGGAAAAATAAACTGGAACAAACAATTAAAGCTGGGAAAGAGAAACATACTTCGGGGATAAACAGAACCCCAAGAGAATTGTAAGGAAACCAAAATTCAACTTTTAACAAGGATTAGGAAAACAAAAGCAAATTTCACTTTCGGCTCCCATTTTGTTGCAGGCGTGCATATATATATACACAAACAACGAAAAAATAAACTGGAACAAATAATTAAAGCTGGGAAAGAGAAATATGCTTCGGGGATAAACAGAACCTCAAGAGAATTATAAGGAAACCAAAATTCAACTTTTAACAAGGATTAGGAAAACAAAAGAAGATTTCACTTTCGGTTCACATTTTGTTGCAGGCGTGCAATCCGATCTCATTTCTCATACCACACCACCCATTCCCATTTCATTATATCTTGGAGTAGGCGTACCACCCTCTCTCATTTCATTATATCTCGGGGTAGGCGTACCACACGTTCCCATTTCATTAAATCACGTGGTAAGCGTGACACCCGCTCCCATTTCATCATATCTTGTGATAGGCGTACCACCCGCTTTCATTTTAATATATATTGTGGTAGGCGTACCACTCTCTCCTATTTACAAGCTAACATAAAATCACAAGGAATTACGGCAAGGGAACATAAGCAATATAATAACTTCTCGGCAATGGAACAATAATATCAAAACAAACATCCGGGCAAGTGAGGATTAGCTATAACCAATCTTACTCGACTCCTACTCAGCTTAATTAATACCGATACCCAATCATAAATAAAATCCATGAAAATAAGTTAAATCATTGCTCAATATCGAGAATCATCAATTAAAGCATTCGTAATATCATTTAAGAACACAACAACTATTAATTTAAGACTCACGGCCATGCTTGACACCACCGTATAGATATTCGTTGCCATGCCTACACGTCGTACTAAGAAAGAATCAATTAGCAAATAGGAAAACTCCTAATTCTTCAAGCCAAGGTTAGAACAAACACTTCCTCGAACTTTCACGGCTAAATCAAGCCATAAATATCGCTTTTCCTTTCGAATTCGGCTCCGAATAAATCGTATCTATACATAATCGACTTCATAATATCAATAAATGCTAAACAATCCAATTACAATGCTTTATTATAACTTTTTAATCATTCTTTCCAAAAATTCAAAAGTCTACCCGGGGCCTGCTTGGTCAAAACATGAGGTTCTGACCAAAGCACGATCACTCATTCACGTATGAGCCTGAATATATAATTAGTTCCAACATTCGACCCCAAAACGAGGTCTAAATCACAATTAATTAAAAACCTCTAACTCTACCGAATTCATAATTTTTTACCCTTAATCACATGTTTTTAGGCCTATAATCTAATTGATGTTGATGAAATGGAAGAAAATCATTTAAAGATTAGTTACCCAAGAGATTATGGTGAGGAAATGCTTCAAAAATCGTCTAAGAATTTTGGAGAAGAGGAGGTTTATGAAAATTTATGAAAATCCCGTAAGTGTTCTTTTTTCGAGACTTTAAATAACTAGGCGAAAATACTCATCGCGAACGCGATGAGTTAGGCTTGATAAACTTTCGCGGAGGAGAAACTGCTTGAGCCTCGCGTTCGCATCTAGTGGGTCGCATTCACGTAGGTAAAATGCCCCTTCCTTGGACCTTACGCGTTTGCGAGTGGACGCATCCGCGAAAGGTCCCCCCCTCAGCTTCGTGTTTGCGAAGAAGAAATTGGGCACCTGGGATGTTTGCCTTACGAGTTCGCGAGAGGGACGATGCGAGCGCAAAGGGTAAAATCCCTGGGCACTGAACAACTAAAAATCTGCAAGTTTTCTTAAGCCAAATAACTCCCGAAATAGATCCGAAACACACCGGAACCTTCGGGGCTCCTAACCAAACATACGTACTAACTCAATGACATTATACAAACTTATTCGTGCGATCAAATCACCAAAATAATCTCACAAACAACGAATTAAACCTCAAAATTCATGAATTTTTTCAAACTTCTTAAAACTTCATATTTTCCATTTAAAGTCCGGATCACATCAAATGACGTTCGTTTTTCATCAAATTTCACAGGATCGTCTTAAATCATATATAGACTTGTGTCGGGTGGCGGAACCAAAATACGGGTCCGATACTAACATGTTCTAATCAAATTTCATTTCAAATTCCTTTAAACAATTTCGGGAACTAATTTTTTTCAATATTTATTTCTCGGGCTTGGGACCTCGAAATTTGATTTCGGACATACATCCAAGCCCCATATTTTCCTACAGACACTCAGGGATCGTCAAATCGTGAGTTCGCATCCGTTTATCCAAAACGTTGACCGGCGTCAAATTAACTCATTTTATAGCCAAATTTTCATTTTTCATAAATTTTTCATATTTAAGCTTTTCGGCTACACGCTCGGACTGCGCATGCAAATCGAGGTGATGCTAAATGAGGTTTCAAGGCCTTGAAAATAGAAAATTCAATTTAATAGAAAGTGATGACCTTTTGGGTCGTCATAAAAGGCCATTATGGATTCAAATATAGCTGATTGTGATGATTTAGATTTCTTATTAGTAATAACAGAGTCATCACCATCATTAGACATATGGTTGACGGACTCGGCTATAATATGTGTCCCAAAAGAGACTCGTTAGTGAACTTTTAAGAAAGAGAATATGGAGTCATCTACACAATAGATAACAACCCTCTTACCTCATATGGCGTTGATTCAATACGATGAAGGAACCATGATAAAATGATAAGAACATTTACATATGTTCGATATGTACCGAGTTTGAAGAAGAATCTCATCTCTATGAGAGCTCTAGAATCAAAAGGGTTCAAAATTATTACAAAAATTGGAGTGATGGGAATATGTTTCGGTGCGCTAGTGGTAAGGAAGGCGAATCGAAAGAACAATAACATGTACTATCGGACAGTGATAGTGACGACAAAGAGGCAGAAGCAACCAGGCCATGGCACATGCGCTTGGAATATGCGGGAGGAAAATCCTTGAAAATTCTATCAGATCAAGGATTGTTAAAGGAGTAAAGACTTGCAACTTAGAGTCTTGCGAGCATTGTGTCAAAAGGAAAACAGACAAGGGTTAAATTTGGTACAACGATCCATAATACTAAAGGCATTTTGGATTATGTACAGTTTGATGTTTGTGGTTCTCCCAAAACACCTTCATCGGGTGGGAAGTACTATTTATAACCTTTGTTGATGATTTTTTTCGAAGAGTGTGGGTGTATACGATGAAGTGTTGAAATTTTTTCTCAAATGGAAGATGATGGAGAATCAAACATGCAGGAGTATCAAGTGTATTTGCATAGACAATGGATGTGAATACAAAAATGATCATTTCAATAAGGTTTGTGAAAATGATGGAATCGTCCGACACTTCACTGTCAGAAATACACCACAACAGGCAGAATGTTTAAACCGGACCTTACTGGAGAAAGTGCGATATATGTTGTTCAATGCTGGCTTTGGCAAAGAATTTTGGGCTGAGGCAATTACACATGCATGACACCTCATTAGTCGTCTACCATCTGCCTCTATTGGAGGCAAAACACCATTTGAAAAATGGCATAGAAAACTTGCTGAGGACTATAATTTTCTACATGTATTTTTCTCAATTTCATACTATCATGTCAAATAGTCAAAATTGGATCCGATAGCAAAGAAAGCTATATTTACGGGGATCACTTCTGGAGTTAAAGGATACCGCTTATGGTGTCTAGTGACGAGAAACATGATATTCAGCAGAGATGTTACCTTTGATGAATCTGCCATAGCAGATAAGGTGACAGTTGAAGATGTCAAACAAATTGATGGTGCTTCAAAGTAGGTGGAGTTTGATGGAAAATTAATTTTCCCAACACAGGGAGAAATATGAAAACAATAGAAGATTTTCCTTTGGAAGTAGAGCCAGTAGAAGGGGTTATTCCAATTTAGGAACCTCGACAACAACTTGAATCAATAGCAACCAGCAAGCGAATGAATTATAACCCAATATAATATTATTCTATTAATTAATATAATAATATTCATTATTTGTATTATAACAGAGTAATTGAATTACATTTATTCATCACTAGGTTATAAGTTGATAAATCAATTATAACAATTTAATTGATATAAGTTGAGACGTTTTATTTTTAATATTTAACGATGCATATGAGTAGGTTATAAGTGGATGAATCAAAAACAAAATGTCTCGATCTATATATACACATATATATAACGCGCTTTGTTGTGATACTTTAATCACATATATAACATGTTAGAGTATATTTTAGTGTATTCAACACTTGTATTATAAAAATGTTAACAGATTACATTTATATTATTTAGATAGTAAATATAAAAATAATTTTTAATTTTGACAAATGTTGACCTGAAAAGAGACCGACTTGGGTTGCTAATTATTCAGAAATTAAAAATTAGCGATCAACTTTGGTCGCCAATTATAAATAATATTTATTTATATTTTTAATATATTTAATAATAATATAATTATTAAATATTATAACTGGGTCCACAATTAACGATCTGGCCGCTACTTGCTTCCCCTTTCATAATCGACCAACTTTGGTTGCCAATTATAAATAATATTTATTTATATTTGTAAAATATTTTAATTAATAATATAATTATTAAAATATTATAACTGGGTTCCATATAGGAGACCATAGTTGGTCGTAAATTTTAATATTTCTTTAGCAAAGCAAGGCTGACCAGCCCGGTCAACACGTTGATCACTTTACCATAAAAAACGACCAATCTTGGTCGGTAAATTATTTAAAATAACTGTTTAATAATTGTTTTTATATTAGCGAACAATTTTAGTTGCTTTTTTTGATCAACCAACTTTGATATCAGATTTTCAGTGAATAATTCCCAAATTTCTAGTAATGTTCATATATTGCAGGATATAATTATTCAAAATTATAGTACAGAGTAGCTACCAACAGAGGAAGCTGCAAAAAAAATAAAATAAAAAGAAGAGTTGGAACAACTTCTATCGGAGAAGTTATAAAGTGATATGACACGATCAAGGAGGTATAAGTGGTGTCTATTAGTACTGTAGTAGGATTTAAACTCCTTTATGGTAGAAAAGGAACGACGAAATTTTCATTTTTTTTTTGGTATTTAACTTTGTATTAATTACCAAAATGGTTGTCATACAATTCCATAGTTCAGCTTTATATACAGCTGCCTATCAAAGGGTAAACAAAACTGACTAAACTATACTATACCAAAGGTTCAACATTACAGTAGGTAATGTTGTAGATGTACTCTAACTCTAGGCGGTGCCCTAACATTACAAGTGTAAGCAATGCTTCTAAGCAGTTTATCACTAGACAGAAGATGTTTCCAAATATTCTCGCATTCCTTTCCAACCATAGGACATAAAACATTTCTGCCAAGGTCATTTTGAATATATGAGCTCGAGGAGATTTCCCTTTAGCCTGATCAATGAACCAGTGGACAAACTGTGGCCAGTTCTGTCCAGCAGGTTGTGTAGCTCCAATCCACTGCAGTGTGTGATACCTCAGCTGAGTAGCAAAGGTGCAGTCCAAGAACAAGTGGTCTTTGGTTTCCTCAGTTTGTTGACACATAATACAAGTGCCATCCACAGTCAAGTTTCATAAATTTTCATATTTTAAACATCTCTTGAATTTACTGATGTGGCTTATCAGAGTGGAGGATATGGTATTTTTAACTGTCATTTGAGTACATTGTTATTGTTCTCACATGAATGTAAAGAATGTATCACTTGGAAATCATATGACATTTATGATGATGGATAATTATATGCGGAAATAATTCAGTATTAAAAAATCACATGTAATTTTAGACAATTAGTATAAACGAGATTTTATGGGTTACCGCTTGAAGTATGAACAAAATTTTGTTATCACGTGAGACTCTAATTGTACAACAACTCAATGAATTCTCCATCATCCGCACAATCACAATCTTCGAGCATTTCACGGTCTTCTATTGTGTTACCCAAATAATATCCGAAAATAATAATTCCGTGTGGGCGAAATTTCTAAGAAAAATATGGCTGAAAATTTCAGTTATAATAATTCCTTTAGGTGGAAAACCTTATGTATTTATATCACAAGTTTTAAGGGTTAAAATTCATTTTCAAAACCTGTTAGATTTTCCTTTTCACCAGAAAAAAGATTTTTTTATTCACTAAAAATTCGTAATTGCACTCCTTATTCAATTTCGAAATTCTTCTATTAAATTTCCCATGTTAAGATTCAGAGACTAATCAATTAAATTAAATTACCGACGATTTGGTTTATTCATATTTCCTTTAGACTTTCGCTTAACTTATTTCATGTGTCGGATACAAAATTTACTAGTCAGGTTTACACATGAAAGTTTATAAGCTTTCATAAAGGTGTATCATCAATCTCTAAATCGAGATATGGATTCTATCAACTAACTGTTACTTCGCCAATGTAAATTATTATTATTCAATTTACCAGGCATATTGATCCACGAAAGAATCTCGCCTTTTATTAAATCAAAACAATAATAATATACACATTTAATAATAATTATATAAAGATTAAGAGTATAAGTACATTTAGTGGTTAGAGACTTTATTTTATTAAGTCAGTATAAAATACTTATCTCTACTTGGTTCGTTCAATACCTACAAAATGTACTAGCACAAGAAGTTGGAATTAAACCATTCACATAATTAAGATAAATTATATTTAATCTTGTGCTACAATCATTTCTGATGGTTTGTCCAATTTCATCACTAGATTGTGAACCTCTTTATACTTATAAGAACCGATGATTTAATCTTCTGTGTATAAGCTAAACTCTATATTCTAAATATCTACTATATAAGCAAAGGACACCGACTAATATATGATCTATTAAATTTTTATTAAAATTAATGAACAATACTATATCTAAATCAAATCCATGATTAATAGCATATATCCGAACAATCTCCCTCTTAGACTTCTAATTATGATAATTGTCAGAATATATTATATCTAAACATATGCTTAAATAGTATATGTCTCAACATCTCCAACTTAGACTCATAACTATGCATCTACAACTTTTTTGGGTATTCTTTTACAAGATTGTTAAACATCTTCACCTAATAAGGTTTTGTTAAAGAATCTTGCCAAGTTATTTCTGATGCAATATTTGTCTAGTAGTGTTTTGTCGCAGCTATTTTAGTTTGGAATTAAACTCTTCAGGGATCCTGTTACTGAAATTATCCCAAGAGTGTACACCAAACTATGATTTTCTTAACATTCTCCCACTACGACGAAGTACTTCTAATATTACCTTCAATACATTTTGGCATTGAAATATTAGTGACTTCTTATTATAGTGTTCATTGTTCAAACATCACTCGATAAAGGCATATTATGTCTATTAACGTTCTCTCACTACTCAAATGCAATGAAACGTTAATTCTGACTTGTGGGTTTTGATGTTCTTGAACTTCAATTTACCTTATTTTCTTTAAGATAATGAAATAAAACTCCATTCGTTTTCTTGGATACTCAATAAACATGCAACTATCTATTCTTAGTTCCAACTTATATATCCGTTTTCCCTTTTAGCACATATGTAGGACAATTCAATATTTGAACATGCCAGGGATTGAGCTTACATTCAGTCTCTGTTCTATAGATGTCCCAGGTACTAACTTAGAAGGAACTAAATTCAGAATATAATGTGCAGTTTCTAGGAAATATTTCAAAAATAAATAAGGCAATTCAAATAATACCTTATTAATTTATCCATGTCCAAAAGAGACTTATTTCTTCTTTCTACCACACCACTCTATTATGGAGTTTACGGTGTAGTCAATTGGGATGTAATCTCTTATTCTAATAAGTAACCAAAGAACTCTTTAGAAAGGTGTTCGCTACTACAATCAAATTACAACACTTAATATATTTTTTTGATTCTACTCCGTTTCAAGTCTTAAAATCTTGCTTT
The DNA here is from genome assembly GCA_034376525.1 of Nicotiana benthamiana. Lineage (NCBI taxonomy): Eukaryota > Viridiplantae > Streptophyta > Magnoliopsida > Solanales > Solanaceae > Nicotiana > Nicotiana benthamiana. The sequence continues at coordinate 157,752,901 of CM067339.1, forward strand.
ACTTAATTCATTAAGACTTACGGTGCATCAAATAAATATATTGATATATTGAGTAATTATTTGTGAACATTACAAAATTACTCAAAACTATCTCTCACCAGTAGGTTCATTCAACCATACAAATCAGAAGGAATTCATTCTAGTTTATCACTTGTTTTATTTCCTTTTGAAGGGAAATAACCTCTAGTCAAATTTCCTTCCAAAAATAATCTACAAGTTGGTAGTGCCTCTACTTTCAATGAATCTTAAGGTCCATTCTTGACCAGCTTAAAATTCTGTCTAGATTAATAAGACTTAGACGAAAGTACACAGGTAAGTTTTACTTAATTTTGAAAAACATATTTTCTTATGAGGTAGACTATTATTGTTCTGTTTGGGAGAGACATTAATGTACAATAACAAGGTCATGCATTCATGTACCACAAGAGATAAAATGTTTATTAAGTTCAATAACTCAAGAGTTATTCGAAAAATTAAACAAATATCCATCTATTATTTTACCCAAAAAATGAAATTAAATTCCTTTTAACAAAAAGTACATATATTGCATCCTTTAAATTAATGTCTTATCGCAGAAAGAAAATTTTAACAAGTAATACGACAAATTACATGAAGTCATTATGGAGTCGATATAAAAGCGTTTAATATATCATAATAAATTAAAATACTGAATACTAAAATTCAAACTGCATTCAATATTTATATATATATATATATATATATATATATATATATATATACGTGCATCTCGGATAATAACTTTTGATTGGACAAGAATCATTCATGCAAAGTATATTATGTAATGTAAGAAATATACAATTCAAAAATAAATAAAATCAACTCAGATGGAAAGTATCATTATTTTCAGTCAATTGTATATAACTTTTTAGTACAAAAATTTTAAACGCATCGCACATATATTCCATACATCTTGGATAGCAATTTCGATGAGGAAATAACTACTCATGCAACATACATATGTAATGCCAGGTTATATACTCCAATAATTCAAACTGGTCCAACTTAGATGGAGAGTAATTATTAATTTAAGTCAAGTGAACATCATTTTTAGTAGCTCTAGTTCCATTGATCCAACATGTATATTCAGATGTAGAGTAAGTACACGATATAAATTACTAGTATTTTACCTAGTGAGCTTAAATAAATGTATTTGATATGGAGGAAGACCTAAAGTCAACGCATAAATTAATTATTCACTTGAAATTAATAGTGGAAGACTATAGAAATATATTTCTATCACCACTTAATCATAATTGTATTTTAGTTACAAAATTAATTCAACCCTTAACCTCAGATAGAGAGCTAATACTTGTTATCAATAACTAATAACTAAATTCAGTGAGTTAGCTCTAGTTCCATTGATCCAACATGTATATTCAGATGTAGAGTAAGTACACGATATAAATTACTAGTATTTTACCTAGTGAGCTTAAATAAATGTATTTGATATGGAGGAAGACCTAAAGTCAACGCATAAATTAATTATTCACTTGAAATTAATAGTGGAAGACTATAGAAATATATTTCTATCACCACTTAATCATAATTGTATTTTAGTTACAAAATTAATTCAACCCTTAACCTCAGATAGAGAGCTAATACTTGTTATCAATAACTAATAACTAAATTCAGTGAGTTCATAATAAATTTATCCGATATGGAGGAAGATCTAAAATCAGCGCATAAAATTATTATCTCACTATAAATAAAAATGGAGATCATAGGGGTTAGATTCCTATTACCATTTTATCATAATCACGAACTTTTCTCTGAGGATTAAGTTCCGTAATTAAAATAAAATACTCAAAACCATATTTAAGCCGTCTTAAAATGCAAAAATTAATGTTTTTCTCTGCATAGCAGCGAGTATTGTTCACTGGGCTAATTCTGGTAAGCCTACCAAATTTCACTTCAATCGAAGATCGTTAAAATCACAATCTTAAGAAATTATCATTTTAAGCATTTTTTAAGAATTTAAAATATGACTTACATTCTTATCATATACCAACTCATATCAAATTAACATGTATTATCACGTTCCAGATTAGGCATAAATAAAATGATATAAAGAATGACTTTTTGTATGTAAATCACATTTTAATCCACCAAAATTTCAAAAAATTCATCTAAACGATTCTGAATCGTCAAAATACAATGTGATTTACTGCATAATTATGAGTTATTTTTAAATGATCGTTTCCGATGATCCTACCAAATTTCAAGTCATTCAGAGGTCGTGAAATTCACGATCAACAAAACTAGACCAAATTCGAATAAATTATTTTTGGCATATTTAGGATAAAATTCATGTGATTTGAATTCTTGTATATATCATATCAAGTTAAATCATCACGGTTCATATTTAACACAAATATATCCGATATATAAAGAATAATTTTTGTATTTATAACAAATTCAATTTAAGAAACTGCTTAAAAACTCATTTAATTGACCTTGAAATGCCAAAAAAATACATGATTCACTGCATAGCAGAGAGTTTTTCTTACTAGATAGTTTTCGATGAACATACCAAATTTCAAGTCAATCGGAGTTTGTCAAATTTATGACCACCAGCCTGTAACCAAACTCGGAGAATAATCGTTTTAAGCAGTTTCTTGAATTAAAATAAATATGACATTAATTTTCATTCTGCTTATGATTATACTATGAGCTCAAGACATATATTATGTTCTTCCTATTTCTAGGATATATAATATCTCCTTTTGTAATAAACTATTCTTTTATTAAATATATAAGAACCTACGATATTATATTTTTTTCCTTTCGGCGAAAATTCCAATATCTGTTCTTATGGGTGGAGTTTATCTCACTAATATTCAAAGATAAAACTTTTTTCCTAGTTAGGAACCTCTACCAGTAATATAGATTTATCATGGATAATTTTCATACGGTACATTGAGCAGATTTTCATGACTATAAGAAATAGACCATTTAGGGGATCCTACTTATTAATCATAATTATCAATCCATGAATAGGTACAATTTCACATGTATAAATTTACTAAGAATTTTTCATGAGTTCAAATAAACAAACCACTTTAATGGTAACTATTTATTACTTCCAAAATTCTTAATTTATAAGTGAAGATACATGTAGCTCATAAAATTATTTTATGGAAGATTATGAACCACAACTTGAAAGTCATGTCAATTATATAAAATTAACACAAAATATTGTCATATTTCACTTAATTACAACCTCCAACCAGAGAAAAAAAATTTTCATAGAAATTTCAAGACTTCTAATCACGTAAGGCATGCAAAAACATAAACAAAAACTTTGAGAAAATTCTTATTCACAAATATTTCAAACGCTCTAATCATTAGTCATCTAGGATATCAAACCGATGATTTCACTTTCTTACAAAATAATTATATCATGACACAATATCAATTATACCTTGTAAGACCTAGTCAATAAAATGTTACACCTTTATTATTAATAATCCAACAACAAGTCTATTTACTAATAGCCAATGTATAAATCTATTGTATCACCAGTATTTAATCATGGAGACCATATGGAGTAACCCCCACCACTATTGAATTAAAAACAAATTAAATTTTTTTTAAAAAATTCCAGAAACTAAAAAAAGGTCAAAAACGTAGTCCAAACGACCACAAAACGCCGAAAAATACCATGATTCACTGCAATGAGTATTTCACCACATCGTTTCTGATGGACCCACCGAATTTCAACTTGATCGAAGTTCGTCAAGTCCGCTGACCTTCGAAAATACCGGTAATCCGGTCAAAATCAGGTTTTACGTTTTTTCTAGGGTTTACCCAAAAAAATCTAGATCATCTCAATCAAATATAAATAAGAAAGAAGATATCTCATGATTACAAGAATAATCCAAAATTTTTGTACTGTTAATTCATAAAATAGCAGTGCAGTTTTTCAGAAAACAACATATAAATGTAATTTAAAAACGCAGATAAATACGATATCCTTGTTTCATGAAAAAACTAGTTATCTAATTAGATGTGAGTGCGTTCTGATACCAATTGATGAATTATTATATGCAACGGAAGCAATCCAGTAGCAAAATCACATGTAATCTAGACAATTAGTATAAAATAGATATCACGGGTTACCTCTTGAAGCGTGAAGAAAATTATGTTATCATGTGAGACTCCAATTGCATAGCAACTCAATGAATTTTCCACCACCGCACAATCATGATCTCCGAACATTCCACAGTCTTCTACCGTGTTACCCGAATAATACCTGTAAATAGTAATTTCGTGTGGGCAAAATTTTGATAAAAAATATGGCTGAAAATTTCAGCCACCATGTAACAATCCCTCTAGGTGGAAAACCTAATGTATTTATAGCACAATTTTTAAGGTTAGAACCCCTATCCAGAACCTGTTATATTTTCCTTTCCAGAAAAAAGATTCCTTTATTTCTTATTATTTAGGCACAACAGGGAACACAAAATTTAATTAACAAGGCTCCAATTATAAAATTAATTTTAAATTTTCATAATTAATATTCATCATAATTAATTACGAATTATTCTACTAAAAATTCGTAATTGCACTCCTTATTCAATTTCGAAATTCATCCATTAAATCTTATTTAACTCCTCATTTTAAGACCTGATACTAATCAATTAAGTTAAATTAGCGACGATTTAATTTATTGATTATTTCTTTAGACTTTCACTTAACTTATTTCATGTGTCGAATACAAAATTCATCGGCCGGGTTTACACATGAAAACTTACAAGCTTTCAAAAAGGTGTATCATAAATTTCTAAATCGAGACTTGGATTCCATCAACTAACTATTACTTCGCCAATGTACATTTATTATTATTCAATTTACCAGGTATATTGATCTAAGAAAGAATATTGCCTTTTAATATATCAAAGCAATAATAATATACACAACTAATAATAATTATTTCAAGATTAAGAGTATAAATAAATTTAGTGGCTTGAGAGTTTATTTTATTAAGTCAGTACAAAATACTTATATCTACTAGGTGGGTTCAATACATACAAAATGTACTAGCACAAGAAGTTGGAATTAAACCATTTTCATAATTAAGATAAATTATATTTAATCTTGTGCTACAATCATTCCTGATGGTTTGTTCAATTGCATCACTAGATTGTGAACTCAAACTTTATACTTATAAGAATCGATAATTTAATTTTCTATGCATAAGCTAAATTCTATACATTAGATTATTTACTATATAAACAAAGAACATCGACTAACATATAATTTATTAAATTTTTATTAAAATTAAATAAATAATATTATTATAATAATATTATATTTAAATTAAATTTATAGTTAATAATATATATCCCAACATATGAGTGTGTATTTATTCCGAAATGCATCTAGATAACATTTAGGAGTTAGTAGTTTTGATGCTTATATTGGATTTCGTGATCATGTACATGCATTTATGTCTCTTTTATTTTACGCCCATCGATGTGATGTTGTATGTAACTTAGAAGTTAGCTTAGCAGTCACACATATGCATATATTTCTTTCGCTGACATGTCATAAAAATATTAAAAATAATAGTTCTAACTTTTACTTTGTTGGGCCCGTGGCACCGGCACACCACCTAGTAACTTCGATATAATAAGTAAAGGTTTTGGTAGTACGAAGGTTATTTCTGTTAATAATTACCTAAAATATGGGCATATTATGTGGGTTTTTTGTCTTTCCAAAGATTATAGTGTCATTGATTAGAGACCCACACACGCCATATGCCAGATCATTATCTTTCTATGGGTACTCTTTTATCACTTTCAGTCTTCTTCCTCTTCTATATGTCTGTCTGGTCAGTTTCTTCTTCCCTCTGTTCTCTCATTTCTGTTTAGTTTTGTTTCAATTTTTCTTGTTTCTCTGGTTATCTTTTCTAGCCCCTATTTCATTCGCTACATACGGTTAAAAATTTCCCTGTTCGTTTGCTTTCTTGCACTAATTTTTGCCTGGATTCTTTTGAAAGTTTGTCCCTTTTTCCTTCAATTTTGGTTTTCAACTTTTTATATAGTGTCTCGCTAGATCTTTTACATACAAGTCTGCAAGTATATATGAACCGCACATGCATGCTTCAAAATAGATGACTGGTGCATGTAGTTGTATTATTTTGGATTACTGATTGTTTACGTTTTTTTTACTTTTGTTGCTAATAAATTATTGAAAATTAAGTATTTGAAAATCTTTAATTTTAAATTTGCTGTTGGAAGATAGGGTCTTTGCACATAAATTTTTTGTTATTGACTGTATCAATAATTTTTTCAGACATACTCTCATGGTGTTCTTTCTATGTAAATATTATTTTACAGTTTGAGACTATTTTGCATTTTAGTTGCCTTTTCTCTTCTTCTACCTTATCATATATCTCTCTCTCCTCATATTACAGTTTGAGACAATTTTGCATTTTAGTTGCCTTTTCTCTTCTTCTACCTTATCATATATCTCTCTCTCCTCATTCTACTCAATATGTACATACAACAATATTTGTGTATACATTTATTCTAAAATGACGAAAAACTTTGAAATCGTTGCTGATTCATTAAGTAGCACACATGTATAACATGTGTCACTGTTTTTAAACCTTCTTAGAAAGGTAAAGCATACCTTTCTTTCTTCTACGAGGTTCTAAACATCCAATTTGCCTATTTCATCTCTCCTTTCAATTTTCACTTCCTTATATATAGATATTGATGTCTGCTAATGTAACGATTTTAGTTCGCCCCTTGTGAACATGTCGTGACGGTAATTAATTCCTACAACTAGATAAGTCTAATAATGCAAAATAATAAATAATTTTCGGAAATTATAATTCAAAATCAAAATTTAACAGAATGGAAAGTGAAATGTAAAATCCGCTTGGCACATACAATATAATAGCTCAATTACCACAATCTTATCTCAAAATCTGAAAATTCATGGGAACACAAGCTAACAGAATGTAATACACTGCTTTAATTCCAGAATGTCTAAAACAACAGTACGAAAGAAAAGCTAACTGCTAAAGCTAGAATAAGATAGAGACTCCTGGTCTGCGAACGCGACAGATGTACCTCGCTGTCTGTTAGGTCTCTCCGCCTCAAGGATAATACGCTTGGGTGGAGCTACCTGGATCTGAATATGAAAACATGAGCAGAAGGGGCATGAGTATACCACAGCAGTACTCAATAAATGCTAAGCCTAACCTCGGTCGGTAGTGACGAAGAAGGTCAGGGCCTATTGAGAATAAACATAATAATAAGTCTTGCAGCAGTATGAAATAAACAGAAATAATGAGCATAGCTACGAAGGAAGACAAGTTATACAAGGCAACAAATAACACACAGAGAATAAGGCACCACAGAGTAAAATAACTCAATATCAATACCAACAAAGAGATTCTCCCAATATACAGTCTTGTGGTCTATTTCATCAACTGTCCAAGGAGCTTCCGGGATACCGTCCAGTAGTCTATCATATGAGTATATTCAAAGGATTTTCCGGGATATCGTTCCGTAGTCCAACTATCAATGTGCAGGAGGATCTACCTGGAATTTAATCCGTAGTCCAAAGTAAAGTTGTGGGGGCATCTACCGGAAATCTAACCCATAGTCCCAAAGTAAATGTGCAGGGGGACCTATTGGGAATCTAACCCGCAGTCCCAAAGTAAACAAACAGGGGGGACTACCAGAATCCTACATCCGTAGTCCCAATGTAAATACAGAGCCACAACGAGAAGATATTAAGAATTGGAGTGCAAAAATACAAGGAAACATGTAGTTCTTGTCTAACATGCTTCACTTAATACAACCAAAGCAACTTAAGAATAGTCAATTTAGATCAACTGAGCATGCTTTTCTAAACTAACACAAGTTATATTTGCAAGTAGAATAACGCAGGTAACAAAGAAACTCAGTCTAATTATTTAAATGAAAAATTGAATTTTCAACAATTAGCTCAAGTACGCGCTTGTCACCTAACGTAAAGGCATTTAATTACAAAATATCATATTCTAGAGGAAAGGTCCCCCAAGTTTAGACAAGCCACTTACCTCGAACCGACTCCAAAATCAACTCGAAATCACACTTTTGTCACGAGTATCTGACTTCAAATGTTCGAAATCTATTCAATTCATTTAGATATCGTAAATAACATTTTAAACAACTGATTCTACTATTTAATTCAAAGCTAAGGCGCGAAATTCGATAAATGACCAAAATGCCCCTCAGGCCAACGTCTTGAAATCGAATGAAATTAATATTTTCAGAATCCTCGTACTCTTACGAGTCCTACCATGTATAAATCCCTCAAATTAGAGTTCAAACACCCACTCAAAACTCAAAAATTCGGTCTATGAAGTTTTATCAATTTTTTTAATCTGATATTAAAGGGAGAATTCGTGATTAGATTAGTGGGTTATGAGCAAAAATATATTCAGAATCGTTATTCAATCAATGCCCCTAAAAACCCTCGAAATCTCCCTCAAATTCTAGCTCTCTAGCTTGAGTCTTGGTAATTAAAAGGCTAAACCCTCGTTTTGAAATGTTTATATCTGCCCAGTTATTTAATTGATCACAAATGCAGAGGAAGTCACGCGTTCGCGAATAAGGAAAATTTAAGGCTGTCAAATATCCCTTCATGAACACGGTGAGCAGTACGCGAATGTGAAGGCCTGGGCTGACAAGGCTACGCGAACGCGACACTGGTAGTGCAAACGCGATGAATAAAATAGGCTCAACCCTCAAAGCCACATAGAACTACGCGAATACGATGAACTAGCTGCGAACGCGAAGGAGGAAAAAGGATAAGCTTCGCGAACGTAGAAAGCTTCATGCGAACGCGAAGGGAGGAAAAGTTAGAGCTTTGTGAACGCGAGACATGCGACGCGAACACGAATAAGAAAATTGGTCTGCAACTGCTGAAGGATTTTCTGCAATTTTTCTCAACTACAAAATGCTCCGTTAAGCATCTGAAACACACCTGAGGCTCCCGAGACCTCAACCAAACCTACAGACATATCCTATAACTTCATTCAGACTTGTACAATCCTTAAACCACCTAGAACAACATTGGAAACTTGAATTAATCAATGATTTAAGCCTAAGAACGTCAAATTATCTCAAAACACGCTTTCGATCAAAAACCTAACCAAACCACGGACATAAAATTTTATACACACATCCCAAAAGACATGACAAAGCTACTGCAATTTTCAAAATTTTCATTCCGACCCTCAGATCAAAATCTCACTATCGGACATGATACTTCAAAAATTGAAACTTCGACATTTCAAGCCAAACTCTCCGAGTTCATTCATATCAAAAGTATCAAAATCCAACCACAAATGACCTCTCAAATCCCAAATTCTAGGTCTCCAATTACAAGTCCTAATTTTTCAATGTTAGGATTTAATTCCATGATTAATTAGGTAGAAATCACATGAAGATCAAGTATTAAGTCCTTAAATCTTACCTCCAAGTGTTTCTCCCTTAATTCCTCTTCAATTCCCTTCAACAAATTTTACAATCGCCCGAAAATGGAGGAACTTACCTCAAAAACACAGAATAGCCCTTTTAAATCATTGTGACCTGTCATTTAAATCCTTCCTCGCGAACGCGGTCAAAGCCTCGCGTTCGCGAAGCACAATCTTATGTTGACCAGAAATTCCTCTTACGCGAACGCGATCACCCCCTCACGAACGGGATGACTCCACAGCTCAAATCATTGCGAACACGTCTACTACCTCGCGAACGCGATGTTCAAAGACCCAATCTCTTCGTGAATGCGGGACCTCCTTAGCCCTTCGTGAACGCAAAGCACTACCATCTGCAACGTTACAACAGATCATTTCTACAGCTTTTCATAGCTTGAAATAGTCCGTTCAACCACCCGAAACTCATCCGAGTCCCCTGAGACCTCAATCAAACATGCAAATATATCCCATAACATCATTCAAACTTGTTCCAACCTTCAGAATTCTCAAAACAACATCAAAAGACCAAATTCGCATCGGATTCAAGCCTAGGAATTTTAAAATCTTCTAAATTACGCTTTTGATAAAAAAAATCTAACTATACTATGTCTGAATGACCTCAAATTTTGCACACATATCTCAAATAACATAATGAAACTAGTACAACTCCTGGAATTCCATTTCAACCCCAAAATGAAAATCTCACCTATAAATCAGAAAACGTCAAAAATCCAATTATGCCAATTCAAGCCTAATCTATTGCGGACCACTAAAACACATTCTAATCACACTCCTAAGTACTAAATCACCTCCCGAATCTATTCAAACCATCAAAACTCACATCCGAGCCGTCTAACACATAAGTCCACACCCAGTTGACTTTTCAACTTAAGCTCCCTCAAAAGAGACTATCTCAAACCTTACAAAATTTTTTTGAACCCTAGAAAACCAACTCGATAACACATAATACTGATAAACAAATCAATAAGAAGAAGAATAGGGGATATAAAGCTGTAATTCATGAAACGACCGCCTAGGTTGTTACATCCTCCCCTTCTTAAACAAACTTTCGTCCTCGAATGAGTAGAGAAACATACCTGAGGCCTCAAATAGGTAATGATATCTATTCCACATCTCCTGCTCGGTCTTTCAGGTATCCTCCTCTACGGGCTGACCTCTTCAGTGTACTTTCACTGAAGCTATATCCCTTGACCTCAACTTTCAAACTTGACGCTCCAAAATAGCTGTTGGCTTCACATCATAAGTAAAATCATCATCTAACTGAACCGTGCTGAAATCTAGAACATGAGACGGATACCCAATATACTTTCGGAGTATAGAAACATGAAATACCATATGCACACTCGATAAGCTGGATGATAAAGCAAGCTTAGAAGCCACCTCCCCAATCCCCCGAAGCGCCTCAAATGGCCCAATGAACCGATGATTCAATTTACCCTTCTTCCCAAATATCATAACACCCTTCATGGTGAAACCTTCAACAAAACCTTCTCAACAATAATTTAGGACACATCCCGAACCTTCCTGTCAGCATATGTGTTTATCTCGTCTGCGCTGTAGGAAGCCTCTCCTAAATTACCTTCACCATTTTCTAAAGCATCCAGCACCAAGTCTGTCATCAATAGTCTAGCCTCACTCGGCTGAAACTAACCAACTGGAGATGTACACCGCGTCTCATACAAAGCCTTATATGGAGCCATCTAAAAACTCGATTGGAAGCTGTTGTTATAAGAAAACTCTGCAAGCGGTAGGAACTTGTCACGATCCAAACTTGAGGACCATGACTAGCATGCGACCATACTTGCCAAGCACCAACGTATATTTTATTAACCTTCTTTATTATCTTCTAGGGCTGATGAAAATTAATAATATGGCAGACAGGGATCATGGACGACCAACTATAAGATATGATGGCATGAACATACCTATCATGGGATGACTAGACAAGGAAAAAAAAATATGTATAAGGTACGAGCTACCACGCTACCATGAAAGACTATATAACAAAAATCAGCCGACAAGGAATACCAACTATACATGAGTCAACACCTGTCTATGAGCCTCTAATGGAAAATAAATGTTGCAACATAGCCGGAACAGGGCGCCAACATACCCATAATGTCCATAACAAAAATGCATACCAAGACCACGACAAGTCCGAAGAAGGGATCTTGCCAATCACCATTGAACTGGACGACCTACTATGGTGGGGGAGCTGCACCTGCCTATCTATCAGGACCTGCAACATGACATGCATCGTCCACAAACAAAAGAATATCAGTACGAATAAAGTATTGAGTATGTAAGGCAGAGAACCATAAATATGAACAGTATTGTAAGCAGGAATAGAGAATATACAACCTGTAACATCTAAGTACCTCTGAGGGCTACTGAAATGAAATGCATGATACATGTGTATAAATACATAAACTTTTAAACACATACTCCTCTGTGGGCATCATCGTCCTCATATCGTACCAGACAGTAATAGGCTCGGTAAAAACGTACCCGGTAATCATAAGACTTTGTAGAATCGTACTCGGCCATGTGGAGCTCAGTAAAACCCAACTGATCAGTGGTTGCACAATTGGTCACATACCCGGCCGACTATAACGCGACTCGATAGAGGAAAATAGATACATATATGTAATTTCATGCTCGACTCATGGAAACACGTTCTAGACCTTTCGGAGTGACGTAAGATCGGTATCCTTTGTACACGTTATTAGGACTAACTCTTCACTATGAACTTTATAAGAATCAGGAAGTACCAACAACATTGATAACATAAGAATAAGAGAAGAAACATCACATAAATCATTTCATAAGAGGGGAAACAATGTAAATACTGCTAGCTTCTAAGAGTTGAGTATCTTTGGAATCTCGTTCATTACATTATGTTCAAACATAATTGTGCAAAAGAAGTAAGGGGAGTCACATACCATGTATATACTGCCCAAATCTCAAGCTATGCAATTGTCCCAACTCCTTAGTATACAATAAGAGAGACGATACTATCGTTATCATTTAAGCGTCATAACTATTATATACCGACCACAACCTATTTTACGATGAAACAGACAACACCTCCCCTATATATATGACTTCACACCATTCAAAAAAATCACCAAACAGCCCAAACAACATCAATAATAAACATATTGAGCCTCCCAAAACAGTCTACGCAGAACCTAATTACTTCACACATACGACACTACCGTAGTCGTGTCAAACGATCCGGAAATGTTACGAATAACTATCAACCCACAACCCTACATATATATGGTGTTTCTCCACACCCTTACACCTCCAAAACTCCACAAAACAGTAGTAAAACAAGCAGACCAACATCAATACAAAACAGTCCGCTACAAGTGAATAACTCGAACTCACGGCTTCCGATCACCATCGCGTGAGTTGTTACATGTATAGAACGAATTACCATAAATTCACAACTGAGAAAAATGTATGAAAGATGATAGTAACTTACCTTACTTTTTGGATAAATCAGCCCTTCGCTTGGTTCTTCAAACTCTAGGTTTTACCTTCAAATAGAACTTGAAAGAGAGGGAAAATCGATTAAGGTTTGTGTGAGATTTTTAGGATTGAGTTGCAGGGTTAACTTTGGTTTTGAAGTTCTGAAATATGGGTGTATAATTGAGTTCATAACCCCTTAAAAGTCCTCTATTGGCCGACTTAGGTCTTCTAATTTTGGCCTACCATTTTGTAAAGTAGGTGATGCACCTATTTGTCATCTACCAATATGCGCAAGCTTTCGAAAATATAAATATCTCTATACTCCGAGATCGTATTGAAAAATGGTTTAATGCGTTGTAAGCTAGACTCATAGATCTTTAATTTGGTGGGTAGATCACCCCTTAATTCTTTCTAAATTAAGAGAAAAATCTTAGAAAAAGTTGACTTAATGTTTAAGTAAAATTATGAACCTAAGTTGTGATAAATTTGTCTACCTTTGTTTCATAGCTCAATTGGCTTCAAGACTTATTATATTGATATTATTTGATTCAAATACCGTAATACATGACCTTTTGAGTGTATTAAGCACCTCTAGATTTACCTAAAAATATGAGTTACAGTTTCCTTGATTCGCTTAACTTCTAATACTTGTTAATCACCCTTATACACCATTATATCATTTAAGATCAATAGGATTAACTTCTTATCATCTTAAGGATAATTCCTTCTTGGTTTTGTGTTAACTAATGTATGGCATGAACTAACGTGTGTTGATATAGGTTGTAACAAAACAAATCCCATGACCCTCCGGATACCTTGTATATCTTGCCCTCTTATGCTGCCCCTATCCTGCTCCGTATCTGCCCTCTGTTGGCACTTACAATCCTCTAGGGTTTGGTCATAAGCCTGAATACGGGAAATATCCATGCCCTCCACCAAGGAGGTTGTCGTGTACTCATTTATCAGATGTGGTCCCAACCCGTTCACGAACATATGCACCCTATCACTCATCTCGGCCACCATATGTGAAGCATACCTTGCTAAAGAATCAAACTGCATATTGTATTCTATCACATTCATATTACCTTGTATAAGGTTCCATAACTTATCAGCTCTAGCTCGTCGTATCTCAACTGGGAAGTAATGACGAAGAAGGCCTCAGAAAATTCCTTCCACACAGTTGGAGGAGCGTTCGGACCCCTGGATCTCTCCTAACTATCATACTAGAGAACCACTAAATCCCGTATCCGATAAGAAGCCAACTCTATTGCCTTTGTATCACTAACATTCATAACCCACAATGTACGATGAACCTGGTCAATAAAAGTCTGGGGGTCCTCCTTGGTGTCCGATTCGGTAAATAGTAGAGGGTCTAAATTAATAAAATCATGAACTCTCGTACTAACTGGTTTATCAGCTGCACCTGTATTCTGCCTCTGAGCCTGAGCAGCTACCAAGCTAGTCAATAACTGCAAAGCACCCTACATATCCTGGTCTGTAGTGCCAGACGGAGGAAATGGAGGTGCTGGGTGCCTCCTAATATCCTTAGGAGGAGACAGAGTAGATGAGGTATGAGACGGAATCTCACTCTAAGCCTTACTTTGGCCTGATCTAGCTTGGGCACTTGACTGGTACCCTCTCTCGCAGCTGTATCAAGCCATCTACTAATTGTTTGCTTCCTAATCGAATGCATCGCTGAAAGAAAACAAGGTGCATATTAGAGTCGAACACTTACGACTCAACTATACGCACGATATAGATTTAGGATGAAGGTAACAACCCTAGATGTCATGTAGCCTCATAATTATAAATGTGGCGTGCTACACATAGATAATCAAGACTCTAGTAGACACGGATCATAGACAATCACTAAGATAGACTTGCTTTGATACCAAGTTTGTCACGACCCAAACTGGAGGGCCATGGCTAGTACCCGATCGTACTTGCCAAGCACCGACGTACATTTTATCTAACCTTCTTTATTATCTTCTAGGGCCGACAAATATAAATGGTAGACATGGATCATGGACAACCAACTATAAAATATAATAGCATGAACATACCTAACATGGGATGACCAGAAAATAAAAAAAACTATGTATAAGGTATGAGCTACCACGCTATCATGAAAGACTATACAACAACAATCAGCCGACAATGCATACCAATTATACATGAGTCAACACCTGTCTATGAGCCTCTAATGGAAAATAAATGCTGAAACATAGCCGAAACAAGGCCCCGACATACCTCTAATATCCATAACAAAAATTCATACCAAGACCACGGCAAGTCTGGAGAAGGGATCTCGCTAATCACTGCTGAACTGGACATCCTACTGTGATGGGGAGCTGCACCTGCCTGTCTATAAGGACCTGCATCACGACATGCAACATCCACAAATAAAAGGACGTCAGTACGAATAATGTACTTAGTATGAAAGGCATAAAACCATAAATACAAATGGTAATGTAAACAGGAATATAGAATATACAACTTGTAACATCTGAGTACCTCTGAGGGCTACTAACATAAAATGCATGATACATGTGTATAAATACATAAACTTTTAAAACATACGCCTCTGTGGCAGTTGCATCACTAGATTTAAAACATACGCCTATGTGGGAGTTACTGCCAACTTTCATACAAAACAGTAGTAAAACATACAGACCAACAGCAACACAAAACAATCCATAAAACAGTCCGCTACAAGTGAATAACTTGAACTCACGGCTTTCGATCACCATTCTGTGAGTTCTTACATGTATAGAACGAATTACCATGAATTTACAACACAGAAAAATGTATGAAAGATGGCAGTAACTTACCTTACTGGTTGGATAACTCAGCCCTTCCCTTGGTTCTTCAAACTCTAGGTTTTACCTTCAAATAGAACTTGAAAGAGAGGGAAAATCGATTAGGCTTTGTGTGGAATTTTTAGGAAGGAGTTGCATGGGTTAACTTTTGTTTTGAGTGTCTGTAATATGGGTGAAATAATTGAGTTCATAACCTTTTAAAAGTCCTCTCTTGGCTGACTTAGGTCTTTTAATTTTAGCCTATCATTTTGGAAAGTAAGTGACCTATTTGTCATCTACCAATCTGCACAGGCTTGCGAAAATATGAATTTCTCTATATTCTGATATCGCATTGAAAAATGGTTTAATGCGTCGAAAGCTAGACTCATAGATCTTTAATTTGATGGGTAGGTTACCTCTTAATTCTTTCTAAATTGGGAGAAAATCTTAGAAAAATTTGACTTAATGTTTTAAGTAAAATTATGAACCTAAGTTGCGATAATCTTTGTTGACCTTTGTTCCATAGCTCATTTGACTTCAAGACTTATGATATGGATATTATATGATTCAAATACCTTAATACATGACCTTTTGAGTGTATTAAGAACCTCTAGATTTAGCTAAAAATACGAGTTACAACATCCTTGATTCGCTTAACTTCTAATACTTGTTAATTACCCTTATACACCCTTGTATCACTTAAGATCAATAGGATTAACCTCTTATCATCTCATGGATAATTCCTTCTTGGATTTATGTTAACTAACGTATGTCATGATCTAACGCGTGTGGATGTGGGTTGTAACAAAACTAATCCCATGACCCTCCGGAATTAATGACACAAGCACACAACATATCCTCCAATATTTGAATAGTGCGCTCGGACTGTCTGTACATTTGAAGGTGAAAATCCGTGTTCAACTCAACCGAAGTACCCAACTCTCGCTGCATAGACCTCCAAAACTGTGAAATAAACTGTGTGCCCCTATATGAAATGATGGAAATTGGTACACCATGCAAACGAACAATCTCCCGGATATAGATCTATGCCAACTGCTATGAAGAATAGGTAGTAGACTCAGGAATGATGTGTACGGACTTGGTCAGCCGATCCACAATCTCCCAAATATCATTGAACTTCCTCAAAGCTCATGGGAGCCCAACTACAAAGTCCATTCCTCTCTGGAATATCCATCTGTTGAAGTAAGCCACCCGGTCTATGATGTTCATATTCACCTGTTGACAATTTAGACATGGAGCTACAAATCCCTCAATGTCCTTCTTCATTCTCCTCCACCAATAATGCTGTCTCAGATTTTGATACATCTTCGCGGCACCCGGATGAATGGAATACTGCGAGCTATGGGCCTCATCCAGAATCATCTCCCGAAGCCCATCAACATTGGGCACACATATGCGAACCTGCATCCTCGACACCCCATCATCATCAATAGTCACATTTATGGCATCATCATGCTGAACTCTGTCCTTAAGAACAAGGAAACGAGGATCATCATACTGGCGTTCTCTAATGCGATCATATAAGAAATACTGAGAAATCACACAAGCCAATAACCGAATGGGCTCCGAAATATCAAACCTCACTAATCGATTGACAAGGTCTGAACATCAACTGCAAGAGGTCTGTCTCCAACTGGAATATATGGCAAACTACCCATACTCATCACCTTTCTACTCAAGGCATCGACCACCACAGTGGCTTCTCCAGATGTTGCAAAATAGTAATATCATAATCCTTTAGCAACTCCAACCATCTCTGCTGCCTCAAATTGTGATCCTTCTACTTGAACAAGTGCTAGAGGCTACGATGATCAGTAAACACCTCATAAGACACATCATACATAATGCCTTCAAATCTTTAACGCGTGAACAATGATAGTCAACTCAAAATCATGAACAAGGTAGTTCTTCTCATGGGGCTTCTATTGACGAGAAGCATAAGTAATAACTCTACCCTCTTGCATCAACACACACCTAATACCAAATGTCGAAGCATCACAATACACGGTATATGAACCTGAAGCTTATGGCAAAACTAACATTGGAACTGTGGTCAAGGTTGTCTTGAGCTTCTGAAAATTCTCCTCACACTCGTTTGACCACATGAATAGAGCACCCTTCTGAGTAAACTTGGTCAAGGGCGATGTGATAGATGAGAATTCCTGAACAAACCAGTGGTAATAACCCGACAAACCATGAAATTAGCGAATCTCTATGGCTGAGGACGATTTGGGCCAATTCTGAACCGCATCTATCTTCTTTGGATCAACCTGAATACCCTCGTTGCATACGACGTGCCCCAAGAAAGATACTGAACAGAGTCAAAAATAACACTTGGAGAATTTTGCATAACTCTTCTCCTTCCTCAACCTCTGTAACACAACTGTCAAATGCTCCACGTGCTTCTCTTGACTACGTGAATACACTAGAATATCATCAATGAAGACTATGAAAAATGAGTCAAAATAAGGCCGGAACATGCTGTTTATCAAATGCATGAACGCTGCTGGGGCATTGGTCAGGCCAAAAGACATCACCAAGAACTTATAATGACCATATCGGGTTCTGAAAGCTGTCTTAAGAATATTCGAGTCCCTGATCTTCAACTAGTTATAACCCGAATGGAGATCAATCTTGGAGAACACTTTGCTCCCTGAAGCCGCTAGAATAAATCATTAATACGAGGCAAATGATACTTTTTCTAAATTTTTCCCTTGTTCAACTACATATAATTTATGCATTCTCATAGTGCCGTCCTTCATCTTTAAAAATAGAACCGGCGTACCCCAAGGTGACACACTAGCCGAATGAACCCCTTATCAAGGAGTTCCAGGAGCTGCTTCTTTAACTCCTTCAAATTTGTTGGTGCCATACGATACGATAAAATAGAAATGGGCTGAGTTCCCGACACCAGATCAATACAAAAATCAATATCCCTGTCCGGTCGCATGCTCAACAGGTATGCACGAAACATATCGAGAAAACTCCTCAGAATTGGAACATAATTAATACTAGGAGTCTTTGCACCGACATCCCTCACAAAGGCTAGATATGAAAGGAAACCCTTCCCAATAATATGATGGGACTTCAAGAATAAAATTACCCCATTGGAAACATACTTAGTCACACCTTGCCACTCTATCCTTGGCACACCCGGTATCGCCAATGTCATTATCTTAGCATGACATTCTAAAATAGCACAATATGGAGATAGTCAATCCATGCCTAATATAACATCAAAATCTACCACACATAACAATAAAAGATCCACTCAGGTCTCCAGACCCCGAATAGTCACCATGCATTACCGAAACATACGGTCTCCAACAACATCGCCCACTGGAGTATATACACGATTAAATGAAATAAGAGACTCACAGGGCGTAACCAAATAACGAGCAAAGTGTGATGACACATTAAAAAATATGGAACCGGGATCAAATAATATAGAAGCATCTCTGTGGCAGGTTAAGACAGTACTTATAATAACAACATCAGAAGCAATAACATTGGGTCTAGCTGGAAGTGAATGGAAATGGGCCTGACCACCACTTGATCGAATTCCCCCTCTAGGGCGACCCCTCGATGACTGACCTATACCCTTAGCTGGGTGGGTGGGTGGTGATGAAGTAGTTGGCTGTTACAACCCATATCCACACACGTTAGTTCATGCCATACATTAGTTAACATAAATCCAAGAAGGAATTATCTTTGAGATGATAAGAAGTTAATCCTATTGATCTTAAGTGATACAAGGGTGTATATGGGTGATTAACAAGTATTAGAAGTTAAGCGAATCAAGGATGTTGTAACTCGTATTTTCCGGTAAATCTAGAGGTTCTTAATACACTCAAAAGGTCATGTATTAAGGTTTTGAATCATATAATATCCATATCATAAGTCTTGAAGTCAAACGAGTTATGAAACAAAGGTTGACAAAAGTTGTCGCAACTTAGGTTCATAATTTTACTTAAACATTAAGTGAAATGTTTCGAAGCTTTTCTCCCAATTTAGAAAGAATTACAGGGTGATCTACCCACCAATATAAAGATCTATGAGTTTAGTTTCCAACGCATTAAACCGTATGTCAATAAAATCTCGAGAGTATAGAGATATTCATATTTTCACAAGCCTACGCATATTGGTAGATGACAAGTAGGTGCATCACCTACTTGCCAAAATGATAGGCCAAAATTAAAAGAAGTAAGTTGGACAAGAGAGGAATTTTAAGGGGTTATGATTTCAGTTATTTCACTCATATTTCAGACCCTCAAAACCAAAGTCAACCCCTGCAACTCCTTCCCAAAAATTCCACACAAACCCTAATCGATTTTCCCTTTCTTTCAAGTTCTATTTGAAGGTAAAACCTAGAGTTTGAAGAACCAAGGGAAAGGCTGCGTTATCCAACAAGTAAGGTAAGTTATTGCCATCTTTCATACATTTTTCTCTGCTGTAAATTCATGGTAATTCATTCTATACATGTAAGAACTCACCAGATGGTGATTGGAAGCCGTGAGTTCGAGTTATTTACTTGTAGCAGACTGTTTTATGAACTGTTTTTTGTTGCTATTGGTCTCCGTGTTTTTATACTGTTTTGTGGAGTTTTGAAGGTGGAAGGGTTTGGAGAAATACCATATATATATGTAGGATTGTGGGATGATATTATTTGTAATATTTTCGGGTTGTTTGACACGATTACGTTAGTCATTGTATGTATGAAGTAATTAGGTTCTGCGTGGACTATTTTGGGAGGCTCAAGATGTTTAGTATTTATATTGTTTGGACTGCTTGGTGATTATTTTGAATGGTGTGACGTCATATATATATGGAATGTGCTGTCCGTTTCATCATAAAATATGTTGTGTTCGGTACATAATAGTTATGACGCTTAAATGATAACGATAGTATCGCCTCTCTTATTGTAGATTAAAGAGTTGTGACAAATGCATAGCTTGAGATTTTGCCAGTATATACAAGGTATGTGAGGCTATCCCTTTCCTTCTGTTGCACAATTCTGATTGTACATAATGTAATGAACGAGCTTTCAATGATACTCTACTCTTAGAAGCTAGCGTTATTTACATTGTTTCCCCTCTTATGGAACAATTGATGTTAATGTTGCTTTTCTTATTGTTAGTGTTATCAATGTTGTTGGTACTTCCTGATTTTTATAAGGTTCATAGTGAAGACTTAGTCCTAATAACGTGTACAAAGGATGCCGACCTTACGTCACTTCGAAAGGTCTAGAACGCATTTTCATGAGTCGAGCGTGCAGTATATATGTATCTATTTTACTCTACCGAGCCATACTATAGTCGTCTGGGTATGACACCTATTGTGCAACCAGTGATCAATTGGGTTTTATCGAGCTACACGTGGCCGGGTACGATTCTACCGAGCGTTATGATGGTCGGGTACAATTCTACTAAGCATTATGATGGCTGGGTACGTTTTTACCGAGCCTATTATGGCCGGGTACAATATGAGGGTGATGATGCCCACAGAGGCGTATGTTTTAAAAGTTTATGTACTTATACATATGTATCATGCATTTCATCTCAGTAGCTCTCGGAGGTACTCAGATGTTACAGGTTGTATATTCTCTATCCATGCTTACATTACTGTTCGTATTTTTGGTTCCCTGCATTATATACTCAGTACTTTATTCGTACTGACGTCTATTTGTTTATGGACAATGAATGTCGTGCTGCAAGTCCTGATAGACAGACAGGTGCAGCTCCCCCACCATAGTAGGTTGTCCTGTCGGTGATTGGCAAGATCCCTTCTCTGGACTTGTCGTGGTCTTGGTACGCATTTTTGTTATATACATTATGGGTATGTCGGGGCCCTGTTCCTGCTATGTTGCAGCACTTATGTTCCTTTAGAAGCTCATAGACAGGTGTCGACTCATCGATAATTCGGTATGCCTTGTCGGATGGTTTTTGTTATATAGTCTTTCATGGTAGCATGGTAGCTCGTACCTTATGTATAGTTTTTTGATTGTCTGGTCACTCCATGTTATGTATGTTTATGCCGTCGTCTTTTATGGTTGGTTGTCCGTGATCCATGGATATCATTTATATTTATCACGTTGGCCTTAAAAGATAATAAAAAAGGTTAGGTGAAATGTACGTTGGTGCACGACAAGTATCGCCGCGTGCTAGTCATGGTCCTCCAGTTTGGGTTGTGACAAATTTGGTATTAGAGCAAGTCTGTCCTAGGGGTTGTGTATGAGCCGTGTCTAGTCGAGTCTTGATTATGGATGTGTAGTGTGTCACATTTTTAATCAAGAGGCTACATGACATCTAGGGTTGTTACCTTCATCCTGAATCTTGATCGTGCATAGAGTTGAGTCGTATCTAATTGTCTCTAATATTCACCTTGTTTTCTTTCAACGATGCCTTCGGATAGGAAGCAAACAATTAGTAGACGGCTTGATACAGCTACAGGAGAGGGTACCAGTTATATGCCCCAAGCCAGAGCATGCCAAAGTGAGGCTCAGAGTGATATGCCATCTCTTACCTCATCTACTCCGTCTCCTCCAGATAATATTAGGAGGCACCCACCACTTTTATTGCGGTCCCCAAGGAGGACCCCCAGGCTTTTATTGACCAGGTTCATCATATATTGCGGGTTATGCATGTTAGTGATACAGAGGTAGTAGAGTTGGCTTCTTATCGGCTACGGGATTTAGCAGTTCTCTGGTATGATAGTTGGCAGAGTTCTAGGGGTTCGAACGCTCCTCCAGCTATATGAAGGAATTTTCTGATGCCTTTCCTCGTTACTACTTGCAAGTTGAGATACGACGAGCTAGAGCTGATATGTTCTTGAACCTTAGACAAGGTAATATGAGTGTGCAAGAGTACAATATGCAGTTCCATTCTTTAGCAAGGTATGCTCACCATATGGTGGCCGAGATGAGTGATAGGGTGTATTTGTTCGTGAATGTGTTAGGACCACATCTGATAAATGAGTGTACGAAAGCCCCCTTGGTGGAAGGCATGGATATTTCCCGTATTCAGGCTTATCCCAGACCTTAGAGGATCATAAGCGTCAACAGAGGGCAGTTAGGGAGCATGATTGGTGCTAGCATAAGAGGGCAAGATTTGCACGGTATTCTGATGACTTCAGAGGCAATGTCAGGCCCTAGTCTTCAAGAATTTCAATGCCACCTGTATCTAGTGCTCCTCCACAGTTTCAAAGGCCTCGAATGATCGATCCTATTCTGGTCCAGGTTAGAGTTTGTGGGCTTCTGGCTCGTAACACCATTGGGATAATAGTCAGATGAGACCCCCAACACCACGTTGTGATCAATGCGGTAAGACCCACTTTGGTTTGTGCCGTCGAGGTTCTGATGCGTGTTATTCTTGCGGACAGCCTGGCCATATGATGCAGGATTGTCCTAACAGAGGAGGTGATGGTATGGCTCAGCCGACAAGATCAGTGTCTGGTTTTTCCTCATCAGTTTGACCTCCAGCACATGGTTTTCAACAGTCGACAGGTCGTGGTAGAGGTAGAGGTGCAGGACCGAGTTCGAGGTTTGCTCGAAGTCGAATCTATGCTCTAGTAGGTCGACCGGGTCTCGAGTCATCTCCAGATGTTATTATAGGTATTGTCTGTGTTTTCTCATGATGTGTACGCGCTGATTGATCTGGGATCTACATTATCATATGTTACACCCTTTGTGGCTAATAAGTTTGGGGTTGAACCTGAATTGATAAGTAAACCCTTTGCGGTATCTACTCCAATAAGAGATTATGTGATTGCTAGAAGGGTATATAGAGGTTGCACTGGGATGATTTTTAGTCGTCAAACCTCGGCGAATTTACTTGAGTTAAAAATGGTTGGTTTTGATGTGATTATGGGAATGGACTGGTTGTCCTCATTCTATGAAAATGTTAATTGTCGTACGAAGATTGCTAGGTTTCAATTTTCTGGTGAACCCGTCATTGAATGGAAGGGGAACATTGCTACACCAAAAGGTAGGTTTATTTCCTATCTTAAGGCAAGGAAAATGATCTCAAAAGGTTACATTTATCATCTCATTCTCGTTAGGGATGCGGAGGCGAAGACGCCTACTATACAATCAATCCCCATGGTCAATGAATCCAGATATTTTCCCAGATGAACTCCCAGGCCTTCCTCCTAAAAGGGAGATCGAGTTTATCATTGATGTGTTGCCTGACACTCAACCGATCTCTATCCCTCCGTACAGAATGGCCCTGGTAGAGTTGCAAGAGTTGAAGGCGCAGTTGAAGGACTTGCTGGATAAGGGCTTCATTAGGCCTAACACTTTACCTTGGGGTGTGCCTGTTCTATTCGTGCGGACGAAAGACGGGTCGTTACGGATGTTCATCGACTATCGATAGTTGAATAAGTTTACTATAAAGAACAAGTATCCACTTCAAAGAATTGACGACTTGTTTGACCAACTCCAGGGTGCCAAGTATTTCTCGAAGATTGACTTACGTTTAGGGTATCATCAGGTGAGGGTTAAGGAGAAGGATATTCCAAAGATGGCCTTCCGGACAAGATATGAGTACTTTTGAGTTCTTGGTGATGTTGTTCGGGCTAAGAAATGCCCCAACAACTTTTATGGATCTCATGAATACATTATTCATGCCCTATATTGATGTGTTCATGATTGTATTCGTTGATGACATTTTGGTGTATTCTCGTTCGGAGGCAAAATATGCAAGCCACTTGCGGATAGTATTACAGACGCTTTAGGATCGTAAATTATATGCTAAGCTCTTCAAATGTGAATTCTGGCTGAACTCACTAGCATTCCTTGGCAATGCGATATCTAACGAAGGTATTAGTGTCGACACTCAAAAGATCGATGCAGTAAAGAATCGGCGAGACCTACAACACCATTAGAAGTCCACGGCTTCCTAGGGCTAGCAGGATATTATAGGCGATTTGTAGAAGGGTTTTCCTCCATATCAACACCATTGACTAAGTTAACATAGAACGCTACCAAGTTCCAGTGGTCTGACACTTGTGAACGTAGTTTTCAGGAGCTGAAGAATAGATTGACATCCGCACCAGTGCTCACTCTCCTTGAAGGAACATAAGGATATGTGGTATATTATGATGCCTCAGGTATAGGTTTGGGGTGCGTATTAATGCAACGTTGAAAGGTGATTTCTTGTGCATCAAGGCAATTGAAGAAGCATGAAAAGAATTACCCAACCCATGATTTAGAATTGGGTGCAGTAATATATGCTTTGAAGATATGGCGGCACTACTTATTCAACGTCCATGTTGATATCTACACAAATCAAAAGAGCTTACAATACATCTTCAAGCAGAAATAGTTGGATTTTAAGCTGCGCAGGTGGCTTGAATTACTGAAAGACTGCGATGTTGAGATATTGTGTCATCCCGGTAAAGCTAATGTTGTGGCAGACGCTCTCAACCGTAAGTCAATGGGAAGCTTAGTACACATTGAGGCAGGTAGATGGGGGTTGACTAAAGAGCTTCATTTGCTGGCCAATACGAGAACCATATTATTAGACTCTGATGACGGAGGTGTTACTGTAAGTAATACATCCGAAGCATCTTTGGTAGCCGAGGTAAAAGCACAACAATATGAAGATCCTATCTTAGTACGATTGAGAGAGAGCATTCACTAGTGTAAATTATGGCTTTTGAGATCGGAGGAGATGGGGCACTGAGATACCAGGGCCGATTATGTGTGCCTAATGTGGCAGGGTTGCGAGAAAAGATTATGAATGAGATTCATCAATACCGATATTCTATCTTTCCGGCTCGACAAAGATGTATCATGATGTCAAGGAGCAGTATTGGTGGGATAACATAAAGAAGTCTATTGCAGAATTTGCAGCCTAGTGTCCCAATTGTCAACAAGTAAAGATAGAACATCAGAACCCGGTGGATTGCTTCAGAATATAAAGATTCCGACCTCGAAATGAGAGGTGATTAATATAGACTTCGTTATTGGATCACCTCGCTCTAATCATAAGTTTGACTCCATCTGGGTGATAATTGATCGACTTACAAAATGTGCCCATTTTCTACCAGTTAAGACTTCTTATATGGCTGAAGATTATGCAAAGTTACATATCACGGAGATTGTTAGGCTTCATGATGTCCCAGTATCTATTATATCAGACCGAGGAGCTCAATTTACGGCTAACTTTTGGAGGTCTTTTCAAAAGGGTTTAGGCACATAAGTGAATATCAGCACTACATTTCATCCGCAGACTAACAGACATGCTGAACATACCATTTTGACACTGGAAGATATGCCACGAACATGTGTTCTAGATTTTAAGGGAAATTAGGATGAACATCTTCCACTTATAGAATTTTCCTACAAAAATAGCTACCATTCTAATATTAAGATGGCCCCATATGAGGCACTATACGGGAGAAGATGTAGATCACCAATTGGATGGTTCAAAGTCGGTGAAAGAGAATTATATGAACTAGATTTGATTCACCAAGCCATTGAGAAGGTGAAGGTGATACAGGAACGATTGAGGATGGCACAAAACAGGCAAAAGTCTTATTCCAATGTCCGATGTCGTTATTTTGGAGTTTGAGGTTGGTGATTGGGTTTTCCCGAGGATCTCATCAATGAAGGGTGTTATGCATTTTGGGAAGAAAGGTAAGCTGAGCCCAATGTATATCAGTCCGTATAAAATTCTTCAATGAATTGGACAAGTTGCTTATGAGTTGGAATTTCCATCCTAATTGGAATTTGTCCAGCCGGTATTCGATGTATCTATGTTGAGAAATTGTATTGGAGACCCTTCTTGAGTTGTCCCTATCAAAGATGTACAAGTTATAGAGGATTTATCATATGAAGAAGTGCCAGTGGAAATATTAGATCGACAAGTCCTCAAGTTGAGAACAAAAGATGTAACTTCCAAAGTATTGTGGAGGAACAAGAATATGGAAAAATTGACATGGGAAGCGGAAGAAGAGATGAAGTCTAAATACCCTTACCTATTCCAGAATGATGATAACAAGGATGTTGGTAGAACACAAGATACATTGGAAAGGTGAAACGACTTTATGAGGTAAGCAATAACTTGAGAACACTCTTCCTTAATAGAAAATGGTGATATTCAAATAATGTACATTTACATAATGCTTTGTGTAGCCTTGTGAGGCCATACGTTGGACTTAACTGCTTGAAAATTTTGCTAGTGACCATTATTTTGGGGAAAATTGACCTGAAATTTCCATTGGAATCCACGATGATTCGGACTCCCCATAAACCCTTATATTCGAGGATGAATGTTCCTCAGGGGGGAAAGGTGTTATAACCCATATCCACACACATTAGTTCATGCCATAAATTAGTTAACATAAATCCACGAAGGAATTATCCTTGAGATGATAAGAAGTTAATCTTATTGATATTAAGTGATACTAGGGTATATATGGGTGATTAACAGGTATTAGAAGTTAAGTGAATCAAGGATGCTGTAACTCGTATTTTCAGGCAAGTCTAGAGGTGCTTAATACAATCAAAAGGTCATGTATTAAGGTATTTGAATCATATAATATTCATATAATAAGTCTTGAAGTCAAACGATTTATGAAACAAAGGTCGACAAAAGTTGTCACAACTCAGGTTCATAATTTTAACTAAACATTAAGTCAAATGTTTTTAAGCTTTTCTATCAAATTATAAAGAATTACGGGGTGATCTACCCACCAAATTAAAGATCTATGAGTTTATTTTTCAATGCATTAAACCTTATGTCAAGAAGATCTCGGAGTTTAGAGATACTCATATTTTTGCAAGCCTGAGCAGATTGGTAGATGACAAGTAGGTGCATCACCTACTTGCCAAAATGACAGGCCAAAATTAAAAGACCTAAGTCGGACAAGAGAGGACTTTTAAGGGGTTATGAACTCAGTTATTTCACCATAAAAACCAAAGTTAACCCCTGCAACTCCTTCCTAAAAATCCCACACAAACTCTAATCGATTTTTCCTCTCTTTCAAGTTCTATTTAAGGTAAAACTTAGAGTTTGAAGAACCAAGGGAATGGCTGAGTTATCAAACAAGTAAGGTAAGTTACTACCATCTTTCATACATTTTTCTCTTACGTGAATTCTTGGTAATTCGTTCTATTCATATAAGAACTCACGAGATGGTGATCAGAAGCCATGAGTTCGAGTTATTCACTTGTAATGTACTGTTTTCTGTTGCTATTGGTCTGCGTGTTTTACTACTGTTTTATGGAGTTTTGGAGGTGGAAGGGTGTGGAGAAACACCATAAATATGTAGGGTTGTGGGATGATAGTTATTCGTAATATTTTCGGGTCATTTGACACAACTACGGTGGCCGTTGTATATATGATGTAATTAGGTTGTGTGTGGACTATTTTGGGAGGCCTAATATGTTTAATATTGATATTGTTTGGGCTATTTGGTGATCGGTTTGAATTGTGTGAAGTCATATATATAGGGGAGGTGCTGCCCGTTTCATGTAAAATAAGTTGTGATCGATACATAATAATTATGACGCTTAAATGATAACGATAATGTCGTTTCTCTTATTTTAGACTAAGGTGTTACAATTGCATAGCTTGAGATTTGGGCTATATATACAAGGTATGTGAGGCTATCCCTTTACTTCTTTTGCACGACTCCGCTTTTACATAATGTAAGGAATGAACTTCCAAAGATACTCTACTCTTATAAGCTAGCAGTACTTACATTGTTTCCCCTCTTATGGAACGATTGATGTTAATGTTACTTCTCTTATTCTTATATTATCAATGTTATTATACTTCCTGATTCTTGCAAGATTCATAGTGAAGAATTAGTCCTAATAACATGTATAGAGGATACCGACCTTAGGTCACTCCGAAAGGTTTAGAATGCCTTTCCATGAGTCGAGCATACATTATATATATGCATCTATTTTACTCTACCGAGCCGCTCTATAGTCGGCCGGGTACAACACCTCATATGCAACCACTGATCAGTTGGGTTTTATCGAGATTTACATGGTCGGGTACGATTCTACCTAGCCTTATGATGGCCAGGTACGTTTTTACCGAGCCTATTACGGACGAGTACAATATGAGGATGATGATGCCCACAGAGGCGTATGTTTTAAAAATTTATGTATTTATACATATGTATCATGCATTTCATGTCAGTAGCCCTCAGAGGTACTCAGATGTTACAGGTTGTATATTCTCTATCCCTACTTACATTACTGTTCATATTTATGGTTCCTTTCCTTACATACTCAGTACTTTATTTGTACTGACGTTCTTTAGTTTGTGGACGATGCATGTCGTGCTGCATGTCCTGATAGATAGGCAGTTGCAGTTCCCCACCCATAGTAGGTTGTCCAGTTCAGCGGGGATTGGCAAATCCCTTCTCAGGACTTGTCATGGTTTTGGTATGCATTTTTGTTATAGACATTATGGGTATGTCGGGGCCCTGTTCCGGCTATGTTGCAACATTTATGTTCCTTTTGAGGTTCATACACATGTGTCAATTCATGTATAGGTTGGTATGCCTTGTCGGCTGGTTTTTGTTATATAGTCTTTTATGGTAGCGTGGTAGCTCGTACCTTATATATAGTTTCTTGATTGTCTGGTCACCCCATGTTATGTATGTTTATGCCATCGTCTTTTATGATTGGTTGTCCGTTATCCATGGATACCATTTATATTGATCTCGTTGGCCCTAAAAGATAATAAATAAGGTTAGGTAAAATGTACGTTGGTACACGGGAAGTATGGATGGGTGCTAGTCATGGTCCTCCAGTTTGGGTCGTGACATTGGCACTAAAGCCGATGGCTAACTCCTCTGCATATATGAACCCGCAAGACAGCGAGGACACTGCCTACACATATGACCCGTCTCTCCATACTCATACTAACTCCCGGGTGCTGGAGATGGGGATTGAAGGGAACCCCTGGCACTAGAATGACTAGCAGATGCACCTGACATAGAAAAGCCATGAATTGATGGAGCACAGGACGAACTCTGAGCTATAAATGCATTAAGTGATGACTGGACCTGATGAGAACTGTGAGAAACATGACCCGATGACTCCCCATGATAACCTGGGCGAGCTGGTTGAGCATCCCTGAATGGATGGCCTCTGTTGTGCTGAAGCTGACCTGATCACTACCATAACTACCAGATTGCCGAGGCCTCTTGGCCTCCTCTCATCTTGCTCTTGGCAACAAACTGACTCAATCTCACGAGCAATGTCTACAACCTCCTCAAAAGTAGGACCAGACACCCTCTCCCTAGTCATGAGAATACGAAGCTTATATGTGAGCCCAACAAAAAAACTCCTAATCCTATATCTATATGTCGAAACCAACCAAATAGCATGACGAGCTAACTCTAAGAACCTTACTCATAGAGCGTCACAGTCATCTCTCCCTGATGGAACCACTCGAACTACATGCGCAGCTCCTCCTCGAGAGACTGCAGCACATACTTCTCTAAAAAGAGAACGAAGAACTGCTTCCAGGTAAGGGGTGCTGCACCAATAGGCCTACGCCTCTTAAAAGCCTCCTACCAAGTGAAGGTAGCTCCAGAAAATTGAAAAGTAGTGAAAGCGATCCCGCTGGTCTCCAGAGTACCCGTTGTACGAAAAATCCTCTAACATTTTTCCAAGAAACCCTGGGCACTCTCTCCCTCTGCACTACCGAAAGTCAGAGGCTGAAGTCTACCAAACATATCCAACTTGCGCCGTTCGTCCTCTAGTATAGTAGGGGCTACGTAGTCTTGAGCAGCTGTAACTTGCTGGTCTGGATGTGCCCCCGATTTCTGAAGTCCCTATACGACCCGCTTAGGTGTGCGAGCGGCGAGAGTTTGAGTGCCTCCCCCTGCCTGAGAAGTAGATGCGGCTGTAGTAATTGAAACTGCCTGAGCTAGGCTAGTGCATACTAATAGAATCTGATCTAAGACCTCCCGAAGGCCCGCAATCACAATGGGCACAACTAGTGCTGCTGGAGCATCCACAACTCGGACCTGATTCTAAACTAGGGCAGTTGGCGAATCTGTATGTGGTGCCCTAGCTGATGTGTAGGCCACACCCCTTCCCTTACCGCGACCACGACCGCGTCCTAGGCCTCTAGTGGCCACAACTGGTGGTACTGGTAGTTGTCCATCCTAATTGGTAGTGCGTTTCCTCACCATCTGTGAAAGAATAAAATAACAGAAGTCTAGTAGTCGGATCAACAGATTCGCACGACAAGAATTTCAAGAATATGAAGTTTTTCCTAAATGTTCTAGAGCCTTTCGAGGATATATACAGATATCTCCATACCAATTCGCGAGACTATTAAACCTGCTCCTGTCTCGTGAGACCTATGTAACCTAGGCTCTGATACCAACTTGTCACAACCCTAAATCCAGACCCGGTCGTGATGACGACTCTCATGAAGACAAGGCCAGCCGATACAACACTCAATTAAATTAATATATAATAATTCATAATTAAGTCATTAATAATGATAAATCCCATAATAGAGCGAAATATATCAACTGCGGAAAACCAAGTACAGTCCGACATCGGGGTGTCACCATGCATGAGGATATAACATAGTCTAAGAGTATGAAAGAGTTTATACAATTTATTACATAACTAGAACAAGGGAAATAAAATAGGAGGGAGAAATATTGGGCTGCGAACACGTAGCAGCTACTTAGTGGACTCCGAATAGCCTGCTGCACAATCAACTCTCATTGGCAGGACCTAAAGCTCTTGAATCTGCATACAGGGTGTAGAGAGTAAAGTGAGTACTCAAACTCAGTGAATAATATTAATAAATGCAGACTGAGTAGCAAAAAATCACGTAAAGTCATAACAATATGCTACAAGGAAGCAATAAAATCCAGTAGAAACAATGAAGCAGTAAAAATATATGGAGTCACTTTAGTTCAGTTTAATATCCTTAAAATGCCCTTTTAACAAGTAAGCAAGTAAACAGGCAACTAAGAAAGATAAACACATAAAGAACTGTCCCTCGGGCACAATGTCAACAAAATCTATCCCTTGGGCAATATCATAGAACAACAGTCGCTCGGGCTTTATCTCATATCATAATGGGTACCCGCGCTCACCGGAGGTGTGCAGACTCCTAGAGGGGTCCGTTACAGCCCAAGCGCAGTATAAAGCCATCTCGTAGCATACAATTCTCAGGCCATCGGCCTCATAATCATAATCAATGTTTCCTCAAAACATAGGCCCTTGGCCTTACTCAGTCAGAATCTTATAAGTCACTTGGGCATAGTAAAACATGATGCTCAACCCAAAATATTGTTTAAAATATCATTTTAAGTATTAAAACAGAGTAAACATGGCTGAGTTATAAAACAGTAGAATATAGCATGATAAAGTACGAGTATAAAGTAAAACAGTGAGGGAATATCAGTAAAAATCTCCTAAGGGTTCAAATAGTTAGCACGATGCCCAAATATGACATTCAGCCGAAAACATGATGATAGCAAATAGTTTTCAATTAAATACACAGTAAAATAGTCATTTGGGATGTACTAAGTCCCAATCCCCAATAGTGCACGACACCACGCTCATCATCTAGCGTGTGCACCTCAATATAACACAACGATGTGAAATTCAGGGTTTTATACCCTCACGATAACATTTAAAATTATTACTCACCTCTATCCGGTCCAAACTCTAGACCGCTATGCCTTTGCCTCTCAAATCGGCTTTCGAATGCTTTAAATATAACCATAATCGGTGAAAAACCATCAAAATATGCCAAGGAAACAAAGTCCGCTCGAAAAAAATTAAATAACAATACAAATTCCGAAATTCGCATAACCCTATCCCCGGCTCACGTCTCAGATTCCGATAAAAATTGCATCAATAGACTCCTGATCACTTCTCGAGTTCATTCATATCAAAAGCATCACAATCTAACAACAAACGAACCCTCAAATCCCAAATTCAAGGTCTCCAATTACAAGTCCTAGTTCTTCAATATTAAGCTTAAATTCCATGATTAATCAGGTAGAGATCACATTAGGATCGAGTATTAAGTCCATAAATCTTACCTCCAAGTGTGCTCCTTGATTCCCTCTTTAATTCCCTTAAAAAGAATTTCAAAATCACCCAAAAATGGAGGAACTTCGACTCAAAATCGAAGAATATCCCTTTTAAATCATTATGCGCATTCATTTAAATTCTTCTTCGAGAACGCGGCCAAAGCCTTGCGTTCGCGAAGCACAATCTGACGTGACCACAAATTCCAAACGCGACCACCCCCCCGGCGAACGCGATAACTGCGCAGCTCAAACTATTGCGAACGCGTCTACTACCTCACGAACACGATGCTCAGAGACCCCTGCCCTTCGCGAACGCGAGACCTCCTTCACTAACGAGAAGGCCAAACCTTTAGCCTCACAATTTAGCCCTTCGCGAACGCGAAGCTTTGCTGTCTGCAACACTACAGAGATTTTTTTCTACAACTTTTCACAAATTGAAATGGTCCATTTAACCACACGAAACTCACCCGAGGCCCCCAAAACCTCAACCAAATATGCTAGTATATCCTATAACATCATTCAAACTTGTTTCAACCTTCGAAACGGTCAAAACATCAAAACACCAAATTCACATTGGATTCAAGCTTAAGAATTTCAAAATCTTCTACATTACGCTTTTGGTAAAAAAATCCAACCAAACCACGTCCGAATGACTTGAAAACTTGCACACACATTTCAAATGACACAACAAAACTATTGCAATTCTCGGAATTTCATTCCTACCTCTAAATCAAAATCTCACCTATTAATTGGAAAACGCCAAAAATTCAATTTCGCCAATTCAAGCCTAAATCTACTTCATACCTCCAAAACACATTATGATGACTATCCTTAGTCCCATATCATCTCCTGAATCTATCTGAACCATCAGAACTAACATCTGAGCCCTTTAACACATAAGTCAACATCTGGTTAAGTTTTCCAACTTAAGCTCCCTCAAAAGAGACTAAGTGTCTCAAACATTACTAAAACCTTTCTGAACATGACCCAACCAATGCGATAGCTCATAATATGGATAAAAAAAGCAATAAAAGGAATAAACGGGGGACACATAGCAGTAACTCATGAAACTACCAGTCGAATCGTTACAAAATCATAATTATTTGATATTTCAGGCAAAGGATGCTATGCAGAAGTATGGTTCCGATATATCCAAATGGGCACTAGGATAAATATAAAAAATACATAAGATAATAGAAAATATATGATATTCAGAAAGAGTGAAGTAAAAGAAGTCATGAGCATAAGATTCTAGAAACCACTGTTTTTACATTTCAGAAAGAGTGAAGTAAAAGAAGTCATGACCATAAAATTTTAGAAACCTATTTTTAATTTATCTTTTTAGTCTAGAATTATTCATATTGAAGATTATGAGAAACGATTAAGTGGTTTTTAGAACTCATCTTCGTTAATTACAAGCGCACTATCATCTATAAAATGGAGCATCCTCATCAGCAGAATGATCATCCATTTTATTTTCTTCTTCGTTATAGGTGCAGATCAGGAAGGAGTAGTTTTATCATTTTTCTTATTTCTTTTTCTTTTGATGACCTGGATGTTTAATTTCACATTCTTCCTCTTGAAGATCTCTTCAGCGTCTTTGCTTTTCTTGTTGAGTTTCCAAGGCAGGTTGTTCTTAGATTTCTTCGTTTCTGCCATTAACAACATCAATGAAAATATCTTTATTAGACGACTAATCTTAGAAATTAATAACAACAAAATATAACAAGGACAAAACCGCAAAAGATTAACAACAAGAACTAAAGGAAGAAATAGGAAGAAGAATTAGCATACTATGTAGGAAGAAGTGTAAATGACACCATCAAAATCCACTTAGAATTAAAGAAATGAAGTATTTAAAAGAGAGAACTCAATGCTAATCATCCAATAATAAGAAGGAAGAAGAAATAAAAGAAACAATAAATTTGAAAATTTAAAAGCATATTTAAACCGAAGAATACGAACCACTCTAACTCTACTTGGCAAATGATTAGTTTTGAGAGTTTGTTTTGTGGTCGTTATTTAGTTATCGGCTCTTTTCATTTCCCTCTCTAATTTAGTTAGTTTGTTACATAGTTGCCTCTCCCTTTCCCCATTATTGTATTTTTTTATAATGTTTTTTAAAATATACTCATATTTATCCTACTTTAATTGGGTGATTATCTATTAGACCGAAAATAAAGATAAAAACATGTAAAATAAGAAAGAAAATTTGTTTTTCGACCTCAATGATTTTTATGTGAGTTAGTGAAATTTAATAATTTTTATGTGAAAAAATAAAATTATATTGTTATACCCTGTAAATTTTACAACCTTGATACCGTTATATACAAAGTTATTTGATATAGTATTTTGAGTAGAACATATTTTTAAAGAAAAAAAGGTTTGAAAAATATGATTTCATGTAGTTATTAATATTATTACTTTCAAATATGTTTTAAATTATACACCTAATATGAAAAAGGTTTATGAGTTTTTCTTTATTGCAAAAATAGAAATTATTTTCTCACAAAAAAAGAAGGTTACTTTTTTTTTTTTTATCATTTAAGAATTAAATATTCGTAAATTTGTACTATTTATATGAGGCTAGAAAAATTATGAGTTGAGAAAATATATGTATTTTTATAGGGATATTTTAGTAAAATAATAATATATATATTTATTTATATGATATCACATGATTATGTTAGTAAAATATATAAAATGTATTAAAAATAAGTTGTATATTAAGTAATTTAAGATAATTTTTAATTATGTAAAAAATAATTATAGTATTAAGTAAAATTAAGTAGATAAGGATTCTTTTTGGAACTGCCACATGGCATTAAGCCAAGCCAAATGACACCAAATTAAAATGACGAGTCATGAGACATTTGTTGCCTTGATTACACGTAATCATGGCACTTGAAAACAAAGTAAAGTAGTATCTGTCTTTTTTTTTGCAATCCACTAAGCAAGTGTTTAGGGCTAGTTTTTTATTAATAGCATAAAAGAAAAATATAACAATTAGGAAAAGTACAAATAAGGGAGCATTAGCATTCGTATTGTTATCCATATAATACATACCGAGCTAAATATATCGTACTAAATCCTATTGAGGTTTGTCAACCTCACATATTAACAGGAATGCAAAAAATACGAACTTGACAGGACCAAATATTTATGATCATCATAGAGTTTATAACATACTATGTGATGAGATTACAAATGAGGATACTAACAAAATGGCAGATTAAAATGATGTCCCTTTTTGTTGATCCTTGCAATTACTTCAATTTGTAATTCTTTATCAACATCGTCCCAATTCTTCAAGAAGTATTGAAAATTCGTGATTTCTTTAGATTGTTTGGACTTTGTTGATGTAGTTGGGGCGGCCTGCTTAAGCTTGGCATTTCTTATTGGAGGTCGCCTAACATTTTCGTCCCTGCTCTTTTCCTTTGTATGTGACTTTTGTTCCTCTGTAGCATTAGTTGGGACTGTTTCGAGGTGTTGTGGCAGCACTTCAATTACTTCACCTTCTTCTGCTGTCCGTTGATTTGGCATGTGTAAAACACCTTGCGCATCCAAGTTTGGTTCATCTTGTGATTCAACATCGCTTGGCTTGATTTGTTATTGTATGTGAACCTCATTCCTGCTCTTATTTCCACGGTTAGCCCTATAAGGATCACGACCCAAAATTTCAATAGGATGTGCAGTTGGCATTGCATCCAGCAGTTGTCTGTCATGAGATAACAAATCTGTTATACTGCTCCGTCTCATTGGTTTATCCCCAGAATTGACGAGATAATCTGCGAGATTAAGTTTACTACAAGATCCTACTTCCTCTGGTGTGCTCAATTCTTCATTACTTTCATAACCTCATTCGTCACAGGCTCGAGACACCACCTTGTCCATATAATCCAATAGTTTTCTTTCCTCTACTGAAATAATTGCATTGGTTTGAACATGATCATCACAAATAGTAGTTTGTTCGATTCCTGCACGAGTAGCAGTAGCATCTTGTAACGCAACATCCAGATGAAGTTGAGTAGAAATGTATGAGTTACAGAACTGTGAATCAGCAATAGCATTAGACAAAGTTATTGCTTTTCCATGGCCCACGAAATTGTCTAAGTTTTGCTCCATATTTTCGGCAGCTTTTGCTTTCATATGGCCCGCAATTTGCTCTATATTTTCGTTAGTCACATGGCCATAATTTCGGCTTCTTTTGCTTTCACATGGTCCTCAATTTGCTCCAAGTTTTCGCCAGTCACCAAACATATATGGCCCGCGTCCATGTGCTTAAAAGTATTGGCATCATGATGCTTATTCAAATGTCTTGGGTGTCTCGCCACTTTGTTATCTTTTTTCTCCACATTAGCCTTTTTTTGTTGCAAAACTTTATCATCTTTCTTTCCATTCAATACATGGCCCGCATGGGCTACTTTTTGTTCAAATTTCCAGAAATTTGTTTCTCCACAAAAGCCAAACTATGGCCCGCATGCTTGTCCTTCTTGACCGTAATTTGCTCCATAATAGCAGTAGCATTAACATTGTTATCGTGCCTATCTTGTCCATGTGAGAACACATTCATATTATGGGATTCCTTTCCAGCTGTAACATATGATTTTTCCATATTCCCATGATCAAAATGACCCACTCCATTGACCAATGTTTGTTCATCTCTGTCGCCAGAATTTCTTTCATTTTCCACCATTGATCTTTGTTGTTTCTTATCATTCAAATGATACATTGAATTTCCTTGTAACTTTTCAAACTCATCTTCATCTTTCGTGACTGTTTCTTCTTCTCCTTGCGTGACATTTTGTTTTTTTTGTTGAATATTATCTACTGTGCTTCCTTTAAATTTTCGACATGTATTTCATCATGTCCTTGATGCTTAAAGTGGAAGCAATACAATGGAAGATTGTCATAAACTAACTCCTGATAAAATTCATTGATTTTGCCCGTCTGTTTGTTGACAAACTGCAAGACTACCTTCTCAGACAACTTATTCTTTAAATGAAGGATCTCTTTGACCCTTGCTATACTAGGACGAGATTTAATTTGAGTCGCTTTATCAATTGATATGGGCATACCAGCAGCAAAAGCTATTGATAATAATGATTTTTTGGCAAACAAATCCGGTGGTAATTTTGGCATCGATATCCATACAACATCCTTTGTTGTCTCCTCCATTACATTAAAATCAATAGACCATGGAAATACTCTAATTTTGTGCTCCTTCCATTGTGATTAAAGTACAGAACTGACATTGCCTGTGATGTACGAAAATCGTCAAATTGATCCATCCAGATAAGAATTTGTCTTGGTGCAAGTTACCCGATCAAAGATTGTCCTTTAATTCCAAGGATTTTTGGCAGTAGTTTCCTCAAGGTTGATAACTCCATCTTGTTTGAAGATAGTTTCACCACAATAGCTTGATGCAGTCCCTCCTCTTTTGCATAATCCAGTCGTTCTTCCTTTGTAAATTGAATAGTTGGTATTCCATGTATAGCTTGAATTTTTTTTGATCTGTTTGGTTCGAAAACACTGAACTGGGATGAACTAAACTTGCAGCATATGAAAGTTTATTGTTTTGGATTATGGTCTTTTCTTTTTGATTTGAAATTGTTGTAGTATTGTTTTGTATTAACTCTCCTACAACCAAAGGCTGGGGAGAGCTTTCAGCAGCCATGTCTGTCTTTGCTCTAGAAATCATCAATCTAGTAAGAGAAAGTAGAGAGAAGGCAGAGCATAATGGTACCAAAATCCAATATCAGAACACAAAGTAATGCCGTAAAGCAGTATCTATCTTTAAATTGGATTAGTAGTTTTGGTGAAATCATTAGATTGATAGATCCTATTTCACTCTAAAATATAAGTGGAGTTTAAGAGCTCTTAAATCATTAGATTGATACACCCTGTCATACTATAATATTGACGATGACTGCTTGGTGAAGCCCTTCTTTTATGGTGAATTGATTAACCTCCTCCACTGTGAATTTCACTCTTGGTTCCCCATGATCGAAAGTTACAGGACATAGCTCAAGTTTTGCTATTTTTGTGACAGATTGTTTTACTAGCAGAGTTGAAGCATAAGATTGTTTTGCAGTATGATTTAAAATAGTTTATGGAACTTTTAGGATTGTCTCTCCCACAACCAAAGGCTGGGGAGAGCTCAATGCAGCCATAGCTGCCCTAACCCACAAAACTCACCAATTTTAGAATGAGAAAGTAGAGAGAAGGCAGAGCATTTTTCTTAGCTCTTAAACTCCACTTTTGTAGTTCAATGTGATACACCCTTTCATACTATAATATTGTAATAGGTCTCAAAAATACATATTTTGGTAAAATTTATTTTGTAATCGGTAGGATAGATTTAGAGTTTGTTATTTATTTAGAATATATCAAAGTGGAAAAAAATTTCCTAATTTCTATAATCAAAGAAGCAGCATTAAATTTGAATAGAAATAAAATAAATTGAACTTTAAGGTTAACCTTTTCAGTAACTGGCATTTACTCACTTTAAAGTATTGCATCGGAAAAATAATAGTTTACGATAAAACTTGGGGTCCAAAAGATTTATTTAGCCGGATTAAATATATATTGTTCAACTACATTTAAGAATGAATTATGATTAGATACACAATTCAACATACACAATATATATATATATATATATATATATATATATATATTGTTTCGCTTTTGTTAATATTGGGCACCTCTAGCGTCTGCACCTCAATTCTGTGGGAGTCAATAAGTTCTTAGATAGCGCTTTTCAAATGCCAACACTGTTCAGTGTCATGCCCAGGTGCACCGGAACAGTATTCACAACTAACTGAATAATCTAAATTCTTTGGGGGAGGATTTGGCAGTTTCGCTTCAATTGGTCTCAACATATCTAGTTGAGGCAGCCTGTGGAATAAACTAGTGTAGCATTCTCCCAGCGTAGTAAAAGTCTTCTTTTTCTGTACCCTCTCATTTCTCATGACTGGATTGGCTCGGAAGACGGGCTTCAGGTGCTATTGGTAGGCTCTTGGAGGTAGGTAATGATTTTGTGGAGTTCGTAGGTGTTTTGAGGGGGTGGCACACGCCATTATGCTTGGGCGGGAGGTTGGGTATATGCTTGCACGTGATGGACTGAGAAGCGGGGTTTTGGTGGTGGATAGTAATGTTGTGGTGGGCCATATGGAGCCTGTGGGTATGTTTGGTGGTGAGGAGGAGGTTGGGCGTAATGAGATGGTGCCCGAGGTCTGAACCAAGTGCCTGACTCCACTGTTGCTACTTACTCTTTCTTTTTCTTTCCGAACTTTCCCCCAACTCCACCCTGGATGGCCTGAGTAGGTATCTTAATTGCAGAGTAGCTCATGATTTTATTGGATTTGAGGCCTTCCTCGACCATACTTCCCATCTTGACCACTTCGTTGAAAGATTTCCCCACTGCTGACACAAAATGTCCAAAATAGGTAGGTTCCAGAGCTTGTAAAAAATAATTAACCATCTCACTCTCCTTCATGGACGGATCAACTCTAGTAACTTGTTCCCTTCACCGAAAATCGTACTCCCTGAAACTCTCGTTGTGTTTCTTCTACAGCTTTGTGAGAGATAGACGATCCGGGACAATCTCGAGATTATATATTAAAAGTGGCAGGCAAACGCTTGTGCCAGGCCATCCCAAGTATACCACCGATTGGGATCCTGCCAAGAGAACCACTCCAACACCGACATGCTTAATCTTTGGCTACAGTACGCCATTAGAAATTCATCTTTTCCCCCTACTCCCATCATTTTGATGCAAAACCCCCTTAGATTCGCGACCGGATCGCCATGACCATCATTTAAGTCAAATTTAGGCATCTTGAAACGTGGAGGCAACTGCACGTCTAGGAATCGGCAAAGATCTGTGAACGCCACACTTACGTGGCCACCTAATCCCCGCATGTCCCTCAAGGATTGTTTCAGAGTCCGGAACTTTCTAAGCATCTCTTCCTGCTCAGGATGTTTGATCGGTTTTTCAACTACCGTCGAGATTTCGGTATGGGGAGCATAGAAGTAAGGCTCTTGGGTTTTGTTAGCATGTTCTGGTGGATAGTATTGAGGGTCATAAGCTTGAAGCATGGGTTCACTCGATGACCTATGTGTTAGATAATACGCTTAACGCTAGAGGGGGGGGGTGAATAGCGTTATAATAAAATTTAGCGTAAACTTGCGGAAATTAAAATTTGCAGGAAGTAAATAAGTGCGATAAATAATAACTTACACACAGATATATCCTGGTTCACCACAACGTGTGGCTAGTCCAGTCTCCGAGAGACTCTCTCGAGATTTTCCACTAACGTGTCAAGCTTCCGGGTGCATAACAAACCTTTACAACTTGAGGACGCAAGCCTCAACACCTTTGCTCGGAGTTACAACACTCCAAGACTTCAACCAAGGAAACACAAGTTCCTTACAACAAGAGAATTACAATTCTCTTACAAGTGTATACAACACTAAAACACTCAAACAAAATACTCCTTAATGAGTAGATATGAGTAAAAGAAGTAAGCTCTGGATCACAACAACTTTGGACAAGAATATGGCTCTCAAAAGCTTTATGAAATTGAATATAAAATGATAAACAAAAGTATGCAAGCTTATAGCAATGTAATGATCAGTTGTAGTATGTTGTTGTGTTTAAAACACTGAAATGAAGGTGTATTTATAGTTGAAAAACTTGGCATTACCGTTGCCTAGTTGCCAATTAAGAGTTGCTGATTTTACTCACTGACAATCGATTGTCAAACCCCAACAATCGATTGTCTGCCAGTCAGATCAAAAATCAATCCCAGATTTTACGCTTGATAATCGATTACTTACAATCCATAATCGATTACTGGCAACATTCAAAATATCCTTTCCAGATTTTACCACAAACAATCGATTGTCCAGAATCAACAATCGATTACTCAGCAACGTTCAAAAAATCTTTTCCGAATTTTAATCAAAACAATCGATTATACCAAATCAATAATCGATTACCCAATAATGTTCAAAAAATCTTTTCCGAATTTTAATCACAACAATCGATTATACAGAATCAATAATCGATTACCTGACGGTATTTGAAAACTTTACGACAACGGTCAGCTTCACAA
This sequence comes from Nicotiana benthamiana, assembly GCA_034376525.1. Taxonomy (NCBI): domain Eukaryota; kingdom Viridiplantae; phylum Streptophyta; class Magnoliopsida; order Solanales; family Solanaceae; genus Nicotiana; species Nicotiana benthamiana. The sequence goes on from CM067339.1 coordinate 157,794,882, forward strand.
TCGATTGCACAAAGTCAACAATCGATTACTTATCAGTTTTTGAAAAACATTTTAGACACTGCCTTTTGACAATCGATTGTTATATACTCACAATCGATTATTTAATAAATTTGAAAATCACTGGAAGTCACTGCCTCAACACAATCGATTGTCATTAGTTCACAATCGATTATTTTGTGACTTTGAAAAATCTGAAGGACACTGTCTCTTCACAATCGATTGTCATTAGCTTCACAATCGATTATTTTGAGTTTTGAAAAACTTGATGGAAACTGCCTCATCACAATCGATTGTCATAAGGTTCACAATCGATTGTCATGCAGGTTTGAAGAAACCTGATATTCACTGCCTTAACACAATCGATTGTCATTAGTTCACAATCGATTGTCATGCAGTCTTGGCTTAAAACAATCGATTATCATTAGTACATAATCGATTATCTTAGTCCAGTTTTCAGAGGCATTTAAAAATCATTTTGACTAATGAAAATATGCATGATTTAAAATCATTTAGCATTAAATTAAATATGCATGATTTTGGAAAATAGTTTTATGAGAGAAGCTATGTTACGAGTGAAGTTGTAGGATCAAGATCACAATTAAGAATGACTCAATTAAACTATAAAACTTTGTCCTGAGCTTGAATCTCGTTGTGTATCAATTGTGCGCTTGTTTCTTGAACTTCGTCATATATCAGTTTTTGCTTCGTTTGTCATTCATCAAAACCTACACAAAAGAACACACGTTTTAGTATATTGCATTGAGAACATGTTTTCAACAATTTCCCCCTTTTTGATAATGGCAAACATTAAGCGGGATATGCAAGCAATTTATATTGACGATTCAAGACAAGTGTATACATGCAATAAGTATGCAATTTGTTCCCCCTCAATATATGAATTCCCCCTTAATTTAAGCTTATAGATATTGAGAGTGCATACCCGTTATCTTCCCCCTTTTGCCATTAGCAAAAATAACATAATAGTAAGATGCTAAAGATGTAAATAAAACTTGTTTATTTATTAAAAAAATATAGCAACATCAACCCGAATAATAGCAACATAATCGATTATTGATACGAAATAATCGATTTTTAGACGACGGAAACCGATTGTTGTACGTCAAGCTTTATAATTCCCCTTTCCTTTGGGGCGATACCTGCAAAAATCGTTAGACGTCTCCGACGCTCAAGTTAGAACTCATGTAATAAAAAATTGCAATGCATGACTTAGATCAACGTGGAGTCAAGTATCCCGAGTTCACTGCGAATTCGGAAGAAGGACTCTTTCTCTAAAGGCTTTGTAAAGATGTCTGCCAATTGGTTTTTGGTTTCAACAAATTCAATTTCGACATCGCCTTTGAGAACGTGATCTCTAATAAAATGATGTCTAATTTCAATGTGTTTCGTTCGCGAATGAAGAACGGGGTTCTTCGTCAAGCATATGGCACTAGTATTATCACATCTAAGAGGGATATGATCAAGACTTAGGCCATAGTCCAAGAGTTGTTGTTTCATCCATAGGATTTGAGCGCAACAACTCCCTGCGGCTACATATTCAGCCACGGTTGTGGACAACGCAACACTTACTTGTTTCTTGCTAAACCAAGAAACGAGAGAGCTACCGAGCAAATGGCAAGTGCCACTAGTGCTCTTGCGGTCCAATTTGCATCCAGCAAAATCGGAATCGGAGTAGCCAACAAGTTGGCATGAAGAGCCTTTGGGGTACCATAGACCCACATTTGTAGTACCAACAAGATACCTTAAAATCCATTTTACCGCATTAAGGTGAGACTCCTTCGGACACGATTGATAACGAGCGCATAAGCACACGCTAAACATGATGTCCGGACGACTAGCAGTAAGATAAATAAGAGAGCCAATCATACCTCGATACTTTTTGGTGTCGACTTCATTACCTTTCTCATCTTTGTCTAGATGATCGGATGTGCTAATGGGAGTTGCCATTTCTTTTGCATTGTTCATCTCAAATCGTTTCAGCAATTCTTTGCAATATTTGGCTTGACAAATGAATGTACCTTCTTTCATTTGCTTTACTTGTAATCCCAAAAGGAATGTTAACTCACCCATCATAGACATCTCAAATTCGCTTGTCATTAAATCAGAAAATTCCTTGCATAAAACATTGTTAGTAGCACCAAATATGATATCATCTACATATATTTGAACTAACAAAATATCATTGTTTTTATGCTTAACAAAGAGAGTTGTGTCAACTTTCCCCCTAATGAAATCATTTTCCAAAAGAAACTTACTCAATCTTTCATACCAAGCTCGGGGAGCTTGTTTTAAACCATAAAGAGCCTTTTTGAGTTTGAAAACATGATCGGGAGATTTAAAGTTTTCAAAACCGGGGGGTTGTTCAACAAAAACTTCTTCTTGAATAAAACCGTTTAGAAAAGCACTTTTCACATCCATTTGATATAAATTGAAATTCATAGAAGAGGCAAATGCAAGCAATAAGCGAATAGCTTCTAATCTAGCTACGGGAGCATATGTTTCCTCATAGTCAATGACTTCTTCTTGATTATAGCCTTTTGCTACAAGCGTAGCTTTGTTTCTAGTGATATACCATTTTCATCTAGTTTATTGCGAAAAACCCATTTCGTACCAATTATGGTATGACCTTCGGGTCTTGGCACCAAATCCCAAACGTCATTGCGTTCGAATTGGTTAAGCTCCTCTTGCATTGCCAAGGTCCAAAATTCATCCCCAATTGCTTCTGAGATGGTTTTGGGTTCAATTTGAGAAACAAAAGCAGTATGTTCTAAGGTATTTTTGAGAGAGTTTCGGGTACTTACCTTGTCTCCAACGTTGCCAATTACCTGTCCGAGAGGGTGATCTTTGATTGTCCTCCACTCATTAGACATATTCATTTCTTTTTCCAATTGTTGCGCTTCTTCCGTTGGTTGTTCCTAAGTTTCATCTTTATTTTCCTTGGGTGGTTCCTCTTGTATTTTGTCTTTCAAGCTATCTAAGATACCTGCAAGATCAAAACCGGAATCCTTTCTCGCCAAGCGAGCATTATTTTTGGAAAATACAACATGAGGGGATTCCTCCACAATTTGGGTTCTTTTATTAAAGACCCTATATGCTTTACTACGTGAGGAATATCCAATGAAAATACCTTCATCCGACTTAGCATCAAATTTACCCAATTGGTCTTTGCCATTGTTATGAACAAAACATTTGCAACCAAAAACTCTAAAATGGGAAATATTTGGTTTTCTTCCCTTATAAAGTTCATAGGGGGTTTTCATGAGTATCGGCCGAATTACTACTCTATTTAGAACGTAGCAAGCGGTACTCACGGCGTCCGCCCAAAAATGTTTGGGTATCTTAGCTTCGTCGAGCATGGTTCTAGCCATCTCTTCGAGACACCTGTTTTTCCTTTCCACCACCCCATTTTGTTGTGGTGTACGTGGAGCGGAAAAGGTATGCTCGATTCCGAGTTCGTCACAAAAGTCCGTAAAGAAATTGTGATCAAACTCTCCCCCATGATTACTTCTAATTGAAGTGACGGTTGTTTCTTTCTCATTTTGAACACGCTTAAGAAAATATTTAAAATTTTGAAAAGCATCACTTTTATTGGCAAGAAATAAAGTCCAAGTAAATCTCGAGTAATCATCAACAATCACAAAAGCATATTTATTTCTTCCTAGACTTTCAATGCGAGAGGGACCAAATAAATCCATATGAAGCAATTGCAATGGTCTAGAAGTTGAAACAATGTTTTTAGATTTGAAAGATGCTTTTGTTTGCTTCCCCTTTTGACACGAGTCACAAATAGAGTCATTTTCAAATTTTAAAATGGGAAGACCAACAACTAAGTTTTGAGAAATCAATTTGTTCAAAAGATGCATATTGATATGTGCTACTCTACGATGCCATAGCCAAGTATTGTCCTCTTTACTCATTAGACAATCAACATATTCGGGTGAGGAATTAGCAAGATCAACCATATAAATATTATCAACTCTAAAACCACGAAGTATGATTTTGAAATCACTACGTCTAAATACTAGGCATTCATCCGAATCAAATAGAGCAAGATTTCCCTTGTCACATAATTGGCTTATGCTCAAGAGATTATGCTTTAAACCTTTCACAAGTAATATATGCTTAATAGAGGATTTTTCATCCTTACCGACCGAGCCGATGCCGATGATCTTTCCTTTATTGTTATCACCGAAGATAACACTTCCTCCTTCTTTGTGCTCTAATTGAAGGAATTTGGATTCATCTCCCGTCATATGCTTGGAGCATCCACTATCAAGGTACCATAGTACACTTGGTCCCTTCAAGCACACCTACAAAACAAATTAATGTTCTTTAGGTACCCATGCCATCTTGGGTCCTTGGGGGTTAGGCATATTATAATGATGCGATTGAGTAACATGTCTATGACGTGTAAAGCATGCAGGAGCAATATGACCAATACGTCTACAATAATGACAAGTCACATTTGGGTTATGCATCCATCTAGGTTCATAGTAACTAGACGGATGAAAATTTCTTACTCTATTTTGAACACTATGACTATTTCGCATTTCATGAGAATTATTTCTCCTACTATGAGCTCTAGGATGGGCAGCATTTCTAGAGTGATTGTTTTTCGGTTGAGGGCCATTGCTAGGTCTTCTAAGGGGTTCAAAATTTGGCCTAAAATATGCATCATTTCTAGGGTGACTATTTCTAGGTGGTAAGTCATTCCTAGGTCTTCTAAAATGTTCAGCATTTTGTCTAGCATGCATATTGGCTCTAGAGTTGTTGTTTCTAGGATAAGCATTTCTATTGTTAATCCTAGGTTGAGCTTTAGGTTGTTGGGGTTTAGCTGCAACCTTTTCTTCATTCTTAAAGCCTATTCCATGCTTGGTTGATTTCAAGTTAACAAGAACATCATTCAAGTTTTTGTGCGAAGAATTAAACTTATCTAATGTGCCTTTAAGCCTACTTACTTCATTCTTAAGAAGCAAACAAGAAGTGCAATTTCTAGTAGAGCTTTCGGGCTTATCGGAACTTCTTTTTCCAAAAAACTTGTTTTCCTCTTTCAGCTTCTCATTTTCTAAAATCAGTTTTTCTAAATCCTTTTCTTTCAAAGAAAGCTGTTTTTGAAAATCCTTTTCTTTTAATGAAGCATTTTCTTTTATGCCCTTAACAGTTTTTGAAGCCTTAATAAACTTAGCATATAATTCATCAAAAGCAGTTCGCATTTCTTCAAGAGTAAAGAAGTTTTTAGACGAAATTTGACATACCTCATCTTTGTTGTCTTCTTGTGCCATAAGGCAAAGATTTGCTGCTTCGTCTTCTTCTCCTTCGCTTGACTCATCTCCGGAGTCGCCTCCCCAAGAAATGTATGCACGTTGCTTTTTAAAAGGTTTCTTCTCCTTTTTGATGTTTGGGCAATTTGATTTGATGTGCCCGGTTTCACCACATTCATAGCACTTGATTTGTTCGCCTTGCTTTTTGCCCTTGCGTTCATACTCCTTGCGCATGAACTTTTGAAATCTTTTGATAACGAGTCCAAACTTGTTGTCTCCTTCCTCATCAATTTGCGGTTGGCTTGTGCTCGCCTTTTGAGCTATTCTTTGCCTCCTTTGATCATCAACAAAAGGGTTAAGAATAGTAGATTCATAGGTTTTAAGGTTACCTCTTAGTGCGTCGATGGTGACGTTTGAAACGCCAATGGATTCTTGAATTGCATCGGCCTTTGATCTCCATGCCGGTGTGAGACTTCTAAGAATTTTTCGAACGAGCTCTCTATCCGTGAATGTTTTCTTGAGAGCATGTAAGTCATTTACGATTATTGAAAATCGCTCAAACATTTCGTCCACCTTTTCACCTTCCTTCATGTGAAATAATTCATAAGAATGGGTTAGGAAATCAATTTTTGCTTCCCTTACCTGGTCCGTACCTTCGTATGTGACTTCTAGCTTGTCCCACATCTCCTTTGCCGTTGTACAACACGATATTTTCCTGTAATCGTCAGCATTAACAGCACAATATAATAAATTTATTGCATTAGCATTATTTTGAACCTTTCGGATGTCATCCGCGTCATACTCATCCTCGGACTTGAGAACCCATTCGTTTTCCACCTTCTTTGTTGGAATTTGGTTTCCCTTCATTATCACCTTCCAAAGGTGAAAGCTGTTAAACTGAACAAAGATCTTCATCCTCTCCTTCCAGTACGTGTAATTTGTACCGTTGAATAGAGGTGGTCGTGTGGAGCACTGTCCTTCTTCAATTCCTGCAAAAGAATCACGAGTAGAAGCCATGGATGGTTCTCTCAAACTGTTAAGTTTTCAAAGAGTTGGGCTCTGATACCAATTGTTAGATAATGCGCTTAACGCTAAAGGGGGGGGGGGGGTGAATAGCGTTATAATAAAATTTAGCGTAAACTTGCGGAAATTAAAATTTGCAGGAAGTAAATAAGTGCGCTAAATAATAACTTACACACAGATATATCCTGGTTCACCACAACGTGTGGCTAGTCCAGTCCCCGAGAGACTCTCTCGAGATTTTCCACTAACGTGTCAAGCTTCCGGGTGCTTAACAAACCTTTACAACTTGAGGACGCAAGCCTCAACACCTTTGCTCGGAGTTACAACACTCCAAGACTTCAACCAAGGAAACACAAGTTCCTTACAACAAGAGAATTACATTTCTCTTACAAGTGTATACAACACTAAAACACTCAAACAAAATACTCCTTAATGAGTAGATATGAGTAAAAGAAGTAAGCTCTGGATCACAACAACTTTGGACAAGAATATGGCTCTCAAAAGCTTTATGAAATTGAATATAAAATGATAAACAAAAGTATGCAAGCTTATAGCAATGTAATGATCAGTTGTAGTATGTTGTTGTGTTTAAAACACTGAAATGAAGGTGTATTTATAGTTGAAAAACTTGGCATTACCGTTGCCTAGTTGCCAATTAAGAGTTGCTGATTTTACTCACTGACAATCGATTGTCAAACCCCAACAATTGATTGTCTGCCAGTCAGATCAAAAATCAATCTCGGATTTTACGCTTGATAATCGATTACTTACAATCCATAATCGATTACTGGCAACATTCGATAAGTCCTTTCCAGATTTTACCACAAACAATCGATTGACCAGAATCAACAATCGATTACTCAGCAACGTTCAAAAATTTTTTTCCGAATTTTAATCAAAACAATCGATTATACCAAATCAATATTCGATTACCCAATAACGTTCAAAAATCTTTTTGCGGATTTTAATCACAACAATCGATTATACAGAATCAATAATCGATTACCTAATGGTATTTGAAAACTTTACGACAACGGTCAGCTTCACAATCGATTGCACAAAGTCAACAATCGATTACTTATCAGTTTTTGAAAAACATTTTAGACACTGCCTCTTGACAATCGATTGTTATATACTCACAATCGATTATTTAATAAATTTGAAAATCACTGCCTCAACACAATCGATTGTCATTAGTTCACAATCGATTATTTTGTGACTTTGAAAAATCTGAAGGACACTGTCTCTTCACAATCGATTGTCATTAGCTTCACAATCGATTATTCTGAGTTTTGAAAAACTTTGGACACTGCCTCATCACAATCGATTGTCATAAGGTTCACAATCGATTGTCATGCAGGTTTGAAGAAACCTGATGTTCACTGCCTTAACACAATCGATTGTCATTAGTTCACAATCGATTGTCATGCAGTCTTGGCTTAAAACAATCGATTATCATTAGTACATAATCGATTATCTTAGTCCAGTTTTCAGAGGCATCTAAAAATCATTTTGACTAATGAAAATATGCATGATTTTAAATCATTTAGCATTAAATTAAATATGCAGGATTTTGGAAAATAGTTTTATGAGAGAAGCCATGTTACGAGTCAAGTTGTAGGATCAAGATCACAATTAAGAATGACTCAATTAAACTATAAAACTTTGTCTTGAGCTTGAATCTCGTTGTGTATCAATTGTGCGCTTGTTTCTTGAACTTCGTCATATATCAGTTTTTGCTTCGTTTGTCATTCATCAAAACCTACACAAAAGAACACACGTTTTAGTATATTGCATTGAGAACGTGTTTCCAACACTATGAAGTGTGGGAGGTGGAGGTGCCACATTGATATGAGCAATTAGCGGGGGAGGGTGAGGACTAATTTTGGGTAGTGGAGCTGGTGGTGGTTGAGAGGTAGTACCATAATTCTATGAATAGATAGAGAAACTTGAAGGAGGATCAGTGGCAGACTGGTCAGGTGCTTGGGCCAATGGCGGGATAAAGGTTGGATTAGCAGGATAGGTCGGGGGTGGCCGTCCTCTTGCCCATGCCTGGTACATTTCAGCCATTTGGTGCTTAAGCTTATACATTTCCTCCTTCATTGCATTAACGTCCAATTCCTCTACTTCCTTCGATGGGTCAATAATGCTGACATCAGCTTCCTGATTGACAATTAATTGCTTGCTTTTCGACCGCGTATTGTAGGAGTGGGTTGCTAGAATGCCGCGAGTACTAATCACCTGTCTAATTTGAAACTGGAATGACACCAAAAACTCGTTAATGGTTAGGTTCTGACACATAGGCGGCCACATATTGAGTATGAATGCACCTAAATAATAGTCAGTCCCTACATGCCTTGGTTTCCTGTGTCTTCCGGCTTTTATTTGCAAAGCTCCCTTTTGTTTTAGCCTTATTCTCTCCCTCTTTCCTATTATATTCACTTTCTCTGTCTTATTCAATTATGGTCAAATCCTATGTAGAGTTCCTACATATCATGTCCCCGTATTAATCAGACCGAGTGTAGATCTTGCAAGTAAAAAGCGTAGCATAAAATATTTGGGAAAGTTTCCATTTTTATAATAACAAACTTTAGTTACAAGGACTCGAAAGGCTGACAGATTAAACAAGAAACTAACAATCTTTGATAAAAAATGAACTGCAGATTCGAAAAAGCACTAACTATACATAAAAGAAAATACAGACTCCTGGTTAAACTAATAGACTTTAAAAAAATATATTTTGACAAAAGGAAGCGTAATATTTATGAATACATTAATGCTTCAAGTACTCATGGGGCCCGGGGAGCATCATTCGGCCTTGCCACTGGCTTGCGTGCTAAACTCCCTTGGAGGTGGTGGATGTCCTCCATTACTTTCTGAACAACAAAGAACATGGATCTTGTTATATCCTCACAATGGTTTCACTTTTTGGTGATGTAGTCAGCGATCGCTCGTACTCTTTCCCTAATAACACAATTTTCTTGCAACAAACGCCTAATTTGCTCAGCCCTTGCCTCTAGAGTTTGCTGGGCTACCTGATTCAATTCCTAGAATTGCCGCAAATCCATCTCCAACTTTTCTATCGCTGCATAACAATGTTCTCTCTCGGCTCTGAGGTCCCCGACATGCTTGGCCACTCCGTTCTCAGCCATGATGACCCTCCGTTTTAACCCAACAACCTCATCGTCATGCTTCTCCTTTAATTGTTCAATGATGCGGCCTCGTTCCTCCGCACTTTTAACTAATTTTTTCCGAACCATCGATAGCTCGCCTTCCGCCTTATTCAAGTCAAACTCATATTCGGTTACTTTTCGCCTCAAATTGTCTATGAGTTTTTATCCTTCGCACTCATGAGGGGATTTTCTGCAGCTGATTTCATTTTCTCGATTTGGGCTCATAATGCCTCATTTTCTTGGGTTAATCTTTTCTTTCTCCCTCAGCTGCTACGACTTGCAAACCATTTTCAAATTGCAGCTCTTTGACTTGAATTTACAGTCTTCCTATGGTGGACCTGTATTTATTTTTCTTGGCTAGCCAATCCCATTGCTCTTATGACGCTTCAACAAATTCTTAGAGATGCAGTCTTTTAGCTGGCCTTCTTGGCTCTATATCTTTTTTTATACCAAGCAATGTATCCCGATGCAACCTCGCCATTAGATATTTCACGTAATCGGGTACTCGCGGTCAACTATTGACATTCGCTCTAGATTTGACGCACGACGACTTCAGGGAATTTACCATTGGGGCTAATCTCAACCGCATGGTGACTAATATCCTCGTCCATGGGAATTATTCGGCATCTACCTAATTGCCTTAGTACTCTGTATGGCGCATAGGGTTGGATACTTCGGAGACTCATCAGAAGGAAACGAGGACCGATGGCTGGCATATAGACAATTTCATCCACGGTGAGCCACCAAATGTCCACTCTATTTGATTCGCAGTGAAAACCCGGAGATGCGACACCCATTATGTGACACCCTCAGGTAACCTAAACCCATCGACCCTATTGCAACATTCTTCTATGCAGATCTTTGTCGGTGACCCATAATTCATGAACCGAGGCCGGTAGCATAAATGCTCGATCATCCATATTTGTAACAATATGTTACACCCTTCAAAGAAGTTTCCTCCCGCTTTATAGGTGGTGAGAGCACGAAATATGTCAGATAAGATCATAGGAGCGAGGGTGCTCTTGGCCTGAGTTATTAAAGTGCTAACGACCCCTGCTATTTGTTTGTCAATATTTCCATCCTTCTGCGGGAACACCAAAAGACCCAAAAAGAATACCATGAATACAAAACATCGATGCTACTCCCCTCCCATTTGAGTTGGTTTCCTTTGCTATAAATATAATTTTTCGGGTTATTAAATTCCCTATATGCCTGTACCTCTGATGTATATACTGCGGAGTACAGAAGCCTGCTGACAGGTTCGGATTATGAACCTTCCTACTGATTATTAGGGAGTCCAGGAACTTGTGCATGGAGAGGGATCGTAGCGCAATAAGGTATTGATGTCTCAAAGGGATGGTAAGGGTCCCAATATATCCACTTATTTCCTCCAATGTCAGTGTGAGTTCAAAATCTGAGAAATGGAGTACAATGTGAGCCGAGTCCCAGAATGTGATCAATGCCTTTATGATATCTCCCCTCGGGTTAATTTTCAGCAACCCAGTATGTCCTCCCATATGCATGTTTACCTTATTTAGCCCCGCTTCCCCCAGGCCATTCCACCAAATATGTAGATTCAAGGGAATTGTTTTCATGAATGCTATCGGCAAATACTGATCCGTGCTCATTCTGCACATTTATTAGGGCGAATTAGTATCTCAAATTTTTTTCTACATGACCCTAAACATTAAAACTGACCTCTTTCTTTTATGAAATTATTTTCTAAAATCAGGGCCTAGCTTTGCGAATATGGCCTTTCAGTAAGACTGCTATTTGTGCAAAGTCAGCCTTCCGGCGTACCTTTCAGTAACATTCGGGTATTTCTGGCAGTAACGGCATCACCCGATTTGTTTAGGAAAATAAATAAAATTGAACACTTGTTTTTCTTTGTTTTGGTTATTTTCGCAAACATGAGGTTGTACTCGATGGGGGTAGCCTATGTATCTCGTACCTGATGAGAATCAAACCGGCATAGTTCTGGCAAAATAATTTATCAAAAGCAAAACTTTGAAAAGCCTCCTTTCTTTTGTTTGTTTTTTGTTCTTGTTTTTATTGTTGTTTTTGTTGTTTTTCGCCAAAAATCTGGCAGTATTTTGGCGCTATTAAGCATTGGTTTTACAAGACAAATGATTAATCTCAACCAACCATTGTACTACTCATTTTCCCAATTTTGTTTCCTTATTCGCAAGCCGGTCAATATGCAAATCCCAAGCAGCTAAATGCACAAGTAATACGTAATATGCACCAGGACGGTCTTTTCTTTTCAGGTTACTTGTCCTAGACGGACCCAACCCCTGTGTTGAGTCCTCTAAGTCAAATGCATGATGCAAATAAGCGTTCCTATTAGGGATCTAGCATGAGGTCGAGTTATTCTAAGTTAAAAACCTTTGCATAGGGTCTAGACTATGTACCCGAACGAACAACTCGAGTCGAGGAGGGGGCTACATACCAGGAACTACAAGGACATCCAGCTTAGTAACTTGTCCGGCCTCTTTCTTATTTTCAGGTATGACACTAATAGAATAGGGAGTCTCAACCAGTAAGAACATCCCCAGAGATGAGAAGAGAAGGGTTTCGTAACAGTTTATATGTACAGTTCAGATAATATCAAAGCGGTAAAAGCATCATTTTGCACATTAAGCCAATATGTAAAATCAGATAATAAACAAAGCCAAATACAACAACTATTCTAATCTCGAATTCTTGAACCCTGAACCAGAAATTCTGGATTCGTTCCCCAGTAGAGTCGTCAGCGATGTCACACCCCCTTTTGGCTTCTACAACCCGGCGAAGGGCGTAGATAATGGAGTTTTTCCAGTTGAAGGACAATCGAAACGAGATTCAATTATTTAAGAGATATCAGAGTCGCCACTTGGAAGTTCTATGGTGTCCCAAGTCATCGTGTAGAATCCCGAATCGAGGAAAGAATAAATCTGTTTAACAGTCCGCAAACCAAAAATCCTTGTATGGAATTCTGTTAACCTGGGAGAAGGTGTTAGGCATTTCCGGGTTTCGTGGTTCTAGCATGGTCTCTCAACTGTTATATTTTGCTTAAATTATCTGATTTTATATAATTATGAACCTATGTGAATTTTTTAAATCTTTAACCACTTTTATTATTGTTTTTAAAGAGGATTGCAACGTCGTTAAAACATGCCTCGCACCACATCACATAAATGCACCCTTGGATTTTGATATATTCCAACTTCGTTGAGATTTGGATTTGGGTCACATAAATGAGCACCCGTATTTAAGAAGATAAATTTATTAAAGACGTGCCTAAAAGCGACTACCGTATTATTATCTTTGTGGGAAGCCATGAAATTCGCTAAACGGCGTGTCCCGAATTTCTAGATATTTTAATATAAATATTTTACGAGGGCCGCACAATTTGTAGTTTGTTTGGTGCGGCATGCCCCATTTATTGTTTTGAAGGCTAGTCCTAGAGTCGACTATTTTTTATTAGTTAAGTCTCAAAAATTAATGAGTTATCCTTTTTGAACCTGCTACTTTACTCAAAACCAAACATATACATGGCAAACCAAATTAATAAGATGGGTGTGCAGTCAATATTCAACGTGCTGGGTTATTGGGCCCAAGTTGGGGATAAATCCAACTTTTATAATGTCTTTCAGCTAATGTCAAAAGCTTGAGGAGCTGCTGGATCTAATCTTGACGTGTTGGGCTTCTAATTGTGCCCAAAAGAATACTAAACATATGAGCTACTTTGGTAACAACAAACAAACAACCTCTTCCCAAATCGCCTAAACGGAAATTCAACTACTCTACATCATGGTGATACTGACACGATCGAAGAGGTCTTATACTATAACATGAAACTAAATTGGTGAACTATAAGAGTGTCAATTTACATCCTCCAATCGAGTATCAACTGAATATAAAGTACAATTAGACTCTGAACCAATATTCATGGGTTCATCTCGGACATTTAATGAGATTTAATTATATTGAAACCCGGTTAACCTTTAACTTGAATTTGGTAATAATTGGTAGTCAATGACATTTTCTAAGTTTATTGTTGTAAAGCCATAAACCTCATATTAAACAGTAATTTGGAATAATATGGTTTGATACGTCGTTTTTATGTTGCTTTTCTTCACGGTTTAATTCGATTTTCCTCACCGCAATTATTTATAGATCTTAAAAAAATATTTCTGATGGGAGTTTTTGCTACATGATAGTGACTGTTTGGAAATTCATGTTGATTAGGTCTGCTTTAAGTAAGCTACCAGGAAATTTTGCCTTTAACTTGCATGCAAATGGATTTTGAAAAATGAACATGGAAAATATGATTATTGGTGGTGTCCACTCTTTTTCTCTTTTGAATAATTCTTTTCCCCTACTAGAAGAATACACCTTTTTTATTTGATTGACCATAACCACGAGTAGTGTTGGTGTTACTTTTAGCATAAAAAATATGTAATGTTTCAGCTCAATCAATGTCACGATCCTAAATCCAGACACGATTGTTATGACACCTCTTATAAAGACAAGGCCAGTTAATACATACCCAATTCATTTCAAGCAATTAAAATAATGTAAATTAAGTCTTTAACATAATTTAACCCCAAATAAAATAATGAAATAATACAGTTTGCGGATTAGACATAGCACGACATGGGAGTATCACTAGTCATGAGCATCTAACAACCGATCAAAAGGTAGGAAGAGTCTACATAGTCTATTACAACACTAATCAAGAGAAAATAAGATAGGGGAAAAGCACTGGACTGCGAATGCCGAGCAGCTACCTAGAGAATCTCCGAACTGCCTGCGCTGGAAGAAATCAATACTTGCTAGCGGGACTTGAAGCGCTTGAATCTGCACACAAGAGTACATGGAGTAATGTAAGAACTCCGACACAGTGAGTAATAATAATAAATGAAGACTGAGTGATAAGAAATCACGTAAAAACACAATAGCATGCTAATAACGAGGCAGAGTAAAACCAATAAAGTGCAATAAAAAGTAAAATCTCATAAAAACACCTTAGTTCAGTTTAAGCTTCTTTAACATACCTTTTTAACAGTTAAACAAGTAAATGACAGGCAGCTAGAAAAGATATACACATAAGACCGCCATGAGCCCATCGGGCAACAACATGGAACAACACCAGCCCCTCTGACTATATCTCATATCACAATGGGTACCCACGCTCACTTGGGGTGTACAGATTCCGGGAGGGACCCCTTACGGCCCAAGCGCAATATCAAGCCATCTTGTAGCATAATCAATAGGCTCTCGGCCTCATATCAACAAGAATCCTCGTGGCATACAATCTCAGGCCCTTGGCCTCATAATCATAAATCAGTGTATCCTCACAACGCAGGCCCTCACCCTTACTCAACCAGAATCTCATAAGCCACTCGGGTACAGTAAAATATGATGCTCTGCCCAAATTATCATTTAATATATCATTTAATATGTTAAAACAAAGTAAACATGGTTTAGTTATGAAAATAATAGAATATAGCATGACAGAGTACAAGTATAAAGTTAAAACAATGAGAAAATGTTATAAAAATCCCCTAAGGGTCCAAATAGTTGGCACGAGGCCAAAATATGGTATGTTGCCCAAAACACGATGATATCAAATAGTTTTCAATAAATTACACAGTAAAACAGTCATTCAGGATGGTCTAAGTCACAATCCCCAGCGATGCACTATCCCACGCTCGTCATCTAGCGTGTGCGTCACCATACATAATACACCGATGAGTAATTCGAGGTTTCATACCTTTAGGACAACATTTAAAATCATTACTCACCTCAATCCGGTCCAAGCTCTAGCCCCCGATGCCTATGCCCCTCGAATACGGCCTCAACTCTTTTTGAATATATCCAAAATCAAAATCACGACGTCAAAATATGCTAAAGGAACAAAGCCCATGAAAAAATAATCAATGTACAACGTAAATCCCGAGATTCACCAAAACCCTTTCCCTGAGCCCACGTCTTGGAATTCGATAAAATTTACATCAATATATTCCTTATCTCTCCACGAGTTCATACATATCAAAAGTCCCAAAATTTCACCATATATGGCCCCTCAAATCCTCAAGTGAAGATCTCCAATACTAAGCCATAATTTCCAATTTTTAACCCTTAATTTCCATTAATCTTAGGCCTAATAAGTTTAAAAATGCGATAAAATCGATTATTAGGCTAAAAAGTCTTACCTCCAGATGTTATCCCTTGAACCCCTCTTCAAAATCTCCCAAAAATCTCCATAACTTACTTGAAATAGTGAAGAACAACTCAAAAATCGCGAAGGAATCCTTTTATACCTTCTGGCACAGGCTTTTCGTACCTGCGGTCTAGCTACCGCTTCTGCGGTCCAAGATGCCGCATCTGCAGTCCTCACTTAAATCCTCAATTTCCGCATCTGCGATGCACAATCTGCACCTGCTCCATCGTAGGTGCGGTTCCTCAACCGCTTCTACGGTTCCTGCCTTCCAAGGATCTTTTCGCTTCTGCTACTGGTCTTCCGCATCTATGGGGGTCGCACCTGTGGCCTCCCAAATGCAGATGCGGTTATGACATCAGTCCTAAAACTTCATCTACCATTTCCAGATTCTAAATTTTCCGCCAACTATCCGAAATCAACCCGAGGCCCCAAACCTCATTCAAAAGCACAATATAGTGTTATACAATTATTTAAACTTGTACCAATTCTCAAAACACCTCAGACACATCGAATCAACCAAAACAGATCAAATTCGAGCCTAAGGTTCCAAAATCTTCCGAATTACGCTTTTGATCAAAAACTATACCGAACAACATTCGAATTACCTTAAATTTTGCACGCACATCCCAATGGACCTGCTATAACTCCCGAAATTTCATTACGACCCCTTTATCAAAATCCGACCAATCAACCGAAAAACTCCAAAATTCTAATTTTGCTAGTTCAAACCTATTTCTACTCCGGACATCCAAAATATATTCCAATGACACTCCTAAGTCCCAAATCACCTTCGAAAGCTATCCGAACCATCGGAAAACACATTATGGCCCTTTAACCCATAAGTCAATATCCAGTTGACTTTTCCAACTTAAGCTTCCTCAAGAGACTAAGTGCATCAAATCTTACTAATACCTTTCCAAACCCGAACCAATCAACGTGATCATACATAGAACCGATAACCAAAACAATAAGAAATAAAAATGGGGGAATTAGAGCGATAACTCATGAAACAATAGGTCAAGTTGTCACAATCAATTTTCTATCTTTTCCCAACACATTTTTCATATAATCAAACGTTGAGAAATTATGGGGTGGCCTGTTTATTAATTCATCCAACAATTTACGTGTGCATACATAATTCTAGCCTTTATTTGAACACCACACATATAAGAGATGTTTATTATTGCACGAACAAAGTTATAAAGCGATTAATATGCAAAAAAGTCGCGATACTTGAATTAATAATCACTGGAAAATTTGATACATGTGTTTTTGTGAATTTATGATTCATCACATTAAAAATATTGATATATGATATGCATAATAAAAATTTACAATCTTATCGTTGTTCGGTAATGAGGTAATAGAAAAACAAAAATAAAGTTATTTTGATATTTGAGGTTTTTTTATTCCCATAAAGCTTATTCTCGATATCTCATGGTATAAAAACAACATTAGAATTGGGGTATAAAAGAAAACAAAATGCAAACCTAGCTAACATAATATGAAACTTTATACCAGAAATATCTTCTTAATCCAAGTAAGAAAAAACGAATGCTTAAGGAGTTGATTTTTCTGTATAAAGTATAATCTATCATAGCTCAAGCTAAATGTATTATGCCATTAACTTATGACATGGCACTCAAACAACATGAAAAATTTCATTGAGAGGAATCAACAAAGAAAAGAAAAACGGATCAACAATATCAACATATATATTAGAAAGATTGTCCTCGATTTGAGGAGTGTCCACATGAGTTCATCCTAGCGACAAAGTTAGAAATTCCCTCAAGAGTGTTTAAATATGAAAGAAGCAAAAAAAAAAAAAACCCTATAAAGAATATTTAATATATGTTATATACCTCTAAAACTATATGCAGTAAAAATAGGGGCTACCCGATTTTTCCCCTCAATAGAAAAAGTGATACCACGTCTGAAGGCTAGGATGTCGAGCTCAGAGTCAAAATTCCTTTTCAAGGTCGAGGTTGATAATACTTACTGAGGCCAGAAGAAGGCGTGCTTTGACATGACACTGATATGATTCAATAACAGAAAGAGCAACATACCCGCAACGGGTCGGAGATCACAACTTAAATTTCGAAATGTATTGGTCTTCAGTAGTTAAACAGTTGTCAAATATGATTTCTGCTAGAATTAGAAGTATACCTTATTTAGGATTCCCCTATTATAAAAAGGGGGATCCCATTCATTTGTAATGGATTCAACATTATTTTCTGATAAGAAAATATACGCATAGTATTCCCTTGCTATTTCACTTACTATTCATCAGAATTGTTTTTTTATTTGTTATTCCCATTATCATGCCTCGAGGTAATCACAGTTCGAGGTCTTGATTTTGCTAATACATTGGTTTGATCTATTTTATTCATTCATCTACCCATTTAATTCCTTATCTACTAATTGATATTGAATTAAACCACATGTCCTTAAAATCACAATACAACTTTAATTATTACTCAAATCTTAGGGTAAATAGTTTGGCGCCCACCATGGGGATAAGGATAATAGTGATTGTTTTAGTGCTGATTCTGATAACACACGTTATATTTCACACTTTTCTTGTCAAGTATTTTTGCTCTAGGTTAAGCATGGAAAACTCACAAAACACACCTGTACATGGAGATAATGGTCTCGGATTTCACAGAAAAAATGACAATGTAATTGCTCCAGGAGCCGGGGTGCCACAGGCTAATCTCGAGGGAGCACCGATCGTCGATCCACTCGATTTCAGTTTGCATGTTGCTTTAAATGGGGACCTAGGAGTGGACCCCGAAGTGAGTGTATAAAGGGAAGGACGATATGGTTATGATGATCCAAAGGGTCATCTTTCATTTTAGAATTTGACTTCGTATTTTGAGACCTTAAAAACCTTTTCTCCTCAATTTACGTGTGCGGACATGCTTCATGAAAGCACTATATAAAAATTTGAGAAAAATATTGAGTTTTGTCTTTAAAATTGATTTAAGTTTGCTTCTTTCAATATTTTACTTAAATAGATCTGGACCCGTGATTTGATGGTCCCGAAGTGTCCATAGTAAAATGTGGGACTTGGGCGTATGCTTGAAATTGAATTCCGAGGTCCCTAGCCCGAGAAATAAATTTTTGAAGAGAATGGCTAAACTGGAAATATAATAATTTATGGAAATTGAATAATATTTGAACTTGTTGGTATCAGGCCCGTATTTTTGCTCTTGAGCCAATATAGATCCGTTATAGTATTTAAATCTTATCTGTGAAATTTGGTGAAAAATAAAGTGATTTGACTTGATTCGGACATTTGGTTGGAAAGTTAGAAGTTTTGACGATTTGATCACGCGAGCAAGTTCGAATGATATTTTAAGACTTGTGTGCATGCTTGGTTTGCATCCCCGAGGGCTCGAGTGAGTTTTGGATAGGCTACAAAAATGATTTTGGACTTCGGAAAATCTTGTTGGTATGCTTCAGCTGTGGCACGCCCCTGATCTCGCAATTGCAAGATCACACATCACAATTGCGAGCCTTTCTTCGCAAATGAGACTACAAAGCTGGGCCAGCAGAGTTTACAAATGCCAACAATTCTTCCCAAATGCAAAGTAGTTCGGGGATAGGGATCATCGAAAATGTGACCACAGGTTCGCATTTACGACAGTAGCAGAAATGTGGCAGGTTCATATATATACCAAATACATAGAGTTATTTCACTGGATCAATCTTTTCCCTAAGACCTCTCTGTCTCTCTTCTCCCTCAACTCTCTCTCCTTCTATCTCTCTTCTCCTTCGTCCAGTCGTGCATCAAATTATTGCCACCCACCGCTGTCCAACGAGCAGTAATATTAGAAAATTCACTGCCGAACATCTTCTCATGTGAAGCTCTATTGGAGCCCAACCAAACAACCCCTCCCTTAACCGTAAATCACTCTTAGACATTATTGCTGCCATCTAAATCGAAAATAACCGAAATAAAACATAAGATATCTTTATGATCACACCATCACATGTAACAGGGTTAGAAGGGCCTTCATGAGATAATCGGAATAAAACATGAGGGAATACTAGACATATGGTGACCCAACATAATATATAAACTTACACATGTGACATACGAGCCTATAAGGCCAACATGATTATTTGTACACTCAAAAAATGGGCCGACACTGCCATACAAGTATTCATATACATAGAATCTGTCTACAAGCCTCTAAGAGTACATAAATGTCATAAATGTCGGGACAATCCCTACCATACTATCACGATCTTGATTTTTCACCCTCGAGAGTCATGATGGCGCCTACTAGTGAAAGCTAGGCAAGCCAACCATTTGAACAATTTACCTTTTTTCCATTTTTAATCCTTTAATAGTTATGGATCGACAATTATAAACAACGAAATTTAAACAAGCGGAAGAAACAAATAAAACCATTTAAATATTTCTAGTACAATTTCTTAAACAAAGACTACCCAGAACTAGTGTCACAACTTCACAAGCGATCAAGGAATACTACAAACAAGGTCTGAAAAATAAATGCAACACTATTTCGAAAATACGTAAATAAACAGGATGAAAGGATAGAGGGAGATGCCAGGGCCTGCAGATGCCTGTAGGACTATCTTGGTTCTCCGAATGGAATGAAGATAGCAACCCAAAGCTACGGTTCGTATGCTCCAGTACCGGGATCTGCATACAATGCAGAGTGTAGTATCTGCATAACCGACCCCATGTGCTGGTAAGTGCCTGACCTAACCTCGTCAAAGTAGTGACGAGGCTAGGACCATACTACCAAATAAATCTGTGTAGTTAAATCATATACAACGGAAAATAAAAGAAGGAACGTACAGTTAAGGATGAAAGGGGGGAACATGCTACGGGGAAACATCAAGTGATAACAGAAGGACATCAGGTGAATATAAGGAACACCATAGCTCAATTATCAACAAGAATCAGAAATAAAACAAGTGCACGGCATCACCCTTCGTGCTTTTACTCTCGTACTCACAATAAGAATTAATATAATCTGCACGGCATCACCCTTTGTGATTTCACTCTCTCCTCGCCATAAAAATCAATGCAATCAAAATGGAATTGTACATCGTACGTCACGACATCACCCTCCGTGCCTTACACTCTTCCTCACAAAATAATACTCGGTATCACTTTTCGTGCTTTAACTGTCACGTCCCAAACCCGGAAGGCGTGGTCGTCTCTCGATCGAGTGAAACCAACCGAGTAAGCCTCATCACACACTTCCTACCTAACTCATCATTAACAATGTAACTATGATTCCTTGTTACTTAGGTAATGAGAGATCATATATTCAACAGTGATAATTCTTTCTATAATACAAACTTAAATTGCGGTTAAAGTTAGGTTCCAAAATTCTCATAGAGTTCAAATTTATAGATATCATGAGTTTAGAATTAAAACATGGTTCATGGACCCCTCAAACACCCATACATAAACCACACATATTTCTAGAGCCTCTAAGGATGTAAGAAAAGACAAGCATGATAGTGCCGACAACAAAGCCCCGACTATACCTCAAATGTAGGAGTCTATAACAAAAGATGCGTAATCTAACCCATTGAAGGAGAAAGGCCACATAAAGGCTTAGGAAGAAGGTAATCCACTACACGCGATCAACACTATCTGCAATGGAGCCACCTACATTCATTAAACAAATATACCGCACCCAACAAAAGAGACGTTAGTAACATGAAATAATACTAGTATATATAACTAAAATTCCATCTAGTTAGAAAGAACTTCCATACATGAATAAAGCAATAATTAGCACAACACAAATGAGGGACTTTAAATGGCGACACATTTACAAGTAAAGGAAGCATACAATTTTCACATTGTGTTTCCATAGCTTTCATCTGTCAGGGTGTCTCATATTATTCATCATTGTTCATATTATCACTGTTAACATGAGCGGAGCTCGATCTCGACCCGATCTGCTAGGTCACCTGATTTGAGACATTCACTTCAATCACAAATTAATTACCACCATATGCGTAGCATGTCGTCCAATCTCAATCCGATTGCCTAGACCACCCTACCAAGGCGTTTCCCTTTCCCATCAATCATCTCATTTTGATCTTTGTTTTCCACAACTCGTTTCATAGGCACTTTGGGCCACAACTGTCACACCCTACATTCGGCACTAGGCCACATCTCACATCACCCCTAATTTCAATGCTAGATTTGTTGTTTAGGAAAATGGGTGTACACAAGAGTAAAAAATTTGCAAGCATGGATACAATATCCCATAAGTGGCACAGCATATGCACTTTCAATTTCCATTTAAGGTCTAGAAATTTCGATTCGTTATCCATAGTCCTTGCATCTTTCTTTAAGTTATCAAGAATATCATGTTAATCATATTGAGATATACTCTCCACACATATGAGATTGCAGGGCCAACAAAGGTGAAATAAACAGTTAATACAACAATTCGATTTTGATCTTACCGTATTCACACAGCTACCAATATAGCTCAATTTCTAAAAGACGGAGTTTTAGCCATAGATACATCAACAAATCTTTCCTTTCTCTTTACAAAATTTCAGAACTCTTAGAACATCGATCTATTGTGTAAGAATTACAAATTGACCGCGAATTAGAGACATTCTAGCTCATTTGGGCATATTATCAAACACTAAAGGTGCATTGTAAATCTTGAGTCCATTTTGAGATAAATTTCTATCATTTTATACCAATATTCCTTTCTTTTTAGTTTTCATCCTCCCCTATCTCATTACCTCCTATGCATGCAAGATATTAGCCTTATGCCCATGTATCCATTTGCTAATTACTTCTTTTAGCATAAATTTGAAACTATAGAGAAGGGTACCATTCTTACGTCTTAGGTTGAAGAGCTAGTAGCTTCAATTGACAATCTTCAAGGATTTGGGCAAGGATTTAAAGAGATATTGATGAAGATCACTCCTTCTCACTCTATAACTCCTTCCTTCTCTCTCTCTCTATGTTGTGAAAAATGACGAAAAATAGTTTGTTGGGGTGTTTTTAATAGGGTGCGGTCGGATTTAAAAATTGGAAAATAGGAGCCCGAGTCAGATCTGCGATTGCAAATAGTCAACATGAGGTCTGCAGATTGGACTGCAAAATGCTCTCCAAAGACTGGACGCACGGATTGGGTATGCAGCAGAAATTCGGTCCACATACCTGTTTTACGGTCGCATAATGTACAACAGAATAGCCCTTCACAAAAATCTTAAAGAAATTATGCGACAACTATGCGGTCCGATACTATCAAACTCAAACATATTTTTATTTCAGAAAACTCATATATATTCCAGAAAACAATTTTCTTTAATCGGGTTTCAGACATCGAAATTCGATTATGGGAAAACGGCCAAGTCCTATATTTTTCTATGGACCCTACGGGACCGTCAAATCACGGGTCCGGTACCGTTTACCAACAATGTTGAAGTAAATCAACTTAAATTTATTTTAAAGGCAAAATTTATTATTTTTCACAAGTTTTCATATGAAGGCTTTCCAGCTACTTTCTCATACTGAAAAGCAAATTGAGGTTGTTTTTAAGGCCTCGGAACACAGAATTTACTTCTAAAACAAGTGATGACCTTTCTCCACCTCTTAAGCAATCGTTCGTCCTCAAACCCACATAAGAAAAAAGTAGTTGAGTCGGTGAAACGATGGGATAACGGCTCCACATATCGGACTCGGACTCCCAGGTTGATGCCTCAGCAGGCTGACCTCTCCAATGAACATGAACATAAGGGAAACTCTTTGATAAGAACTGACGAACCTGCCGGTCTAGAATAGCTACCGGCTTCTCCACGCAAGACAAATCCTTGTCCAACTGGACAATGATGAAATCTAACACGTGGGATGGATGCCGTGATACTTTCGAAGCATGGACACATGAAACATTGGATGCACGGCTGATAAGCTCAGCTACAACGCAAGTCTATAAGCCACTTGTGATGACCCGATCCGTCGTCACGTGAGTTACCGCGTCATTTTTCCCATTTCTGCTTCTTTATGCTTCATTATAAAAGTCTTGTGTGAACGTGTTGATATGGATTGTCTTTATAAGGAAATGAGACACTTAGTCTCTTTAAGAAAGGTTTGTTTTGGAAAAGTTAATAGGATGTTGACTTATGAGTTAGAGGGCTCGAATATGGACTCCGATGATTCGTTAGCTTCGGGGGATGATTTGTGACCCAGGAGTGTGATCATAAGTGATTTTGGAGGTCAGAAGTAGAATTAGGCTTGAATTGGCGAGGTTAGCCTTTTGGCAAATTTCGGTTGATAGGTGAGATTTTGATCCGAGGGTCGAAATGGGATTTTCGCAGTCGTGTAGCTTTGCTAGGTTATTTGGGATGTCTTTGCAAAATTTCAGGTCATTCGGAGATATTTTGGTTGGGTTTTTGATCGAATGCATTTTTTGGAAAGCATTAGGAGAACTTAGGCTTGAATTCGATGTGAAATGAATGTTTTAGTGTTGTTTGAGGTGTTTTAATGGTTGGAACAAGTTTTAATGATATTATCGAGGGCGTTGGTGTTTTTTGTTGAGTCCTGAGGGGGCCTCGGGGTGAGTTCATATGGTTAACGGGAAGTTTTGGCTTTGGAAATCTAAGAAATTGTAGTTGCTTCTGGTATTTTCACTTTTGTGGAATTGGGACCGCGGAAGCAGTACTGCAGAAGCGAGAGAAAGGCCATAGAAGTGAGATTTTGGCCTGGGTGCCTTTTTTCGCAAAAGAGGAATATTTCCACAAAATCGGGAGTCGTAGAAGCAACATTTTGACCGCAAAAACGGTCCTGGCATTAAGCGAAGCTCCACAAAAGTGGAAAATTTCTGCAAAAATGGGAGTTGCAGAAGCAACATCATGAGCACAGATGCAGTAATGCCTGGGAAGAGCTGTTTAATTCTATCTTTATGAATTTTTTAAAGGTTTCATATATTAACTCGGACTTGGAGGATTGTGGGCGATTTTGAAGAGAGATTTCAAGGGGTTTCGATAAGGTATGGATTCTTGGACTTAAAATATGAAACCCCGAATTTGCACATTGTAGTGCTGTATTTAGGTGACCTACACACCAGATAACCATCGTGGGGTGGAGCACCATTGGGAACTGTGACTTGGTCTGTCCCGATAGATGAATTTACTGCGTATTTGATGGAATATCACCTGTTATCATTATGCTTTGAGCTGACAGTCATACTTGGGCTTCGTGCCAATTGATTGAATCCTTCAGGGATTGCTATTACTGGTGTCTTACCTATTTTACGTATTATAGAACTCAGTCCTAGTATTTAATATTATTTTTCAAATTCAACCATATTTTCTCAATCTTGAAACTTAATTAATATTTTTACTAAGGTTTGGGCTAAATACTTCTATATTATTGTGCCCGAGGGGCTTAAATGATTTCGGACTTAGAATGGGATCGGGCTGCACACCGCAACGGTATTGTGTTGATATTGATATGAGGCCGAAGACCAGGTTGATGCCACGAGATGGCTTATTATTGCGCTTGGGCCGTAAGGGGCCCCTCCTGGAGTCTGCACACCCCCAGTGAGCGTCGTAGATGATAAATAAATGGAGCGGGCTGCATGCTGCAACGAGTACTAGAGAGTACCGGACGATGTGTTGCATTTCATATTTGACTGCCATTTACTTACTTATCTGTTACAGTATTTCCTTAATTGTTTTCATTGGCTTACAGACTTTATACTGCTTGGTTTACGTCGCTGCATTTATAGAATTACTTTGTGGCTACTCAGGATTTCTTATTCTCAGACTTTATTTATTTTTATTACTCACTAGGTCGGAGTACTCACATTACTCCCTTTACCTTGTGTGCAGATATAGGGGCATCTAAGGCTGAGTGAGGACTTCTCTATCGAGCAGCTTATTCTAGTTATTCAAGGTAGCTGCATGACGTTCGCAGTCCTGATTTTCCCTTATATCTTATTTATTCATTTCCTCATTTCTTTAGAATGATATGTAGTAGGTTGATACTCATGTATTAGAGGCTCACACTTGTGACACCAGATTCTTCGGTATGATCTATGTTAATTAATTCATGAAATGTATAAAAATGGTTGAGGTTATTAAATTGGTCGGGCTTGCCTGGCAGTATGTCAGGCGCCATCATGAACGGGCTTGGTGTCGTGAAACCACCTCTCCCACTCGATCAAGAATCTCAAACGAGCTGATGAATCTAGGGCTAAGCTTGCCTCTCTTCCCAAATCTCATCATGCCCTTCATAGGTGACATCCGAAGCAATACCTGCTCACCGACCACGAATGCCAATTCATGAACCCTTCGATTGACATAACTCTTTTGCCTGGACTGAGCTATACAAATCCCATCCTGAATTATCCTAACCTTGTCCAAGGCATCCTATACTGTATCCGTACCCAACAACTAAGCCTCTCCCGGCTCAAACTATCCAACCGGCGACCGACACCGCCTACCATTTAAAGCCTCATAAGGAGCCCTCTGGATGCTTGACTGGTAATTGTTGTTGTAGGCAAACTCTGCTAAAGGAAAAAACCTATCCCACGAGCCTCTAAAGTCAATGACACAAGCTCGGAGCATATCTTCCAAAATTTGAATAGTATGCTCGGGCTGCCCGTCCGTTTGAGAATGAAATATTGTGCTCAACAAGGCCTGTGTGCCCAACTCATGCTGGAATGCTCTCCAGAATTGTGTGCGTACCTCGGTCCGAAATGATAGACATAGGAATACCATTAAGATGAACAATCTCCAGGATATAGATCTTAGCTAAACTCTCAGAAGAATATGAGATTGCCATAGGAATGAAATGTGCTAACTTGGTCAGCCTATTAATAATAACCCACACTACATCGAACCTCTTTTGAGTCCGTGGGAGTCCAATCATGAAGTTTGTAGTGATATGCTCCCACTTCCACTCTGGAATCTCAATCTTCTGGAACAAACCGCCAAGCCTCTGGTGCTCGTACTTAACCTGTTTTCAATTCAAACACCGAGCCACATATGCAACAATGTCCTTCTTTATTCTTCTCTACCAATAATGCGGCCGCAAATCCTGATACATCTTTGCGGCGCCGGGGTGAATAGAGTATCGGGTACTATGGGTATTCTCTAAAATCAACTCCTGAAGCTCATCCACATTAGGCACACAAAATCGATCCTGCAGCCTCAAAACTCCATCATCTCCTAATGTAACCTCCTTGTCACGTGCTCCACAATGTCTCTAAGGACACACAAATGAGGATCATCATACTGCCGATCTTGGATACGCTCCAATAAAGAAGAACGAGCGATTGTGGAAGCTAACACACTGCTAGGCTCAAAAACATCCAACCTCACGAACTGATTGGCCAAAGCTTGAACATCTAAAGAAAGCGATCTCTCACCGACCGGGATATACGTACAACTGCCCATACTGGCTGACTTCCTAATCAAAAAATCGGCCACCACATTGGCCTTTACCAGATGATATAAGATGGTGATATCATAGTCCTATAATAGCTCCAACCACCTTATCTGCCTCAAATTTAGCTCCTTCTACTTGAACAAGTACTGTAGACTCTTGTGATCTGTGAACACCTCACATGACACGCCATATAGATAACGCCTTCGAATCTTTAACACATGGACAATGGCTACTAACTCCAAATCATGAACCGGATAGTTCTTCTCATGAGTCTTCAACTATCGCGAAGCATAGGCAATGTCTGTGAGCATGTGATTTTTGCCCTATATGAATTACTCCCATAAATCAAAAACAAAATTATTTCTTTTGCTTATTTGCAATTTTGGGGAATTCCGTGGCATTTTTTTGTCATTGATTTGCATTTGTTTGTCCATATTTATTTTATTTTAATTAATAGAAAATACAAAATATGGGGCATTGCATTTAGAATCTAATTTTACTTGTTTTTTTGGAATTAATTAGTAATTAGGAGTTTACAAAAATACAAAAACCAAAAATAGTTTACTTTTGTCTTAATTTTTGGAATTTCGGTAGATTTCTTTTAGATTTGGGATTTAATTAGTTGTGACAATTGTAGAATTAATAGGATAATTTGGCTAGGTATTAAGTTTGGTTTCTTTTTTGTTTTAAAAGGTAAAGGAATTAAAAAGAAAGAGAAAGTTTTTTTTATAAGAAAAGAAAAGAGAAAGAGTAGAGGAATTTCATTTTGGGCATTCTTTTAATTAAGCACACCCCAACCGAAACAACTCCTCCCCAAACCCATTTAAATCGAGCCCAATTCTGCCTAGACACGGTCCAGATTCCCCCCTTTCTTTTAAAAGAAACGGCATCGTTTGTTTTTGTTTGAATCCTGGTCGTTGATATCCTTAAAATATAATGGTTAGGAACTAGGTTTTTGTTTGTATATATATGTTGGAAACACCCCCTTTCATCCTCTATCTCACCCTCTCACTTCAGACACTCCAAAACCCAAAAGCCACCCTTAAATTCCCACCACCTCCCCTGGCGGCGCCGACTCTTTTCCCCACCAAATCAGCACCCCAGCATCTCCACGATTCTCTCTTTAATAATCCATAGCTGACAACCCTCGAATCATCCTCCATCTTTTTGAATCTCAGATCACCATCGAGCCCTAAAGGTAAAGATCAAGTTCCTATATTGTTCTCGGTTCAAAATGATTTTAGTAGTGCGCTCTCTATGAGAACATACAATTAATATACGTTTAAACCAAATACACAAAGGTTTAGGATTTGAGTTTCTTTTGTCTTGGTTCAAAATTGCAGTAAGTTTTCTCTTTGTTTTGTAAATCGGCTTTATTTTAGCTTTCATTTATTGTCTTCCTCTCTACTTTCTCCTTATGAATTGATTCTTTTAGCATTCCTTTTACATGCATATTGAGTTTTAGGAATTTTTTTTATTGTTAATTAGTTTTCCTATTAGATAACAGTGATCTCCGTTAGTGTTAGTTCTATAATTGTAAGAAAAGGAAAAAGAGGAAAAGAAAGACGTTAAATGGCTTGATTGTTTCTACTTTATTGTTGATTCAATTAGGGGTTTTGGTTAGATTTTGTTTCGGGCTAGGGTTGGTTACCACTAAATTTTGGGCTAGTTTGGATTATTCCAGGAAATCAGCAAGCCCAGTATTAATTTACTTTGGTCTATTCGACCCTTGAATTAGGTTATTTGTCCCAGACTTTTGTTTGGTAGAATAAAGGTAAATTCAGGGGTATTAGGGGTAATTTAGGAAATTTAGTTTAGGGAATCTTTGGTATAATTGATTTTAGAAGCCTCCAGTATGAGTCTTAGGAGAAATTAATGATTTTTGGTGTTAAAACTTTGGTAGAAGTCAGAAATCTAGGGGTATTTAGGCTAAAATAAAAGTTCAAAAATGGATTAAGGGTGCAAAGCTACACCAGCAGGGCTGCCCTATTGTTGAGCATATATAAGGTAGCATTCTTGCCTTTCAAGAAAAGGGGGAGAGAGCTAAAATTCAGAAGAAAAAAAATCCAAACGGTTGAAAATTGATAAAACACGACACTGTTTCATTGAGCTTCTTTTGATTTCAGAAAAGCCTTCATTTTCTAAAATACTTTCGAGTATCCTGAGAATCAAAATGGATCAAGTAGTGTTAGTTTTCGTACTTTAGTTGAAGCTTGTCGAATCACTGTTTTCTCGAGTTGTTCTATGCAATCCTCAAATTCTGGTTCCTGAAATGGTTTTTTAGCTATCTGGGGTTAAGGTGATTTAAGTATGATATTCTTAAAGCAGGATTTGAGGTTTTTGGGGTGTGGATTTTTGATTTCTGATCATCAACTTCTTGGCTAAAGTTATTTTCTATGGTTTATCTCTACTGCTGAACACTGTTTCTCTTGTTGCTAAGATTTTCCTCCTTTCTCCTTTGTGTTCCAGGTACTTCTTAGATATCATTAACGTTGAAGTGCATCATGAGAAAACTTTGTAATTGATGGGCATTTTGGGACTTTGATAGCTATGAATGTTAATTCATGATGCAGTTTTTTTTTGAGTTTTTTTTGTATTTCTTTATATGCTTCTATTCTAGTTATGGTTTTGGATTCTAAATATGAACCGAATTGTTCTTATTTCATATAGGTTACTTGAGGTGCTTTAGTTGTGAAGATTCAGTTGGGGTCAGTAGAGATTTCAGTCCTGTTGTTTAATTGGTTGAAATTATTTGGCTTGGTTTGTAGTCTTATACCGTAGGTGCAAATGTATTGGTCTAATGGAATTGATTTAAGTAGTCGTGTTCAAGTTTGCACTCACATAACAGAAAACACGACTCTATGATTTCATCATTTGCTTTGCACGGGTGTATACTGGATTGGTTTCCCAGTAATTAAGAAGAATTTGTTTTCAATAAATCAGTTCTTCATATTTGGCTTGGTTTTTCTCTTTGAAAGTGTTGAATCCTTGCTAGTTCTATAATCACGAGGTTTGGCTTTAAAACAATGGATAATTCGTGCATGGTCGTAATTGAAAGTCATATTCCATTTTACAACATATGTAGTGTTTTTAGAATAGTTTTGGGTTTTGAATCAATGGATATTGGTACTTGTGCAATTTCGATTTTGAATGTTAATTTATGTTGAAGCATGCTTTTGGATTCCCACCTGGCCCAAACGTGATTGGCTCTCATTTAAACCGTCTGTTGTTGTGGGGATTCAGAGTAAGCGCCCCTTTCTTGAAGTCTATTTGGCGTGATCTCATGAACTTGGGCTCGTTCGTAAGCCCAACTGAAGCATTCATTTCAGATATAGCCACGACCAGTCTTTACGTTGGGCCATTGGTTTCCTTGCACCGTAAGAATTAATCCCTCCCCCGCATGAGATCTTTGTTAATTACTTAGGATTTCCATGTTGTGTAATATTAATGAACCTTCTTGGTTAAAATTGAGGTGCCCCGTGCTGAACAAAAATCTCAATTGCATGTCTCTCATTTTATAAATCTTGCTCTGGTCCTTGGAATCTGAGGTGCACCACTTAGCGAATTTTCGTGACTCTCGCAAATCAAACATACGAAATTTCTTCACGCGCGTTAGTTAAGTAATATACCTTTCTAAAGTCTGGTGCGCATTTATGTGACCTAATCTATATCCCAACGATATTAAAATATGTCAAAAACCACGGGTGCATTTATGTGACGTGGTTCGAGACGTGTTTTGATAGTGTTGCAATTATCTTTAAAAAATAGTAATAAAAGCGGTTAAAAAGATTAAAAATTCACATGGATTCGTAATTGTATAAAATAAGATAATTTAAGTCAAATATAGCAGTTCAGCGACCGTGCTAGAACCATGGAACTTGGGAGTGCCTAACACCTTCCCCGGGTTAACAGAATTCATTAATCGGATTTCTGGTTCGTGGACTGTAAACAAAGTCATTCTTTTCCTCGATTCGGGATTCTAAACCGGTGACTTGGGATACCATAAATCTCCCAAGTGGTGACTTTGAATCTTTTAAATAAATCCCATTTCGAGTGTCTCTAAATTGGAAACAACTCCCTTATCCACGCCCTCCGTCGGGTTGTGGGTAGCCAAAAAGGAGGTGAGACAGCTCAGGCAACTCTGCTGGAGAGGGAACCCTGAATCTATGGTTCAGAGTTCAAGAATTCGAGCTTAGAATAATTGTTGTATGTGGCTTTGTTTATTATCTTCTTTTACATGCTGGCTTAATGAGAAAAATGATGCGTTTACCGCTTTGATCTGAACTGTACATATAAACTTTTACGAAACCCGTCTCTTCTCACCTACAAGGATGTGCTTACTGGTTGAGACTCCCTATTTTGTTAGTGTCATAACCTGAAATAAGAAAGAGGCCGGATAAGTTACTAAGCCGGATAGCCTTTTGGTTCCCGATAAGCAGCCCCCTCCTCGACTCGAGTCGTTCACTCGGGTACACAGTCTAGACCCTATACCTAGGTTTTAACTTAGATTAACTTGACCTCATGGCGGATCCCTAGTAGGAATATTTATCTGCATCACGTGCATTTGACTTAGGGGACTCGACACAGGGGTTGGGTCTGTCTAGGACAGGTAGCCTGATATGAAAAGACCGTCCCAATACATGGTTATATGTGCATTTAACTGCTTGGGATTTGCATATTGACCGGCTTTCGAATAAGGAAAGAAAATTTGAGAAAATAGTAGCATTAGGGTTGGTCGAGATTAGTCATTTGTCTTATAAAACCAATGCTCAAATAGCATCGAAATGTTGTCGGATTTTTGAAAAAAAAAGCAAAAAAGAAAAAAAACAAACAAACAAAAGAAAATGGGGCTTTTTAAAGTATTGATTTTGATAAATTGTTTTGCTCGAACTACGCCGGTTTGATTCTCGTGGGAAGCGAGATACGTAGGCAACCCGTATCGGGTCCAACCTCCCTTTTGCAAAAAATAACCAAAACTAGAAAAAACAAATGTCCGATTTTATTCATTTTCCCAAAATAAATCGGGTGATGCCGTTACTTCCAGAAATAGCCGAACGTTACCGAAAGGGACGTTGGAAGGTGGACTTCGCACAAATGGCCACCTCCGAGTCTTATTTTGGCTAGTAAACGAGCACAACCTTAAAATCTTCCTTCGGAAGTGCTGCAAGGCCATATTTGCAAAGCTGGGCCCTGATTTTAGAAAATAAATTTCATATAAGAAAATGCCAGTTTTAATATTTTGTGGAGTCAAATAGTAATTTTGATACTAATTTGCCTTAATAAATGTGCAGAATGAGCACGGATTATTATTTGCCGATAACGTTCATGAACAAAGTTCCATTGGAGCTAAACACGTGGTGGAATGACCTGGGGGAAGCGGGGCTAAATAGGGTCAACACACATTTGGGAGGACTTACTGGGTCGCTGAAAATTAACCCAAGGAGAGATGTTATAAAGGCATTGATCAAGTTTTGGGACTCCGCTCACAGTGTCTTCCATTTCTCGAATTTTGAACTCACACCAACATTGGAGGAAATAAATGGATATATTGGGATCCCTACAATTCCTTTGAGACAACAATACCTGATTGCACCAAGAGCCCTTACCGTGCACAAGTTCCTGGACTCCTTAAAAATCCGTTGGAAGGTTCACAATCCGGACTTGTCAGCCGGCTTCTAAACTACGCAGATTATATATCAGAGGTACGAGCATATAGGGGGATTCAATAACCCGGACAACTATTATGGGAGGAGCATCAATGTTTTGTATTCATGGTATTCTTCTTGGGTCTTTTGGTGTTTCCGCGGTAGGACGGAAATATTGACATATGGATAGCAAGGGTTGTCAGTATTTTAATGACTCAGGACAAGAGCACCCTCGCTCCTATGATCTTATCCGAGATCTTCCGTGCTCTCGCCGCCTGTAAAGCGGGAGGAGATTTCTTTGAGGGGTTTAACCTATTGTTACAAATACGGAGGATTGAGCACTTATGTCACCGGCCTCGGTTCATGAATTATGGGTCACCAACGAAGAGCTGCATAGAAGAATTCTACAATAGGGTTGATGGGTTTAGGTTACCTGAGGGTGTCACAGAATGGATGTTACATCTCCAAGTTATTACTGCAAATCAAATAGAGTGGACCTTCGGGTGGCTCACCGTCGATGAAATTGTGTATATGCCAACAACCGGACCTCATTTCCTTCTAATGGATCTCCGAAGTATCCAACCCTATGTTCCATATAGAGTGCAAATGCAATTAAGTAGATGCCAAATGATTCCCAGGGACGAGGATATTAGGCGCCATGCAGCTGAGATGTGCCCCAATGGTCAATTCCCTCAATCCGTTGTGCGCTAAATCTGGAGCAAATGTCAATATTTGACAGCGGATACCCAGGTACGCAACGTATCTAAAGGAGAGGTTGCACCGGTATACATTTCTTGGCACAGAAATGAAACAAAGCCTGGGAGGCCAACTAAAAGACCGCATCTCCAAGAATTTGTTGAAACATCACAAGAACAATAGGATTGTCTAGCCAAGGAAAATGAGTATAAAGCCACCATAGGAAGATTAGAAATGAAAGTCAAGGAACTTCAATTTGAAAATGGTTTGCAAGCCGCATCAGATGAGGGAGAAAAGAAAAGATTAACCAAAGAAAACGAGGTGTTGCAAGCCCAAATCCAGAAGATGAAAGCAGCCGCAGAAAATCCTCCTAGGAGCACGAAGGATGAAAAACTCATGGATAATTATAAGAAAAAAGTGACCGAATATGGGTTTGACTTGAACAAGGTGGAAGGCGAGCTATCCAGGGTTCGGAAACAATTAGCTAAAAATGCGGAGGAACGAAGCCACATCATTGAGTAATTAAATGAAAATAATGACGATGAGGTTGCTGGGTTAAAACGGAGAGTCATCATGGTTGAGAACATAGTATCCAAGCAAGTCCGGGACCTTAAAACCGAGAGAGAACATTGTTATGCAGCGATAGCAAGGTTGGAGAGGGATTTGAGGCGATTGTAAGAACTTAATGAGGTAGCTGAGCAAACTTTAGAGGCGAAGGTTGAACAAATTGGGCGTTTGTTGAAGGAAAAGGGTGTTATTAGGGAAATAGTACGGCCGATTGCAGACTACATCACCACAAAGTGCAACCATTGCGAGTATCTGACAAGATCCATGTTCTTTGCCGCCGTAATGACCTTTGTGTGGCAAGTGATGGAAGACCTCCATTGCCTCCAGGGGAGTTTAGCACGCAAGCCAGTGGCAAGTCCCTATAATGCCCCGCGGGGCCCAGGAGCACTTGAAGCATTAATGTATTCATAAAGATTGACTGCCTTTTGTCAAAATATATTTTAAAGTCTATTAGTTTAACTAGGAGTCTGTATTTTCTTTATGCATATAAGATCAATTGGCGAGGTTCATTCCTCAGCGTGGGAATCTTTATGGAAATAAAAACTTGTTTTGTCGAGGAAATTTCCCTCGTCGTCTGCCAGAGCGTTGCCCCCTCCTATTCGAGGTTTTTCCTCACCCCACAAGCACCTAACTGTCCTTTTGCTATTCCTTCGGTTTGCCTCCACGAATGCGCCACTTATGAGCCCTACTCATATTCTAAAGGCTCTACTTCAATTCAAGCACAAGCCTCCATTCTATTGCATAACTTAAAAAAGCTATAAATGAAGTACCAAAGTGGTAGGGGGAGCGATACGCTTTTGTTACCGGCGAAGACTTCCAAAGTCCACTAGTTAGTTGTTTTTCGAGTATGTAGTTTGTTTTATCCAAGCTTGTTAGCTTCTTGTTTACTCTAACACCTTTCGAGTCCTTGTAATTAAAATATGTTGTTATGAAAATGGAAAATTTCCCAAATAGTTTATGCTACGCTTTCTACTGGCAAGAACTACGCTCAATCTGATTCATGCGAGGACACGATAGGTAGGAAATTTACATATGATTCAACCATAATTGAATACGATGAAAGAGGAAATGATTGAGATAGGAAAGAGGGAGAGAATAAGGCTAAACCAAATGGAATCTTCACAAATAAAAGTCGGGATGACGCAAGCAACAAATGGATGTATGGACTAACTGTCATTCATGTGCATGCATACCCAATATGTGGCGGCTTATGTGTTAGAGCCTAACCATTAACGAGTTTTTGGTGTTGCAATTCCAGTTCCAAATTAGATAGGTGATTATTACTCGCAGCATTCTGGCAACCCACTCCTACAACACGCTGTCGAAAAGCAAGCAAGTCATGGCCAATTAGGAAACCGATGTCAGCATTATTTACCCCTCGAAGGAAGAAGAGGAATTGGATGTTAGTGCTATGATTGAGGAATTGTATAAGCTTAAGCACGAAATGGCTGAGATGTAACAGGCATGGACAAGAGGACAGCCGCCCTCGACCTATCCTGACAATCCAACCTTCATCCCGCCACTGGCCCAAGCACCTGACCGGTCCACCACCGATCCGCCCTCGAGTTTTCCTATCTACTCACAACATCAGGACACCACCTCTCAACCACCAGCCCCACTACCCAAAATCACTCCTCACCCTCCTCCGCCAGTTTCCCCCATCTATGTGGCACCTCCGCCTCATACACTTCATAGGTCATCAAGTGAACCACTGCTTCAAGATTTTGACCCTCAATGCTATCCACCAGAACCTGCTTACTAAACCCAGGAACATTACTCCTATGCTCTTCATCCTTAAATCCCAATGGGAGTTGAAAAACCGATCAAAAATTCTGAGCATGAAGAAGTACTTAGAAAGGTCCGGATGGAAAAATTCTTCAGGGACGTGCGGGGATTAGGTGGCCAGGTGAGCGTGGCATTCAAGGATATTAGTTTATTCCTGGACGTGTAGCTGCCTCCAGGTTTCAAAATGCTTAAATTTGACTTATATGATGCTCACGATGATCCAGTTGCGCATTTAAGAGGGTTTTGCAGCAAAATGAGGGGAGCAAGAGGAAAGGATAAATTGCTAATGGCATACTTTAGCCAGAGTTTAAGTGGGTCGGTACTGGAGGGGTATACTCGACAGGATTCCAATCGATGGTATACTTGGGATGACTTGGCACAAGCCTTTGCTTGTCACATTCAATATAATCTCGAGATTGTCCCGGATAGTCTATCTCTGATGAAGCTGGAGAAGAAACACAATGAGAGTTTCAGCGAGTATGGTTTCCGGTGGAGGGAACAAGCAGCTAGAGTTGATCCTCCCATGAAGGAGAGTGAGATGGTCGATTGTTTTTTACAGGCTTTGGAACCTACCTACTTTGGGCATTTGGTGTCAGCAGTGGGTAAGTCTTTTAACGAAGTGGTCAAGATGGAAAGTATGGTTTAGGAAGGACTCAAATCAAATAAAATCATGAGCTACTCTACAGTTAAGGAAACTACTCAGGCTATCCAGGGCGGAGCTGGGGGAGCCTTCGGGAAACAGAAGAAAGAGGACGCAGCGACAGTGGAGTTGGGAACTTAGTTCAGTACTCGAGAACTATATCATTATGCCCAGCCCCGTTCTTATCCCCAAACATACCCACATACTCCATACATCCTACCACAACATTACAATACACCACCAGAACTTCACTTCTCAGTCCATCATGCGCAATCATATACCCAACCTCCTCCTCACGCACAATGACGTGAGCCACCCTCTCAAAAGATTTAACCAACTCCATAACATCATTACCCACCTCTGAGAGCTTACCAACAACCCCCGAGGCCCGCCTTCCGAGGCAATCCAGTCCTGAGAAATGAGAGGGTATATAAAAAGAAGACTTTCACTCCGCTGGGAGAATCTTATACTAGCTTATTCCACAGGCTGCGACAACTGGATATGTTCTGGTGCACCTGGGCATGACACCAAAAAATGTTGGCATTTAAAAAACGCTATCCAAGAACTTATTGACTCCCGCAGGATTGAGGTGCAGACTCCGGAGGCGCTCAATATTAACAAAAACTCGCTGCCAGCCCATTAAGAAACCAACATGATTGAAATTGTGGAGAGAAGGGGAGAGTCCAGAAGGCCTTCACAAACAGTAATGATGAAAAAAGCCAGTGAGAATAAGACAACCGAGGTTGCAAGCAGTGAGAATCTGGTAACAGGGGTAAAAGAAGGCAATAAAACTTTCATAGTTCAGGGGAGCTCAGCATGCGCGGTTCCGCCAAAGCGGGAACATGCAAAAGTAACAGTACATGGAATAACAAAAGAACCTGTCGTAGTTGTGGAAGGTGTCCGCATTGAGCCAGTTATTATGAAACCAGTGATCTAGCTACCCATCATCAATAGCAAAGCCGTTCCTTGGAGATATGAACAAGCAATAGTGATGTACAAGGGGAAAGAAGGGAGAGAGGAAGTGTGTGAGCACGGGATTTAAATCGTTCAGGACGGTACTTTGCCCCTGAAGAATTGAGGTAGGGAAGAATTGCAAAAGATAACCCAGAACCTGTAAAGAAGTCTATTTCAGAAGAAGAGGCGAAAGAATTCTTGAAGAAAATGAAAATGCAGGACTACTCCGTCATAGAGCAGTTGTGGAAGACACCGTCTCAAATTTCTTTGGTGTCCTTGCTTATCCACTCAGATGAACACCGACGAGCGTTTATGAATATTTTGAATGAGGCTCATGTCCTAGACAAGATAACGATGAATCATTTGGAAAAGATTGCAAACAAGATATTCAAGGGTAAACCAGGTCACATTCTCTGACGATGAGTTACCCATGGAGGGTACTGAGCACAACCGGGCTCTTTATCTAACTCTGAAATATGAAGATGCTATGGTCACCCGCATTTTGGTCAACAAAGGGTCCAGTGCACACATTTTCCCACTATCCACATTGACCAAGTTGAAGGTGGAAACTGAAAGAGTCCGCAAGAATAACATTTGTGTTCGAGGCTTTGATGGCGGAGGCAAAGACATTGTAGGGGATATAGTGCTGTAAGTAACTATAGGGCCCGTCGAGTTCAGTATGGAGTCCAGGTGCTGGACGTAGAAGTCTCTTATAATCAATTGTTGGGCAGGCCTTGGATTCATGCATCCAAAGTAGTGCCATCTATACTACATCAGATGGTCAAATTTGAATGGGACAGACAAGAGATTGCCGTGAATGGTGAAGATAATCATTTTACTTCAGGCTACCCGATCGTACCTTTCATTGAATCTGAAGACAACAAAGGACCATGGGTCTACCATGTGTCTAATACAGTGTCAGTACAATAAATCCCAGAAGGTGAAGTCATCATGACCACAAGGATAGCAACTGCATCTGTCATGGTGGCTTCTAAAATGCTGAAAAATGGTTTTATTCCCGGCAAGGGGTTGGGGGCTTCTCTGCAAGGCATTGTGCAACCAGTGTCCCTTCCCAAAAATCTAGACACTTTTGGCCTAGGGTTCAAGCCCACAACCACAAACATAAGGCAAGCCAGGAAGTTGAGACAAAAGGCTTGGGTTATACCAAAACCCGTCCCAAGGTTGTCTAAATCATTTGTCAAATCCAATGCTAGCAATGGCCCTAGACCAAAGACCTACGGACCGC
Source organism: Nicotiana benthamiana (assembly GCA_034376525.1). Lineage (NCBI taxonomy): Eukaryota > Viridiplantae > Streptophyta > Magnoliopsida > Solanales > Solanaceae > Nicotiana > Nicotiana benthamiana. The sequence continues at coordinate 157,833,517 of CM067339.1, forward strand.
TGATCGACGCAGACATATATCTTGATAAAGGATTGGAAAGGCTATTCAATGAGGTTAATATGGCCGAGGCAGGTGAAGGATCAAGCAAAGCGGATCTGCAATTTGTGGGAGTATGCTCAAAAATCAATAACTGGGAAACCGCTCCTCTTCCCACTTAGAGAGAGTCGTGGTAGGCGGCTTTGATTTTCCTTTTAGTCTAGTCTGGAGTGGCGTCAGAGTTGTTAATTCAGTTGTATTTCTGTCCGTTTGGATGTGTATACTTTGTTATCTTTGAATCTAATAAAATGCAATGTCCCTTTAGTAATGCTGATAGTTTCCATTTCTATTTACTTTTCTTCCTTTTCTCTTTGTACAGTTATTTTTATGCTGGTTCCAGTGATCTGACATGCAAACTCCTCGGCCTAGTCTTCAAAACAGATTTAGTTCTGAAGTAACAATTCAGGAAATAGAACACGAAGATGAACCACTGTATGATGAGGAAGAGGCATGTGATGAGATTAGTAAAGAGTTGACACAGTTCGAAGAGAAACCCAAACCAAACCTGAATGACACAGAGGCAATTAATATAGGAAGCCTGAATAATATTAGAGAAACAAAAATAAGTGTCCATCTGGAGCCATGGCTTAGGGAAGAAATAAGTGAAGTGTTGCGTGAGTATAAAGATGTCTTTGCATGGTCCTACGACGGCATGCCCAGATTGAGCATTGATTTGGTAGTCTACAAGTTACCTACAGACCCAGCTTGCCCACCTGTTAAGCAAAAGTTTAGGAAATTCAAAACTTATGTGAGTGTGAAAATTAAAGAGGAAGTGACCAAGCAGTTTGAGGCATAAGTCATCGAAGTCACACGACACCCCACTTGGTTAGCTAATATGGTGCCTGTGCCAAAGAAGGACGGTAAAACCAGGGTGTGTGTCGATTACCCTGACCTCAAAAAAGCAAGTCCAAAAGACAACTTCCCCCTACAGAACATCCACATATTGATTGACAATTGCGCAAAACATGAAATCGAGTCGTTCGTGCATTGTTACATAGGGTACCACTAGGTTTTGATGGATGAAGAAGATGCGGAGAAAACAGAATTCATCACACCGTGTAGGACATACTGTTACAGAGTCATGCAATTTAGTTTAAAAAACGCCGGGGCAATATACATGAGGGCAATGACAACCATTTTCCATGATATGATGCTTAAAGAAATTGAGGTCTATGTGGATGATATGATAATCAAGTCCAGAAAGAAATCTAATCATGTCAAAGATCTGAGGAAATTCTTCTAGAGGCTACGCAAGTATGATCTCAAACTCAACCCGGCAAAATGTGCATTTGGGGTTCCCTCGGGAAAGTTGTAGGGGTTCATAGTCAGCAGCTGAGGCATCGAACTAGACCCATCAAAAATGAAAGTTATATAGGAGATGAAGCCACTAAAGAACAAAACAGAAGTGATGAGTCTACTAGAAGATTGAATTACATTAGTCGCCTCATTGCTCAGCTCACAACCATCTGCGAGCCCATATTTAAGTTGTTGAAAAAGGATGCCGCGGTAAAATGGACGGGAGAGTGTCAGGAGGCTTTTGATAAGATAAAGGAATAATTGTCAAACCCACCGGTATTGTTCACGCCGGAACTAGGAAGGCCTTTGATCTTATATTTGACAGTCCTGGAAAACTCATTCGGGTGCGTGTTGGGTCAGCAAGAAATTTATAGCTTACGAGGTTAAGTATACTCATCTTGAAAGGACATGCTGCGCCTTGACATGGGTAGCCCAACAGTTAAAGCATGACATGTCATCATATACCACTTATCTCATCTCATGCCTCGACCCATTGAAATATATTTTCCAGAAACCATGCCCACAGGAAGGCTCACGAAATGGATAATCTTGCTCACTGAGTTTGACATTTATCTACGTGACTAGGACTGCTATGAAGGCAGAGCATTAGAAGACCATTTAGCGGAGAATCCTATATATGAATAATATGAGCCCTTGAACACATATTTCTCGGACGAGGAAGTGCTGCACGTTAATGAAATGGAACGAGATGAGAGATCGGGATGGAGATTGTTTTTCGATGGGACTGCCAACATGAAAGGCATCGGGATAAGAGCGGTGTTCATTTCTGAAGAAGGGCATCATTACCCAGTCACAGCTCAACTCCATTTCTATGCACCAACAATATGGCGGAATATGAGGCGTGCATTTTGGTTTGAGATTTGCAGTAACATGGGTGTCCAGGAAGTCTTGGTCTTGGGATACTCGGACCTTTTGGTACACCTGATTTAAGGGGAGTGGGAGACAAGAGATTTAAAACTCATACAATACTGGCAACGCTTGCATGATCTCTGTAAACGATTCCGGTCAATAGAGTTCAAGCACATTCCCAAAATTCACAATGACGAAGCGGACGCCCTGGCCACTTTGGTGTAAATATTATGTCACCCAGACAAGGCTTATGTTGACCCAATACATATCCGGGTCCATGATTAGCATGCTTATTTCCATATGGTGGAAGAAGAGATTGACGACGAGCCTTGGTTCCACGACATCAAGGAATATATAAGTAGAGGTGTGTACCCGATACAAGGCACGAGTGACCATAAAAGAACAATCTGTTGTTTGTCAAGTGGGTCTTTCTTCACTGGAGGAATATTTTACAAAAGAATGCAAGATCTTGGTTTGCTAAGATGCATAGATGCTAAGCAGGCGACGACCATCATGAATGAGGAGCATGCTGGCGTTTGCGGGCCACACATGAGCGGATATGTTTTGGCAAAGAATATTCTCCGAGCAGGATATTATTGGCCTACCGTGGAGCGCTATTGTATCAGCTTTTTGTGCAAATTCCACCAATGTCAAGTACACGGAGACCTAGTTCACTCTCCTCCGTCTAAATTGCATACGACGTCGGCACCATGGATTTTCGTTGCTTGGGGCATAGATGTCATCGGGCCTATCGAGCCATCAGCTTCTAATGGACACAGATTTATCCTGGTTGCTATTGACTATTTTACCAAATGGGTTGAAGCCAAAACCTTCAAGGCAGTGACCAAGAAGCTCGTAGTCAATTTGTGCACACAAACATCATTTGCCAGTTAGGTATCCCCAAGTTGCTCATCACTGATAATGGGGCAAACCTCAACAGTCACGTAATGAGGGTGGTATGTCTGCAGTTCAAGATCACACATTGAAATTCTACCTCGTACTGCCCCAAAGAGAACGGAGCGGTTGAGGCAGCCAATCAGAATATAAAGAAGATACTTTGTAAAATGGTGGAAGGATCCAGGCTGTGGCATGAGATGCTGCCCTTTGCATTGTTAGGATACCGTACTACTGTCCACACTTCAGTAGGGGCCACTCCATACTTGTTGGTATATGGAACAGAGGTGGTAATATTGGCTGAAGTCGAAATCCCCTCTCTCCGAATCATGGCCAAAGCAGGAATCGATGATGAAGAATGGGCCAAAGCTCGTTGGAACATTTGAGTCTGATTGACAATAAAAGATTGGCGGCAGTCTATCACAGCCAGTTGTATCAACAAAGAATGGCCAAGGCATATAATAAGAATGTGCACCCCAGGAAGATTGAAGTAGGTCAACTAGTACTAAGACGCATCACCCCTCACCAAGCCAAGGTAAAGGACAAGTTCGCTCCAAACTGGCAAAGACCATTTATCGTATAAAGAATGTTGTCCAATGGGGGCATTGTATCTGATGGATGTGGAAGGGAAATGTGCAAAAATGGCTATCAATTCGGATGTTGTCAAAGGATATTATGTATAATTTTCTTTAGATCATTGTTTATACTCAACTTTTGTTTGTACTTGCATATTTTGAAAACTAGAATGACAAAGGCAATTTATTCGGCTATCTAAACACTTTACCCTTTGCTTACCCTTTTGAGATTTAATTATATTCTCTTCATACCCCTCTTTCTGAGTCAGTAACAAAAGTCGGAAGCACAAATAGGAAAAGGAGCGAGAAGGCAATAAAAGTAAAGGAAAGAAAATGACCAAAAAAGTATGAAAACAAAGGAAGGATAAAGATGAAAACAAAAGAAAAGAAAAAGAAAAGAAAAGAGAAAAAAAAAACAAAAACAAAAATAGAAAAGGAAGACAGAAAAAAAAAAAACAACAAAAACAAGGAATCATTATATACTATGTTTGACCTGATTCCTTTTAAAAATGATACGTAGGCAACCTCACAGTTCGGTCTCATCAAAATAAAAATCCGAAAATCCCCAAGCAAGAAACTAAGGCAGAAGTTGTGGTTGTTGTAAGAAATTTGATTCCGAAAGATGTAATTTTGAACCCATGTGAATTACTTTGAGCCTTTGATATCCATTCTTTCTAACCCTATCCAAAAGCCCACGTTACAGTCCAAAGAAAGACCTTCTGATCAGTCTTCAAAAGATGCTGAGTTGAGCAGGTAGAGGGATTCATGCCAGGGATAGCAGTTCGAGCTAGACGAGAGAGATAATAAAATGAGAGAGTCTTATTGGTGAAAACCCTCACGGGCACCATAAGGCGACGAGAATTTGAGAGAAAATAAAACGAGAGAGTCTTATCGGTGAAAACCTTCACAGGAACCGTAGGGCGAAGGTAAGGCAAAAGCAAAACATAGAAAGGGGCTATTGATGGATGAACATTGCAGGGCAGGTCGAGCAAGGGTTTGCTCGGAAGAAGTGGGATAGAAGGGTCACGAAAATAAAAGCATGGCAATGGGAGGTCAGTCATCAAAACAGATTAGGTCAACTAAGCCGAAGTTCAAGTCATGATCATGAAAACCAGCTGTTCCTCTTTAGATAAGACTTCTTTCTTTTCTTTTCAATAGTCAGTGAGTCTGGAATTCTTTACCCTAAATACCATTTAGAGTCTTTGCATTTCATCTTTCTTTCGAATCTATAGAGTTTTTGTTTAAGCAAGCGAGAGGAACTTCAAAGCCGATTATCAAACTCCCAAAGGGACAAAGTGCATGACGCCCATAGGCGTAACAAAGATAACAAGTGCGGAATATCAAAGGGAAGGATTCATAAAACTGCAATTGATAGAAGAGACAAGAATCATCAAAGTGAAGGAGTACCACATTGAAAAGGGTATGCAAATGAAACCATAAAGATTCTGGGGTCAACCGAGCATCATAGACTGGTCGGGCTATCTCAAAAGAGACGCAAACTTGGCCTAACACGAAGATAGGGAAAGGTCGTAAGGTCGCAAAGTTCGAGCAAGAATAATACATCAGTCGTCAGGAAAAGACATAAAGAATTTCGGTGAAGGATCGAGAGTGCAGCACAAGGTGGGGAGCGGAGTGAGGGTATAAGGGTCAAGAGTTAGTCAAGCATCCCAAATGGACCCGGTGGTCTCAATAAAGGGATAAGGATTTCTGGTGAATGCTCGGAAATGTAACACCAAAATGAGAAATAAAACAAAGACACAAGGAGCAAAGGTTCAGCCAAGCATAACATCCTAATTCAACAATCGTCATCGAAGGGTATAAAGTTTCTAGAAAAAGAGGCCAAATCACAACACAAAGGCGGAAATGGCCATGAGAGCTGACCCAACACGATATATACCAACCCATAAATCGCTCGGAAGGGGTATAAAAGAATTCCAAACAAGGTCGGAGGTGTAACACGAATTAGGGAATTACTTAAAGGCACAAAAAGCGAAGGCGCTATAGACATACTGGGTGATTTCAAGAAAGGGGGGCAAGGATTTTGACAAAGGAATTGAAAGGTAGCACAAAGATAAAGAAAAAGTGAAGCTGCAAGTATGGGAGGTTTAACCAAAGCATGATACATCAACACATCAATCATGGGGGGAGGACACAAAGAATTTCGGCCAGGTATTAGTAATGTGACACAATGATAGGCAGGCAAAATAAAGCCTAGAAATCTCGAGGGGTCATCTGAGCAGTTCAAGCAACTCATTTTCAATATGGGCAAGGGAACACAATGGAATACGACAACGGGAGGCTGTCTTCAACAAGAATTCCACTAGCCAACCATCGATTTTCAAACTGACAAGTTTTGTTTGAGTGACACAGGGGAAAAAATTTTCAGAAGAGACTAAGGGAGGCTGTCCACAGGAGTAGGCAGGCACACGACAGGTATGATCAAAATCTCTGGGCCCACCTGGAAGTGGGACTCAGATAAATTTCAAAAGGGACATAGTCCGTCATAAACACCCTCCCCAGCAAAGAGCACAAGGGGACAAACTTTAACTAGCCAAACCCCAATAGGAGCAGTGGAGAGTTGAAAAAACCATAGAAGTTGGGATGGAACGTAGTTTGGAACTTAAACAGGTGCGGGTAAGATGGGCAAGCACCAACACCCTCCCCTAAGAGTTACAAAAACCCTCCTGGACAACAATTACTTGTAGAAACAACCAGAAGTTAGGATTAGCACTTAAGTTGGAACCCCCAGGACCCTCCTAGAAAATAGGACTTAGATTAGATATATCCCCAAGTAGAGTCAATAAGAGTTATCAGGACCCTCCTGGAAAATAGGACTTAGATTAGATATTTCTCCAACCAGAGTCGATAAGAGTCATCAGGAATCTCCTGAAATGGGACTTAGATTTGATATTTCCCCAACAAGAGTCCATAAGAGTCATCAGGATCCTCCTGAAAAATGGGACTTAGCTTAGATACTTCCCCAGCAAGAGTCAACAGGAGTTGTCAGGACCCTCCTAGATAATGGGACATAGCCCTAATTACTAACCCCCAGCAGGCATATTCTTGTTATTTAATTAAGAGTTTTCAGGACCCACCTGGATAATGGAAAGTAGTTTTAATCACCAGTCACCAGTAGACCCCCAACAGATACAACTCGTAATAAGGCATAGTGGAAAATAATACCTTTTGAGAAACATAACATAGTCTTAAGTTGTCATCAGTTAAGAATTGTCAGGACTATTATAGACAATGGGACTTAGCTTAGTTTTAGAGATATTTGGTAAGAGGATTTGATTAACACTCACGGATCCGTCCAGCAACACAGTGGGGCAGAAAAATTTCTTATTGTTTTGTTTTAATCAGGTTTAAAGGCAGCAATTTTAGTTTATTTCATGTTTTGTTAATCAGGCGGCCACCTGTAAATCATGGGAATACATTTCAAAAGTCGAGTTTTGTAATCAAGAACCCACATGTAGAACAAGGGAATAATTTCAAAGTTTCAAGTTTTGGCAATCAGGCGCCCACCTGTGGAACAAGGGAATATTTTTCAAATTTCAAGTTTTGGTAATCAGGCGCCCACCTGTAGAACAAGGCAATACTTTTCATATTTAAAGTTTTTGTAGTCTGGCGTCCTCCTATAAAACAAAGGAATCTTTTTCAAAAATTCATGTTTTGTAATCAAGCGCCCACCTGTAGAAAAAGGGAATATTTTTAATATTTCAAGTCTTTGTTATCAGGCATCCACCTGTTAGAACAAGGGAATATTTTTCAAATATGCGAGTTTTGGTAATGAGGCATCCACCTGTAGAACAAGGGAATACTTTTCAAGATTCAAGATTTGGTAATCAGGCGCTCTCCTGTAGAACAATTAATACTTTTGAAATTTGAAGTTATTATAGTCAGGAGCCCACCTGTAAAACAAGGGAATATATTTTTAAAATTTATTTTTTTGTAATCAGGCGCCCACCTGAAGAACAAGGGAGTATTTTTCAAAATCTCAAGTTTCGGTAATCAAGCGTCCACCTGTAGAACTAGGGAATACTTTCAAATTCCAGTTTTTGTAGTCAGGCATCCACCTGTAAAACAAGGGAATATTTTTCAAAAATTCATGTTGTGTAATCAGGCAACCACCTGTAGAACAAGGGGCTATTTTTCAAGTTATAAGTTTCGATAATCAGGCACCTACCTGCAGAACAAGGGAATACATTTCAAGTCCAACAATTCGACATCAAACATCGAAGAAGAGAAAACAAGAAGTTTTACAGGAAGAAATTCAAGGCAACAAGAAGTTTACAGGAAGAAATACAAGGCAACAAAGCAACAAGGATTAAGAGCAAGTCTGAAGATATAGATAGGTTTTTTTGTAACTCATAGTTCATAGCTTAGTCTAGATTCTTTTTATTTTTCACAAGGTGTAATAAGGGGGTCTAGCAAGCAGTAGTAGTAGCAGTAAGAACAGTGAGATCACAGCTTCGGTAGTCCCAGCTACCAAAAACTCCTGAACTACGCTGACTTGATTCGTCTTTAGCCGAGGATATGTAGGCAATCTCTAAAGCAGGGTGCATTCAAGCTTTTCAAAATATTTCTCACAGAGTATTCAAGCGGGCAAAAATCGCTCATGTCTGCTCACTTATCTTTGCACGAAAACTCTCAGTGTTTCTGGGCAAAGAGGGGCAGCTCTAAGCATGTGATTTTTGCCCTATATGAATTTCTCCCATAAATCCAAAACAAATTTTTTTTTTGTTTATTTGAAATTTTGGGGAGTTTCGTGGCATTTTTTTTGTTATTGATTTGCATTTATTTGTGCATATTTATTTTATCTTAATTAATAGAAAATACAAAAAACGGGGCATTGCATTTAGGGTTTAATTTTACTTGTTTTTTTGGAACAAATTAGTAATTAGGAGTTTACAAAAATACAAAAACTAAAAATAGTTTACTTTTGTCTTAATTTTTGGAATTTCTGTAGTTTTTCTTTTATATTTGGGATTTAATTAGTTGTGGCAATTGTAGCATTAATAGGATAATTTGGGCAAGGCATTAAGTTAGGTTTTATTTTTGTTTTAAAAGGAAAAGGAATTAAAAAGAAAGAGAAATGTTTTTTAAAAAAAAAAGAAAAGAGAGAGAGTAGAGGAATTTCATTTTGGGCTTTATTTTAATTAAACACACCCCAACCCAAACGACTCCTACCTAAACTCATTTCAATCGAGCCAAATTATGCCCAGACCCGGTCCGGATTCCCCCCTTTCTTTTAAAAAATGGCACCGTTTGTTATAGTTTTAATCCTGGCCATTGATTTCCTTTAAATCTAGCACTTGGGAACTAGGTATTTGTTCGTATATATGTGTCGGAAACACCCCCTTTTTCCATCGTCACTCTCACCCTCTCACTTCAGAGACTCCAAAACCCTAAAGTTGCCCTCAAATACCCACCACCTCCCCTGGCGGCACCGACTCTTTTCCCCATTAAATCAACACCCCATCATCTCCATGATCCCCTCGTCAATAATCCATAGCTGATAACCCTCGAATCATTCTCCATCTCTTCGAATCGCAGATCACCGTCGAGCCCTAAAGGTAAAGATCAAGTTCAGCTATTGTTCTCGGTTCAAAATGATTTTAGTCGTGCGCTCTATATGAGAAAGTACGATTAATATCCGTTTAAAAAATATACACGAAGGTGTAGGATTTGAGTTTCTTTTGTCTTGGTTCAAAATTGCAGTAAGCTTCCTCTTCGTTTTGAAATCGACTTTATTTTAGCTTTCATATATTGTCGTCCTCTCTGCTTTCTCCTTCTGGATTTCTTCTTTTAGCGTTCCTTTTACATTCATATTGAGTTTTAGGAAGTTTTTTTTATTAATTAATTTGCCTATTAGATAATTGTGATCCGCATTAGTGTTAGTTCTGTAGTTGTACGAAAAGGAAAAAGATGAAAAGAAAGACGTTAAATGGCTTGATTGTTTCTGCTTCATTGTTGTTTCAATCAGGGGTTTTGGTTAGATTTTGCTTCGGGTTGGGGTTGGTTACCACTAAATTTTGGGCTGGTTTGGATTAAATCCAGGAAATCAGCAGGCCTAGTATTAATTTACTTTGGTCTATTCGACCCATTGAATTGGTTCGTTTGGCCCAGACTTTTGTTTGGTAGAATAGAGGTAAATTTAGGGGTACAGGGGTAATTCAGAAAATTCAGTTTAGGGAATCTTTGGTGTAACTGATTTTAGAAGCCTCTAGTAGGAATCTTAGGAGAAATTCAGGATTTTAGGTGTCAAAACTTGGGTCGAAAGTCAGAAATCTAGAGGTATTTAGACTAAAATTAAAAGTTCAAAATGGAACTAAGGGTGCAAAGTTAAACTAGCAGAGCTGCCCTATAGTTGAACATATATAAGGTAGCATCCTCGCCTTTCAAGAAAACGGGGAGAGAGCTAAAATTCAGAAGAAAAAAAATCCAAACAGCTGAAAATTGATAAAACAAGACACTGTTTCATTGAGCTTCTTTTGATTTTAGAAAAGCCTTCATTTTCTAAAATACTTTCGAGTAGCCTGAGAATCGAAATGGATCAAGTAGCGTTAGTTAGTGTGTTTTAGTTTGAAGCTTGTTGAAATCACTATTTCCTCGAGTTCTTCTATGCAATCCTCAATTTCTGGTTGCTGAAATGGTTTTTTAGCTATCTGGGGTTAAGGTGATTTGAGTCTGATATTCTAAAAGCTGGATTTAAGGTTTTTGGGTGTGGATTTTTGATTTCTGATCATCAACTTCTGGGCTAAAGTTATTTTCTGTGGTTTATCTCTACTGTTGAACATTGTTTCTCTTGTTGCTAAGCTTTTCCTCCTTTCTCCTTTCATTGTTCCAGGTACTTCTTTGATCTCTGTAACATTGACGTGCATTATGAGAAAACCTTGTAACTAATGGGCGTTTCGGGCCTTTGATGGCTATGAATGTAAATTCATGATGCAGTTCTTTTTGTGTTTTTTTATATTTCTTTATATCCTTCTATTCTAGTTATGATTTTAAATTGTAAATACAGACTGAATTCATAAGTTGGGTTGCTGGATAAGTGGTCTTAAAGTTCTGATCTCATATAGGTTACTTGAGGTGCTTTAGTTGTGAAGATTCAATTAGGGTCAGTAGAGATTTCAGTCATGTGGTTTAATTATTTGGCCTTGTTTATAGTCTTATAGCCGTAGGTGTTGAAATATATTTGTCTAATGGAATTGATTTAAGTAGTCGTGTTCAAGTTTGCACCAACATAACTAGAAACACGACTCGATGATTTCATCACTAGCTTTGCCCGGGGTGTATACTAGATTTTTTTTATTAATTAAGAAGAATTTGTTTTCAATAAATCAATTGTTCATATTTGGCTTGGTCTTTCTCTTTGAAAGTGTTGAATCTTTGCTAGGTCTATAATAACGAGGTGTTGGCTTTAAAATACTGGATAATTCGTGCATGGTCGTAATTTAAAGTCATATTCCATCATACAACATATTTAGTGTTTCCAGAATAGTTTTGGGTTTTGAAGCAAAGGATATTGGCACTTGTGCAATTTCGATTGCGAATGTTAATTTATGTTGAAGCATGCTTTGGGCTTCCCACCTGGCCAAACGTGATTGCCTCTCATATAATTCTTCTGTCGTTATGGGGATACAGAGTAAGCGCAATTTCGTGAAGTCTGTTTTGGCGTGCCCTCATGAACTTGGGCTCGTTCATAGGCCCAAATAAGGCATTTCATTTCAAATATAGCCAGGGCTAGTCCGTACATTAGGCCACTGGTTTCCTTGCATTGGAAGAATTAATCCCTCCCCCGCGTGAGATCTTGGTTAATTACATAGGATTTCCTTGTTGTGTAATATTAATTAACCTCCTTGGTTAAAATTGAGGTGCGTCGTGCCGAACAAAAATCTCAATTGCATGGCCCTCATTTAATTATGCTTTCTCTGATCCTTGGAATCCAAGGTGCACCACTTAGCGAATTTTCGTGGCCCTCGAAAATCTAATCATACACAATTTCTTTACACGCGTTAGTTAAGTAATGCACCTTCTTAAAGTCGGGTGCGCATTTATGTGACCCAAATCTAAATCCCAACGATATAAAAATATGTCAAAAACTACGGGTGCATTTATGTGACGTGGTTCGAGACGTGTTTTGATAGCATTGCAACTCTCTTTAAAAAATAATAATAATAAAAGTGGTTAAAAAGATTAAAAATGCACATGGGTTCGTAATTGTATAAAATTAGATAATTTAGGCCAAATATTGCAGTTGAGCGGCCGTGCTAGAACCACAGAACTCCGGAGTGCCTAACACCTTCTCCCGGGTTAACAGAATTCCTTACTCGGATTTCTGGTTCGCGGACTGTAAATATAGACATTCTTTTCCTCGATTTGGGATTCTAAACCGGTGACTTGGGACACCATAAGTCACCCAAGTGGCGACTTTGGATCATTTAAATAAATCCCGTTTCGATTGTTCTTAAATTGGAAAAAACTCCCATATCCACGCCCTCCGCCGGGTTGTGGGTAGCCAAAAAGGAGGTGCGACAATGACCTTTCCATCCTGCATAAACACACACCAAGTCCAGTACGAGGTGCATTACAATAAACTGTATAAGGCCCTGAACCTGTGGGAAAAACCAACACCGACGCCATAGTTAAAGCTACCTTGAGCTTCTGAAAGCTTGCCTCACACTCGTCAGTCCACTTGAACTGGGAACCCTTTTGGGTCAACCTGGTCATCAGGGATGAAATAGATTAAAACCCTCCAGAAAGCAAAGATAATGGCTATCAAACCCAAGAAACTCCGAATCTCTGTAGCTGAGGCTGGTCTAAGATAGTTCTTGACTGCCTCAATATTCTTTGGATCCACACTAATACGCTCTGCTGATAAAACATGACCCAAGAATGCAACTAACTCAACCAAAACTCACATATTGAAAACTTAGCAAACAACTAAATGCCTCTCAAAGTCTGGAGGACCACTCTGAGATGCTGCTAATGCTTCCCTCGACTGTGGGAATAGATCAAAATATCATTAATAAAAACTATCACGAACGAATTCAAATATGGCCTGAACACTCGGTTTATCAAATTCATAAAAGTTGCTAGAGCATTTGTCAACCCGAATGACATCATCAAGAACTCATAATGCCCATACCGAGTGCGAAAATCTGTCTTAGGGACATCGGAAGCCCTAATACTTAAATCATGGTAGCCAGATCTTAAGTCAGTGTTCAAAAATACCTTGGCACCATAAAGCTGATCAAACAAATCATCAATCATCGGCAATGGATACTTATTATTGATTATAACCTTGTTCAACTGCATGTATTCTATACACATTCTCATTAATCCGTCCTTCTTCTTACCAAATAACACTGGCTCACCCTAAGGCAAAACACTACATCTAATGAAACCTTTTGCAAACAAGTCTTGCAACTAGTCCTTCAAATATTTCAATGCAAGCTGGGTTACACGATACGGAGAAAAGGGTGAGTGGCCAAAGCCAAATCAATGCAGAAGTCAATTTCCCTGTCGGGTGGCATACATAGTAGATGCAAAAGAAATACCCTAGGAAGCTCACGAACAACAAGCACATAATCAGTAGAAGGAACCTGGACACTGGAATCACGAACATACGCAAAAATAAGCTAAACACCCCTTCTCGACCATATGTCGAGCCTTCATATACGAGATAGCACTACGAGTAGAATGACCAGGAGTCCCTCTCCACTCTAAATGATGTAAATACGACAAGGCTAAGATCATAGTCTTGTCATGACATTCCAGTATAGGGTGGTAAGGTGATGACTCGTTTATCCCCAATATGACATCAAAATAAACTATGTCCAGAAGTAACAAATCTACATGAGTCTCAAGACCCCCAGTCACAACACATGAACGATGGACTCGATCTATCATAATAGAATATCCACCGGTGTATACATATAGAGGAGCACTCGAAGAATCACTAAACATGACCATATACAGTGCAAAATAAGATGACACGTTGGAGTACGTAAAACCTAGATCAAATAGAACTAAATATCTCTACTATAAACCATAGCAGCACCTGTGATAACTACATCAGAAGCCTCTACCTCATGCCTGGCTGGAAGAGCATAATATTTTTTTTTGGCAAACCGCTAGGCAAGCGCCTAGGGCTTGGATTTTATTATTAAAACAATAAAATATAGAGGAAAATACAAGATCTGAAGTCTTACGCAGCGAGGAAATAAAATTAGACAGTTACATTTTTCCTATTACCAATGTTAAGTGACATACTTAATCTTGGTATCACAAAATGCAAACTATAATTGAAAAAGTGATGCCAATCCTCGGAATTGGCATTAGCTCCATTACCTGTCGTCCTGCCCGTGCGATGTCACGTTTCCTTCCTCAAGGGAATGAGCAGAAAGTGCTAATACCACTCATAGAGGTCGTAATGGGTGGGATCACATTATTACTTGGCATGAAACACCAAAATTATCCAACTAAATTGTTCGAATAATGTCGATATTCCAAGAGCAATAAAGCCAAAATTGTGTTTTCGATCATGTTTTAGACATGGAGTGAAGAGGTTCCACACTTCAATGGAGAGTCATGCTTCTCTCGAAATGCTGAAGAAACTCCACGCCAAAACAGCATGCGAGACATTCCCATACTTCATCAAAAGCTGAGTTTTACTCATCAATGGAGGGTCACGCGATTCTCATGAAATGCTGAGAGAGACTGCACGCCACGACATCATGTGATACATTCCCATGCTTCCTCAAAAGCTGAGTTGTTTGCTTTAATTTTATTATTATTGTTGCTCCTCGGTGGTTGCAAGTTTGTTGTTGACTACTGTGCTCCAATGTTACAGCATTTCAATCTCCGTATGTGTCTTCCGATGAATATGGAAAGTTGAGACAGAAAATCCAATTTTGAATTCCAATAGGCTAACTACAGATTCCCATGGAAATTATATTTAAAGCTGACCGAAAGAGTTGTTGCTGTCCCAATGAAATTATCTCCAGTAATGACTAAAAAAGTGTTTGATTCTTGTCTCGCTATTGCTTGGAGTAAGGACTCCAATTCCTAAACAAACAGCATTGAAGACTGCTCCAAAACAATAATATCGGGCAAAACTGAAGCGTGCTTGATAAAGAACTGAAGCGTGCAAAAAAGCTAGCTGGAGATTCCAACCAAATCCATTTCAGCATGACCTGAAGCGTGCTTGATGTTTGGCATCATGCAAACACACGCATGGAAATTGAAAGGCTGAGTCCAGCTCTCATTTTCTGTATGCATGTGCTCAACATATTGATTTGCAGAGCCAAAATGACGCACAACTAGACAAATGAAGCTGTACATTTGAAATTGAACTCCCCTATGTCCGTGACTTAAAATCATCGAGAATTCTTCACAGTATATTCCAAATTTTAATCTCCATGTTTCTTCTATTGTTTTGTATACCCTTGATATGATAACAATTCTTTCTTGTTTGATGACCCTTCCATATGTTGTATCTCTGTTCAGATGCAAGTTATATCCATTGGAATTAAAACTACCAGTGGACATGTCGTGAGGATAAAGAACAACGGTACAACTTTTTTACCTGCAAAACAGAAATAAAAGTTAGTGAAAAGTTTTATTTCCATTATGCCCTTAGTACCTTCCCTTTCCTTCCCAAATTTCTTGACACTCTTATTCTCAGTTTTGCACATTGTAGCTTATCATCATTTACAATCCTTCTGCTCAAAACATCAAGTACCGAAAATTCAAAATAGTCGATGTTACCGGTGTCGAGAGCTTGGTTTGCAAGGTAGTCTCCTAGATTGTTTCCCTTTCTGAAAATGTGAGATACTTTGAAATTACACCCCTCTTGGAGTATGTTGATTTCCTCCACCGCATCCATAATTTTCCATGGAGGTTTCCATTGTCCATCTATTATCTTTTGAAGCATCATTAAATCTGTCTGAAGCCAAACATCGTTGAAGTTCATTGTTTTGCACTTTCTCATTGCCTCTACTATTGCTGTTGCCTCAGCTTCATTGTTTGAACCCTCCTTAATTTCTCTTCCTTCTGCATATATCAAATCACCTATCTCATCTCTTAAACAAAACCCAATTGAACTTCTCCCTGTATTCCCTCTGCATGCTCCATCAATATTCACTTTTATCCATCCTCTTGGGGGAAATTCCCATAGCACTTTATCGTTCTTCAGTCGAGGTGTGTATTGTTCCATCATTGTCAGTAAGTCGAGCCACTTGTGAGGCACATGTATTCCTGGTTTTTCAGTTGTACTAGTGACTGCAGCGTTGGTGAAACTTGGTAAATAACTCTTCTAACCGACACTGCTTCTCCATATTTCAAAATATTTCTTCTCTTCCATAACTCCCATACGATGCATGCAGTTAAAGCTTGGAGGGCTGACTTCAATATAGGTATAAATGAAGTCGTCTAGCATTTTGTAATTGCTTGATGTAAAAACTGTTAGATAATACGCTTAACGCTAGAGGGGGGGTGAATAGCGTTATAATAAAATTTAGCGTAAACTAGCGGAAATTAAAATTTGCAGGAAATAATTAAGTGCGTTAAATAAACAAAAGGAAAGAACGCACCGATGTATTCTGGTTCACTACAACACGTGGCTAGTCCAGTCCCCGAGAGACTCTCTCGAGATTTTCCACTAACTTGTCAAGCTTACGGGTGCTCAACAAACCTTTACAACTTAAGGACACAAGCCTTAACACCTTTGCTCGGAGATACAACACTCCAAGACTTCAACCAAGGAAACACAAGTTCCTTACAACAAGAGAATCACAATTCTCTTACAAGTGTACAAAACACTAGGCACTCAAACAAAATACTCCTTAATGAGTAGATATGAGTAAAAGAAGTAGGCTCAAGATTACAACAACTATGGACAAGACTTTGGCTCTCAAAAGCTTTATGCAATGAATATAAAATGATAAACAATAATATGCAAGCTTATAGCAATAGAATGATCAGTTGTTGTGTGTTGTTGTGTTTAAAACACTGAAATGAAGCTATATTTA
The DNA here is from genome assembly GCA_034376525.1 of Nicotiana benthamiana. Lineage (NCBI taxonomy): Eukaryota > Viridiplantae > Streptophyta > Magnoliopsida > Solanales > Solanaceae > Nicotiana > Nicotiana benthamiana. The sequence continues at coordinate 157,850,225 of CM067339.1, forward strand.
TAGTTGAACAACTTGGCATTACCGTTGCCTAATTGCCAATTAAGAGTTGCTGATTTTACTCTGTGACAATCGTTGTCAGGAAACCACAATCGATTGTTTGCCAATCGTTCCAAAAATCAATCCCAGATTTTACGCTTAACAATCGATTGTCCAAGATCAACAATCGATTATTGGCAACGTTCAAAAAATCATTTCCAGATTTTTCGTAAAACAATCGATTATCAAATCAATAATCGATTATTCAGCAACGTTCAAAAAATCTTTTTCAGATTTCAATATCAACAATCGATTGTACAAAATCAACAATGGATTACCTGACGGTATTTGAAAATTTTACGACAACGGTCAGCTTCACAATCGATTGTGCAATGTTAACAATCGATTATTTATCAGACTTTGAAAATCATTTTAGACACTGCCTCGTGACAATCGATTGTTATATACTCACAATCGATTATTTAATAATTTTGAAAAAGTCTGGAAGTCACTGCCTCAACACAATCGATTGTCATATGTTCACAATCGATTATTTTGTGACTTTTAAAAATCTGATGGACACTGTCTCTTCACAATCAATTGTCATTAGCTTCACAATCGATTATTCTGAGTTTTGAAAAACTTTGATGGACACTGCCTCATCACAATCGATTGTCATTAGCTTCACAATCGATTATTCTGAGTTTTGAAAAACTTTGATGGACACTGCCTCATCACAATCGATTGTCATAAGGTTCACAATCGATTGTCATGCAGGTTTTGAAAAACCTGATGCTCACTGCCTTAATACAATCGATTATCATTAGTTCACAATCGATTGTCATGCAGTCTTGGCTTAACATAATCGATTATCATAAGTACATAATCGATTATCTTCGCCCAGATTTTAGAGGCATGTTTAAAAATCATTTTGACTGAAGTAAATATGCATGATTTAAAATCATTTAGCATTAAATTAAATATGCATGATTTTGTAAAAATAATTTTACGAGAGAAGCCATGTCATGAGTCAAGTTGTCGGATCAAGATCACAATTAAGAACGACTCATTTAAACTATAAAAGTTTGTCTTGTGCTTGAATCTCGTTATCCACCAATTATGCGCTTGTACTTGAACTTCGTCATATATCACTTTGCGCTTCGTTTGTCATTCATCAAAACCTACACATAAGAACACACGTTTTAGTATAAAGCCTTGAGAACGTGTTTTCAACAAAAACAACCCTTCTAATTGAATTCCTGCTCTTGTTAGGAAGTAACTCCAGACACTGGTAGCTGCATTTGATGTGAAGAATAAATGACCTAAAGACTCCTCCTTAGGATCCGCACAACACCAACATTTAGATGTGATGGAGTATCCTATTCTACGCAAGAAATCATCAACTGGCAGTTTTACTTTCTACACCTTCCACAAGAAGAAAGATATCTTGAAAGGTAAGCCTTTGACCCATATCATCTTGTAAGCTATCCTTGGAATTTCTCTTCTTCACAAGTAATCCCATGCAGTTTTTACTGAAAAATGTCCCCTTTCTTCAAGCATCCATATTGGTGTATCTAACTCTGCACATTCTTTTGGGGGTCTAATATTCTGCACAATGTGGTTAGCCCACTCTTCAGGTAAACTTTGGCATATTTTTTTCCAAGTTCCATATACCATTTTCAATCATATCGTTGACGTTGTGAATGTCTTCATTAATGGCAAACTGTTATGGCATTTGGAAATATAATGCTCCCATCTCTGTCTAATTGTCGAACCAGAATTAAGCTAATCCCATTCTCAATTTCCAGTATATTTGATGCTCAATCAAGTCCATGCATTGGAGCATTTTCCTCCAAACATGGGATCTACCCTTCCACGGTACAATTACAAGATTTAATTTCTTGCAATACGTTTGACACATAAATGCACTCCATAAACTGGGTTTTGTCCTAAAATTCCACCACAATTTGCAAAACGGTGCCTTGGATACATCGTGAAGGGATCTGAAGCCTATACCCCCTTCCTCATAAGGCATACATAGGTTAGTCTATGATGACCAATGTCTTGATCTTCCTCCCATATTGCTGCTCCAGAAAAGTTTTGCAAAAATGCTATGTAATTTGGTGATGACATAGCTTGGAGGATTAACTTCTGATAACATATGAATTGGGATACTTTGCAGAACATTTGCTATCAATACAGCCCTGCCTCCTACAGCAAGGATTTTGCCTTTCCACGATTGCAGTTTGTCCATAACCTTTGTAATTAATCCCTGGTAGTAATCACTACTTCTTTTGGCATAAAATAAAGGACATCCAAGATAGGTCATTGGGAAACATTGCTTTCCTATACAACTAATCCTTTCCACCTTGTAAATCACCTCATTATTCGTTAAATGATGCAGATATATGGCTGATTTTGCTTTGTTCACCAGTTGACCACATGCTGATTCATTAACCTGCAGAACCTCCATCACAAGTCTCAATGAAGTAGCATCCGATGAGCAGAAAATGATTATATCTTCCGCATAAGCCAGATGGTTTTGTTTTTAGGCTCCATTTTGGTAGTCCAAATCCACGGAAGTACAGGTTAGTATGCAGTGAGTTCAAACCTCGAGCCAGTGCTTCTGCTGCTATAATGAATAGGGTAGGTGACAGAGGGTCTCCCTGCTTAACTCCCCTAGATGATTTGAAAAAACTATTTGGCTAACCATTTATTAGAATAGAGTACCAATTGTTGCCAATCAAATCAAATATCAAGCCAATAAAACCTTCAGTAAATCCCATCTTCCTTAGCACTTTAGTCAGGATTAGCCATGATAACTTATCATAAGCATTTGTCATGTCTAGCTTTATCACAACATTTGGACCTGCTTTAGTTCTTAACCTGATATCCTTAATGATTTCTTGAGTTAGCAGTACATTCTCAAAGATGTTTCTTCCCTTCACAAAACCTGCTTGCTCCTCTGAGATTATGCTTGGTAACAACTCAACCAACCTTTGATGAATGACTCGCGAGAAAATCTTGTTAACAAAGTTGCTAAGACTGATTGGTCTCGTGTCAGCAAAGGTAGTCACTTCTTTTTTCTTTGGTAATAAAACCAGGTTTGTATGCGTCACACTCTTTGGCAGCTGGTGACCGCTGAAGAAAGACTTGACCATGCCGACTACATCTTCTTCAATGATTTCCTAGCATGTTTGGTAAAAGGCTCCTGTGAAACCATCTGGACCGCCTGCTGAGTCCCCATTAAGCCCCATGACTGCTTTCTTCACTTCCTCATTAGAAGGCAAAGCCATCAATCTCTCATGTTGATCATTATCTACCATTGAAGGTACTTGGTTTAGAATATCAAAAGCATTATGAAGTAAACTATCGGTAAATAATTCCTTGTAAACTTTTACTGCTTCTTATGCTATTACGTGATCTTCTTCAATCCAATTACCAAGGCTATTCTGGATCCTTGTTAATTTTAGTCTCTTCCTTCTCCCATTAACTCGATCATGGAAAAATTTAGTGTTTCTATCACCATCTTTGAACCATAACATGCCTGCTTTTTGTCTCCAAAATTGTTCTTCTAATGCAAGATATTTAAGCATTTCAGCTTGGACCAGTCGTAATCGCTATCTGTTTATCTGTGTAGGATTAACTTCAGATTGTCTTTCATGAATCAGGACCACCTCCTCAAGACGTGCAATCTTCTGGAAAATGTCCCCATATGTAGCTCTGCTCAAGGTAGAACGTGCATGTTTAAGCTTCTTTAACTTGTAGTTAAAAATGCTGAAAGGGTTAGCACTAAAATCAATATTCCAATTCTCCTTCACTACATCTTAAAAGATTCATGCTTTGTATAGATGTAAATAAATCTGAACAACTTCTTAATTGGAAGTTTTTATATCACATTTCAGCAGCATCGGGCAATGGTCGACGGTAATTGTGGACAAGTGAGTTACCTCCAATCCAGGAAAGGTCTGTAGCAATCCGTCATTGCCTAAACATCTATCTAATATTTTTAATATACAGTCCTTTTATGATCTTCCATTCCACCATGTAAATATGCTTCCTTTAAATCCCAAATCGTTCAAAGAGCAGGAGTTTATGCAATGTCTAAAGTCATCTACTTCAAGGATAGAAACTGGCAAGCCTCCATACTTCTCCTCCTCGTCCCATTTCACATTAAAGTCTCCTCCAACCAGCCATGGAACTGTCATATGTGATGCCATTGCGTATAAAGAATCCCATAGATCAATTCTTTCAATGCGATCACATTTGGTGTAGACTAGCATAAGGATAAGCTCTGCATGAGTTTCAGTGTTCATAAATCTCAAAGTCAGACTGTTGGGTCATGTTATATAGAATAGTAAATGCAAATATTTCATCAATAAAAGCCCAAATCTTGTTTGACACATTCACCGCAGCCTGAGCCAAACTAATTCTTGCTCTATACCTCTCCATTTTGTGAGACTGCTGCATAGGTTCAATGATTCCTATGAACTGACATTGATGTTTCCGATGCATTGTAATCAGCCTTTGAAATGCTTGAATTTTGTTTACTGACCTCACATTCCATATAATGGAATCCATTAAATGTTTTTTGTGTTTGGACAGTGTACTCCTTGTTTGTACTCTAGTGACCTAGACATTTGAATTCTCTTTTGACTGTTTCTTTTTTCCTTTTGCTGGAGATTTTACAGGTTCAATATGCCTTGGTGACAGATCCCCATGCTTTGCAACATTAAGGAAATTTTGAGCAGTGGATTCCTCATCAATATCTACATCTCTAAGTTCTGCATGGGCAGCTGGGTCATGTGTTTCTAAGGGTTCTTTTTGTTAGAATATACGCTTAACGCTAGAGGGGGTGAATAGCGTTATAATAAAAAACAATGTAAATTTGCGGAATTAAAATTGCAGGAATAACGTAAGTGCAGTAATTAAAATGGTAAGGAGAGAACACACCGAATTTATCCTGGTTCACCATAACGTGTGGTTAGTCCAGTCCCCGAGAGACTCTCTCGAGTTTTACACTAACTTCGTTAAGCTTACGGGTGCCTAACAAACCGTTACTTGCTCGTAGATATACACTCTACAAGACTTCAACCTGCTCGAGGATACCGCACCTCAAGACTTCAAACCAAGGAACTACTTTTCCTTCTTACAACAAGGGATTAGAATATCCCTTCAAGTGTGTACAAACACTTAGCACTCAAGACAAGACTCTCATTATAGAGTAGATATGAGTAAAAACAATACGCTCAAGAACACAACAACTTAGTCAAGAGTTTGGCTCTCAAAAAGCTATGAAACGAATATAAAATGATTGATATGAGAGTATGTACGCTTAAGCAAGAATGTAATCAGTTGTGTGTTTAAAAGAGTGATTTTGAGGTGTACTTATAGTGCTCAAAGTCACCAAGACCGTTGCTTAATTGCCAATCACTAATTGCTGATTTTGTGCTTGCACAATCGATTATCTGCAGATCGTTCAAAAATCATATGCGGATTTTAAGCAGCATAATCAATTATTCAAGTTTCATAATCGATTATCTGTTAACGTTTAATAATCGGATGCAAATTCTGTGCAAGCATAATCGATTATTGCCTTGTGTATAATCGATTATATTTCAGCGTTTTAAAACTACTTTATCAACGGTCTTAACATAATCGATTACCTAAAAGACATAATCGATTATTTTGCTGTATTGAAAATTCCGGTTATACACTGTCTGGACATAATCGATTATCAAGAAAAACATAATCGATTATATTTCTATTTTGTAAAATCCGGTTTACACTGTCTTAACCTAATCGATTATCAGAAAAGACATAATCGATTATTTTGTTGTTTTGTAAATTTCGGTTAACACTGTCTTAACATAATCGATTATTTATGTCCAGATTTGAAAGACATGTTGGAAAATCATTTTGGCTAAAATGAAAATGTTTGAAAATCATTTTGGTTTAACTCAACGATGCATGAAAATAATTTTACGAGAGAAGCCAAGACTTGAATAAGTTGTCGGGTCAAGATCACACTATAAAGTGACTCATTTATAACTTTGTTGTTATTCTTGATCTTGCTCTTTGTTTCTCATGTTCTTGGACTTTGGCATATGTCAATGTTCCATGCGCGTCGGTTTGTCATTTATCAAAACCTACAGAAATGAACACAAGTTTGGTTTTAGCGACTTGAGAACGTGTTTCAACAATTTCCCCCTTTTTGATAATGGCAAACCAATATCGGGATATGCATAAGATAAGTATAAGTTCCCCCTCAATTAATGAGTTCCCCCTCAATCTATGCCAATATGATTTAGTGTGCATAGCCCTTATTCTTCCCCCTTTTGACATTAGCAAAAATAATGAACTTTCATTAAAAATATTAAACATACATGAGAAAGCAAGAAAAATATACAGAATACATAATAAAAAAATTTATTATTCATTGTCATTATTAACATCCGGCTCGGCATCCGGCACTCCATCCGGAAGAACAATTTGGGCATATGGATAGTTGACATGATTAAAGTACCCATGAAGCTCATAAGTCAAACGAGTGACGTTTTGATCAATACGAGTCACTGAGGTTGACAAAGAAGCAAGTTGGTCCGAAATGGTTTGAAGAGTAGGAGCTTGAGGACGACGTATTTGAGTAGGAGGAGGAGGAGGATGTTCACCAATATTGGGAAATGAAGATTCTTGAATTTCCCAATGCTTTGTTTCCTTTTTGTGAGGACCGACGGAGGTGTCAATACCGGAGGCTTCAAAAATAACCATTATGACAAAAGCATATGGGAGTGGCTTATTGTCCCCAATTGCATCATACATGTGAGTCATGACGAACTGGCACCAATTGATGCGAGCCCCGGTGATAATTGCATGTAAGAGTTTTGAATCCTCATGCGAGAGAGTGGTATGATTGAATTTTCGGGGTTTGAGAACTCGGGTGATGAAATAAAATATTAGACGATATTCTGGGAGCATGTGCGTAATGGTTGGGCCACGATTCTCCGGACAGTCGCCAATACCAATTTGGTGGAAAAGAAGTTGTTCATCAAATAAAGCGCCTGCTTCTCTAGTGTAGAGAGAGATGTCTTCACCATTTCGTGGAAGGTTAGTGAGGAGTTGCAAGTTTTCCTCATTTACAAAAATTGGAACTTCATTGATGCTAGAGACAAGGTCGCCATCTTCGTCCTTCTGTAGATTTGAATAGAAGGCACGGATTAGAGCAGGGTAAATGTAAGGAGTTTGAAGATATAGAAAGTCAATGAGTTGGCTTTGTATAAGAATATTTTCTGTTGATGGGGGTGCGCTATTTCGAAGATATCGAGTAGTTGAGAAACGAGGCGGAAGGATTTCTCGATTCTCAAATTGTTCAATGAATCGAAGAAGTTCGGGTTGAGTATCAAAACGCAAATAAGAGTCATCTTTATAGTGGAAAACGGGTGGAGGAGCGGCGGAAGAGGAGGGAATCTGTTTGCCGGAACGAGAGTGTTTAGAGTGCTTACTTGCCATTAGTATGAAGAAATAGGAGCTGTTTCAAAAGTTTGAAGGCTTTGGAAGATTGTTTGGAACTAAGAGTGAGATTGAAGTGAGAAATTTGAAGGATGAAAACACCTATTTATAGAATTGAAGAAGTGAGGCATTTATTGAGCAAAAAGCTACAGATTTATTAAGCCAAACGGTCATGAACGGTAACAAAATTTGAATACTCACCGTTTGTAATCGATTATGGAGGCTGAATAATCGATTATTGCCAATATTTTGAAGATTAGTCATAGAAGAAATCGATTATGCGATGGGAGATAATCGATTATTTGAAGACAGAAGTATTCTGAGGGTCCGGGCTCGGGGAATAATCGATTTTGGTTAATATGATAATCGATTATTTCAGTCCAGTGATATGGTGAAAAGCCGAGACGATCAAAGGTAATCGATTATGCAGTACTAAATAATCGATTATTATAAAACCTGTAACACTGAATCTCAACTTAATCGATTAGTAATATATGATAATCGATTATTGCCAAAATCCTGCAAACCGAGATGTTAGAAATAATCGATTGTTCTTAGTCAATAATCGATTATTTGTTACCAGTGCCCGAAAATTCCCCCTGTCTTTGGGGCGATACCTGCAAAAAAGAATTAGGCGCCTCCGACGCTCAAGTTTTATTTAAAGAAAAATGCAATGCATGAATTAGATCATCGTGGAGTCAAGAATTCCGAGTTCACTACGAATGCGGAAAAAGGACTCTTTCTCTAAAGGCTTTGTGAAGATGTCGGCCAATTGATTTTTGGTTTCAACAAATTCAATTTCGACATCGCCCTTGAGAACGTGATCTCTTATAAAGTGATGTCTAATTTCTATGTGTTTCGTTCTTGAGTGAAGAATAGGATTCTTCGTCAAGCTTATGGCGCTAGTATTATCACATCGAAGAGGGATATGATTGATACTAAGACCATAATCCGAGAGTTGTTGTTTCATCCAAAGGATTTGAGCACAACAACTCCCCGCGGCTACATATTCAGCCTCGGTTGTAGATAACGCAACACTTACCTGTTTCTTGCTAAACCAAGAAACTAGAGAGCTACCGAGCAAATGGCAAGTGCCACTAGTGCTCTTGCGGTCCAATTTGCAACCCGCAAAATCGGAATCGGAATAGCCAACAAGTTGGCATGAAGAACCTTTGGGATACCATAATCCCACATTTATAGTTCCAACAAGATACTTCATTATCCGTTTTACCCCAGTTAGGTGCGACTCCTTCAGACATGATTGATATCGAGCGCATAAGCACACGCTAAACATGATGTCCGGTCTACTTGCAGTAAGATAAAGAAGGGATCCGATCATACCTCGATACTTCTTGGTGTCTACTTCCTTACCTTTCTCATCCTTGTCAAGATGGTCGGATGTGCTCATTGGAGTGGCCATTGCTTTGGCGTTGCTCATTTCAAAACGATTTAGCAACTCCTTGCAATATTTGGTTTGGCAAATGAAAGTTCCCTCTTTCATTTGTTTCACTTGCAACCCCAAGAAGAGGTTTAGCTCACCCATCATTAACATTTCGAATTCGCTAGTCATTAACTTAGAGAATTCCTCGCATAAAAAATCATTAGTAGCACCAAAAATAATATCATCGACATAAATTTTAACTAATAGAATGTCATTGTTTTTATTTTTGATAAACAGTGTAGTGTCAACTTTCCCCCTTTCGAACTCATTGTCCAAAAGATATTTGCTTAAGCGCTCGTACCAAGCTCGAGGAGCTTGTTTAAGTCCATATAGCGCTTTCTTAAGCTTGAAGACGTGATCGGGAGATTTAAAGTCTTCAAAGCCCGGGGGTTGTTCAACGTACACTTCCTCTTGAATAAACCCATTGAGGAAGGCACTTTTGACATCCATTTGAAATAATTTGAAATTCATAGATGATGAAAAAGCAAGTAATAAACGAATGGCTTCTAGGCGTGCAACGGGTGCATAGGTTTCTTCATAATCAATGCCTTCTTCTTGATTATATCCCTTAGCAACTAGCCTAGCGTTGTTTCTAGTGATTATACCATTTTCATCTAATTTATTCCGAAAAACCCATTTCGTACCAATTATGGTGTGATTATTGGGTCTTGGAACCAATTCCCAAACATCATTACGTTTGAATGGTTTAAGCTCCTCTTGCATTGCCAAGGTCCAATGCTCATCCCCAATTGCTTCAGAAATGGTTTTAGGTTCTATTTGTGAAACAAAAGCCATATATGCTACGGTGCCTTTTAGAAGATTTCGTGTACTTACCCCTTTCTCGATGTTGCCAATTACCTTGTCAAGAGAACGGTCTTTAGACGTCCTCCAAGCCTTAGGCATCATCGATTCTTCTTCTTGTGGTGGTACTTCTTCCGAAGGTTGTTCCATGACTTCATCTTGAACTTCCTTTGGATCCTCCTTTTGTACCTCGTCTTGAAGATTGATTTTCTTTAAAGCATCTGCAAGATCAACGCAAGAATCCTTTCTCGCCAAGCGAGCATCATTTTCACAAAATACTACATGAGGAGATTCCTCAACAGTTTTGGTTCGATTATTAAAAACTCTATGTGCTTTGCTACGCGATGAGTAACCAAGAAAAATTCCTTCATCAGATTTCGCGTCAAATTTTCCCAAGTTATCTTTTCCGTTGTTGTGAATAAAACATTTACAACCGAAGACTCTAAGATGGGAAAGATTTGGTTTCCTTCCCTTATAGAGTTCATAGGGAGTTTTTATGAGTATTGGTCTTATGACAGCTCTGTTTAAAACATAGCTTGCGGTACTCACGGCATTCGCCCAAAACTTTTTGGAAATCTTAGACTCATCGAGGATGGTTCTAGCCATCTCTTCGAGACATCGATTTTTACGTTCCACCACTCCATTTTGTTGTGGTGTACGTGGAGCCGAGAAGGTATGTTCAATACCGAGTTCGTCACAAAAATCCGCAAAGATATTATGATCGAACTCTCCCCCATGATCACTTCTTATGGAAGTGACGGTTGTGTTCTTTTCATTTTGAACACGTTTAAGAAAACTTTTAAAAGCATGAAAGGCATCAGTATTATGAGAAAGAAATAACGTCCATGTGAATCTAGAGTAGTCATCAACAATTACAAAAGCATAAAGATTTCCAGCAAGACTTTCAACACGAGATGGTCCAAAAAGATCCATGTGTAGAAGTTGTAAGGGTCTAGTGGTTGAAACAACAGTTTTGGATTTAAAAGAAGCTTTTGTTTGTTTCCCTTTTTGACATGAATCACAAATAGAATCTTTTTCAAATTTCATGTTTGGAAGACCAATTACTAAATCTTGTGAAGCTAGTTTGTTTAAAAGATTCATATTTACATGAGCTACTCTACGATGCCATAACCACATGTCGTCTTCTTTACTCATAAGGCAATTTACAAAACTTGATGAAGAATTTTCAAGATCAACCATATAGATATTATCCATTCTAATACCACGAAGAATAATTTTGAAATCACTACAACGGATAACTAAGCATTCTTCGGAGTCAAACAATACAAGATTTCCCTTTTCACATAATTGACTTATGCTCAAGAGATTATGTTTAAGACCTTTAACTAGCAAAATATGCTTAATGGAGGAGGATTCGTCCTTACCAACCGATCCAATGCCGATAATCTTTCCTTTGTTATTGTCTCCAAAAATAACATTTCCTCCTTCCGTGGGTTTTAGTTGAAGGAATTTTGATGCATCCCCGGTCATATGTTTGGAGCATCCACTATCAAGGTACCAAAGTACACTTGATCCCTTCAAACACACCTACAAAACAAATTAATGAGATTTTGGTACCCAAGCCATTTTGGGTCCTTGTGTGTTAGGTGCAAAATATTGGTGTGATTGTCCTGCAGTGAAATGTCTATGTCTAGTGAAGCATGCGGGAGCAATATGTCCAATTTTATTGCAATAACGGATTGTGCATTCTTCTAGGATGATAATAATTTGGGGGTCTAAATTTATTCACTCTATTATTAGGAACATAGTTTTGATGTAGTTTTCGAAAATCTTGTCTAGGTGGTCCATACATGCCAACATTTCCTCTAGTATTCACTCTATTTTTAGGAATATAGTTTTGATGTGGTTTTCGAAAATCTTGTCTAGGTGGTCTATACATTCCAATATTTCTTCTAGCATTTGTTCTAGGATGAGTTGCAATTCTAGGATTAGAATTTCTAGGTTGAGTGTTGACATTTATTTTGTTTTGCCTAAGTTGAGTCTTAGGTGGTTTAGGAATGGACTCAACTTTTTCTTTTGGCTCGTGTTTAAAGCCTATACCGTGCTTAGTGGATTTCAAATTTACAAGCACCTCATTGAGATTTTTGTGTGAAGAATTGAATTTGTGCAAAGTGCTTCTAAGACTTTCTACTTCTTCCTTTAGAGATTTGCAAGAAGTACAATCCTTATTTGAGCTTTCGGGTTTATCGGCGCTTCTTTTTCCATAAAACTTGTTTTCCTCTTATAATTTCTCATTTTCAAGAGTTAGTTTTTCAAAATCCTTTTCTTTTGAAGAAATGAGTTTTCTTAAATCTTTTATAGATTTAGAAGCGCTAATAAACTCTTTATACAACTCATCAAATGCATCTTGCATTTCTTCTAAAGTGAAATAGTTCTTAGAAGTAGTACATACCTCATTTTGAGTTTCTTCGTGTGACATAAGACACAAGTTTGCGGTCTCGTTTCTTTCTCCATCACTTGATTCGTCTCCGGAGTCGCCTCCCCAAGAGATGTATGCTCTTTGTTTCTTGACGGGTTTCTTCTCCTTTTTGATATTTTGACAATTTGATTTGATATGCCCGATTTCTCCGCATCCATAGCACTTTAATTGGTCTCCTTGTTCCTTACCTTTTCGTTCATACTTCTTTTGCATGAACTTGTGAAATTTCTTAATAACGAGTCCGAACTCGTTATCTTCGTCGCTTGAATCCTCATCATTTTGAGGTTGAGCCGTGCTTGCTTTAAGGGCGATTCTTCATTTCCTTTTATCATCCAAAGGAGGGTTAAGAATAGTAGATTCATAGGTATTGAGATTACCTCTAAGCCCGTCGATTGTGACATTTGTAATTCCGATTGATTCTTGAATAGCGTCGGCTTTGGAGCGCCATTCCGGAGTGAGACTTCGAAGAATTTTACGGACGAGTTCCCTATCCGTGAAGGTCTTCTTAAGAGCATGAAGATCATTAACGATTTTTGAAAATCGTTCGAACATATCATCTATCTTCTCGTTTTCCTTCATATGAAAAAGTTCATATTCATGGGTTAGAAAATCTATTTTAGCTTCTCTTACCTAGTCCGTACCTTCGTAGGTGATTTCCAATTTATCCCACATTTGCTTAGCCGTGGTGCAATATGATATTTTCCGATAATCATCAGGATTTACAGCACAGTACATCATGTTGATGGCTGTTGCGTTGTTCTCCACCTTTCTAATATCGTCTGCGTCATATTCATCTTCCGATTTTGGCACCATTTCATTTTCTACCTTTTTGGTTGGAATTTGCTCTCCATTCTTGATAATTTTCCACAGTAGAAAATTATTTGATTGGATAAATATTCTCATCCTTTCCTTCCAATAAGTATAGTTTGTGCCATCGAATAATGGTGGCCTTGTGAAGCATTGTCCTTCACCTAGTCCTGCATAAGCGTTACGAGTGGAAGCCATGGATTGTTTCTCTCAAACTGTTAGGTCTTTCAGAGAGTTAGGCTCTGATACCAATTGTTAGAATATACGCTTAACGCTAGAGGGGGGGGGGGGGTGAATAGCGTTATAATAAAAAACAATGTCAATTCGCGGAATTAAAATTGCAGGAATAACGTAAGTGCAGTAATTAAAATGGTAAGGAGAGAACACACCGAATTTATCCTGGTTCACCACAATGTGTGGTTAGTCCAGTCCTCGAGAGACTCTCTCGAGTTTTACACTAACTTCGTTAAGCTTACGGGTGCCTAACAAACCGTTACACTTGCTCGTAGATATACACTCTACAAGACTTCAACCTGCTCGAGGATACCGCACCTCAAGACTTCAAACCAAGGAACTACTTTTCCTTCTTACAACAAGGGATTAGAATATCCCTTCAAGTGTGTACAAACACTTAGCACTCAAGAAAAGACTCTCTTTATAGAGTAGATATGAGTAAAAACAATACGCTCAAGAACACAACAACTTAGTCAAGAGTTTGGCTCTCAAAAAGCTATGAAATGAATATAAAATGATTGATATGAGAGTATGTAAGCTTAAGCAAGAATGTAATCAGTTGTGTGTTTAAAAGAGTGATTTTGAGGTGTATTTATAGTGCTCAAAGTCACCAAGACCGTTGCTTAATTGCCAATCACTAATTGCTGATTTTGTGCTTGCATAATCGATTATATGATCTGCATAATCGATTATCTGCAGATCGTTCAAAAATTATATGCGGATTTTAAGCAGCATAATCGATTATTCAAGTTGCATAATCGATTATCTGTTAACGTTTAAAAATCGGATGCAGATTCTGTGCAAGCATAATCGATTATTGTCTTGTGTATAATCGATTATATTTCAGCGTTTTAAAACTACTTTGGCTACGGTCTTAACATAATCGATTACCTAAAAGACATAATCGATTATTTTGCTGTATTGAAAATTCCGGTTATACACTGTCTGGACATAATCGATTATCAAGAAAAACAAAATCGATTATATTTCTGTTTTGTAAAATCCGGTTTACACTGTCTTAACCTAATCGATTATCAGAAAAGACATAATCGATTATTTTGTTGTTTTGCAAATCTCGGTTAACACTGTCTTAACATAATCGATTATAAGAAATACATAATCGATTATTTATGTCCAGATTTGAAAGACATATTTGAAAATCATTTTGGCTAAAATGAAAATGTTTGAAAATCATTTTGGTTTAACTCAACGATGCATGAAAATGATTTTACGAGAGAAGCCAAGACTTGAATAAGTTGTCGGATCAAGATCACACTATAAAGTGACTCATTTATAACTTTGTTGTTATTCTTGATCTTGCTCTTTGTTTCTCATGTTCTTGGACTTTGGCATATGTCAATGTTCCATGCGCGTCGGTTTGTCATTTATCAAAACCTACAGAAATGAACACACGTTTAGTTTTAGCGACTTGAGAACGTGTTTCAACACTTTTGCTGTTACAAAATCATATGGCTGGTTGGTAAGGTCAGCATTATTTTCCTGATTGGAAACTTCAGCAGCAGTTTCTTCATGATCATTAGAGAGAGAGACCGAGTATTGTTCAAAAGAATAATACTTCCTGCTACTTCCTTCGCTGTTTTTAATGTTATAGCACTTCTTGCATAGACTTGCACTGAGTTCTCTTGGTTTTTGTCTAATATTTGCTCTTGATTTGTATCTGCATTTTCTACATGATTCAATACTGGAATCTCATCATTATGCAAAGTCCCTCCTGGATCTATGATATTGATGTTTCCCTATGTTGTCTTTTCTGCTACTGTATTTGTGCATTCCCTTATGATTTGTGTATCATTTGCAATTACATTACCATTAAACCTTTGGTCCTCATTATCCAATTCATTTCCACCAATTTCATCATCACTATGCTTCGAATCTGGAATCTGACCATCTTCTAAGACTTCCTCTGCTTGGTTGAGCCATAATTTCCTTGCTCCCCATTTTTTCTTTTTCATTGGCCCTGAATTTGTCAAAATCTGCATCTTCTACAAATTCATTTTTTTTGTTTTTTGCTAATTGTTGGTCCTGTGAAAGAATGTCATGACATAAGGTATTGACCTGAACTGCATTATTTTTAAAAACTCTCTGAACCCATTGGGCAGTTGAGTAATTGTGAATATGCTGCTCTTTCCCCAACTCTTGTTGTACACAAACTGGATTATTCCCTCTTCTGTTGAAGATTTATTTTTGCTTTCTGATTGAGTGAAGGTCTTCATGGTTTAGTTTCTTTGGTTGATTGTTAGCTGGTTGTATTTTAGAAGAGCTAGGAGAAGTAATCTTTTGTACCATTTGTGTAGTTGAAGCATAAAATTACTAATCCTTTAAAACATTTTCCACAACTGTTTGCTGAATCTCTTTGTTGCTATTGGATTTTTGAACTGGAGATTCCTCTACAACTGCCAGTTGGTTCCTACATTATCCTTATCATTTTCCTTTTGCAACACTGCAAATTGGTTGGTAGTTTGGATTTGTTTTTTGACATTGGAATTGTTACCATGAACTATTTATTTTCCTTGTGCAACAGAAACTTCAGTTTGTTTTACTTTGCTAAGAACCCTATTGTCGCGGACTTCCTTCCATTGAGGGCCTACATTACCAACCACCTTGCCGCTGGTAAGAGTCGATATGGGAAAATCATGTTTTGCAGGTTTCTTATTGCGTTGTTGCACCGATTCAACACTTTCTTGTTGATGGACATTTTTTTTTCCCTTAACTCCGGATTAATTCTCCAACATTCAAAGATGTCATGTCCTTGTAACTTGAATTCTTTGCAGTATTTTGGTAGGTAGTCGTATTTAATCGTCGCCCACTCAGTCCTCACTTCCCGCGTTGGCTCATTAACAATATCTGTGCGTACGTTTTTAGGTAAATCAGTTAATAAATCAACTAACACCATAACGCGTGCGCAACTTGGCCTTGTCTTGTTAATAGTATCCAAATCAAGATGAATCTACTTTCCCACAGCATAAGCCAAAGAAAACAGACATTCTTTTGCGAAATATGTACGCAGTAACTTTGGAAAGAAATCCAAGCCATAACTTTAGGTGTTTCCGCATCGACTTTGAATTTAGAATCATAGATCAAAGTTCTCAATTGATATTCATTTCCTGCCCTGTCTTTTACGTAATAAACGTTCTTTAATGAGAAAGCCACAAAATCTTGCCATAACGTCAACCTTATCAAAACATGTTTGTCACGAAGGTGACCAATAGTACAGTCGCCTTTAATTCCACATTGAATCGGGATAATTCGACGTAATTCATTGAGCTCGGGCCAACCATATGAAAATTTGCACACAAGAGCATAATGTAGATTTTCAATCCGGTTCATTCGATCCAACATCGGCTTCAGAGAAACGTACCATACGTTGTCCTTGTAAAAAAACTGGTCGGCGCATTGTAATAGGCTAGACATTGCATAGACCTTGGATTGGAGTATTAATTGTGGCTTGTTTTAGGATATTAGAATAATGTAGAGTTTGGGTATTGTTGAGGTGTTGTTTGGGATATGCGGAGTTGCTTGAGAGGGCGGACCAGCCATTTTAGGTGACTGGTCGCCGGCCATGGCGGCCATGAACGATGCCAAAGAAAAATCAAACCTTCCAGAATTTGTTTGCTGATGATATTAAAAACTGTGAGTAACTGAGAATATCAATAATGTTAATGAATCTAAAGGTCCTGAACCCTCCAAAGAGAATAAACCGATGTGAGACACCGGTTTATCAATTTCAGACATCGAAGTGAACGAAAGATATACGATGGAACAGATCTTTAAGGGATTAAGATCTAGTTAGTCTGTTAGATGAAAATGCAGCAGCTAGACCATTTTAATGAGAAAACGAACAATTAAAAACAAGAGAAGAGCTAAGATAATATAGATTATGCTGAGGAAGACACTGCTACAGTAAACCTAATTTTTGAAATTAAGATGTGGTTAAAAAGGTAATAAGAAAGGATGTAAAACTAGTTGGTTATTGTTTAAGAGGGGAACATCATTTGTTTGGGATTATAAAGGAGATAAAATCACATAAAATGAAGGATGGAAGCCATTGGAAGTAAAATTCTCAAGCTTTCTCTCTGTAGAATAGAGAGAAGCTGGAGCTTGCACCAATTTTTGACCCTTATGTTCCTCTCCCGGAAGAGCATAATATCGGGGTTGGGCCTCACCCCTTTGAACTACATCTCTAGGATGACTTGTTGTTGGTTCGCCTCCACCTCTAGTGGCCTAACCTCCACCTCTATCACATCTACCCCCACCTCTATCACATCTACCCCCACCTCTAGCACCTCTACCACCACCTGTACCTGGATGTGGAACACTTGGTGCCTGAACCATGGCACCCTGGTGCTGAGAACTAGTTGATGCTCGAGGGAAAAATCTAATGATATGCCCCATGACACAAGTATAACAAGACCCTGACTATTGAGACTGCTGACCCTGACGAACTGAATGACCACTCCAAAAACTCTGGCAGCGGCAGCGCACTGATAGGAGATAGTGGTGCATTGTAGGACTACTGATTAGAATATTACATAAAAGAACCAAGGCCACCTGTAGTTCCGTGAGAAAACCTAAAGTGCTGACTGAAAAGGCATAGGAGGATGGCCTCTACCATACGAATCCCTTCCTCCATACGAGGCACCACTGAATCTGCCTGAGTGACGAGGCCTCTTGTCAGACCCCTGACCACCTCCCTATGATAGAACCATCTCAAATCTCCTGGTCACATTGGATGCCACCTGAAAAAAAATCTAATTCCCCGTCTCCTAAGCCATCTGAAGTCGAATAGACTGAATGAGCCCCTCAATATATTTACTCTCTCTCTCTCTCTCTCTCTCTCTCTCTCTCTCTCTCTCTCTCTCTCTCTCTCTCTCTCTCTCTCGCTCTCTCTTCTTTTTTTCTATCTTAGTGGGGAGTATAAGTAGAGCATGACGGGCAAAATCAATAAACTCGGTCTCGTACTCAGTAACAGTCATTGAACCCTGTTGGAGGCGCTCAAACTACCTCCGATAGATCTCTCTATGAGTGACAGGAAGAAACTTCTCCAAAAATAGATGAGAAAACTGATTTGTTTACTTGAAAATGGTAACAACAATTAAATTTGTAAATGAGACTCTAAAAACACGTGATCTATTCTCGAGCTAGTTGTTAAAGCAGTTAATGCTAAGAACATGAAGTATAATGATGAAATGCGAGCTAAAACAAGGCAGTAATCAAACCAAATGGGCCTGTTGCCCGTATGCAAGGCCGATTGATGGGGACCTCAATGCGAAGGCTCGAACCAAGCTCGAGCTACCATGGCAATCGGGAATGGAATAACATGTAGAGATATGATTAGCAAGACACTGTACAGCCAATATTGGACAATATAGTGAAGGAAAAATACAAAAATGATAAATGCTAAGCCGGCCTCGGGCCAGTGAAAATGAACAACTTATAATAAAATAGAGAGAGAAAGAGAGAAAGATATTATTGCACTTGTGGAGAAATAGAGCAACATCAGTCCTTTACAAGGTGGAGCGAGTCCCCTTTATATAGTAGGGGAGACTCGGCTACAAGTAAATGGAGATTAATTACAAAGTACGATGAAGGGATGGCTTGACATGATGTCTCACCATAGGCTCTAGATAGGCCGAGCCTATCAGATGTAGCCACGTGCCTAGGCAGCTTCCCCTATGTCCTGGCTTCGTTATTCATTTTCTCCAAGTCGGGCTTTAACGAGCCTCGAGGTCGAGAATTCGATCTTGGCCTCCTGCCCTCGGGCTCCCAGGGCATGCTTCTAAAATATCTTGATAGAGAGAAATCAAGTCTTCAGATTTTGCCTCGTACATGATCCCAAATCAAAGCTTGTCAACCAACTAGTCTAGCCAAATAATAATCCATCCACTAAGTGTTGACGGATCCAGATAAGCAAAAATTAGCAATGTCGACCCCAATGGTCTTAGCTATTTCTTTGTTCCTAAGAACCTCATGACAACTTTAAATAGTCCTGGGGATTCTCAGAAGATGCACCACTTAAAGTGGTATTAAAGAGCTTGGTGAACTTGTCAATCTCCATAAGGCATTAGCAGACAAAGATGCTCTATCACCAGTTTGAGCTATCATACCTGGCTAAACTAATCCAACTGGCTGAGCTGCTGGGGTTTGAAACTGGGAATCATATGCTCCGGAGTGCGAGTAGGAGGAGTCTGGGCTCCTCATCCAGCATGAGAGATGGCTGGGGCCACAGGAAGCAAGCGTTCCCGGGTGACACTCACCCTCTGCCCCTCGTGGGAGCTGCTGCTGGGGGCTAGGGCTGCTAATCAGTGGATGAGGAAGCACGTGTTCTTGCCATATACGAAATAATAGAGTAGGAATTCAATTAACCTTGAGAAACCAAACCTCACGAGAGGAAAGAATAGATGTGAAATTTTTCCCAACATTGTAGCCTCTTGGGGATAAATACAGACATCTCCGTACATATCCCTCAGACTCTACTAAGCTTGTACGTGAATTATGAGACCTATGTAACCTAGAGCTCTGATACGAAATTGTCACAACCTAGATTTCCTACCCTCGAGAGTCGTTATGGCGCCTACTAGTGAAAGCTAGGAAACTATGCTTTTGAACAATTTACCTTTTTCACATTTTTAATCCTTTAATAGTTATGAACCAACAGTTAAAAACAACAAAATTTAAAAAAGCGGAAGAAACAACTATAACGATTTAAATATTTCCAATACAATTTCTTAAATAAAGACTACCCAAAAGTGATGTCACAACTTAACAGACGGCGTAGAAACACTACAAACAAGGTTTGAAAAATAAATACAAAATTGTTTCTGAAATACGTAAATGAAACAATATCAAAGGATAGAGGGAGATGAGAGGGCCTACGGATGCCTGCAGAACTACCATGGATCTACGAATGGACTGAAGGCAACAACCGAAAGCTACAGTGTGTATTCTCCCAGTACCAGGATCCGCACACAGTGCAGAGTGTAGTATCAATACAACTGACCCCGTGTGATGGTAAGTCCCTAGACTAACCTCAGCGTGCAATGACGAAGCTAGGACTAGACTACTTATCGATGTCAACTCCGCACTAGTATAAAGTAGGAAGAGAGGGTTGAAATAGCTTTTACCTGATTTGAGGTTCGGGATAGATTTCCTCAGGGAGCTAGGAAGGGACTCGAGTATCTATCTAGGCTAGGGTTGTGTAGTTGCTCTAAATTTCACTTCCAATCATATTTTGGGTTTTTCTTAAGCAATATACTATTATCAGCTACTAATTATAAATTGCAACTAGATTATGCTAAGCGAAGTTTGCTAAGAGTTGTATCTAATAGATAGAAGAGCACTAGGGCAGTGAGTGACTGTAACCTAGGTGGCTAATTGACGGGTAATTTCTTTTAAGGCACGATTGACATGGTTGAGGAATATGCTATAACCATTGCACTATTTTACCCACTCTCACACCTCTCGATAGAGAGAGTGATTTTGCCCAATTAACTTTCTCAAGACCAAATGGGTATGCAAATTAGCTCAAGAAAGTAGGGTCCAAGTTGGTTAATTACTCTCTCGAGGTTTAACCCTTTAATTTGGACTATCAATTCTCTTAAGTCCATCTGAATTCCTTGTTGGGTAAATTTAGGAGAATAAAGCCAAGTTAACTTAGCACAAACAAGTGTTTGCAACCACCAATTCATAAATTAAACCATAAAATTCACCCAAATAGCAAACATCCATAGTCAATATAACCGCAAATTGCAACACCCATCAATTACCTACTCTAGGGTTGAGCCACAACCCTACCTAATGGATAGCTACTCATGTTTAAAGAGAAACAAGAAAATAGATGAAGATAAAGAAATATTAATTAAACACTAAAGTAATTATAAAGATTCTATCGTCAAACCTAAGCTAAAATGTCCAAAAATTGACTAGACAATCTTTTCTCACGAGCGCAACTATGTTCAAGAAATATCTAATACCCTAAAAATGGAAAACGGTTCTATTTATACTAAGCCGGAAAAACTAAACAAAAATGCCCTTGCGGAGTCACTGCGGATTGCGCAAAATGGTGTATGACCGTACTAGGATCTAAACTCTGCAAAATCAACTCTCTGAACCAGGGCTCCGCGGACCGCACAATGTGAACCGCAGCCGCGGAGGCATCTAACGCGAGTCCGCACAAACACGGCCGCGAACCGTATAGTCTTGAAGCTAGGCACTTGAAATCTATCTGAAGTTTGCTTCTGCGAACCGCATAAAAGGTAGTGCAGCTGCGGTGTCTTTTGTGCGGACCGCACAATATATACTGCGGTCGTACTATTTTTATGCCTTAAATTCCATGTCTTTGAACCTCAGTAGTGCGGACAGCACAAAGTGTAGTGCGGCCGCACTAGTCCTGTTTGTCCTGAGTTGTCTTGTCTTTGGTACTTGTGTAGGTTTCACTCCTTTTGAGCCGATCTTTGACATCTCGTTACTTTGTTGATCAAACCTGCTATCAAGCACAACTTATGAGCCTTTTGGGATTATTTTTTAAGAATTAATAATCAATGTGTAAGCAATAAGAAGCATGAAAATGTCAAAATCCCTAGTCATCAACTCCCCCAAACTTAATATTTTGCTTGTCCTTAAGCAAAAAAAATAAAACCTACCCCTTACGGAAAATCCAAGAATTTTCAGCTACGCTAAAATAACCTCAACTAGCATCAACTGAGACTAACAATAGCCCTCAATACAGGTGGATCATTAATTATTTTTAACCTTTTAAAGTCTGTGGATCAAGTGTGAAACAAGAGCATCATGATTTGACTCATTACATCAAGAACTCTCTCAATTACTTTGGTCATTGTAGAAACCAAACTCACATACCCTCAACTCTCCCTAAGCAAACCTCACTTTTATAGTATTGGCACACAAACCAAGGTTAACGGGAATTCACTCATCTCTCTCAAGAAAGAGCCACAAGCCCGACTCTAAGTACCATATGCTTGCCCCTTATGTAAGTATACACTAATGCAAGCCTCATTCAACTCAAGATCATATAGGGCTTATGTGGAGTCTTTGTGTAGGCTTTTGGTTCAGGGTAGGACATGTTTTTGTTCAAGTGGGTTCCATCTTCCCCCAAACGTATACTTTGGACATATGTTCAAGGAAAGATCGGGTGCCAAGAGAGGGTATCAATTAGAATGGGTACATGCTTGTATCATAGTTCTTTGATGCAAAAGATCTAAGGCTCAAAAGGGTTAACTAGGGATCATATCATTGGTGGGATATGGAATTGTTCAAACTATCATTTGGATCAAGGAGAGCCTATACTCACTTTTCAAGTTAAATTTCACTTAAGATTTCCCCTCAAAAAACATTCAGGGAAAGTTCTAGACCAATAGATTGGGACTTGGAGTCGCAATTTGATTTTCTCACCAAACAAGCTAAAGGATTGCTAAAGACATAGAGTCGGGGACCCACAACGACCTTAGATATGATTTGAGAATACAATGGTCCCGAAAAACCACTTGATGGTTGTTGATCAACATAAGAGTCTCAAGGTCATGACATTTACCATCGTAAACACAACATTTTGTCTTTGATCATGGGATCAAAGGCAACTGTGTTAAGCCCAAGTGAAGCTTTGCTTGAGGTAACCGTTACTATAAACTACCAAAAACAAAAACAAAAATTGACTCAAACCTTAAGAAAATTGTCACGCCATCCATCACCAGGGAGAGCCACCCGGTTCGCACAACACTCCACTTTTGGAAAGAACCATGGCATTAGAAAATTAAAGGCTTATTGAAAACGCCAAAAAACGAAACAAAAACTATGAAAATAAATAAGAAGCTAAAAACAATTTTTTTTTTTTGCGAAAATAGAATGAATATATACAATAGGGCATTTGAATATACAATAGGGAATGAATATATACAATGATGTAACTTTATATACAGACCAAAGGAAAGATAAAAAGTACGATAAAACTAACTAAATGTAAAATTATATACAGACCAAATGAAAATGAAGAAAACATAAACTGAATCACTATATATACAATCATCCAAAGATGTAGGGCACATCCCCTCAAATAAAAGCTAACACTTTCCCCAATGCCAACTAAACCAAATAAGCACAAAAAATAAATAAAGAAACGAAATGAAGACTCCTTAAGCCATGTCTGTCTACATCGGATAATTGGCGGTGCCTGGTTCTCTATGTGCTCGAAAACCTCAAACTGATTCCCGGTATCCTGCTGCTCAACTGCTGGGATCTAGGCCTTGACTTGGATATATATATATATATATATATATATATATATATATATATGTACATCCTATGGATGACTGGAGGAGGCCTCTGGTGGGTCCGCCAACTAGATGATGGCATCATCTGCTCTCTATATAGTCCTCTTCTTCTTTAGAGGTCACTGTGACTACTCCGACTGTGGCTCAGTTGCTGGAACTTGGTCCTCTATTAATAGATATAAAGGCATCTGGTATGCCTTCAACTTGTCAACATCCCCCCTCAGCTCCTTCACGGACTCCTTGGAGGCCCGTGTCTTGCACATCTTTTTATGCTCCTTAGCAAGCCCCTTTAGAGCCTTGCCATGTGAATCCATCGCCTTCACCAAAGCATCCTGGGTAATGAGGATTTTCATTTGGTTTTCAAGAATCTCTATCAATGCATCCTTATTATGGGACCTGTGCTGGCTGAAATGCTGAATGAGCCGCAATAGTGGTGGTCAAGGTAGCCAACTTGGATGAAGCAGTATTCATCTAGTTGATTAGACTCTGAAGCATCTGTCTTAGTCAGTAGGCAGTGATTGGATAGGCTCAGTTAGATGGAATCTCTGGGATGCTGATGTGGAAGGGCCTCGAGGAATGGTTGAAGTGGAGGCTAGCTCAGTAGGGGCCTCTACCACAACTGGCTCTTCAGACTGGCCAGTTGGGGCAGAAATAGGTTCCTTGAAGTTCTTGACCTTGGGGTTGTCTGGCCTCTTCAAACTATACCATGAGAAAGGAGTTGTTGCCTTGACCTTGATATCAAAAGGCCTCTTATCCATATTCAAATCCCATCGCCAATTGGGACAATTTATGGTGTCCCGAGTCACCGGTTTAAATCATGAATTGAGGAAAGATTGACTCTGTTTTATAGTCCGCGAACACAGAAATTCGGGTAAGAAATTCAGTTAACCCGGGAAAAGGTGTTAGGCATTTCTGAGTTTTATGGTTCTAGCACTGTCGCCCAACTGTTATAATTGGTCCACTATCTGATTTTAATACATATTTTAGCCTATGGTTCAATTTTAATTTTATAACCGCTTTACTTATTTTTTAGGAAGATTACAACGTCGTCAATAACAGGTCTTTGGACCGCACCACATGAAATGCACCCCTAGTTCGAGACACATTTTATTAAACGTTTTCATGATTTGGATTTGGATTACATAAAATGCACACCCAAGTATAGGAATGTAATTTTAAATTACCTGCCTAAAGCAACTACACATTTTCAACTTTGCAAGGGCAATGGAAATTCAACTAAATGGCGTACCTCGATTTCTAAGGATTAAATATCAATTAATCAAGGGCCATGCATTTTGAGGTTTTGTTCGGCACGACACACCTAGATTTATTCAAAACAAAAGGTCTCTAAACTAATTTATGAGGGCCATAAATTATACATTTGGCTAATATGGCGCACCTCAACTAATTTTGAAGAGTTTATTTTATTAAAGAAACCTAAAAGGATTCGAAATGCCTTCTATGCTAGAATGCGAACTTAATTAACTACCATAGCATTTTGTTAAACATGCAACTATCTAAAGAAATGTTATTTCCTTAACAGCTAGCCAACGAGGGAATTTGGGCCAATGGAGCATATCAAGCCCAAATGATACAAAATGCATCATTCCAAGTTTTGCAAGTCCCCTCCGACTTGGGCCCAAGGTGAGCTCAATTCTCAAAAGAAAACCATTAATGACTCAGGACATACAAAACGAGTCCGGAGAGGGACAATCCTTTGATGAGACAACTTAAACCCAATTTCAGAAACTCATTGTCAGTATCAACACAAATACGGTTCCAATTGAAACATGGCACTGAATTAACAATTTTATTTCTGAATTTCAACTATTCAAGCACAAATTAGCTAACTAAACCTCCAATTTTATTTTAGCATGCATCTTGAAATCAAGTCTGCTATGTGAAAGGTCCAGCAATAACAACTTGAGTTATTGGGCTTAGGAGACAAGCCCACTGGTTTCATCTTTACAGATTGACCAACTGATTTCTATTAATCAGTCCAAATGTTCAATATCAAGGAATCAATTAAACATTTCAATGAAAGGAATGCATGAATTCATTTAAAATATTACAACCATGATGTGTATATTTATCAATAGTTTCTAGCTTTCTACCCATACTCGATATTTTCAGCATATTTAGTTAAAAATTAACATCACTACCGATTATCAACTTAAATGTTATTCTTAGTAATTTCAGTAGAATGCTAAGTCATTCAAATCAGTATATCCAAATACTATACCATATATTAAATTTATTCAGGAACTTAAACCAGCACTAAAAAAAGGGCAGATGATTGTAAATTTACAAACAACAACTCTCATGTTCAACTCTTGAGCAATATACTTACATTGAAACCAACCAATTGCCCTCAATCCAATAGCACGAATCCTTCCTTACAGTATATTAAGGCGTAGGAAGAACGAAAATAACATGCATAGCTCTAAACTTACTACAGAAATGTTACAGAAAGTAGAAGAAAAACAAAACATCAAAGCTCAAAATAATTTCTTATTCAATCAAATTTAACTCAAATGCATATACAAAATCGTTTGCTATCAATAGCGTACAGTAATACCTGGAAAATGAAAGGAAATAGGGAAGTGTGAAATTAGTAGCCAAGCAATAGTAGAGCAGGACCCAACAACAAGAAATAACCAGCAAAAATCAACTTCAAACCAAAATATGCATAGCATTCCAAAACCCAATTTCAATGAAACAGTAACAACCACAGCAAAAGTTCAACCCAAATTTTAGAGATCCAAAACTCAATTCAACTCGACCCAAATACAGGACCTTGTCAGTTTTCAATAATTTTAACTAAGCAATGAGGATTAGGAAACTAATACCAGTAAAACTTTAGTAGTTTTGCACCAGAAAAGTGCAGGAAAATCAGAGTGCAGCCGTTTTAGTTTTCTGGAGTTTTATAATTCTCTATTTTTTTTACTTCAACCCCAAGTAATGATGCCTTTATAGGAAAGCTTCTAGGGAAGTCCTAAGGAGCCAGTTTCTACACTTAAAACCTTTTGAAATTCTCCTTTTTCCTTAGACACCCTTAATTTAAATTTTAAATTTTCATATAAGTCCCTATGAAACCTTCCTAGTAGCTTCCTAATTTAGTTACTGAAATTCCCCCCTATCTAAAAATTCCTAAAGTACCCCTTTAAGCCTTGTTTTTTAAGTCTAGGAATCAAAATGGGTCAATTGACCCGATAATTAAACCAAATGTGGGCTCAATTCTGACCCAATGACCCAAATCAACCCGCTTGGGGTGAGGTATGCAATGGCTTCAAAATCAAAGCAACAAGATAAACTGAATCAAATCAGTCAACAAACAAATGGAAAACAGTTGAATAATTTAGAGAATTAAACAACTGATTACTATACATAAATAAACCAGAAACTAACCAAGTTATCAAAATAACCCCAATTAAATAAACTAGGTGACTAAAAGAGATAAGCAAAACTAGAGAATTAGCCATGCTATTAACCAAACTCAACGGACTAAAGAAATCATAGAACATGCTTTCACAAAGAAAAAGAAAAGAAAGAAGAAGAAAAATGAATAGAAGACAAATTTAACTTTAGAAGATTAATAGAATTTTAGCCATATTAGGATAGGAAAGCTAGGCTAAAGAAAAGGGACGGTGAAGAAGAATAATACAGTGAAAGAAAGAAAATACAAGAGGGGGAAAGGAACTTACCAAATCAGAACTCGAAACCTGACAAAGACAAAGGACCTAACAAAACTAATGTCAATCAATTGTTCTTTTTAAGAAAAAACTAAACGACATCAGTCTTGTTGAGTTCAAACTTCAAAACTCGAAGGAACAACACCCTATGACTATGCATGCTATGAAGTTCCATGGAAAATGACTATCGGATTTTTAGGGCTCGACCTTGGATTTAAGATTTGAGAAGCTCTAGGTAGATTCGAATGAAAGTAGTTGTGGAATTGGTATGCGGGATCATGAGGGTTGTAGGGTGGTAGTTTGGGGTGGTTTGGGAATGGTGCCACTGGCGACAAGTGGTGGAAACTAGGGCAGCCTCTCTACGGTTTTGGTTGGAGACGATGAGATTGAGGGGGTTCTGGTAGGGGTTGGGCTTTTCGAACAGTCTTATACGGGGGAGGGATCACTTTCGGCCCATAGGATCTTATTGATCCAATGGTTAGGACGGGGAGAGCTCAAATGGTGCCGTTTGGAATGTGGAGACAGACCTGGTTGGAGTATGGGTTTGGGTTGGACTAAACGGAAATTTCATTTAGGATGGGGGAAAATTAAACGGTTCTAGCCCAATTAAGATTCCCCTCTTCGTTTTCCTTTCTCGTTTAATTTACTTTTCCTTTTATTTTCCAAAATTCTTTTACTTTTACAAAAATTAAAAAAAAAAAACCTGAATTAATCCCTAAGTCAAATTATCCTATCAAATTCAAATGATTAACTCTAAATCATAAAAACCACAATTAACTAAAAACCAAATTAAAGGAAAGACTACCAAAAATCCATACTAAAATTAAAAAGTGCAAAAATAGGTTTTTTGTGATTTTTTCATTTTTTTATAAAATAACTAATTTGCTAATTAATCTAAAATTAAATATAAAATGCAAATGCGACATATTTTTGTATTTTTCATGAATTAAATAAAATAAACGTGCACAGACAAATGCAAACAGCTTACAAAAAATGCCACAAAAAATCTACAAAATTGCAAATAATAGGAGAAATTTATTTTCTTGGACGAGTGGGAGTAACTCATATAGGGCAAAAATCACATGCTCACAAATGCTCCTCTTCGCTCGGAAACACGAAGAGTTTTCGTGCAAAGATAAAGTGAGCAGATCCGAACGATTTTTGCCCCGTTCGAATACTCTGTGAAAAGCGTTTTTGAAAGATTTGACGCATGTTGCTTCCGAGGTTGCCTACATATCCGTGGCTATGAAAGAATCGGGTCAGTGTAGTTCGGGAAGTTTCGGTAGCTAGGACTAACATGAAGCTGTGATTTCACTGTTGCTGCTACTTGTTACTGAACTACTTATTACACCATTATAAAAGAAGCTAGATTAAACTATGATATATGCACTACAAATCTATCTATATCCTCAAACTTGTTCTTGTGGTTCTTGTTGCCTTGTTGACTTGTTTTTCTCTAGGTGAAGTTCCTTTGTTGCTGACTTGAATTGTAATCAGAGGTGCTTTCCCTTTTCTTCAGGTGGCTATCTGATTGCTGAACTTGAACCGTCCTTCTTCGAACATTGCTTCTTTTCGTTCGTTCTTCAGGTGGGCTCCTAATTACCACCACTTGTATTGCTGCTTTTTTCTCCATGTGGGCTCCTGATTACTGACACTTAAATTGCTTTGTTCTCCAGGTGGGCTCCTGATTACCGACACTTGAATTGCTTTGTTCTCCAGGTGGGCTCTTGATTACCGACACTTGAATTGCTTTACTCTCTAGGTGGGCTCCTGAATACCGACACTTGAATTGTGTTGTTCTCCAGGTAGGCTCCTGATTATCGACACTTGAAAATCTTTGCTCTCCAGGTGGGCTCCTTATTACCAACATTTGCACTGCTTTGTTCTTCAGGTGGGCTCGTGATTACCAACACTTGAATTGCTTTATTTTCAGGTGGGCTCCTGATTACCAACATATGAATTTCTTTTTTATCCAGGTGGACTCCTGATTACCGACACTTTAATTGCTTTATTCTCCAGGCGGGCTCCTGATTACCGACACTTGAATTGCTTTGTTCTCCAGGTGCGCTCCTGATTATTAACACTTGAATTGCTGCTTTATTCTTCAGGTGGGCTCCTAATTAGAAACGCTTGAATTGCTGCTTTATTCTTTAAGTGGGCTCCTGATTACCAATACTTGAATTTCTTTGTTCTCCAGGTGGGCTCCTGATTTCCAACACTTGAATTTGTTTGTTCTCCAGACAGGCTCTTGATTACTGATACATGCATTGCTTTGTTTTTCGGGTGGGCTCCTGATTACCGACACTTGAATTGATTTGTTTTTTAGGTGCGCTCATGATTTCAACAAAATAGACAAAAGAAGGAAAATTTTCTACCCACGTTTGGTAGCTGGGCATATATGTGAGTGTTAATTGGATCATGTTACCAAATATCACTAAGAATTTGAAAGCTAGATCCTATTATCCAGGAGGGTCCTGAAAACTCCTAGTTAAATGATTGTTTTAAATCAAAATTATATCTTCTAAAGGTATGACTTCCGGTAAATCTTGTTATCTAAGAAAGTTTTAAAACTACATTCCATTATCCAGGAGGGTCCTGAAAATCAAATCAAGTCTTATCATAAAAGTGATAACTTTAAGGCTAAATTATACTTCCTTATAGCAGAACTTAGGCTAAATATTGTTATCTAATGGAATTCTTAATGTTGGGGTTCACTATGTTTATCTTACATGGTCTATTGATTTGTCTGTAACCTTTTATCTAGCCATGAGTAGGCTCTTCCTAAGTCAACTACTAACTACTTGTTGGCCATTCTCATATCATTATTTCACGTAATATTTCTTGGGTTATTTCCTTTGTCTTAACTTAAGTCTCGCACTGGATCCTTACTATCAATAACATCTCAGAAAGGAACCCTTACTTTATTTCCTTGATGTTGCATTTGCATAATGTTCTGGAATTGTAGCATATGCGTAGGATCTGAATCTCATTCCTTTATCATTTTTAATATATTCTTCCTTTATAATTACATAGTTACTAGAACCACTTAATTCTAACTTAATGCCACATCACTTCACATCCCCCCCCCCCCAGGGAAGTACTAAGGTTTAGCATTATGACGAGCTAACTATAGATGTTTTACCTCTTCCTCGTAGGCGTCTTTGCACTTCGTTGATAATCCTTTCTTGCCTTGTGGTAATTCTTTTTGTACCAAGGATAACAAATTCCTTACTTGAGAGGGTGACACTTAGTATAATTGGCATATATAGTCACATTAGCTTAATTTTGTTCACATTGCTTACTTTAGGGAAACGTCTTCTTGAATGACCTATGAAGGTTATTACTCTATCGTCCATCCTGTTATCTTAAGAATGCAATATCTGAATATCTCACGGTGCCGACCAATATCAAATTACTCAATCCCTAATTCATGTTTAGTTAATCTTGTTCACCAGTGCATGCTGATTTCTATTACTCTGGGTCTAACTTTTCCTTCTAGTAATCAGGTTAGAGTCACGAACTTATTTCTCGAAATGAGGATATGACTTTATGACCTACACTTTTTTTTTCCTCAAGGCATGTCACCTCTTGAATTTTCCTTCACCTGACTATAGACTCTGTAATACTATCAACTTTTTGATATACCGTTGTCATCCATGTATTATATCTTACACATAATGTTTCCTTAACTCCCTTTTTATTTACCAGCTAACATTTTTATCTATTACTTTATTCTGAAAACTTCAATAAGAAATTCTTTTGCCTTTAGCTCCCCTTGCTCCATCAATTGGCCGTTTGGGTTGCCTAACATTCTCTCTCTACTAGGGAAAGGAGCCATAGTAAGATAATATTTGTCCCTTCCAAGCTTCCAACGCCTATATTTGTAGTACTGATATCTAGATATACTATTTTATACTGTACCATCTGGGTATCTCACAAGGAGATCTATTACCACATTTGCAATATCCTTCGGAATGCCAGCTAACGCTAACAATCCATCAAATATTTTGGGTTACTTTAACCCCAGCTGGATCATGATATCCCGTCCTTCTTAAACCATATCTGCTTGCTCCCATAGGGCATAACTGAGATCAGTGTGGCCAATTGTACCTAATTTTGTTACTGTTGAAGGTAACTCAAAATGCTTATATATCTTTTCCTGAATTATAGATAATGATCATCTTCGCTAACTGGATACCCCATTCCCTTCTTCACCTTGTTTCTTTTACTTGTTGAAACTTTTATCTATCTTCTGAATCTCTTATTTCTTTTCACCATATGGGTGGATAGATATTCTTGCCTTAAGGATTCTTATCATGAAGTTTACACATCTTAGTACACACATGATTTACTGAAGATCTTACATTTACTCATCATAAGCATGATGCAAAACTGAGTTCCTCTGACTCAACTCTTCCACAACCGTGTTTAATCCCTTACCAACTATCTTTCTAGATGTAGGCATGGTCATATTATAAATAAGATAGAGTTTAGAAAATTAACTCTTACAACTGAGCTCTACCACACGATATAGAGTAGGAAGAAAGAGTGACAGTCCTAAATTCCTTATAGACTTATGCTTATTAATGTGGTGTACAATAAACCCATAAATAAGACTCACTATACACAACTTGTAGACATCCCTAGGACAGAGCTGCTCTGATACCACTTCTGTCACGACCCAAACCTATGGGCCACAACGGGCACCTTGTACCTTACTCAATCGAGTACCGACATACATATCATTCTTCGTACTCTCATTAGCAAATGGGCCAAATGAACCGCCATGGGCTAACCAGAATAAACATAAGGGAATATTCAATAAAAGATGACCCAACCTGATATAAAAACTTATACATGTGACATATGGCCTATAAAAGCAAAAATTATTTGTAAACTTAAAACATAGGCCGAAAAGACCATACAAGTATTTGTATACATGGCATATTTCTACAAGCCTCTAAGAGTACATAAGTTTTACAAATGTAGGGACTGAGCCCCACCATAACAATCAATAGATATCCTAATTATATTGACCAAATATGCAACTCCGGAGAAAATGGAGCGAACCAACATCTTCTGCTGAGCTGATAGATTATTTGGAGGACTCTCAACCTGTCTATCAAGACCTGCATGCATGAAATGCAGCATCCCCAAGCAAAAGGGATGTTAGTACAAACAATGTACCAATTATAAGGTATTAAGGATAATACATAAGAGACATAGATGCAACATGGCATAAAGAATTACGCCTATAAGTCTAAGTAACTTTGTAAATTCTGAAAGATTTATAATTCCATGCGTGTGTATGTGTAAATATTGTGACATGCATAGATATAGGTGTATAAAACATCAACAAGTCTCTAAGGGCATCCGATCATATCATCTCGACCATTGTGGGCAAAATCATGAACGTATACCGGCAGATCAGGTGGTGGTGCGTATGTAATATCGTTACATTTTTCCATATCCCACATACATACAGATATACATATATACATATATATAACGCTATCTAGTCATGGGTCAATGTACATGTATAAATAAATGCAATGCATGAGAAGTACGACAATAAAATCTTTCAAAATGTCATAAGACCATTATGCCTCTGATTAATATCATAAAATAAAACTTACCAACTTACGTATTTTCTGAGATCCATGAACATATGATAGAATAACAAGATACGTAGGGAATCATGAACATAGGCATCTCTAGTATTTCTATAAATTGTGTCATTTATGTAAATTGTGTTGTTGCTTGTTTCATTTGTATCATATGGATCATGCCAAAAGGAAATAAGGAATAGTCTTAACATACCTGAATCGATTCTCTTGACAATCCATCTAACACACATCAATAGTGATAACAAATAACAACATATCGAAGTAGGGGAAAATCTATCTAATATTCTTGAGAAAGATTGCACTGTACTCCCTTAGAATTGCAAATTCTTGTTGTTATTATACAGTATAATTTTGTATTAAATTTCTGCCTAAGATTGTTACCTTGCTGAATTTATAATCCCTCTCTCTTAAAGAATTTGATCACAGTATTATATAATTTTTCTTGTTGAAGCTATCCAATCACTTGTTTGAAATAGCATAATACTTATAATCCTAAAAATAATCTCATTCCCGAACTTGCATCGATTAACTCACAACGAAACTTTGTGCATCTTATTTTCGAGATTACATCAATTTACTTATGACGTACTTTCACGTAAGAAAATATGGGGTGTAACAATATGTTCACCAAGTGGGGCTTAGAGATTGACTAAAAGCTAGAGGAAAAAAGAAAGAAGAGTTGCATAGGCGCACATAAGAGGACAAAGTTGTACATACTGCATGATAGAAAGTAGCAATAGTTACAAGATCGGAAGAATTCCGACTACAACTCGTAGTGTGAAAAAAAGGCCTAAGGGGAGAATGCCCTGGCCTTTGAATTTATTCACAGAACAGTTTCCTAGATGGAAATGAGAGTACTAAAGTATTCACAAGAGCTATAAGTTATGATAATGATAAGTGCATCATTCATTCGAGAACGAATATTTCAAAAGAGGGAATGATGTCGCACTTCATATTTTCGTACGCGTCGTAGGTCAATTGATGTAAGTTCGAAAATGAGATTCTCTTTGAAAGTGATTGTACTTGCTCCCTCAATCCTATTATAGGAGACACAAAAACACAACAAAATCAACAACTTAAAAATAATATAACTACAATTTGGGGCCTTTAATACAACAAAACCCCAAATATACCATAACACACCTAATCAACAAGTTATCAAATAGCCTGAAATTGCAATGACGGACAGCCAACCCATTACTCTACTGCATGTGGCATTTCTCCATGCTTTTTATTCTTTCAAACTCCATAAATCATCAGCACAAGAGGCCAACACGAGTGTACTATGAAACAGTCCATTAAAAATAGAATAAATCAAACACTCGGCTTCCGATCACCGTCCCGTGAATTCTAACTATTAGAAAATTAATTTATCAACCTTTCTTGATACATAAAGCTAAAATATAGAAAGTAGGTATTTTTCTTAACTATGAATTACATTTTAAAACTCCAACTACAAAGAAAAAGAGAGGTGGTACAATGATACTTAAGTCGCAGTGATCGTTCTAATGTTATCATTTCTTGATTTCGTGAAAAGAATGTTAATCTTGCTAGGAGTTTCTTGGTACAACCCTGGAGAGCTTGAGAGTATTTTGATGTAAATGTTCTTTGTATATTGGCGAGATATATAAGGGAAAATGTCATTTATAAGCCCACCGCCTTAATTCTCCAAGTAGGTGGGTAAGCTACCTGCTTGGTGGCTTGAGCAGTGAAACTTCATATGCTTGTATCTCTCTAGTACAATATCTATTGACAAATGATTTACAGAGTAAGAAACTAGACACATGGATATTTAAATTCATGTACAGATCTCCCTATAACTCTCAATAGAATGGGAGAAAACGGCATCGTAACCTGGCCTATAAACTTGCCAGTTTCTGCAAAGTTTGTTGATGTGATTTGGCAAACCTACTTTATAAATTCATATTTCTCTATTCCAATGTCATATGAATAAATGGCTTAAATCGCTGAAAACTAGGTTCCAAGACCTTCATTTTGGTATGAGATGTCCCAAAATGACATTATAAAGCTTATAAATTAAATTTCTCAAAACGGCTTATTACAAGGCAAATCTTAATTAGATTTTTATGTAAGTTAAATCCGATTTTTTCAAAAAACATCATATATATAATCATATTATGACTTTATACTCATTTAAATCATATTTGACAAGTGTCATATTCATTATACGTCACCTTTGGACGGACAGAATGTGACAATTATCTTATTTATTTTTTCCCAAAGTCTCATTTATCTCAACTTACTTAGACTTCGATAAACCTTCATTATCCTTGTAGAAGGATTTCATCCTTTTTGAGCTTAAATTATATAATTTTATAATGACAGTGACGTCTGAAGTACGGAGTATAATAATCGCCCCCACCGTCAGATCCAAATCTAAAATCACGAAATTGTGATCAATCCATTATCGATGGCCAAAACAATGGTGGGGGAAGATCGGAGGCATCACTGGATCTGGATATGAGGCTTCTTCTCCTTCTTTGTATCTCACATATGAGCGTATTCATCTGGACAAAAACTTATTCCTTCACCATTGCTCGTCATGCTGTAAAAAAAAGAGCCGCTTCTTTCTTCTCCATTGCCTTGTACGCCAGAAATTTATTTTATAAATACAACATATTTTTTATTTCATCAGAGATCCAATGTGTATTTTATATTTTCATGGAAAATCTGATGGGACTTAATTGTATTCTCCATCTTTTAAACTCGATGTATTTTATTTGCACGTCGGAGTTTGGTTGGATTTGACTGTAAGATATATGGACTTATATCTACATACATATGAACAATATATGGATAAATTATATGTTATGTGCTATCTTTTGGTTTGGCCTAATTTTGTGGTCTTATGAACATTATGTTAAGGGGGCCAATGTGTTGTCATATAAAGTGTAGGATTAATGTGTAGATACCCAAAAGGGTAACCTTAGTTAATGATGGGCTAACTAAGGTTACATATATGTAACCATGGTTACATGCTTGTGAATCTTGAGTTATGTAACTCTTGTGACTCTTGGGTTATGTAACTCATGAAGTTATAAAGTGGGGATTATAGTTCCCACATTAGTGCAAGACAAGACTCTTCTTCCTCCCATTGAATCAAGAGCCAAAAAAACTCCATTGTTGTCTTGCAAATATTGTGGAAAACCATATACAATTTGATTATTGTCATAACATTATTATTGTGAACCATTCACATATTATTCAAAGTCTTGTGAAGCATACTTGTGGTGATATACAACTTCAAGAAATCTTAAAGAAAGGATCAAGGAGTTCACAAGGACATAAGGACAATCATCAAAAGAGGTTCAACAATTTCCACATATGGATTCAGGTTAGTTTCCGCTCATGTAGTTTAATTCCGAATTATTCAATATGAAGGTTGTTATATTTAGCTGGAATCATAATCTTAACAATTGGTATCAGAGCCGCTATCATTTTTGGATAATTTGGATGTTCATAATATTCATGTTATGTTAGGATTCATGTTCAAGTTATGTTAGAATTTTATTTATGAAATTCTAGTACCATGAAATAGCATGATGTTATGAATGTTGTGTTTTGTTGGAATTTGATGTTTTAATACCATGTTATCTTTACTTGTATTAAAATATTGTATCAAGCATTATTTTAGTTGGTAAACAACATGTTTTCTTGTTTAAGATGCTTGTTGAAAATCATGTTTTAATTCTGTAAATTCTGTCCAAAACAGTGTTGTAAGTTAGTCGACTAACTTTTAGTTAGTCGATTAACTTATTATTTTTTAATATTTCCGCAAGCCTGGTTAGTCGACTAACTTTAAGTTAGTCGACTAACCTGGTTAAAACTGAAACGTTTTTTCAGGTTAATC
Organism: Nicotiana benthamiana; assembly: GCA_034376525.1. Taxonomy (NCBI): domain Eukaryota; kingdom Viridiplantae; phylum Streptophyta; class Magnoliopsida; order Solanales; family Solanaceae; genus Nicotiana; species Nicotiana benthamiana. The sequence goes on from CM067339.1 coordinate 157,886,927, forward strand.
GACTAACTTAAAAGTTAGTCGACTAACCTGGTACAGTAAGTCTGAAAATTTTTTTTTATGCCAAAATAATCGATTATATGTTTTTGATAATCGATTATCTCGGTCCAGTAAGGTTAAAAACGTTTCAAATTTTTAAGTTTCAGTTTTTTAATTGACATATCAATTATTATAAAGTTTTTTTTTAATGTATTATACATTAAAATATTTGAGTTTTGAATATTAATTGTTTTAAAGTCCATCAATTCTCATTATTTTTGGAATTGTCCTCTCAAGTATACAACAATTATTATTCAAAAGTTGCATGTCAAAACATGTAACTTATTTAGTTAAAGATTCATGATATGGCTAAAGGAACTAAAGTTTATAGAATCTAATATTTTAATTAGTCAATTGAAGCATTATGTTGCCAAAGTAACCTCTATTGTGTAGATTGATTAATCTTAAAATATACGATAACTGTGGATGTTAGTCTTCCATGCGTTTAACACCGGCCCAAAGGAAGGTTGTTATTTGGCAGGAATTAGAACATGCTTGTGGTGGTAAATATGAGACAATTATTTGGTTTTCCATGTGAATATTAAATTGGCCCAAAGGAAGGTTTAATATTTGACAGGAGTTTATTGTCTATGTTTGATCACTACACCAAGAGTACCACTTACAAGTTGTTTTTCTGTCCAAAGACTAAAATCAATGTTGTGTTAGGTATCTTGCAATGGGAAATGCCTAATTTTAAATCTATAAAGTAAAGTTAAAGTTCAAGTATTTGTAAGCATGTATTCAGTAATCCTTTTGTTCTATTTTCAGTTAATTCTTCTGCTTCTACGATATCTGCCAACATCAATAGCATCCCTGTGCTTAACGGCACTAACTTTAAGGAATGGAAAGAGAATGTCATGATCGTTCTCGGTTGCATGGATCTTGACCTTGCACTTCTGACCGAGCAACCTACTCCTCTTGAGGATACATGCTCTCCTGATGAAAGGAGGGCGATGGAGAACTGGGAACGCTCGAATCGCATGAGTCTCATGATCATGAAGCGTGCAATTCCAGAATCATTCAGGGGCACTATGAATGATGAACCAAATGCCAAAGTTTTCCTTGAAAACCTTGAAAAGCGTTTTATTCAAAACGAAAAGGCGGAAACAATTACACTATTGAGTAAACTTGTTTCCATGAGGTATAAGGGCAAGGGAAACATTCGGGAGTACATTTTGGAAATGTCTCATCTTGCTTCGAAACTAAAGTCACTCAAGCTGGATTTACCTGAGGAACTGCTTGTGTACTTTGTTTTGATATCTCTTCCTGCACACTTTAATCAGTTTAAGATCAGTTACAACTGCCTGAAGGAAAAATGGACTCTTAATGAGGTCATTTCACATTGTGTGCAAGAAGAGGAAAGGATAAAGCTAGATAAGACAGAAAGTGCTCATTTAGCATCCTCTTCTAAGGAAACTAAGAAGAGGAAAGGTAAGGAAGTTGCGGTTGTAAAGCCCAAGATTAAGCAACATAAGGAACCTAAAGTTGAAATTACTGAATTAGGTTGCTTCTTCTGTAAGGGGACTAATCATGTGAAGAAAGATTGTACCAAGTACCATGCCTGGCGTGCGAAAAAAGGTATATTTCTTTCTCTTGTTTGTTCTGAAGTTAATTTAATTTCGGTACCTAAGGATACTTGGTGGGTAGATTATGCTGCTACTACTCACATAAGTATATCAATGCAGGGTTGCCTGAACTGCCGAAAACCAAATGATGGTGAAAGATACATCTATGTGGGTGACGGCAAGAAGGTGCCAGTTGAAGCTATTGGCAAGTTTAGGCTGTTGTTTAAGACCGGTTTTCATTTAGATTTGGATGAGACTTTTATTGTACCGTCTTTTAGACGGAATTTAATTTCTGTTCCCCAATTGGACATATCCGGTTATAAATGTATATTAGGGGACAATAAATTTAGTCTCTTTCAGAATTCAAATCTTATTGGTACTGGTGTTTTATCAATATTTGATAGCTTATATTTGGTTGATACAATAACTTCAAATAAAGAAACTTTGCATACAAGTTTAAGTGGTACTAAAAGAAAATTAACTAATGAGAATTCTATTTCACTTTGGCATAAACGTTCGGGTCACATATCCATTCAAAGAATTCAGAAACTCGTGTCAGATGGAATTATTGATTCTCTTGATTCCTCAAATTCGGAAATTTGTATTGAGTGTATCAAGGGAAAACAAACAAACAAGACTAGATTAGGTGCTAAGAGAGCTTTGAACGTCTTAGAATTGATACATACGGATATTTGTGGGCCATTTCCTACTCCTTGTCGGAATGGTCAACAATACTTTATCACATTCATAGACGGTTACTCTCGTTATGGGTACCTATATCTTATTCATGAAAAGTCCCAATCCATAGACGTGTTCAAATCATTTAAGGCTGAAGTTGAAAATCAACTAAGCAAACGAATTAAATCCGTTAGATCTGACCGCGGTGGTGAATACTATGGTCGATATGATGGTTCCGGTGAACAACGTCCAGGGCCTTTTGCTAAATTCCTAGATGAGTGTGGGATCGTCCCTCAGTATACTATGCCAGGCAGTCCTACGATGAATGGTGTAGCTGAGAGACGAAATAGGACCCTTAAAGATATGGTAAGAAGTATGATTTCTCGTACAACTTTGCCAGACTCACTCTGGGGTGAAGCATTAAAAACCGCAGCTTATATTCTTAATAGAGTTCCAACTAAAGCTACAATCAAAACCCCATATGAACTTTGGACTGAGCATAAACCCAGTATTCGGCATTTACACATTTGGGGTTGTCCAGCTGAAGCAAGGCCTTATAGGCCGAATGAAAAGAAACTGGACGCTAAGACGGTTAGTAGCTATTTTGTTGGATACTCTGAAAAATCCAGGGGTTTTAAGTTTTATGATCCTACTTCTAGAACTATTTTTGAGACGGGTAATGCTAGGTTCTTTGAGGATATTGAGTTTGGGGAGTGGGGAGATAAAGTTGTTAGAGATTTTGTCTTTGAGGAAGAACATGTGTCTTTCCCTCAAGTTGTTGATCTTGGTCTTCCTGACTCGGATCACACAACTCCGGTTCAAGACAATCTCGAAAATCTCCCCCATCAGGACCCTGATGTAACTAAAGAAAATCAAACTCAACAACCTCAAGAAACTGAAATGCCATTAAGGAGATCCACTAGAGAGAGGAGAAATGCAATTTCGGATGATTATGTTGTATTTCTCCAAGAACAAGAAAGTGATATTGGACTTGAGGAATATGATCCAATCAACTTCCGTCAAGTCATTAAGTGTTCTAACTCTCAAAAGTGGATTGATGCCATGAATGATGAGATGAAGTCAATAAGCGATAATGACGTTTGGGAGCTTGTTACATTGCCCGAAGGTACGAAACCTATTGGTTGTAAATGGATTTTTAAAACCAAAAGGGATTCAGGGGGAAATGTTATTAAGTACAAAGCTCGTCTTGTCGCAAAAGGCTACACTCAGAAAGAAGGCATTGATTATAAAGAGACTTTCTCTCCAGTTTCATCGAAAGACTCTTTCAGGACTATAATGGCATTAGTAGCACATTTTGATCTTGAGCTTCATCAAATGGATGTTAAGACAGCTTTTCTCAATGGTGACATTGAGGAAACAATTTATATGGTGCAACCTGAAAACTTTGTTTCGGATGAATCAGAGAAGAAGGTTTGCAAATTAAAGAAATCCATCTATGGGCTCAAGCAAGCTTCTCGTCAATGGTATTATAAGTTTCATGCAGTCATTACATCTTTTGGTTTTGAACCGAATATTGCTGATGACTGTATATACCATAAGTTCAGTGGGAGTAAGTATATTTTTCTGGTTTTATATGTCGATGACATACTGCTTGCCTGTAACGATGTAGCATTATCACTTGAAACTAAGAAATTTCTTTCAAAGAAATTTGAAATGAAAGATCTTGGTGAAGCTTCTTTTGTATTAGGAATTCAGATACAACGAGATCGCTCTAAAGGTGTTCTCGGTCTGTCACAAAAGGGCTATATCGATAAGGTTCTGAAAAAATTTGGCATGCAGGATTGTAAACCAGGCAACACCCTTGTTGCTAAGGGAGACAAGTTTAGTCTCAAACAGTGCCCAAATAATACTTATGAAATTTCGGAAATGCAGAAGACACCGTATGCTTCGGCGGTAGGTAGTCTGATGTATGCTTAGGTATGTACACGACCTGATATAGCATACATTGTTGGGATGTTAGGCAGATATCTAAGCAATCCGGGGATGGATCATTGGAAGGCAGCCAAACGGGTCATGAGGTTCTTACAAAGAACAAAGGATTACATGCTTACATACCGGAAATCGGACCAGCTTGAGATCATTGGGTATACCGATTCCGATTTTGCTGGATGTCAGGATAGTTTGAAGTCTACTTCAAGCTATATTTACATGCTTGCGGGCGGTGCTATCTCTTGGAGAAGCATCAAGCAAACTCTTACAGCCACTTCCACCATGGAAGCAGAGTTTATGGCATGTTATGAAGCATCTAATGAGGCATTATGGCTGCGGAATTTTGTTGGTGGACTGCGAATTGTTGATAGCATCAAAAAGCCGCTTAGGCTATTTTGCGATAACAGATCGGCAGTCCTTTATGCTAATAACAACAGTAGTTTGACGAAAGCAAAACATATGGACGTCAAATTTCGGGTTGTTAAAGAAAGAGTACAAAATGGACAATTGTGCATTGAGTACATTAGTACAAACTCCATGCTTGCAGATCCGCTCACTAAGGGATTGACACCAAAAGTATTTTATGAGCATATTGCTTGTATGGGTGTCAAATCAGATAAGGATTATGTATTTTAGTGGGAGTTTGTATTTCACATTTATGTATTGTTCATTATATTCAGAAATTCAGTAATTCAGTTATATCTGCAGATATTCAGTTTTAAAGTTTTTTGTACTCTTACAGTTTATGATTGATCTCAATAAAGAGAACCGGTTGGAAATAGACATTCTATTGACCACACATTATGTTATTTCCATGCTACATACCTACACTTGATCCATGTTGTTGGTTATATTGATATACGTGATCTATGATTGGTTCTAGTTACGAATGAGTAACGACAAGCACTTAGTTCCTATGTTGGTATGATTGATGGACCGGATTGTTCATGACAATTTTATTGTGATAGCAATTTTGAGCTCCTAAGGTTATTTTGTAACATATAATACTAAGGTTTGTACATATGTTTGTATATCTCGTCCAAGTGGGAGAATGTAAGATATATGGACTTATATCTACATACATATGAACAATATATGGATAAATTATATGTTATGTGTTATCTTTTGGTTTGGCCTAATTTTGTGGTCTTATGGACATTATGTTAAGGGGTCCAATGTGTTGTCATATAAAGTGTAGGACTAATGTGTAGATACCCAAAAGGGTAACCTTAGTTAATGATGGGCTAACTAAGGTTACATATATGTAACCATGGTTACATGCTTGTGACTCTTGAGTTATGTAACTCTTGTGACTCTTGGGCTATGTAACTCATGAAGTTATAAAGTAGGGGTTATGGTTCCCACATTAGTGCAAGACAAGACTCTTCTTCCTCCCATTGAATCAAGAGCCAAAAAAAACTCCATTGTTGTCTTGCAAATATTGTGGAAAACCACATACCATTTGATTATTGTCATAACATTATTATTGTGAACCATTCACATATTATTCAAAGTCTTGTGAAGCATACTTGTGGTGATATACAACTTCAAGAAATCTTGAAGAAAGGATCAAGGAGTTCACAAGGACATAAGAACAATCATCAAAGGAGGTTCAACAATTTCCACATATGGATTCAGGTTAGCTTCCGCTCATGTAGTTTAATTCCGAATTATTCAATATGAAGGTTGTTATATTTAGTTGGAATCATAATCCTAACATTGACTATATTCTTCATTATTAATGTAAATACAGTGTACTTTTAAAAGAATTTGAAAGTATTCTTCATTTTCTTAGTGTAAATACAATGGTGCTTTGTATTTCTCTGGAGGACCGACGGGGTTTGATTGTATTCTCCTTTTTAAATACAGTGTATTTTGTAATTTCGTCAGTAATTTGACTGTATTCTTCATGTCGTCAGTTTTCTTAGTGTAAATATATTCAAATACGGTCCAATACGTTCAACCTTGCAACATCGAATAAGGTTGGATACAACTGAATAATTAATACATTCAAATAGACTCAAATACACACAAAAAACATAAAAATGAAAATGAAAAAAATAAAAATATACAGCCGAATAGTGTCAAATACAGCAAGCTGTCCTAAACTAGCTACGAAATGTAAATACATATAATGTATCTACGGATTGTTAAAAGCTCCATAAAAGATAGTGGTTTCTGTAAGTAAACCGTTAATTTACGAATTTAGATAGAACGGGCTGCAGTTCTAGTTTTGGTGACCTTGCACACTTGCTGCCAATACCCTTCGGCTTTGACAGCCTAAGGCCCAAAGTATACTCAAGGAGTCAAGGTTACTCTCATCTTAATTGTTAAGAATACTCATGGTTGGATTATCAGTTTCAATCGAAAAAAATAATTTACCAGTTTCAATTTTGGCTCACAAATGTTTGATTCAATTCATTAGCTAAATTTAGATGAGGTAGGTCAGTCATACTTTTTAGTTAAGAGTTAAATTAGAGATCGAAAAGGGCTGGTCAGCGTTACTGTAAAAGAGTTTTGTCAAAAAGTTGAATTAAAAAAACACAAACAAATAGTTAGGGGTGTAAATGGATATTTGAAATCGACTAAACCGATCGAACCGAACCGTACCGAATTGATTTTTAGGTTTCTTTTAAAGAAATCGCAGGTGTTTATATGAATCTATAATCGTACTAATAATTACGGTAGGTTTTTTATTTTATTAAAATAAATTGAAAACATATCGAACCGCACTGAATAAATTTTATGTGGAAAATATATTTATATAGTAAGAATAAAACTAATAAAGTATTAAATTTTTCATTGGGTCTTGGAATTATGAAAATTGTTATGAGCCAACAAGTAATTAAACTCAAAATACTAATTCCTAAAATATATTTTGCTACTTATACTTAAACTAAGTTGTTTCAAGTATCTTTAAAATCAAGACACAAAGTGTTCTAGCGATTATGAGTAGCAAACTACAATGTATTGAATATATATACTTTAATACTTTAGATTTATCTTTTGAATATTAATATAAATTTTATTCTTGAGTCACAACTTGATTAAAATCTTTCCACTCGTTTATATTTTCTTTGCTTTTACTTGGTTTCTTTTACATTGCTTTCAAATAGTTGATGAATTTATACTCTAGCGTTCTTTCATTTTTTTTAATTCATCATCCTTTAAACAGTAAAAATGCCTAGAGAGTTTTATTAAGTGCTATAAAAGAAGATATGTTTTTACATTCTACTTCTACTGGTGAATTTTACATAATATTTTAAAAAAACATCGAAATTAACCAAACTGTATCGTTACCGAAGTAAAGCCGACATAATTGGGACAGTTTCAAAAAGTTCAATTTTAATTATACATAATAAAATAACCGAAAATTAATATGATACAAATTTTATAAAATAACCATTTGAACCGAATCATTGACACCCCTCCAGATAGCTTTAAATGTATCATACAATCTGTGATACCTCCTCTTGGACACTACAACCTCGGCAAAGGGTATAGATTAGGGAGCTTTTCTAATTTAAGGTCAATCGAAATGAGATTCATTTAAAAAATCTGAGTCGCCACTTGCGAGATTTATGGTGTCCCAAGTCACCGGTTTTAATCCTGATTCGAGGAAAAGAATGACTCTGTTATTATAGTTTGCGAATCAAAAGTCCGGGTAAGGAATTCAGTTAATCCAGGAGAAGGTGTTAGGCACTCCTGGGTTCTGTGATTCAAGTACGATAGCTTTGATCCTACTTGGCTTAACTAATTTGCTTAATTACTGATTTTTAAACCTATGTCCTTTTGCTTCTTTCCGCTTTTTAATTTGGAAATTATTTTGGAACGTGTTACGCGTACATATACCCGCCCGTTTGGTGCATAAAAATCATGTCACGCGAACATGTCCACAATTGATAAAGCTTAATTATTATTAAGAAAGTTAGGTCCGAAGTTGCGCGAACGCATACTCCGATGTTGTTTTTTGAAATGTAATTGTGTTACGCGAACGTAAATGCAACCACACTTGGTATTTTAAACGGCCTTAAAGGATATTCTATGAAAGATTATTTTTATCTAACCTGCGAAATTACTAAAAGCCATGTGATTCTAATAAGATAATTAAAGGATGGTAATCTATTTTATTACTAAGCAAAGATTGAACGAAGTTGCGCGAACGCATACTCCGAATTAGTTTTAGAATTATGGTCATATTATGCGAATGTATACGCAACTACAATCGCACTTAAACAGCCTTAAAGGCTTGCTACAATGTTCGTGATTATCATCCTAAACTAATTTGAGATTATTTCTGAGGTCATGAATTATGAAATTATTTATGAGAAAGTGTAGTAGTTAGTTATGGAAATATGGGCTAGCTTATGGATTACATGGAAATGGTCTAACTCTAATATTGGTCAACAGAATGTTATTACAAAATGGGTCTGGCATACTTCCAACACATTTGGCCAATAAGCTTTTAATTGATTAGCCTGCTATTCTGGCATTTGCTAGCCTAACATAATTTGACAAATAAAACTCAATTTCTTGAAAAGGTAGTAGTAAAACCTTGTTACCTCTATCGAAAATGATGCAAAATTAGAAGAGGACTAAAAATTGTCAGTCAGTAAATGAGTACCGCCGTTATATCAATTTCAATATTATAAAATTGGTCTCTATTTACAATTATACATTAGAAAAGAAGAATTAAAGATGGCCGCGTAGACCTAAGAGTTAACACATAATTTGCACAAGTAGTGTAACTAGTGAAGCCAAGCAAAGGAAACTAAAACCATATCAATTTTATGTCCAATCTTTCAAACATGATAAGGAAAATTGCTTTGTCCAACTGAATTTAGTCAAACTATCCCAAACCAACATGCTATCTAACAAGCATCAGGAATTTCCTACTTTTATGGTTCAATAATAACGAGTGCTTATGAACAAAAGACAATCAATTTATGCTAACTTCTCACACAAACATTCAGCCACTCAAATGGCAGTTAAATAAGTCTAAAAGTCTAACATTCCAGTTAAGTACAAATAATGGAATATTCACGTTATTTAAATCTCGACTATTCCTACTACACAATCTAAATCTCAAACTAACGCATCTACAAGTAATCAAACAAAGGAAGGACATGAATAATATATCATTCCTTCAGAAACTAGATTATAATTACTTATTCAAATTCCTCACACATCATCTGGAACAGAAGAATACCTGAAATGAGAAGAACAAATGAACAGGGAAGGATCAGGAATTAAATTTTAGCAGAGCATGAAAAACAGCAACAGATAGCCCCAGATTTAGTGAGGAAATCACTGAATGGACTCCAAATTAATGGAATAGTAGATTCAGCATTTCAAAAGACCATCGAGATGCAATTCGAACAACTAATACCAATTCCAAATAAACAGATAACTCGAAATACACCCAAATATGAACCCACTAATTAACTTTTAATCCATGACAGAAAGAGGAAACCAAAATTGATTTAGAGATTCTCTTGATTTTGAAATTTACAGCTCTAATCTGAATGAAACAGTAACAGCTTCTTTTTTATTTTTTTTATTCTTCAGCCCTTTGTTCTTGAAATTTTAGCCTTTACAACCCTCTCCCTATCTGATTTATAGAATATCCAAAAGCTGCCTTTCAAGGCAAGAAAACATGCCTTTATAGCCAAAGCCAATAGGGCAGCCTTAGGTTTTCATTTTTACACTTTACCCCTTTTGAATTTTTGTTTTAGCTTAAGTGACCTTAGATTTCTGACTTTTCGCCAAAGTTAAACCACCCAAAACTAAAATTTTCCTAAAACCCCTACTAGAGAATTTCGAAATCGGTTATGAAAAGATTCCTTGACCTAGAGTTCCTAAACTACCCCTAAGATATCTTACTAATTACTTTCTCCCCTTCAATAGCTCGTATTTTATAATTTCACATGAATTTAGGCAAGAAAATCTCGAATGCTACAAATCTTATCAGTCAATGCTAACATCGGAATTGTTCATAAACCATACACATATATTAGTAGGATTTTCCAAATGATGATTTATACGAGCTCAAAGCTAAATCAAATGATATACCACTGGACCTTTAAGGTTATAGATGACAATCATGCAACCATGACTGTCGTATAAAGACCTTGAGTCATTTATTTAAACTAAACTATGGCACTACTTGGCTGCATTCAAATTGAATCTAATTCAAAGGCATAATGTTTATTAACTAGAACAACCCTAATTAGATTCTGAAAGCCAGATAACTGATTCCTCAATTATTTAAACCCAAAACTAAACAATTCGACAAAAAATTGACAAAACAAATAAAATGTACAACCACAGTAAAAGAAATGGAGTACTTAGCTTCTTTTTTTCTATAAAAAAAAACTGAATCTTGGGCAATGCATTGACTAGGTCAGATCTTCGAGATGATGTTCGACCAATTCTGGGCTATTTGAAAGGAACGAGACACGAATTTGGGACGAGGGAAAGTCAGGGATCGTTGGGTGTTAATTTGAGATTATTTGGGCACCAACGCCGTCGTGGATGGCGGAGCATCCGCTGCTTCAAACAAATATTAGAAGGGATTGGTTGACATTTGAGGGATGCTAGTCACAAAATGGGAAAAGGAGGCCGAGGAGGTGTAGTGGTGTAAATTTGGGGCTGGTTTGGGTGACTGTTGCCGGACTTGGCGGAGACGACGACACTGTCTTCGCATATTCGAGGAGCTAGAAGATGATTTGAGGAAAAGCATGGCCAGATTTTCAATGAGGGCCTGAGATGGTCTGGTGGTGTAAATTTGGGGGTCACTAGACTCCGGCCGCCGGTGGTGATGATTTCCGGCCGACGGCGGACGGTGGAGGGCGATGGTAATATTAGGGCTTCTCTGAGACGATAGTGAGAGGGGTTGAGAGAATCCGACATTGATGCCCAGTTCGTGGCTGTTAGATTTAGTTACCTCGACGGCCAGGATCAAATGTCGTGAAAACGATGCCATTTTGGCGTCTCTGAACCGGACTGGGTCAAGGAGTTTTTGGGCCTGGGTTGGGGGAATTTCTTGGTGGTTGGGTCTTTTTAACTTGGGCTGGGATTTTTAAAATAAAAACTTGCCCAATTTTTTAGTCTTTTATTAAGAGGACCTTTTCTTTTTTAATTTCTTTCCATTTATTTTCCAAAATTAAATTTATTCCTAATTAATCCTTAAAACCTATTATACTTAATTAAGTCTAAATGATGATTAACACAATTAATTATTAAAATAAAAACAACTCAATGTAAAAGTTAAAATTGACAAGTGCTAATTAAACCATTTTTTGTGATTTTCCCTCTTTATAAAATAATTCAATTACTAATTAATGCAAAATTAACTCCTAAATGCATGTGCAACACATTTTTTGTATTTTTCATTAATCAAAGTGTACAGACAAAAATGCAAACAATTAACATAAAATGCCATAAAAATCTACAAAATTGTAAAAAAAAATTCTTTTTGAATTTATGAGAGTAATTCATATCGGGCAAAAATCACGTGCTCACTGCTACACCTCTTTGCTCGGAAACATTAAGAGTTTTCGTGCAAAGATAAGTGAGCAGATACGAGCGATTTTTGTCTATTTGAATACTCCGTGGTGAAGCATTTTTGAAAGAGTTGACCGCACACTGCTTCTAAGGCTGCCTACATATCCTCGGCTAAAGGGGAATCAGGTCAGTGTAGTTCGGGAGTGTTTAGTAGCTGGGACTACCGAAGATGTGATCTCACTGTTGTTGCTGCTACTACTAGACCCCCTTATTACACCTTATGAAAAAATAAAAGAAGATATACTAAGCTATGAACTATGGATTACAAAATAACCTATCTACGCCTTCAAACTTCCCCTTGATCCTTGTTGCTTTGTTGCCTTGTATTTCTTCTGTAAACTCCTTGTTGCCTTCTTGACTTCTTGTTTACTCTTCTTCTATGTTTGATGCCGAATTGTTGGACTTAAAATGCATTTCTCCAGGTGGGTGCCTGATTACCAAATCTTGCAACTTGAAAAATATTCCCTTGTTCTCCAGGTGGGTGCCTGATTACAAAAACTTGCATCTTGAAAAATATTTCCTTGTTCTCCAGGTGGGAGACTGATTACCAAAACTTGCAACTTGAAAAATATTCCCTTGTTCTACTGGTGGGCGCCTGATTACCAAAACTTGCATCTTGAAAAATATTCCCTTGCTCGACAGGTGGGCGCCTGATTACCAAAACATGCAACTTGAAAAATATTTCCTTGTTTTACAGGTGGGCACCTGATTACCAAAATTTGCATCTTGAAAAATATTTCCTTGTTCAACAGCTAGGCGCCTGATTACCAAAACTTACAACTTGAAAATATTTCCTTGTTTTACAGGTGAGCGCCTGATTACCAAAACTTGAATCTTGAAAAATATTCACTTGTTCTACTGGTGGGTGCCTGATTACCAAAACTTGAATCTTGAAAAATATCCCCTTGTTCTAAAGGTGGGTGCTTGATTATCAAAACTTGAATCTTGAAAAATATTCCCTTGTTCAACAGGTGGCACCTGATTACCGAAACTTGAATTTTTTGAAAAATATTCCCTTATTCTACAAGTGGGCGCTTGATTGCAAAAACTTGAATCTTGAAAAATATTTCCTTGTTCTACAGGTGGGTGCGTGATTACCAAAACTTGAAACTTGAAAAATATTCCTTGTTCTACAGGTGTGCGCCTGATTACCAAAACTTGTATCTTGAAAAATATTCCCTTGCTCTGCAGGTGGGCGCCTGATTACCAAAACTTGGAACTTGAAAAATATTCCCTTGTTTTACAGGTGGGCGCCTGATTAGCAAAACTTGCAACTTGAAAAATATCCCCCTTGCTTTACGGGTGGGAGCCTGATTACCAAAACTTGAATCTTGAAAAATATTCGCTTGTTATACAGGTGGACGCCAGATTACCAAAATTTGAATCTTGAAAAATATTCCCTAGTTCTACAGGTGGAATCCTGATTACCAAAACTTGCAACATGAAAATGTTTTCTTGTTCTACAAGTGGGCGCCTGATTACCAAAACTTGCATCTTGAAAAATATTTCCTGCGACTGTTTCCTTTGTACTTGATCACAACAAAATAAACAAAACAAAAGAAAATTTTTTTCTGCCCCAGTTTTGTTGTCGGGTGCATCTATAAGTGTTTATCAAATCCCATGACAACTTTAAAATTAGGCAGTATTCTCAAAAGGTATGGTGACTTTTCCAGGGATCGAACCCTGAATCTCTGGTTCAGGGTTCAAGAATTCGAGTTTGTTTATTTTTAGTTGGCTTATTATTGTTGATATTATTGTATTCTTCTAAACCTTCGTGCTAAAATGTTATATGTATACCACTTTAATTTTGTTGAATTGTATATAATTGTCTCCTTATGCCACCCCTCTCAGTCTTCTGAAAATGGTGCATACGTTTGCGTAGCCCGCTTTTTCTGTAGAAATTATACTAAATAGAGCGAGGCTGGGCAAGCGACAAGGAAAAGCAGACTTTAGTGCTCCCGGTACGTCGTCCCCTCCTCGGCCCCAATTGTCCGCTTAGGTATCCCGTGTCTAGACCAAACCCCCAGGAATTAAACTTAGAATAATACAGCCTCATGTCGGATCCCTAGTAGGAGAGCTTGTTTGCATCACATGCATGTTGACTTAAGGGACTCTACAAAGCGGTTGGGTCTGTCTAGGACAGGTGTACCCAAAATAACAGACCATCATGATGCATCCAATGTGCTAGGTAAACATTCATTTGTTTCGGCTTGCATGCTAACCGGCTAAATCATAGGAAAACAAGAAAAGGGAAAGAAGAGAAAAATACCAAGAGTGACGCTTGAAAATACGTCGAAACTTTGCCGATATTGTTTAAAAAATAAAAAAAAAGTGTATTAAAAAAAAAAGAGAAAAGAGAAGAAAAGGGAAAAGAGTTTTGTTTACCAATAAAAAGAAAAATAAGTTTTTTTTCAAAAGAAAGAGCTTGTTCTTTTCGACAATAAAATTTTTTGTTCTATTTGCCAATAAAACAAAAGAGAAAAAGAGTTTTGTTTTCAAAAATAGTTTGTTCTATTTTTCAATGAAAAGAAAAAAAGTCTTGTGATCAGAATTAGTTTGTTTACTTGCCTATGAATTAAAAAAAAGAAAAAAAAGTCTTGTTTCAAAAAGGTGTTGTATTTGGCCGAACTACGCGGGTCTGATTCTCATCGGATATGGGATACTTAGGCAACCTATATCAGGTCCGGCCTTATTTTGAAAAAAAAGAGAGAAATAAGCCGATTCAGTGTCTGTAGTGTTTCAAACTGTTCTTACTGAGATAACCTTAGAATATTCTCCCATTATCGAAGGGCTATCTTTATAAAAGAATGGACAAAATTGAGAAGCGTCGCAGATTAAACCCTCTCCGGCCTCAAAATTCATATGGAATTGGGAAGGGTCCATTTTTGCAAAAAGGCCATTTGACTAAAATGTTCATATCAAGAAGGGAATCATGGTCTTTTTGTTTTTAAAACCAAAAACTTGTCTTCAAAAAAGGGTCATTAGAGTCAACTCTAACCCTACCTTTCTACAGCAACGAATGAATATTATCCATGACCCACCAGAAGTGGTTAGGGAGCAGGCTCGAGAACATTTGCGCATGTGGTGGAACGATTTGGATCAAGATGGTCAGGAATGGGTAAGACAACAGTTGGGCGCTCTTATAGACATTTGAGAGATCAAAGCACGGGATGATTTGATCAAGGATATGATAACTTTTTAGGACCCCACTCGTAATGTTTTTCGCTTCTCAGACTTCGGTATTACCCCTACTTTGGAGGAGATAGTCGAGAACATTGAGTTTGGATGAGATCTAAGGAAGCAACAGTTTATATTTCCAAGGACCCCGTCAATGCATAAGTTTTTTGACCTCTTGAATATCAGCAAACAGACAAGTAAAAACTTCGTATGCAACGGTGTTGTGATTTCCATTTTTCTTATACTTCATGTTTGGGCATATGAAAAGGGGTTAAGCAACAAGCAAGATAAGGGTCTTTGGCAACTTAATCGCCGTTTCGCATTTATTGTGGCATTCTTGGGGATAATGGTTTTTCTAAATGAGAAAGTGACAGTGGATATTTGTATGGCTAGAATTGCACAAATCCTCACCACCATGAAAAATCATACACTTGCCCCATTGGTATTGGCTGATATCTACCGTGCATTGACTTTATGCAAAGTTGGTGCTCAGTTCTTTGAAGGTTGCAATATCTTCCTACAAATGTGGATGATCGAGCATCTTCGCCACCATCCCAGATTCATGAGATATGGTCCGAGCCCAAACAATTTCATCACCAGTTATGAAGAGAGGGTAAAGGATTACAGCGTGCCGGAGGGGTTTGAAGTATGGGTGTCTCATTTGAAAACTCTTAGAGCATGTCAAATTGAGTGATTCATCAGATGGCTCCCGAAAACATAAGCTATATATATGACTGCTATTAAGGGCTACTTGAGGATAATGGGTGTGAAAAGTATTAAGTTTTATGCACCACAGAGGGTCTTGAGACAATTGGGATGGTATCAATTTGTGCTCGAAGATGAAGATCTAAGTACTCAAGCTATAGAGTTGCATCCGAAAGCCGTAATGCCGAAGCTTTAGTTCAACATTATTGGAATAGTTGCCGATATCTTGAAAATGACACCCAAGTACCATATGTCGCCAAGGGATAAGTCGATCCACACAATGTTGCTTGGTTTGAGAAGAGGTCCTGTGTGAACACTGAGCCAGAACCCGAACCTGAAATACCCACCAAAAGACCTCATGTTCAAGCTTTCGATGACAAAATCCAGGAAAGATTTGCATGGGGACAAAAGGAAAAAGCGTATCAAGCTGAGTTTCATGCCTTGAAAGAAAAGCTGAGAAACATGTAATTCAACAATGATCTCCAGGCTCAGGAAGCCGAAGGTGAGAAAAGAAGATTGATCCAAGAAATCAAGCTTTCATAGCACAGATCCGGAAAATGAAAATAGCAATTGATAACCCGGGCAGGAGTAGAAAGGATGAGAATTTCATCTACAACCTTACCCAAAGGGCAAGTGATTTCGAGGATGATTTAAAGAAGACTAAAAAGGAGTTAGCAAGTGCTCGGACCAATATAGCCAAGGATACAGGGGAACGAGCAAGTTTTATCCGTCAGTTGAATGAGAAATACGACAATGGGATGGCAAATATGAAGAAAAAGGTCAAGATCGTTGAAAAAAAAAATGGCCAAGCAGAGAAGAGATTTTGAAGCCGAAAGGGAGCACTGTTATTCTTTGATAACACGGCTAGAGAGGGATTTGAAACACCTTCAAAAACAAAGCCATGTAGCCAAACAAACTGTGGAAGCAAGAACTCGGCAAATTAGAGATTTATTACGGGAGAAAGTTAGGATCCATGAAAGGGTCACATCGATTGCAGAGTAAATTGTGGTAAAATGCCAAATATGTGAAGACATGACCTAAACCACTTTCCTCGCGACAGTCATGACGTTTGTCCAGCAGGTAATGATAGATTTGGAAGGGCTCCAGTTGGATCTTGCAGACAAGCCCGCAACAAAACCAAACAACACCCCGAGAGCTCCAGGAGTGTTTAAGGCTTTAATGTATTAGTGATCTTTGCTTGATCAGTATTTTGCTTTGATCCTATTAAGTTGTTTTGGAGTATGTTGGGTCTTTCGAATTAATCTTTTCTAAGCTTGTTAGTTTTCGAGTCTGTGAGTCTTGAGTCTTTGTAGTCAAGGTGTAGTTTTCGAGTCTGTGAGCCTTGAGTCTTTATAGTCAAGGTGTTTGTTTTTATCGAAAACTTCAAAAAAAATATTTTTTGTGTTTATTGTTTTCACACCCTCTAGAACTATGCACGGTCTGATTCATGCGGAGTCATGATACGTAGGCTATCCACATAGGATTCGACCACACCTAAAATAAAAGGAAGAAAAAGGGGGGGGAATGAGAGAACTGTTGGAAAAATAAAGGGTAAAATAAAGAAGGGAAAGATGTAGGCAGAACAAATTGAGAAAAAAGAGGAAAAACAAAGAAAAAGAAAAAGAAAAAAACAAGAGTGAAAACAATAGCCGGGATGACGCAAGCAACCAATTAATGCATAATAGAAATCATAACCGTGGCAAGGTGCATTATACAAAAAGTGGATTATCCTGTTATAAATGTCCTAACGCTAACGTGATGACTTCAATTTGTTGTGTTAAATTCCATAAGGTTGGTCGGTTTGTGTCTTTTGAGGCGGTAACTTTTCCCCAATGCACAACGTCAAAGGCAATGGCAGGCAATATCAGAACTGAGTCAGTTGGCACCAGTACCCCAAAAGCAGTTAGTTGAACAGGATAATGGGTCAGCTGAAAAGGTTTGGGTGTTAAGGCAATATATGACAAGCATGTATCATGCCTGGACGACCGGGAAGGCACTGCCCCCGCCACCACCTGGCTTCTAAAATGCCCCTTTGCCCAAGCTATGGCCCTTTCCAATCACCCTAGTAGCTGCATCAATCATCACAATGAATACCCACTCAAAGCTCGTGATGCCTGATATTACCCCTCCCAGGTCGCCCAAGGGGAGAACCCTCGGAATAAGCTTCAGGCCGAAAATGAAAAGGATACAGGAAAAGAAAGGCGGGATGGGATCTCTGGAAAGTTGAAGATCTCAGAACAATTTAAGCACGATATAGACATCGTCCCAAACCGCTCCTCTCTACCTCATATATAAGAGAAACCCAAGGAGAGCTTTAAGGACCTTTGGCTCAGGTGGAACGAACAATTTGCTCGAGATAGTTATCTCATCAAGAGAGAAGATATTGTTGAGTACCGTCGATGATAGGGTCCAGTGGTTGTCCTTGCTAAACATTCTCAGCCTCAACAACGCCCCATGGACATCCTGGTGCACCAGGTGACCTTCCTAATATTACCTTTCTCTGCAGAACCCTCGGAGTCGTGCTTTATTTCCTCAATATCCTGCCCGCAAGGCACCACCGTATGCATCACACCTATGAGGCCCACGATGGCCCGCACCACTTCACCAAAGGTCTTACCCACCCCCTCGGCATGGCAACCACCCGCCCACAAAAGATTCCAACCAAGGCCAAAGAACAAGATGAAAAGGCTACTGGAAAAAAGAAAATGCCTTCACACCCATCGGAGAATCCTATACAAGCTTGTTTGGAAAGTTAAAGCTTGCTGGCCTGATTAACACACTTCTATGTTATACTCCAAACCCACATGCGAAAGGTTTTGATCCTGTTATTCGATGCATGTACCACTCTAATGTCCATGGGCATAGCATTGAGGATTGTCGTTCTTTAAGAAGGGAAATAGAAAGAATGATTCAAGATGGGGTAGTTGTGGTGAACGGCAGCGAAAGGAGGCATGCAGACCCTCCCAGGAACTTGGTGGTTAAAGTTAATAATAGGTCTGACTGTTTTGATGCAAAACTCAGTGGCTAAATGCCTCTCTTGGTAATTGGGAAGACGCTCCATGGCCTGACTAGAAAAAATGGAGTCTTGGTGGTTCATTTTAGTGTCATTTCTGTTGTTCGGGTTATTTTCAGGGCTATAATCCGGATATTGTCTTGTGATTCAACCCTTCTATCCTTTTATTTTGCCTAGTTTTATTTTTCGCAGTATCTCATTTATTGTAGTCTAGGTTCGTTCAAGGGTTGTAATCCCAGTCTATTTTACTTGTTTTAATGTCCAAACTCTTTCACAATCTATCTAATGCAATTTTCTACTTTCCGTTATTTCTAGTCATTTGGTTTAGTTTTCTTTTCTTTTTACAATTCTTTTCCCTGTTGGCTCTAGTGACGTGACATGCATGTGTAATTCTCCGCCTGGCCTTAAAAAGTTAGTTTAGTCATGAAGCAATGAAACATAGTTCAGTCATGAAGCAATGAAACAATTCTAAAGATGGCAGAGACGGGAAATAAGAATATATTTGGACCCTTTGAGATCTTTTGAAGCCCGAACCATGTGAAACAGGGGCATGGAGAAATCCTAAAAGCAAATTTACCAAACTGGCAGGGACTATTTGTTGTACCTAGAGTGTTGTCCAATAGGGAATTATATTTGATAGATGTGGAAGGAAAATGTGTAGAAATGGTTGTCAATTCTGATGTAGTTAAGAGATACTAAGTATGATTCCTTTGTCTGATTGCACTTGCTTGTCTGGGCATACTTTGAAAATTGGAATGATGAATGCATTTTGTTCTGGTATCTAAACACTTTATCATTTGCTAACCCTTTTGAGCTTTACTTATTTTCTTTTATACCCATCTTTCGGAATCAGTAACAAAAGTCAGAAACGCAAGTGTGAGAAGGTAGTGAAATGAAAGGAAAGAAAGAATGAAAAGAATGAAAAAGAAAAGAAAAACAAGAAAAGAAAAGAGAAAAAAGAAAAGAGAAAAGGAAAAACAAAGAAAGAGAAAGAAAACAAAACAAAGAAAAAAAAAGAAAAGAAAAACAGAAAAAGAAGAAGGAGAAAAAAGTCAAACCACAGCAAAAAAAAGGAATCTGCATGAACTACGTTAGAACTGATTCCTTTTAAAGGATACGTAGGCAGCCTCACGGTTTGGTCTCATCAAAATAAAAATTCAAACGTCCCCAAGCAAGAAACTAGGGCAGAAATGGTGCTGTTGTAAGAAATCTGATTTCATAAGTTGCAATTTTGAACCCATTCGAATAGTTTGAACCTTTGATACCCTTTCTTTCAAGCCATATCCAAAAGCCCACGTTCATGTCATGGGAGAAACTCAAGTCCAAGCAGGAAAGATAATAAAAATTAGAGAGTCCTATTGGTGAATATCTCACGAGCACCGTAAGGCGACGGGAGCTGAGAGAAATAAAAAATGAGGGAGTCTTACTGGTGAAAATCCTTACCGGCACCTTGAGGCGACTGTAAGTTGAGAGAAAGAACAACTACGAGAGAGGCTTTATGATGAAAATCCTTTGGGCGGTACAAGTCGAATGAGGATTGTGAATCAGATTGGATAATCGGAACATTGAAGTCCAGCTTCAAGGTCTAGGGGGAATAACAAGAGTTTACATTAGATTTGCTTAATAGAATAGGCCGCAGGTGCATGTCATGTTCATAAGAGTTGGTACTCTCATTTAATAGGTTTCTACCTTTTAGTTTTTTTGTTACGAATCATCTTCTTTCCTTTTCCTCTATTCTGTTCCTTTTGTCTTATTTATTCCCTCCTCTTGAGTATGTCGGGTCGAAACAAGTGAGAAATGACTTCAAAATATGCCACCATCTTTCCAATTGCACAAAACGGGATATGTTTGTCACGTCAAAGCAGCATAAGTCAAGAAGGAACAACAAGCACACTGAGCTGGTAACAATCAACATGCTTTGGATTCGTTTGAAATACAAAGGCTCAGTATATATCAAATCATGGACAATGCAGCAGAATGAGGGTTAGGGTGAATGGATCAAAGGTGTTTTTTGTGACAAGAAGGGTGGTAAACCATTGACAAGCAAGATCTTCCAAGAAGAAATCGAAGTCATCATGGCTAGCAATAGAGCATTCGATCTCAAGAGCAGAACTAGTGGTTTGAGTCAATAAAGGACATCATACATAGTGTGATTGGTAATAGTATTAATATGCTTTGGGGATCAGGTAAAACACAAGGGTTTGGCAGATGTCGACTCAGGGGCAACGAAATAAATAAAAGGTATTGAGAAAAGGGATTTGTCTGGGTTGAAGATTGCAAGGGTGGTGGTTAGTCAAGGAACGAGCGGGGTCTTCTAAAGAAATAAGTTATCATAATAGGCAAAGGAGCAACAGGCTTCAAAGATGAGGCCAATGGTTTAAGTCAATAAAGAACAGCACACACACAGAGTAGGGCAACGAACGTTCCTTGGGATTCACGTAAAAGGTCGGGCATGTGCCAGTTCATGAGCAATGCAACAAATAGAGAATATTGGGTCCAAACGGAGAAGAAATATTTTCTGTGACAAGGGTGACAGAGAAATTGATCAGCCAACAAGGTAGCCATGTCTTTCAAGGTAAAATCAAAGTTACCATGTCAAGTGCCAGAGTACAACACAAAGATAGGGAGGTAGAGTAAAGCCATAAGGGCCCAGTGGTCAGCCCAGCATAGCACACTGACTGGGTAATCTCAGAAAGGATGCAAGGATTCTGGCGAAAGAGTCGGAAACGCAATACAAAGATGGGAAAGGTCGTAAGGATTAACCAAGCATAATACATTGACTCAACCATCAGAGAAGGACGTAAAGAATTCTGGCAAGAGGGTCAAAAGTGCAACACAAAGAAGGGGAGAAGAATAAAGCCACAAGGGTCAGCCGAGCATAGCACACTGACCGGTTAAGCTCAGAAAAGATGCAAGGATTCTGGCAAAAAAAAAGAGTCAAAAGCGCAACACAAAGATGAGAAAGGTCGCAGGGGTTATCCAAGAATAGTAAACTGACTCAGCAATCTTAGGAAAGATGTAAAAATTCTAGCAAAGGGTCAAAAGTGCAACATAAAGATGGGGAGCGGAGTAAAGCCACAAGGGTTAGAGGGTTAGATGAGCCTAGTACATTGATGGTAATTTCAAGAAAGATATAAGATTTTGCAAAAGGACAGAGAGTGTAACACAACAACGGGGGAGCGAAGTAAAGCCATAAAGGTTCCGGGGTCAGCTAACCAACTCGGGCAACTCATTATCAACATGGAAAATTGAACACAACGGAACACGACAGTGGGAAAGCCGCTTCAAATAAGAATGCCGCAAGCTAACCACCACTTTTTCAAATCTTTGGATTGACACATGGGCAAAAAATTCTGGAAGATCCTAAGGCAGGCCATCCACAGCTGAAGGTAGGCACATGGCAGGTATGATCAAAATCTCAGGGCCCATCTGACGAATGGGACCTAGTCAAAACTCAAAAAGGAACAAAGTGAGACAAAGATACTCTCCCCAGCAAGGGTATATTGGGAAAAAACTTTAATTAGCAACCCTCAGCAGAAACAACGGAGAGTTAAAAGGGGCATGCGAGTTGAAATTCTCAAGACCCCCTTGGAAATGGAACTCGGTTTAAAATTCAAACGGGTGCGGGCACCATGGGCAGGCGCAAACACATTCCCCAGTAAGGGTCGTCCAAACTCGCCTAAACAATAGTCCCCCGCAGAAATAAGAGGAAAATAGAATTAGCATTTAATATGGAACCCTCAAGACCCTCTTGAAAAATGGGACTTAACCTAGAACACAAATAAGAATGGGTAACACGGGCAGGCACAAGTATTTCCCCAACAAGAGTCATCAGGACCCGCTTGAACAATGGGATATAGCTCTAAATACTAAACCCCAGCAGACACATCTGGCCATCTAATTAAGAGTTGTTCGGAATTTCTTGAATAATAAGAAGTAGCTTCAATCATCGATCCCCAGCAGAGTCGCCAGAGCTGTCAAACCTCCTCTTGGACACTACAACCCCGGCGAAGGGCGCATATAAAGGAGTTTTTCCAATTTAAGGACAATCAAAACGGGATTCATTTAAAAAAGTGAGAGTCGCCACTTGGGAGATTGATGGTATCCTATGACACCGGTTTTAATCCCGAATCGAGGAAAGGAATGACTCTGTTATTATAGTCTCCGAATCAAAAATTCGGTTAAGGAATTCTATTAACCCGAGAGTGCCTAACACCTTCTCCCGGGTTAACATAATTCCTTACCCGAATTTCTAATTCGCAGACTATAATAACAGAGTTATTCTTTTCCTCAATTCGGGACTAAAACCGGTGACTTGGGACAATATAAATCTCCCAAGTAGAGACTCTGATTTTTTAAAATGAATCACATTTCGATTGTCTTTAAATTGGAAAAACTCCCTTATCTACGCCCTTCGCCGGAGTTGTAGTGTCCAAGAGGAGGTGTGACACAATCTATACTTTGTCATATAATTATTCGTATTTTAATAAATAAATCGTATGAGAATAATAAATGTATTTTTTTACTTTATATCCACTACCGAATTCTCGATGAAACCTTTTTTTTATCAAAGCAGAACTTACTCAAATAGTGTTGTCACGATCCAAAATTCCTTAGAAGGAGTTGTAATAGCACCTAATCTCTAAACTAAGTAAGTCTAATATTAATTGAAATAATATAGATATTTACTAACTCAAATTAAATAACTCTGAATAAATCACAAATTTTCAAAATCGGCGGTACAAGTCATAAGCCTTTCTAAGAGTAGCTATACAAAATAAATACAACACTATTCAAGAACGAGAAGGAATCAATGGAACGTAATTACAAACAAAGGTGACTCTGAGGCATGCGAAAGCAGCATCAGGTTGCCTTGAGTCTCCGATGCGACGATCTGTACAGCTACTATAGATCAATACTTGGATCAACAACACAAAAATGTACAGAAATGTAGTATGAGCACACCATGGCAGTGTCCAGTAGATATCAAGACTAACCTCGATGGGGTAGTGATGAGGAACAGTCAAGACATCTACTGGTCAGACAGATAAAACAGAATATGATAAAAATATCAAGATAAAAGTAACAAAGTAATATCAACGGCAGGGGTAAATCAATCTACAAATAGTCGAAATCACATAAGGAAACTCGGGTGGAAACGAAAGATAACCAAGTAAATCAACACTAACATAGCTGGAACACAGAGAAGTAGAATGAACTCAAGTAAGGAAGACACTTTCAACTCAATCAATCATATTGTTTCTGGTGCACAACTCTAGTCATCTTAGAACTCGATGTATCATATCATACCTCAACTTCCAAACCTTCAGCACACCCGGCACCTTGTGCCCACATATTTTTGTCTCATTTGTCACAACAACATTCTCATGTTACTTAGCACAAAGGACCCATAACCAATGCAATTAATATGTTCCAGGAGTCTCATTTACATAACATAAAAAATAATACAGCTTCTAAACCAATTAGGAACTCAAAAGAAAAGATAAAGTTATTTTTAGAAATAATTTGAATAAACAAAGTACTATTATTAATTAAAATATAACATCGCAAAAATTACTACCTTTAACATGGGATTTAATAAGTTACAACTTAGTAAAAATTTTCTTTTTAAGTAAAATACAACCTCATACTGTTTTATAAAATATAATTGAGAAATTAACTGATTTAAAGATGTAACAATTATAGAAGTTTGAAGTATAGGAATTTAAAGAGTTAAAAATACTTAAACTGATAACAACAAATAAACATAGCAAACAGAAAGTATACGACATCGCCTTTCGTGCTTTATCCTTCTTCCTCGCCATATGCATAAATAGAAATGTGTACGACATCACCTTTCATGCTTTTTCTCTCAATAATGTGGCACGGCATCACCCTTCGTGCTTTACTCTCAATAATTTGGTATGGAATCACTCTTCGTGCTTTTACACTCGTAATATCGGCACAGCATCATCCATCGTGCATCAACGCTCACAATATGAGCACGACATCACCCTTCGTGCATTAACACTCACAATATCGGCACGGTATAATCCTTTGTGCATTAACACTCATAATATTGTCATGGCATCATCCCGTGTATTAACACTCACTCACAATATCATGCACGTTATCACCATTCATACTTTACACTCTTCCTCACCCAAACAATAGAAATGAAAACATTCTGGCAAGGAAATCAACTATAGAAACAGTAACAACCTGGTAAGGGAATCAACCATAAAAACAATAACATCCCCACAAGGGAATCAACAATAGAATCAATAATATCTCGGTAAGGGAATCAACAATATAAATAATAACATCCTGATAAAGGAATCAATAATAACTAATCTTGTTTCAACAGTTAGCTTCACAATATAGATCTCAACTTGGATCAATACTCAACAATGGTCAATTATCCAAAGAATATCATCAGTCTTATTCAACATGAATAATCGTTAATTTAAGCATTAATAGTACATAATAAGGATCACGAAAAAACCAATAAAACACAATAACCTTAACAAAACAACAAGACATAAGCACGTAATAACTACATCGGTAACCACAACAATTGGACATATATACATATTTGCACGAAGTCATATAGGAATTAACAATCTAGAAGTACCAAAATAATAAAGAAGGAAATCACTTCAACTAAGGCAAATAAGGTTCAAGTAACAAGTAAGAGTTAGAGGAAAGCTAACAACACCATATAGAGAATATACAGGTAATTTAAGCAATTAGGAAACTAAATCATAATGGAATACTTCTCACATAATGAACATAAGGACCTAAGAACCCTAAAAGAAAAAAATTTCACAAATATATCCGATCACACACTTATCACCTTGCATACACGGACTACAACTAGCATAGAAGACTCAAATCCTAAAGGAAAGCACCCACACAATATTAGACAAGATACTTACCCCAAAGACGACAAATTGATATTCTAAAATGCACTTCTCGGGTGAAAATAACTCTGGACGACTCAAATCTAACAAAATCAACTTCAAAGTACAAATAAAACATATAAGAAACTATTCCAGAACATAAAGCTTTAATCTTTAACAAAATCCAAAAATCAGTCCAAAAGTCGACCTTCGAGCCTGCACCTCGGAACCCGATAAATTTTGTCAAAATCGAATACCCATTCCGAAATGAGTTCAACGATACAAAATTATCAAATTCAGATACCATTTGGTCCCTCAAATCACGATTTTTTATTTTTGAAATTTTTCTTTTAAAACCCACGATTTTCTCAACTCAAAACACAATTTAAATGATGAAAATGAAGAAAAAATCATAAAGTATGTTAGATTCTAGGTAAAGAACACGTGCCCAATAAATTTATGTGAAAAAACCTCAAAGAACCACTCAAAATCGAGCTCCACAAGTCAAGATATGATGAAAATGGTATAACCCTCAATTTGGAATTATATTCTCTTCGCCCAGGTTTTTGTGCATCGCGAACACGGAAGAAGGATTGTGTTCGCGAAGAAGAGGAGTGAAGGCTGCCCAGGTTGCTCATCACAAACGTGTTGAACGCGAAGAAGGAAGATTTTTATGGCCCAAAGACTACTCTTCGTGAACCCGCGAACTAGTACGCGAACACGAAAAGTGGAACGGCATAACTACGCAAACACATGAGGGGGACGAACGCGATGAAGTAAAAGGCAAAGCTTCGCAAACCCGAGGTGCTAAATGTGGATGCGAAGAAAGATTTTGAGGTAGCCAACAACAACACATCGCGAACGCAAAAGGCTCTTCCCCATCGTGAAGAACACCAGAAGCAGAAAACAACAGTTCAAACAATGAAAAATGACATGTAGCCCACCCGGAATACACCCGAGGCCTTCAGGACCCCGTCTAAACACAAAAACAAGTCATATAACCTAACGCGGACTCGATTGAGATCTCAAATCACATCAAATAACGTCGAAACAACGAATCACACCATGCAATTCACGTTATTGGCTCCTACACCATGGAATGGAATATGTTATATTAAGTCGTGCATGGAATATATATAATATAATTGAGCATAATTTTCAAGAATATATAATGTTATAATATAAAAATAACTTTATTAAAATAATTATTTTTATATTACGTGCATGGAATATATATTTTACAACCTTTATTTCTTTCATTCTGAATTGTGTAAATAAATTTTTGAATTGTTGTTGTTAATATTAAAATTATTATTACTAATAAATTATTCTAATTAAAATTTTTTACTATGCTCAGTATTTTTTATTCCAGCATGATATATGCTTAAATAATATTTATTTTAAATTTATAAATAAATTTATTTATTTTATAGGCAAGTCAATTATATAAATTAAAAAGGGAAAATATATTATTAAAAAGTTTTTAAAAAATTAAAAAAGATAAATATTTATAACGTAGAGGGCAAAATAGATATTTGGCAATCCAAATTTTAAAAAATTTAGTTAAGTGATTTTCTGAGTGTAACAGGTATAATTTAGTGATTTTATTATTACAAACGGAAGTAAATTAATTTTAAAAGATAGTTTGAAATAGTTGAGATAGTAATAATAAACCAAGCAAAAGAATATATGATGCACCAGCGATTCGGTGAATGAAATCTTGATGATAAACACATTATAAATACGTCTGAAACTTAGAAACGCAACTCTTTTGTTCTCGCAAAATCTACAAGCATGGTAGAGTTTCTGACAAGTCAATAACTTTAATTTGGCTTCTACTTTTGTTTTCCTTTTTCCCCATGAAACAGTTAACAACTTCCGGTGCAAGAAACGAAATGTACAAATCTTAGAGAAATAGCTAAAAGCCAAACTAATACTACACATCAAATATCGATTTGTTATGAAATAATATAAGAACAAGAATAATAGAGCGAGAAGTAGAGAGAGGAGTATTCTTATTGATACTTTGGGATGATTTACAATGGGGTAAGACCCCTCTATTTATAGGAAGAGAAAAGACTTAGCCTCAAAGTAGAACTCTTCTATAAGATAGACATTCACCCTAATTAGAGTTCTATTTATAACACACCCCCATGAATGTCTATTCAATAATGTGCCTCGTTAAAACCTTAACTAAAACAAAACCCAATGGGAAAAAAATTAAAGAAAAGGAAAAAGAGTACACATGTTTGAATATGCGCCTATTGGTTGCCTCGTTAAAAACCTTGCAAGGAAAACCCAGTGGGACAAAACCTTGTAAGGGAAAAAGAGTGCAACGCGCATTAACTCCCCCTGAAAAGAGCATCAATTCACATCCTTGAGCATTTGCATTCCAATCTTGTGCACCATCTTGAAATTATCATTCTTGATAGATATGAACATCTTCATATAATGTCGTGGAATGACTCTTCAATATCTCCATAGAGGCATTCTTGATGCCATCATGCTTATAGTTATAGCAAGATACATATGTACACAAGTTGCACTTAGGACGTGGTACTTCAGGACCAAGAATTATATATGCTTCAAGCAACTTCAATCTTTCATGGATTGACATATAAGTTAAGTCATATAAGCCATATAATAGACTTTAGATGCATATCAAGTTTTCATGTCATGCTAAACAAATAAGATATCGAAAACTGATTACACATACCATTGACTTTATACTTTCAAGTATTTGAACTACATGTCCAAAACTACATGTCTTTCATATGGAATCAATTCTGCTTGAATTGTATCTCTTCCATTTAGCCAATATTTTGTTTGTATTCGACAAATATAAGATCCTCATCGATATTTAGCGCTATCATAGATGTCGTCGACGAACATTTTATATCGGTTCCAGTAAATTTTCATAAAGACATAACATGGAGATCTCTTTATTCATATATTCAGGTACCTGAATCTTTCATGAGATTTTATGAAGTGTTATGTCATGTGATCTTCTAGATCACTTGCCTCCCCATTATGATCAGTTTGATCATTTGCTCATCTTCTTTATTAAGAAGTTATTTGAAACCGATTTGTCTATACGCTTTAAGCGTATCAAAGACTTTGTCCTTCTGGGACTTAATATGAGCATTTGCAGTGAGAATATAGTTACTTTCTTTGGGTCAGCAAATGCGTATAGCATGCTTTGCAATATGTTGCAATTGAATTATCCTTTTATGAACTTCAGGTTCATATTATGATATTCGAGGATCTATATATACAAATGATAATTCATCCCATGTAACCTTTTCTCAAGTGTTTATCATGTCTCCCCCTCATGTTAGAAAAGCTAACTTGTTTCCTCAACTTTGAGAGTCCATCTTTGTGCATTATGGTGTTAATGAAAATATACACCGCACATCAATAATAATAAGATGAAATTATTTGGTTCCTGACCCTGAACCACTTGTGAGGGGAGAATATAATATACTCTCGTATACAACGTATATCAAACTGATATATATAAAACTTGTTCTCATAAGAAACAGTTTAGCTATTAAGTGAGGCACTCAATAATTATCTTGCTAAACCAACTATGATATAAACCAACTTATCAAGATGAACTATCTTGAATAGAAAATCTGGAAATTATGCTCGAAGTTATTTTACTGAGCAATTTACCTCGCAAGCACCGGCCAGGATGCGGGTTAATAACAATCGCACATGTAACCATATCATAGATGCATCATATGTAGTATACATGGCAGGTGAATGGGCCCATATTCACCTATGATATTTCCAGAATTTATGGGATTCAACCCGAACTCTTTAGTTGGTCAATTAATTAATGAGAACAAGTAATACAAGAGAATTCGTAAAGAACTTTCTAGTTCTTTAATATTTACCCATGTGAATTCTCTATTACTGCACATCATACTTAAAATGATATGGCTAACCCGAATGCCAACTGAATAAATTATCAATATTGATAAACTTCAAATTTACACCATGACATGTGCAATTATCAATAAACTTCAAGTTTATTATGATATGGGTTTTTATATCAATAAACGTCCACTTTATTGTGGTATTCTTGTGTAGTACAAACTGAAGAATAAAGCGGGTAGTTTTTCACATTAAGATTATCCCGCTACAAGTTGTAGTAATAGAAGATATTAAATCTTTCCTTTATTTATAGTCTCAATATAATCAATCGCTTTCGCATATACTTTGGAAACTGAATAAGTTTCTTTGAGACTTACTACAACACAATGCCTTATTGGTAATCAATTGTGTTTCTCCAACATAGTAATAATTGGCTCTTCTAGAGCTCTCAATTAATTTTGTACTACCACAAATTCATCAACATCCATGTGGTGAATATCTCTTTTAAAGAGAAAGTTATACCATTATGGTCATGTCAAAATTATATGCAAGATATGTTTCTTGCATTATTATTGTCCTTTGATAATCACATTGACAAATTATTTTGGCGTACAATAGGTACGTGACCAATGACTATTCATGACATAACAATGACATTATTTTCATATATCATCTCAAACCTCCTTCTAGGGGTGAGTGTGGTATATTCAATACCAATTTCATGTTCATATTCTTCCAATGATGAATATGTATTCGTGAATCAGATGTTGTCACATTCACTGCGGGGATATGTGATTTTGTTATCCTTTTCAAATCTGTAAATGCGTCTGGCATTCGATTTGCTATTCTTTGCAAATGGATAATATTTTGCACCGTATCTGGATCAAGATGAGATAATGATGCATTTTTCCACAAAATTTCCCGTTTGGTTTCACCAACTTCTCCCCCTAATTTTGGGAAAAGTGTCTCATCGAATTGACAGTCTGCAAATCGTGCAGTGAACAAATCCCCTGTCAATGTTTCGAGGCAGCGAATAATGGAGGGCGATTCAAACTCAACATATATTCCTAACCTTCTTTGCAGACCCATTTTGGTGCAATATGGCGGTGCTACAGGCATATATACTGCACATCAGAAAATTCTTAAGTGGGATATATTAGGTTCATGACCCAAAACTCATTGCAACGGGGAATATTTGTGATAATTCGTCGTTCTGAGACGAACTAGCATTGCTGCATGCAAAATGGCGTGACCCCAAACCGAAGTGGGCAGCCTCGTTTTCATGAGTAAATGAGGAATTCAAGATTATTCTCATCTATTGTCTCAATATGATATCCATTTTGAATGATATCTTTAAAACTCAACAAGTTCCTTTTAGACTTGGAGGAGAACATTGCATTCTCTAAAATGTTGTTCCTTTAGGCAGAGTTATAGTTGCTCTTCCGGAGCCTTTAATCAATTTACTACTACCAGAAATTATAGTAACATCTGCCTTACACATACTTAAATGAGAGTAATATTTCTTCTCTTTGAATATTGTATGTGTGGTACATGAATCAATTAATAAAAAGAGATATACGAACATGAGAATAAACAAATTTAATCCGTTGCTTCATAATTAAACAATATTTTCAAAATCTGCTGAGGTTAGTCGATTAACTTAGTTAATAGTCGACTAACTTGGGAAGCAGTCATTAGGTTAGTCGACTATCTAAATCAGATAGTCGACTAACTTGGGAAGCAGTCATTAGGTTAGTCGACTATCTAAATCAGATAGTCGACTATCTTGCCTTGCGGAAAAGTCCAGTTTTAATGCGAAATATTAGTTAGTCGACTAACTAAGTTGATAGTCGACTAACTTAGTAAACAGTCATCAGGTTAGTCGACTATCTAAATCAGATAGTCGACTATCTTGCCTTGCGGAAAAATCCAGTTTTAATGCGAAATATTAGATAATCGACTAACTGTTAGGTCAGTCGATTAACTCTACTGGAAAATAAAAATATCTTTAAAATTTAAGCATATTGAAACATTCTAAAGAACTAATACTAACATTATATCATAAGCTAACTAATACGAGCTGATACTACTGACTATTAGTTTATTCACTAACTAATACAAATAAGTAAAATAAAATCAAACAATTCCATCTTCCTTCATCACAGATCCATCACCAATTAAGTGGTCTATTTTCCCCTCAGGGTGCTCAAAGAAGTCTGCCACATCCAAGTGGATGATGTCAAAATTGTCGTCAGAGACAGAATTGGTTTCAGGGCATTTACCTTTTAGAGATGCTTGATAAAGTTCAACCAAATGTCTTGGTACACGGCAAATTTTTGCCCAGTGCCCTTTTCCACCGCAACGATAATATATAGTTTATGAACTATTTGCTTTTGGATTCTCATCGCATCGTGCTTGTGGCAGAGTGACCAACTTCAGGTTGTCATATCTCTCCTTTAAGCCATTCCACAAGATAGGTGGATCTTTGACTGTGATATATTCAATTTTCAAACCTTCATCAAGGTGATGACGCAAGAAAATCAAGGCCTTAGCACAGTTTCAAACCTTCATCAAGGTGATGGTGCAAGAAAATCAAGGCCTTAGCATAGTCTTGGGTGGATGCATTATTTCTGTCTTTAATGGCGTCTCCAAGACCCATTGCATCCAAATGGATTTCAGCATCCAACAACCATGTCATATAGTTCTTGCCCGAAATTTCAAGGGCAACGAACTTTCATTTCATAATGTCAGACATAAAACAAAATTACATCAAGAGCGTGTCCATACTTACGGGCTTTATTACAATTATCACATTCACTTCAGGGAATGGATCATAATCATTTGTATGTGCTATATACAATCTCATGTCAAATATTACTTTCATAAAGTGAAAGATTATTTTGAGAATCTTTATTATTCTCATTATCACAATGATGACGATTATAATTCCGTCTATTGCCACGTCCACATTCATTGATACCTTCACGGTAATAATTTTGTCTTCTTTCAGACTTATCACATACTGCTATCACATTCTCTAAAGTGAATGAGAATGAAGCAAATTCAATGGGACGGATTTTCAATTCTTTGCCCACAATCATACATGAATTTAATCATGGCAAGACATAGAATTTTTTCCACTTCACGTGGTTATAATTTCTTACAAACTCCATTAGAATTATAATCAAACTTTGTTGTCTATGTTTGTATATGAAATCAAATCGTAGAATTTCAAGAATTTGAAAGGGAAAAGTAAATTACTTACCTTTAAGGTATACCAATAAATGTTGTGATATCAAATATACCTCTTGAGTTTCCATCTCGTTGCATTATTTTATGATGATACCATCTCTTCTATTTTCCGTATAGAAATTCTGGAAGAAGGAAGAAATCAAATTCAATTGGTTAGAGACTCGTGCTGATAACGTGTTATGAAATAATATAAGAACAAGAACAATAGAGAGAGAAGTAGAGAGAGGAGTATTCTTATTGATACTTTGGGATGATTTACAATGGGGTAAGACTCCTCTATTTATAGGAAGAGAAAAGACTTAACCTCAAAGTAGAACTCTTTTATAAGATAGACATTCACCCTAATTAGAGTTGTATTTATAACACGATTTAAATAATTATCTTAACAGCCTAGCTAGTAGCTAGGGTATGTTGAAGGTACGTAACTGTACAAGTATTTGTTAAGTTCCTATCCATTTACAAGGAGAAGAGTGGGGGAGCCCATCACTTAACTGATTATTTAATTATTTGAAATTATTTAGTAAAGTAATTTTTTTTTATTTGTAATAAAAAAGTTATTTAATTATGTCTGCATCACTCAAAAGATTTCTCAAACTTTGAAATTGTCAAATATATATTTTATCCTTTAAATTATCAACATTTATCTTCTTCTTTTTTTCTTTTAAATATTATGATTTTTTTCTCTTTTTAATCTACATTGTGGAATTCGTTAACTGACTTTGCTAAAATTGGTATTTTGCATCAAAGTTTGAGAAATCTAGTTGAGTATTTTTCGGAGTGTTATGGGACTTTGTTATTACAAATAAAAGAAATATGATTTTAAGAGATAATTTCGAATAGTTGAATGACTCAGAGTCAGGCATATATGTAATATTACACATTTATTAACTTAATTAATATCTTAGAACTACGTACTTCGCTCAGCGAAAAAAAATGCAGAGCGACCTGAAAAGTGTGTTAGTGAAAGTAAATAATATCGATAAAATAATCGAGATGCATATAAAATATAAATTGACGCAATAGTTATTCGAAAAAGGAAAAAAGAAAGTAAACCCGTCAAGGAAATTAAGTGAATGGCAAGGAGGGAATGAGGAGAAAATAGAATAAAGTGAATGACAAGGAGGGAATACAATTGTGTAAAGGAATTGAGTTGAGAAGGGTAGAAAGGAATATTACTTGTACCTTATACTGTATTCCAATCTCAGTGAAGTGTATATCTGGTGTATGCGTAAATATGCCGTATAATACTCCTTTGTATATATATCTATTTGTTGTATCTTTAGGAGAAAGTAACCTTTTTAGTGTTGGAGTTGAACAAGAAACTCAACTGGTAAAACATCTGTGCTATTTGTGATATCTTTATAGTTTATTTGCAAAAGTGAAATTCAAAGAGTTTAATATTCTGGGCTAATAAATATAATAAGAATAATATTTGAATGGATAAACACGACTACTATTGAAGTCCCTGAGTCATACTCTAACGAGTCACGTAACTTTCGTCCCCACATACCATATTTTTTTAGGGGTTTTTCCTTTTCTTTTTATTCCAATAGTTTGATACGCCACGTGTTTATATTCAGTTAATGAACAGATTCACTTGATCTGGAGACGACGAAAGAGGTTTGCTTACGTGATAAACATTTTTACCCTCATTTTAGGAGTCACGGTCATGTCACATTTGAAGTGAGAAACCACTATTATATTGTTGTATATTATTTATTAGAGGGATTGAGGTGAAACGAACAAAAAGAAAATCACTTTCGCCTAAAATAATAAACTATTATTATTGCATGTTGAACTTTAGAGAAGAGTGATACCAACTATATTGTATGTGTTTTTTCCTTCTTTTGAGTGAAGTGGGTGAGTTGGGTAGGTACCAAGTGGTTTATTCTCATGATAATTGCCAAAAATAATAAGCCAATTGTATTAAGTAAAAAAGAAATCAAGAGTTGCCAATGAGTTGGGGTGGTGCAGTTTGCACCCGTTTGACATGACCTCATCATGTAGGTGCCACTTGTCATATATTTTTATCATATGAAAAAATTACATAACTTAAGGGAAAATTTTTGATGGAGTATTCTAAAACTATAAAGAATCTTTTCGAGAAAAGCTCTAAATGTTTAGGCACTTGTAGGAAGGTTCTAGAGAAATATATAAGTTTCCTTATGAAGACTCTAGAACCCAATAGAACTGTTAGAAAAGTCCTTAGAAGAATCTAGATATATAGAATTCTAGAGAAGGGACTTAACTGTAAATATGGAAGAACTTGTAGAACAATTAATATTTACATACTAGCCCCTAGGTGATTAGTATAATAGGGGCATTCATTTGTAATTCATCAACTAAGAAAACAATTCAAACTCTCTCTAATACAAAGCTTCCTTTAACAATTCTCTTGGATTTTTCTTCCATTCTCTTAGCGATCTTGAATGTAGTAAGGCTGACTTGACATAGTAAGAACGTGAGCAAGTTGTACAAGATCGTGAGCGAGTTGTCAAGTACTGCACGTGTACTTAATTAATAACTAAGGATTTGATAAATTGTTATATTGCTTTCGCCAAGTAAGTTGTGTTTGCTCCAAACTATACAGATAGAAACCCTATCATGTTTTAAACTCTAAGTCCTGAATCAAGCACTTTATTTAAACAAACCATATGGTATCGGGTTCAATTAAAAAGTAAAAATTAAAGATAATGAATAAACTATATTGTTGAAAGAATTCAAATATATTGGTTAGACACATGCTACTAGAAACACGTAAAAATTGTCCGGACCACTTTATTTAGTCGTCCCCATTTAACTTATACTTATTTTTTAAAAATCTTTTAACTTGTATCCACTTTTTAAATAACTTCAGCAAGGCCCCTTTTTGAAAGAAATTTCTTCAACATTATACCCCAATTGCTATCTTTTTTTACTGGCGACAGGCGATCAGGAGAAGAAAAAATTGCACAAAATCTTCGTTTGCAGCCATGGCCAATCCAGCCGGTGGCCAGCCACCAACAATGGCTGGGATGCCTCTCCAACACCCCCCCGCCCCCCATCAATCTCCAGTCTTCAACGAATTCATAAAATGTCCAAAAACATATGGATTATGCGCAAGCTGTGAAGTCTATGTCGCAAAGTTCTACCATGCATGATCGCACTTCAGCAGTTGAACCAATACCTATGCGTAGAGCCCAAATATTTCAAGGACAACCTACAATCTGTTTTGCAGAAGCTGAAGTCGATCAAATGAATATTATTGAAGGATTGCAGTATGCCGTTGTGTGTAAATTCTCCTATGGTTGGCCAGAAATCAACGAATTGCATCGTATTGTTCCTCTCCAATGTGAAATCAAAGGTGAGAGTCTCATTAGATATCTACGTGATAGACATATTCTGATAAGACTTACACTATGGCAAGATTATGTTGATTTTACGTTGAAAGGAGTTTTTTTATGTTTAGGACAAGTATGATGATGAATATCAGTTGAGAACTTTGATTTATGACGCAAAGTTTAAGGTAGGAGAGGAAACTCCAAAGGTGATGGCTTGGATTTGTTTTCCAAATTTGTTACCTACTTACTTTGTTAAAGAATGTTTGTTTTCGTTAGCCTCAGCAGTTGGTAAACCTTTTCCACTAGATCAAGCAACTGTGAACAAGACTGCACAGTGCTAAGGTTCTAGTTGATCTTTTATCTGATCTTCCTAAAAAGGTACGTATGGACATTGTTAATGAGTCTACTAGTGATGTTAGAACTGAAGGGGTGAACATTAATTATGACTACCTACCTAAGTACTGTAAGGAATGCAAATTACAAGTCCATGAGATGTTAGAATGTTGGAAGATTCATCCTGAACTCATGTCTGATAGGAAGGCGGAGAAGCACGTTGTTGCTGATAAGATGGTGAATGGGAATAAAGACAAAGGTAAAAATAATGCTTCTTTGAAGATTCTTTCAAGTGGAAAGGTTGTGGGGAATGTAGGATCAAAACGGAAGGAGGTAAGGGACAGGAGAATGCAAGGGAAGGAGAAACAATCTGAAATTGTAGCAAAAACTGGGAAGGAAATTGTTCCTTTTGAAAGGAATAATCAGCAGGTTCAAACTAATAATAAATTTGAAGTTTTGGAAGTTTAGAATAGTGAGGGTAATGAAAATAATCAGTTAGCTCTGGTGGAGGAAAAGACTGAACAAGTTGAAATTGTTCTAATGTTGAATCTTTCAACACCTATTTTTAATCCCAAATCAAATGGGAATGACAAGATAACTGAACTACTAAATTGGTTTCAACAGGCATGGACTCAAGCCCTGCAACTGGGACTGCCAAGTCAAAACAGCTTAATCAAGCAGATACTCTAATGTATGTAGTTCCAGTGGGTAGTCCTAGTCTAACTGGGCATGGGGTACAAGAAGATAGGAGGAATGAGCAGCAATGTGTTAAGGAATCAACTGCTGCCTGGGTTCGGAGAGCTTTTGCTCATAATGTTGTAGGTATTAATACTTCATGTCAAGATATACCATCTTAAGACACTAGAGTGGAACTGGAAATGGACAAAAATGCAAACAAGGTGAATGTTGTTGATGCAGAGATAAGGAGGGAAGAGGAGAACGACAATGAGAAGGAGAAAAAGGAAGATTCAGAGTTTGTAGAGGATTCAGATTTTGAAGCTCTCAAGAATAATGAAAAGGTGAAATGGTCAAGAGGGAAGCTATGGGCTAATTAGATTGAAGAAGTCGCAGAAGATGTTCAAATTCTGGATATAATTCAAAGTGATGAAGAGAAGGGTGGTAATGAAGTAGATGAGAAAGAGCAAAGTGTAAATGGTGCAACAAAGACCAAACATATGTCTACTGAAGGACAGAGTTCAGGTATGGTAGCTGTGATCAATGAGAAGGAAGCTATGAACAACAGGCAAGAAGCTAATGCAGAAACTGTAGTGGCTAAAGAAGGGGACGTTAATATAATAGATTCATGAGGGACTATACAGAAGGCAGATGGTAATGTCATGACTAATGAAGAGGAGAAAGGAATAGCAGACAAGCAGCAAAATTTGATCCAGCAGGAAACTGCATAAATCACTGTTTCACTAATATTCAGAATGAGAAAACTGTTTTTCGCACTGTTCAGGAGCCAAACACCATTGATTTACATGAGTCTAGGGAGATTGGTGAACAAGTTGAACATACAGAACTAGCAGGCAGAGACATGGACGAGGAATCCACTGCTCAAAACTTCCTCAATGTAGCCAAACAAGGAGATCTTTCACCAAGACATATTGACCAGGTAAAGTCTGCAACTAAAGGTAGAAGGAAGTAGACAAGAGAAACTTCAACTGCCCCTGCACGTGGAGTGCAAACTAGGAGGACACTTTCTAAAAATCAAAACCATTAATGAATGCTATAATTTGGAATATCAGGATGTGAATACTATGCAATCATTTGAAAGATTGATTACAATGCATAGACATCATCATTTTGCATTCATTGGGATTCTAGAACCTATGGAACAATCTAACATAATGGAAAATATAGGGCAAGAATAGGCTTGGCTCAGGCTATGGTGAATGTGTCCAACAAAATATGGGCATTTATTGATGAATTCTTTGATGTTACTATTCTGTAAAACATGACACAACTGCTAACTCTAAGATCATTTCACACTAAAACACATGTTGAGCTCACTCTAACACTTGTGTATGCCAAATGTGATCACATTGAAAGAATTGAGCTGTGGGATTCTTTGTATGCAATGGCATCTGATATGACCGTCCCATAGCTTGTTGGAGGTGATTTTAATGTCATTTAGGATGAATAGGAGAAATTTGGTGGACTGTCTATTTCATTAAATGAAGTCGACGACTTTAGGCACTACATAAATACTTGAAACTTATCTGACCTGGGCTTCAAAGGGAGCATTTATACATGGTAGAATGGTATGTCTGAGGAAGATTGCATCTTTAAGAAGCTGGATAGGTGTTTTGATAACATGGAGTTGCAACAAACTTTCCTTGGCCTGGAGGTGACTTATTTATGAAAGATTGGCTCTTATCAGTGTCCTCTACTTCTGAAATGTGGCATTGAATCTCCTCCTGTTAAGAAACCTTTCAGATTTCTTACATTTTGGGTGAAACATGCTACATCCAAGGAGGTAGTTAGGGAAAACTAGAATGCAGACTTTAGTGCTAATCCATCTGTAATTTTCTATTACAAACTAAAAAAGCTTAAGAAAGCACTATCTACATAGAGTCGAGCTACATTTGAAGATATATTTCAGAAGATATCAAGCCTAGAAGAAGTTGTTCTGGTTCATGAAAGACAGTTTGAAGTGTCTCCTACTCAGATGAATCGACAGAGATTGCAAAAGGTTCAGGCAGAGATGATAAAATATCTAGCATTAGAAGAAGAGTTTTGGAGGCAAAAATCAGGTATGATGTGGTTCAAGGATGGGGATAGAAATACAAAATTTTTCATGCCTAAGTAAACGGGAGAAGTAAGAGATTGAAGATAACAAGAATTAAAAACAGTCATGGTGACTAGATAGAGGGGGATAACTTAATAGCGGAGGAGGCAGTTAACTTTTACAAGGAGCAGTTTTTTGAGAGTGTAGTTCCTACTACATTCGAAATCTTGAATTATGCACCTACAATGATAGATAGTGAGCAGAATGAGAAGCTGATAAATATGCCTACTAAAGAGGAAGTAAAACAAGCAGGTATGGGACTAAGTGCAGATTCAGCAGGTGGATGAGATGGCTACACAGGTGCATTCTACCACACCTGCTGGGAAATTATAGGAGATGATGTGTTTGAAATGGTCAAAATATTTTTCTGTGGACAGCAGCTGCCTAAGTGTGTTACACACACTAATATTGTGTTATTACCAAAGAATAAAGAAGTCACTACATTTGCAGATATGAGGCCAATCAGTCTTAGCGATTTTGTCAATAAGATATTTTCGAGGGTAATCCATGAGAGGCTAGTTGATATGCTACCAAACTTGATTTCAGAAGAGCAGGCAGGCTTTGTCAAAGGAAGAAGCATAGTAGAGAATGTGTTGCTAACACAGGAGATCATTAAACATATCATACTCAGAACAAAAGCAGGGCCAAACATGGTGATTAAATTGGATATGGCAAAAGCCTATGACAAATTATCATGGCTGTTTCTAACCAAAATGTTAAGAAAGTTAGGATTTGCAGAAGGCTTCATTGGAATGATCTTTGATCTGGTAGGGAACAACTAGTACTCTATCTTGGTAAATGGACAGCACATGGTTTTTTTAAGTCATCAAGGGGAGTAAAGCAAGGTGATCCTTTGTCACCTGCCTTGTTTATATTAGCAGCAGAAGCATTGTCTCAAGGCTTGAATTCTCTTTATTCGAATCTATATTTATGTGGCTTTGGTTTACCAAAATGGAGTCCAAAAAAAATCACCTCACATATAATGATGATACAATCATATTTTGCTCATCGGATGCTACTTCTCTAAGATTAGTGATGAAGGTGTTACATGCTTATGAAATTGCATCTAGACAGTTGGTGAACAAACATAAATCAGCCATTTACATGCACCATTTGACTGATAGTGAGGTGATTAGTAAAGTGGAAAGGATTACAGGCATAGGGATGCAAAAATTTCTATTCACGTATTTAGGTTGTCCTATATTCTATGCAAGAAGAAGATTGGAGTACTATCGGGGATTAATCTCTATGGTCATGAACAAGTTGCAGGGATGGAAAGGCAAGCTTTTATCGATGGGAGGTAGGACTGTACTGATTTCAAATATATTACAAAGCTTGCTCATACATCTCTTATCAGCTGTTAATCCACCTAGCTATGTGATTAATAGATTGCACAAAATAGTTGTGAAATTTTTCTAGAGTAGTAATGTAGGAGGAAATACAGACACTAGGCATCTTTGACCACGCTTTTCATTCCATATGAGGAATGAGGCATAGGTTTCAGATCATTACATGATGTCTCGAAGGCCCTCTTTTGCAAATTGTGGTGGAATTTTTGAACAAAGCTCAGCCTGTGGAGCTCTTTTATGAGCCAAAAGTATTGCAAAAAACTAAATGGAGTCATCCTGCCATGGAGGGTCGGATCACACGTGTGGAGAAAGATGCTTTAATGTAGAGATTTGATTGAGCACCAAATACTATGGAAGCTTAAGATAAGATCAGCAATGTTTTGGTTTGATAACTGGACTGAACTAGGAGCACTATATTTCCAGGTCCCTCCAGATTTGAGGATCGATGAAGACATCTTCAATGTGTATAAACTGGTAGAAAATGGAGTGTGGAATGTGGAGACGCTTATGGAGCTTTTACCTGAAGACTTAACACATCACATACTGCAGAATATTAGACCACCAAGGGAGGCCAATATTTTAGACTCCCCATACTGGATTCTTGAATCTAAGGTCATTTCTCAGTTAAGTCGGCTTGGAAGTACATTAGAAGAAGAGACAATCCAAGGGTAGCTTACAAGATGATTTGGATGAAAGGCTTACCATTTAAGATCTCATTTTTATGTGGAAGATGTGGAAAGCAAAATTTCCTCTAGATGACTTCATGCGCAGATTAGGATACTGTATGCCATCAAAATGTTGGTGTTGCACAGAACCAAAAGAAGAGTATCTTGTCCACATGATTTTCACATCAAATGCAGCAAGGAGTGTGTGGAGTTATTTTTTAAGGAGGGCAGGTATTGCAGTCGACTCTTTGACCTTGCATCAGGCTATCACCAAATGCTGGACTGCACCAGTGCTACCAAGAATTAAACCAATCATGCAAGCCTTGCCAGCATGTATTGTTTAGGAACTATCGAAGAGGAGGAACTCACTTAAATATGGAAATGTTGTATCAGTTAATATGGTCATATACCATGTATCATCTACACTTCAAGCCTTGGTAATACTAAGCAAACCTGGACTTACTGCTCCACATAGATGGCAGAACCTGTTAGCTATGCTACAAAATTATACTCTTAGGTTGAAACATGAGAAAGTGACCTGGGAATTACCTAGGGAGGGCTAGATTAAAGCTAACACTGATGGGGCATCTAGAGGGAATCCGGAGAGAAATGCAATTGGAGTATGCTTGAGAGATGGAAATGGAAACATAAAGTATGTTGAAGGAAGAGAAATTAGGGAGGGTTCAAATAATGAAGCAGAGGCAACTGCAGTAGTGGAGGCATTGAGAATGTGCAGAGCCATGAATTTCACTAACATCTGGCTACAAAGTGGCTCAATGATGCTTAAAACATCATTGATGGTCTGTGGAAGCCACCCTGGAATATTGTGGAGGTTCTGGAGGAGATCAAGAGTCTTGTAGAAGGATGTAATTTCAGAATATCACACATCTTTAGAGAAGGCAACAAACTTGCAGATCACCTGGCTAATTATGCTCTTGATAGGGGCAACATTGAGTGTCATGATTTCTGGGAACTTGATGTTCACAGCAGGAGGATTGTGAATGAAGATAAGCTTCAATGTCCCTATCTAAGAGTAAAAGTTGCAAGGTAGAAATAAAGGAGAACAAACAAAGGAAAGGGAAGATTCATCTATCAATCACCATGTTCAAATCTGTATAGAAGAGAACATGGTGATCATTGTTTTCACTAACCTCTTTTTCTTTTTTGCAGGTACTAGAGAGGTACTACTGTCATATGTTTTGAGGGATTTCCAATTGGTGGTATTAATGTTTGACATTCAATCCAACGGAAGGAACTTGCAACTAGGCAGTGGTACAACAGATGGAGTCCCTAGCAAGCAATGTACAATTGTCAAAATAAAAGAAAGATCCAAAAAACAAGAAGAAATCTCGATAATTTGGCCTAGAATGTCTAAACAAATTGGGCAGCATCAGATATTCAAAGTAGGAGCAAGCAATAAGGGACTAAAAATAATACTGCTCAGAGAGAGAAGTGGGCAGTTGGGAGATGATGATGTGAAAAGGCAAAGAAAAACACACAAAACAAAGTAGCTCAGAAAGTCTAAACGAAGTGAGAAACAAAAATTGATGACAACATATGAGACATCTAGGCACTATTTTGTACTGGAATTCCTATTGGTGGTATTGGTGCCTTGCACCCAATCTAGTGGAAGGAAGGTAGAAGTAGTTAGCTTAGAAGCAAAGAGGAGCAAATTGCAGCCTAATCCAATATGGCACTTTAATCCATAAGTGCAGATCATCATAGCATTGACAGAGGTACGAAAACAACACGCAAGTCACAAGGAAAACATTGAAAGAAATGGGGTCACAACTGAGCACAACTTGTTGACAGTTGAACTGTTGATAATCAACTGGATGATGCAACTGTGGATTCTACACATGCAACAAAACAATGGGAATAGAGGACAACATACAACGAGTCGGTCATATTGGAGGACAAATCACAATGTTGTGCACTAAGATCATAGAGGAGATCACTATCACCAAATCTTGTAGGAGGAGGACATAGTGTTCTTTGCTTTGACTGATAGTTTGTTCTTTGTTGCAGGAAATATGATTGATGTGGATATGCTTCACTTTATGAGAAACTTGCAACTTGTGGTATTAGTACATAGTACTCAGCCCAGTGCAAGTGAAACATGGGTGAACATAACTACAACAGTATTGAGAGGACAGAGCAAATACAAGACCTAGAGTTACATACATTTTCAAGCGGGTACCAGTTTTTGGCCGATATTTATGGGCAATGTAGCTGCACTTTGGAACAAAATCCAAACGCATCCCTACAGTACTTTAGTCCAGGGATCACTCCACATAAAAAGGCCAATCAGCAACATAAAAATCAATCACGTAAAAAAGCTCAAACAATCTTGTTTGGAACTAATCTGGAAAATGCAATTCACATGGCACTTTTGGCTAATACGTTTGGACAAGCATAGAACATAAGGGACTAGGATTACTAAACTGCATCACAGTAGGACATATATAGAAGGAATTCAGGAGAAGAAAACAACCACCAACAACAACAGTGTAGGCATAAAATGAGAGCAGAAAGGAAGCTGGTAGACAAATGGGAGGACATCTTTGGGCAGAAAGAATGGCAGGGAAACAAGTCCATAATTGTAGGATACATGGAGAGGAATGGAAATTGTTGCAGCATTTGGACAATAAAAATGACAAGGGTACATCAAAGAGTTGAA
Source organism: Nicotiana benthamiana (assembly GCA_034376525.1). Lineage (NCBI taxonomy): Eukaryota > Viridiplantae > Streptophyta > Magnoliopsida > Solanales > Solanaceae > Nicotiana > Nicotiana benthamiana. The sequence continues at coordinate 157,930,788 of CM067339.1, forward strand.
GAAATCATCACCAGCGAAGAGAAAGTAAAGCACTTTCACAAGAACACTGGCTGTGATACTCATTTTTTGACTAGTGTAGTTAGAAAATATTGTATGATACCAAAGTTGAGTCCATTACTCAATGTTGGTAGTAGGTCTAACGTAAATTTTCAAGTTTTATTGTTTTCATAGACTAAGACATCCTAACAATATATTTAGTATTTGATTTTTATAATAAAAACTAGTCCAACGCTTCGCCTAGTGGATTGCTTAAATAAATAACTTCAGTCCCCTTTCTCCTCCTCCTTCTCCTTCTTCTTCTTCTTCTTCTTCTTCTTCTTCTTCTTCTTCTTCTTCTTCTTCTTCTTCTTCTTTATCGTACTGTTGTTGATGCTGCTATGGAACTTCAGTTCATAGGATGATTTCATAAATATATTTATCAGACTATATAAAAACAAATTATAAATTATTACGTAAGTTAGTAGACAATAATTTATGAATATTTCCATGTACATAAGTTAGTAGACAATGATAATTATGTTCTTTTCATATTTATTGCTTCCAAAATTTATGATTTAGATACTGTTGGCAATCTGATTATTTATCTAGTATGTTAGAAAGCTTTTTTAAAAACTTCAACTTATATAGTGCTGAAGTTTTTACAAATGAACTAAATAACTTCAGCTCTAGAGCTGAAGTTCGACAGTTACAAAACAAAAACTTCAGCTCTAGAGCTGAAGTTCGACAATTACAAAACAAAAACTTCAACTCTAGAGTTGAAGTTCGCTAGTCACAAAAATAAAAACTTCAGCTCTAGAGTTGAAGTTCGACAGTTATAAAGCAAAAACTTCAGCTCTACAACTGAAGTTCGCCAGTTATAAAAACAGAAACTTCAGCTCTAGAACAGAAGTTCGCCAGTTATAAAATAAAAACTCAGCTTTAGAGATGAAGTTTGCCAGTTATAAAAAAAACTTCAACAATTATAAACAAAAACTTTAGCAAATAGAAAACAAAACTTCAGCTACTATGCTTAAGTTCAGTAATTACAAACAAAAATTTCAGCACACTTGCTTCAGTATACTTGCTACTTCAGGCCCGTCTACTAGAATGCTGAAGTTTTGCGTAATTGCCTTTGCTACTTCAGCTCCGTATGCAGAAGTTATGCGAAAAAACGTGTACGCTTGCAATTTTTTTTGTAAAACGGACACAAGTTAAAATATGACACAAAAAACGGATATAGATGCAAATGCCCCTGAAAACGCTCCCTCTTGAACTTAGTGAATAGTTTGTTGGAACTGTTGCAACTCTAATATTGTTGATATTGTTTTGTTATTGACTTGTTTTATTATTGTTATTGTTGTTATTGATTGTGGTTGAATGGCAGCAATGTAGTGCTGCCATTATATATAAGTTGTTATTGGTAGGTGTTGTAGTTTTAAACCAGCAGTATTTTAGACCGCATACCGACCGAAATCGGTTAGAAACTTCTACATTAAAATTCCAAAATTGAAAATTACCAACCGAGATCGATCGGTAACTGCAACGTGAAATCTCTAGGATTAAAAATTTACCGACCGATTTCGATCAGTATTTACATTTTCAAATAAGATATAAAATTAATATATCGACCGATATCAGTCGCTAAATTTAAAAATAAATAAAAATTATTTTCCAATATACCGACATCCTTCGGTCGGTATGTTTAGTTATTCTAGAACATGTGTCAGCTAATTTGGTCAACTTTTGGTTGAATAAATCGATCGTCATCGACCGGAATTTGCGACCGACTTCAGCAGACTTATTTGGATGGATTAAAGTCGGTTGGAAATTAGTCGATTTTTCATGATTTTCGACTAATTCCAATTAGTTCCTGGACGTTTTTTTGGTAATTTTCTAGTAATGTCATTTTATATGGTAATATTTGACTGGACATGATTTTAAAGAATAAAATAAAAATAAATTGACAAAAAAATATTTTGTGATCTTTAGAATCATGCTAAGTCAACTTTTATAACATCTCCTTTACAATAAAAATATTAAAATTAAATAATATATATAAAGAGGCGTTAATCTATTTAAAACGGGTGTTTCCGAGAGACTTTTATCCAAACGTATTAATGTAACCAAAATGGAATTTCCTTAACGTTCCTATCTATTAAAAAATGAGCTAATATGTAAACAAAAACACGCTAATGTAGTAGACATTGTTCACATATATAAAACTGTAATATTCAGCGGCCAAATTAAAGAGATTAAGAAAGTTAGAGGGGGTCAAACTTCTTATATAAATAAAAAATAAAAAAATATTATATTTGGATTTTGGTGTTTTCACTAGATCATATTAGTTGATTGATTACGATAAACTGAATTGGATTTTAAAAAAAATTATAGAAAGTGGTTTTATCATATTGTTTTAATATAACTCATTTTTAACATAATCAATCCGAATCCTAATTTCATTGCTCGTGAACGTAAGATTCTAGAATCTAGAATATATTTACCCAAGCAAAGAAACTGTTTCTTGGTGACTTAAACTCACCCGAAGAGGCAGAATCAAAATATAAAGTATAAAAATTAAGATAAAAAGTGTGACGACATTAGAGGGGGGAAAAGTTCCCTCTATTTGCATATTCACATTCAACCTCCTCGCGCGTTCAGATACAAGGATGCAAATGAGCTCCTTTGATGCCGCAATCCTTGCCAAAGCCGCCATCGTAGCTTCGACGGCCTTCTCCAACTATACCGTCTTCTCGATCGATTCAACACTCGAATCGTTGGCCTTGATCAAACTCACATCGAGTTCAGTCCGCGGGAATACCACTTTGACCTAAAGATCGACACCCTCAGCCACAATCCACACTAGTCGACCTCCCTATCCGAATTTCTCGAATTACGATTAATGAAGTCCGCTAACTGAGCTCGGCTAAAAAATAACCTCGATAAGCGGAGGGACTAACTGTACGAGTCAAAATCAGATCAATGAAATTCGGTACGCGAAGACAACAAGTCAAGTTCGGACAGTCATCAATAAGGCCGAGGTCAGACAGTCATCAACAAGGCCGAGGTCTGACAATCATTAATAGGGGCGAGGTCGAGCAATGACAAAATAGCTAATTTTCATTGGAATCTTCATAGGAAATATTCTACTGAATATTCTCTCTAATTGTACTTATTTAGGATTTTCTATGGATACCCCCTTATAAATAGGAGGGGAGGATTTACCAAGAAGGGGGCTCTCTCTCTTTCCCCCCTCTCTAGAAAACATGTAAACACTCCTCTTTAAAGAGATAGGAGGATATGTGACCCCAGACCTTGATGAGATCCAAAAAGGATTTTAAGGTTCTTATAGTTGTCTATGATTTATCTTTATCAAATGAAAGAGGATCTGCCTCACTCAAGATTGGGCGACTCGTTTCCTTTCTTTATATTTTTATTGTCATTTTAATGTTACTTAATGCATCTCCCTTTATGCTATTGAATCTGGCCATAATCACATAAGGGTTCCTCCGCAACATTCATCCACGGAAGGACAAGATTTTCACTAAAAAAATTTAAAAATAAAAAAAAAGATAAGCACTTTAAAAGCTAAGAGAATTAAATATCTAATATATATATATATATATATATATATATATGAACAATGACCTAATATACACGGCGTAATTATCGACGAAGGGGATTCAATTCCCTTCCGGCAACTAGCTTTGCGCGCCCCTAATTGAACCCCCCTTCGCCCACCTATAACTCCACCCCTGACTACTACTACAGGATACTATTTTATCAGTTAAAGCGTATTTAAAAATATTATATATTCTGATCACGTTATTGTGACTTTTATGATTAAATTGCCTTATTCTTGTGATTATATTCTCGGTAAAATTAATTTGGTAGATTGCACTTAATGTGAGAGTAGCTAGTGTTGAGTTTGTCAACTTTATTGGTGCTTGGACGCCTCTATCTACTCTTTTATCTTTTCTAGTCCCAAACATTTAGGAACGTAACCTACAGCCCCTAAATGCCTTCTTCTACTGCCACATGTCGTTCTGTTATTTCCCTAATTTCTTGAGATATTCTTGTTTCCACGTGTTGCAATATCCATCGCCCACAACACTAGCCTCGTTGCGTGCCGTGCTTTGTCCTGTTGTCCTTCACTGAAGTAATATTCCACTCTCTTCACTTCACTTGTATTCTCTCTCTTTCTTTTCTTTGTTATCTTTAATTTGTTTCAAGGGATTAGAATTAAGAAGCCATTTTAAAATATCTTTTCATTAAATACTAGTCACAAATGGCGTCAGAACTTAATAATAGATGTAACTTAATATATAATATTAAACTTACTGTTTGTTGTCCCAGAGAAGGAACCCGCGGTATTACGAACCAGATCATGGAAACTTAGGGATTTTACCTTTAGTGGAATAGCAAGTATTGTTTTCCCTATGAGCACTTTCGAAGAAAATTTGTAACGGCGAGAATTATAGGATGCCCGAAGAGAGTTGGAGTACTACGGGTGTACAAAGAAAATCGATAAATCGCACCAACTCGATAATTCGAGTCAAATCGAAAAAAAAATCTGACTATGATTTGGTTTGACTTGGTTTGGTGTTGAAAAAAAAAACCGACCATAATTGATTTGGTTTGGTTTTAACTAAAGAAAGTCAAACCGAAACCAAACCAACCCGACATTAGATATATAGCAATTTTAGATATATTTAATATATAAATATACTTATTGTAATGTTATTTATAAATATTTCTTTAAAAATTTCATAATTTTATCTTTTAAGGTATTATTTAAAGGTCTGATTTAGAACTTTTGAAGGTTCCAATAAGTTTTATAGCCATTAATATTAGTAAATTAAATAATGCTAGCTATCAATACTAATGCTAACAAAAGACATTCAATTCAATATTACGAACAGGAATGTATTAAATGTCTATTTTTTATTTTGCAATAATTTAGATAAAATACATAACCTATTTTTATTTTTCTTAGCTTTTAGGCATATAATTAATACACCCTCGTTAGTCTATCTAGTTTAGCATGAATTAGTGCTTTTAGATTATGTTTATTTTTATTATGACTTTTTAATTAGCAATATTTATAGTACATAATTTTATTATTTTTTATTGTTGATTATTTTAGGATAATGTCATGAGTCATGACATATCTCATATTTTGTATTATTTTCTTGAAAAATACTTTATATAGTTGTATCATACTTGGATTAAAGAAATATTTTGAGCATACGTTATATATTTTGTTCTACGAAGATTTTACCGGAAAAAAAATCAAAAAAATCCGAATAACCCGAAAACCCGAAAAAATCCGAGAAAAACCGATATTGAAAAACCCAAATTTATTGGTTTGGTTTGGTCTTTAGATTTAATAACCCGACACAATTGGTTTAGTTTGGTAATTGTAAAATCCGAACCAATCCGGTCTATGTATCTATGGAGTACAATAGTTTCATTGTATAAGAATAAAGATGTTATATTATAAAAGTTTAGGAGAAAGTGGTAGAAATAAGAGTACGAAGGACAATTTATATTTCAGACAATCAGTTCGAGTTCATGCCGGGATGATCTACCATAGAAGCTATCCACCTTATTAGGAGGATGGTGTAACAATATATGGATAAGAAGAAAGATCCCCACATGGTATTTATCAATCTAAAGAAAGCGTACGATAGGATTCCTAGGGAGGTCTTATGGAGCTGCGTAGAAGTTAAACGGATCTCGGTTGCCTACAGTAGGGTGATTAAAGACATGTATGATGGAGCTAAGACTCGGGTTAGGATAGTAGGAGGTATTCCAAGCATTTTTCGGTTGTTAAAAGGTTGCACCAAGGGTCTGTTTTCAGCCATTTCCTATTTGCCCTGGTGATGGATGCCATAACATATCATATTTAAGGGGAAGTGCCACCTATTGACGAGACATGACGCAGCGTCAACGAGAGGCTAGAGGTTTGGAGACATACCCTCGAGTCTAAAGGTTTCAGGTCGAGCAGGATGAAGACAGAATACCCCGAGTACAAATTTGGGGCCGAGCCGATGGAAGTAGGAGTAGAAGTGAGGCTTGATTCTCAAGTCATCCCTAAGAGGGGTAGTTTCAAGTACCTTAGGTCAGTTATTCAGGGGAGCAGGGAGATCGATGAGGATATCACACACCATATAAGGGTGGGGTGGATGAAGTGGAGGTTAAGCGACGGGAGTCATGTGTGACAAGAAAATTCCACCATCACTAAAAGGTAAGGTTTATAGAGTAGTGGTTAGGCCTTCCATGTTGTATGGGACCAAGTGTTGGCTGGCTAAGAACTCACACATCCAGAAGATGAAAGTAGCAGAGATGAGGATATTGATGTGGATGCGCGAGCATACAATGATGGATAAGATTAGGAATGAAGATATTCGAGAGAAGGTAGGCGTGTCACACATGGAGGACAAGATGCGAGAAGCAAGACTCAGATAGTTCGGGCACATTTAGAGGAGGAATACTGATGCACCGGTAAGAAGGTGTGAGCGACTGGCAGTGGTAGGCACAAGGAGAGGCAGAGGGAGATAAAAGAAGTATTGGGGAGAGGTGATTAGGCAAGACATGGCGCGACTTAGGATTACTGAGGACATGACCCTTGATAGGGAACCGTGGAGTTCGAGCATTAAGGTTGTAGGTTAGAGAAAAGTTATGAATATTTCCACAGCGCACTAGAGTGAGACTAGCCAGTTAGGAGTTAGTCTTAGGAGGCTACTGATCAGCAAATCATGTAGAGCTTTATCTGTTGGATATTAGTATACCTTCCATCCTTTTATTTTTCTCTTTCTTCTTCCTTTTCTTTTTCTTTTTTGTATTTCTTATATTGCTGTTATTTTGTTATTTTATGTTATGTTATGTTATATATTTTATGTTATTTTATTATGAGTCTATTGATAGTACTACTATATCGTCTTTTGTTGCTTTCTTGAGTCAAGGGTCTCTTGGAAACAGTTTCTTTGCCCTTAGAGGTAAGGTCTGCCTATATATTATCCTCCCCGCATCTTATTTGTGGGATTATACTGAGTTGTTGTTGATGATGATGACGAGAATATGAACGACCCAACTTTTAACGGAGGAAAAAATTAGTCATTTTGTTTAGTTTATGGATATATTTGGCGTTGTTGTATGAACAGGTCTGTATTTGATACTCGTGTATATATTAAAGTGGTACAGTTACCTTTCTATATCGATCATGATTTGAGTTTAGCAATATATATATACCATTTTAATTTGTTGATTATATAGAGATTTGACCAAAAATACTGAGTGCCTCCGGTCACTCTTCTATATTTTGTCAATGCTTTTGTGCATGAACAATACATATTGTTCATACATTACAGTTGTCGTCGCAGGTTTTCACCCAAAACTAAAATCAATTTATTGCAAATTACATGTGATGCATGCGTAATATATTTTGTATATATAATACAATTCAATCTGGCTAGCTAGCTTTTAATACCGTATTGGTCAAAATTTGATCACCTCGATTAGGGCGATTGCTATCACATTTTCGCTATTGGGTAGGGAACCAAGTTATATTCGGCACAACAACAAGAGCAAGCATACAGACAGTGACACAGATCCATTTTTGCTTTTATTTCCTGCTAGTTTGGTATCCCACGACCAGAAAATCCTACTGTCCAGGCATGCCAAAGTCATGGCAAAGGTAAGAGGATTTTTCGATTATATATATCAGCTCAAGTAAGCTCCGAAGGAGGGGGGCCTCTCTTCTTCCTCCTCTTCCATGATCTTCGAAAGCTAAAAAGGTGTACAAAATTCCACCTCAGCAGAGAGAAAAGAGGGTTCTCCATATCAAAAAGGAGTAAACTCCATCCTTATATCCCGAAAAGGCTGAAATATTTGTAATTATTCTTCCTTCTCTATGGAAAAGGAAGACAATGTTAAAATTTGAATAAGATCTTCTAGTGTCTTATTCGTCTAATATGCATTTGCTTTCATCTAATCTATTAATCTGGTATTAACTAAATTTAATTATGATTTAACCCTTTATTTTTGATTGATTTGCTTAAAAAGACTTAAAAATATTTTGAGTCAAACAGCTACTTGAATTGCAAAAGGTTAATATACACTTTCTTTACCATCTTATGTGGCATTGTTTGCTAGGGTCAAATTATTTAAACGCTGATTATTCAAGTTTTAATTTTTTGGAGGATAAATACGGAGTATAAATAATAGTAGTAATTAAATAATTATGAAAATCAAGGTGAAGAGAGAACTTTCTCTAAATAATAACAATATCTCATACAAGGAAATACACTAAAAAAATTGGAAAAAGTTACGAACTTTGTTAATCATTCGTAACTAACTGAATTCCTTAATAATTTATGACTAATTCGTCACCAATTAAGATTAAATATATTTTTCTGCTTAACAATAGAATTGCCTGTCGTTAATTTCGATTTCTTAGTAGTGTATAGAGGTACTAGGAATGCCAGATTGAACAAGAAGCTAGAGTTGGCCGTTTAACTACGCTCATTTATTATAAGTACGTGTTCGAATTTGGAATCGATTTGTGTTCCAAGTTAAAAATTATTTCTCACTTATGACTTATCCACCAGTTAAAAAACAAAAGAAAATAGACGGGGCAACGGCTTCAGCTATTGACAAGTATGTAGATACTATTTATGATTAGCCCGGGTTATGCCTGGGCCCAACAATCATAATTAAAGGTAAAAAAAATTATGTGGCGTCCAGTTTTGTTTCACAAGATCGATTTATGTTCACTTTTTAAAAAAGTTTAATTAATATCTAATTTTTAGATAATCTTATATGCATAATTTTTTCTCTTCTGATTTATTATTATTTTTTTCTTTTTTGTGCTTAGAGTTTCTTCTTATTCTTTTTATTTGCGAAATAAGTTTTTTTGTTATAAAATAATAAAAGAACAAGAACAATATTGCAGAGAGAGTAGGGATAGGAGTATTCTTATTGATACTTTTGGGATAATTTACAATGGGATAAGACCCCTCTATTTATAGGAAGAGAAAAGACTTAGCCTCAAAGTAGAACTCTTCTATAAGATAGACATTCACTCTAATTAGAGTTCTATTCTTAACACTCCCCCTTGAATGTCTACTCAATAAATAAAGTGCCTCATTAAAACCTAACTGAAATAAAACCCAATGGAAAAAAATTCTAGAAAAGGAAAAGGAGTACACATATTTAGAAATGCGCCTATTGGTTGCCTCGTTAAAAACCTTGCAAGGAAAACCCAGTGGGACAAAACCTTATAAGGGAAAAAGAGTGCAACGCGCATTAACTCCCCCTGAAGAGAGCATCAATTCACATCCTTGAGTCTTCGCATCCCAATCTTGTGCACTAGCTTCAAGAGATCGTTAGTAGAGATTTGATAAATAAATCAGCCATATTAACTATAATGAATATTTGCACCTTGAAATCATAACTCGTGATAGATATATAATTTCTTCACAAATATCGTGGAATGGCTCTTCAATATTTCCATAGAGATATCCTCACCATCACATTATCATAGTTATAGCAAGATATATTGGTGCATAAATTGCATTAAGGAAGTGGTACCTCAAGATCAAGAATTGTAGATTCTTCAAGCAACTTAAATCCTTCATGGGTTGTCATATAAGTTAAGTCATATAAGTCATATAATAGACTTTAGATGCATATCAAGTTTTCATGTCATGTTAAACAAATAAGATATCGAAAACTGATTACACATACCATTGACTTTATACTTTCAAGTATTCGAACTACATGTCCAAAATTACATGTCTTTCAGATGGAATCAATTCTACTTGAATTGTATCTCTTCCATTTGGCCAATATTTTTGTTTGTATTCGACAAACATAAGATCCTCATCGATATTTAGCGCTATCATAGATGTCGTCGATGAACATTTTATATCGGTTCCAGTAAATTTTCATAAAGACATAACATGGAGATCTCTTCATTCATACATTCAGGTACCTGAATCTCTCATGAGATTTTATGAAGTGTTATGTCATGTGATCTTCTAGATCACTTGCCTCCTTATTATGATCACTTTGATCATTTGCTCATCTTCTTTATTAAGAAGTTCTTTTAAAACCGATTTGTCTATACGCTTTAAGCGTATCAAAGACTTTGTCCTTCTAGGACTTAATATGAGCATTTGCAGTGAGAATATAGTTACTTTCTTTAGGTCAGCAAATGCGTATGGCATACTTTGCAATATGTTGCAATTGAATTATCCTTTTATGAACTTCAGGTTCATATTATGATATTCGAGGATCTATATATACAAATGATAATTCATCCCATGTAACCTTTTCTCAAGTGTTTATCATGTCTCCCCCTCATGTTAGGAAAACTAACTTGTTTCCTCAACTCTGGGAAATCATCTTTGTGCATTATCATGTTAATAGACACAGCACATTAATAATAATAAGATGAAATTATTTGGTTCCTGACCCTGAACCACTTGTGAGGGGAGAATATAATATACACTCGTGTATAGCGTATATCAAATTGATATAGATAACTTTGTTCTCATAAGCAATAATTTAGCTATTAAATGGAGGCCCTCAATAAATTATTTTGCTAAACTAACTATGATGTAAACCAACTTATCAAGATGAACTATCTTGAATAGAAAATCTGGAAATTATGCTCGAAATTAGATTACTGAGCAATTTACCTCGCAAGCACCGGCCAGGCTGCAGGTTAATAATAATCGCACATGTAACCATATCATAGATGCATCATATGTGGTATACATGGCAAGCGAATGGGCCCATATTCACCTTTGATATTTCCAGAATTTATGGGATTCAACCCCAACTTTAGTTGGTCAATTAATTTAATGAGAACAAGTAATACAAGAGAATTCGTAAAGAACTTTCTAGTTCTTTAATATTTACCCATGTGAATTCTCTACTATTGTTGCACATCATACTTAAATTGATATGGCTAACCCGAATGCCAATTGAATAAATTATCAATATTGATAAGTTGATGTTTATACCATGACATGTGCAATTCTCAATAAACTCCAAGTTTATTATGATATGGATTTTTATATCAATTAACATCCACTTTATTGTGGCATTCTTTTGTTTGTGTAGTACAAACTGGAGAATAAAGCGGGTAGCTTTTCATATACAGATTATCCCGCTACAAGTTGTAGTAATAGAAGATATCAAATCTTTCCTTTATTTATTGTCTCAATATAATCAACCGCTTTCACATATACTTTGGAAACTGAATAAGTTTCTTTGAGACTTACCACAACACCATACCTTATTGGTAATTAATTGCGTTTCTCCAAAATAATATAATTGGCTCTTGCACAGAGTTCTCAATTAATTTGGTACTATCACATATTGCTATCACATTCTCTGCGGGGATATGTAATTTTGTTATCCTTTTCAAATCTGTAAATGCTCTGGCATTCGATTTGCTATTCTTTGCAAATGGATAATATTTTGCACCTCTTTTTCACAAATAGAGGTATGTGGATCAAGATGAGATAATGATGGATTTTTCCACAAAATTTCCCGTTTGGTTTCACCAACTTCTCCCCCTAATTTTAGGAAAAGTGTCTCATCGAATCGACAGTCTGCAAATCGTGCAGTGAACAAATCCCCTGTCAATGTTTCGAGGTAGCGAATAATGGAGGGCGATTCAAACCCAACATATATTTTCCTAACCTTCTTTGCAGACCCATTTTGGTGCGATATGGCGGTGCTACAGGCACATATACTGCATATCCAAAAATTCTCAAATGGGATATATTAGGTTCATGACCCAAAACTAATTGCAACGGGGAATATTTGTGATAATTCGTCGGTCTGAGACGAACTAGCATTGCTGCATGCAAAATGGCGTGACCCCAAACTGAAGTGGGCAGCCATGTTTTCATGAGTAATGGTCTTGCAATCAACCGCAGACGTTTAATTAAAGATTCTGCAAGACCATTTTGAGTGTGAACATGAGCTACATGATGTTCCACTTTTATCCCAATTGAACATTGCATTCTCTATGATAAATATTGTTCCTTTAGGCAGAGTTATAGTTGCTCTTCCGGAGCCTTCAATCAATTTACTACTACCAGAAATTGTAGTAACATCTGCCTTACACATACTTAAATGAGAGAAATATTTCTTCTCTTTGAGTATCGTATGTGTGGTACATGAATCAATTAAACAAATATTTTTACAGTTGGACGTTGATCCAAGCTTGCTTTGTGAGATATCCATATTTGCTTCCCATGGTTTGACATACATAAGAAATATACGAACATGAGAATAAACAAATTTAATCTGTTGCTTCTTAATTAAACAGTATTTTCAAAATCTGCTGAGGTTAATCGATTAACTAAGTTGATAATCGATTAACTTAGGAAACGGTCATTAGGTTAGTCGATTAACTAAGTCTGATAGTCGACTAACATGTCTTGCGGAAAAAGTCCAGTTTAATACGAAATATTAGTTAATCGATTAACTAAGTTGATAATCGATTAACTTAGGAAACGGTCATTAGGTTAGTCGATTAACTAAACCTGATAGTCGACTAACATGCCTTTGAGAAAAATATCTTTGAAAAATTAAGCATATTGAAACATTCTAAAGAACGAATACTAATATTATTCCATAAATTAACTAATACGAGTTGATACTAATGACTATTAGTTTATTCACTAACAAATACAAATAAGTAAAATAAAATCAAACAACTCAATCTTCCTTAATCACAGATCCATCACCGATTAAGTGGTCTATTTTCCCCTCAGGGTGCTCAAAGAAGTCTGCCACATCCAAGTGGGTGATGTCAAAATTATTGTCAGAGACAAAATTGGTTTCAGGGCATTTACTCTTTAGAGATGCTTGATAAAGCTCAACCAAATGCCTTGGTACACGGCAAATTTTCCGCCAGTGCCCTTTTCCACCGCAACGATAACATATAGTTTCTGAACAATTTGCTTTTGGATTCTCATAGTGACCAACTTTAAGTTGTCATATCTCTCCTTTATGCCATTCCACAAGATAAGTGGATCTTTGACTGTGAGATATTCAATTTTCAAACCTTCATCAAGGTGATGGCGCAAGAAAATCAAGGCCTTAGCACAGTCTTGGGTGGATGCATTATTTCTGTCTTTAATGGCGTCTTCAGGACCCATCGCATCCAAATGGATTTCAGCATCCAACACCCATGTCATGTAGTTCTTGCCCGAAATTTCAAGGGCAACAAACTTTCTTTTCATAATGTCAGACATAATTAAAACAAAATTAGGAGGGAATACAAAAATGCAGCATATGCAATATTGTTACTGAATTGCATAAATACAAGCATCGGCAAGTATCACAAAATCATAGTAGTGTTAATAGTGTTAGTGCATTCGCATAAAAGAATAGTCATTATCTCGCCTACAAACATTATTCAGTGAAAAATGCACAACTGTTATATTGTTAATTACGATATCATACTGAAAGTGAAACATTTTATAAACATAGTTAACACATAGTGTTGAACTAGTACGTGAAGTAAGAAAATCATCAACACACAGCTTCTTGTGATAATGGATAAAATTTACACAACTGTAAGCGTCACTAAAAATTGTAAAATAACTCTTTCCATTAGTCATAATATATAACTTGGTGTAATTGTTAATGTAAAAAATAACTCCATAGTGAATTGAGTTCAATAGTTTATCGTAATTCACAAATTACAAGTAAAGAAATATTAACATCATAGAGAAAACAGTGGTTACTATTGCGATGAGTGATTCTATTAATAAAAGAATCAGTAATGTACATATTAGTATAGTAAAACATTAAATAGTATGCATATGTTGACAGTAGGCATATCATTAGTCATAGTAGTTATACTATTATTTGTGTATACTGTTACAACTAAAATGAGGCTCCAAAAGATGTACGGATCAATATAATAAATCAAAGAGTAAGGATGATCAAACATCATGAGCAAAAGAAAAATACATATATCTAAACGAACAAACCATGTGATCCTCCACCTTAATTTTCTCAAAGAGATTCTTGAGATAGTAGAACTTCGTGCTGATAACGTGTTATAAAATAATAAAAGAACAAGAACAATATTGCAGAGAGAGTAGGGAGAGGAGTATTCTTATTGATACTTTTTGGATAATTTACAATGGAGTAAGACCCTTCTATTTATAGGAAGAGAAAAGACTTAGCCTCAAAGTAGAACTCTTCTATAAGATAGACATTCACTCTAATTAGAGTTCTATTCTTAACATTTTTAAATTTATTGTCTTTTCGATAATTCAATTATTGGAATTTGTTCTTATAATATTTGAATGTAATAGTTTAAATTAATATTTTAAATTTAAGTTTATTTGGAATAAAATTTTATCATGACCAATCACACTGCTTCATTTAAATAAAATAACCAAGTTATCTCTGATATCTCAAGCAGTTAACCTGGTGCGTGCGTATTCCCTCTCCTATATAGTAGTTATAAATAAATATGTACGAGTTTCCACATCACAATAGCTGCTATCTAGACTCCAGAGTACCAAGAGAAAGCATACTCCATGTCAAAAACTATTTCTTACCAATCCTAGGAGATCTATTACATTCTAGCATTGTGTGTAATATCAGTCAACGACAAATACATAAAAACGTGTCTAATTTTGGGGAAGTTTGTTACAAAGGGTTACAACTTAGGTGTCTTTTCTAGATGGATGTCTAATCATAAAGCAAGTTTCTAGCTAAGGCAGTCACCACGTCATAAATAAGTTCCATGCCGTCAACCTAAACTTATTTATTGATGAAAAAAATTATTTTCTATTAAACGGTGGAAAATTGAGAGAATATAAGCAGTATTCTTGGTGGAGTAGGAGTGCTACTTTCTTAAGTGAAGGCTTTATAGTTCTGCGAAAAAGATTGTAAGTGCATTAAACTCTCGTTACGCGAGTGATTTAAAAAAAAATCAGATTAAAAAGGTTTATTATATATAATTTTATTTTATATTATTGTAATAATATATTTTTATGATTCGAATTTACGATCTTCTGATTATACAAGCAATAACTTTACTAGTTATGTTAAATGTTTTCCCTCAAATCTACAAATTTTATTAACAATGTAAAAAGAAATTTATATGTTAGTATGTATATGTTTCACCATATATTTCACGTGGTGGAAAACTGATTCAACTGAATTCGCTTGATGAAAATATAATACTGTGTATATGTATAAATTACGATTAAAATTATATAAATTTATTACAAATATTTAATTTGAAACTGCTTGACAAATATATTTTATAACTAATATTATATATCTTTAAGATAAAAACTGCTTACATAAAATTCTGGGTCCATCACCAATTTCACTCCTGCAATATGTATCATGCAGTATGTATTAATGCTCATTCACGCCTTTTACCAAAAAAATCCCTTTTATTAATCACTCCGTATCTCCAAAGTAAATAAAATATTTTGAGGCTTTAATTGGCAAGCACGCATAGCTGATTACGCATTTGCTGACGTAATAAGTCTCCAAAAATATTTTCTTTTTTGCTTTCTTAATTTCCTTCCAAGTCATATGGTGAATTTGGTGATAACTACTGATTACACGTTCCACTGTTTCGTTTTTGACCTGAATAAGTCAATGAAAAAGCTGAGTCGTTGCTTTACCATATCACCCTCTTGGCTCTTATCACTGCACTTTCTTGACCGACTTCACTAATACTCCCTTATTACAACTCACGTCCAGACGCGTGAATCCCTTTAATTCTTCCTTAACCTAATGGAATTAGAAAAAATATTGTATATACTATTCTTTATCCATATAACTAGTTAACTACGTGTATATTATAATAATACATATCATTAACCTGTACAACTCCTTCACCGCCATTCCTTACGCAACTTCCAACTCACCCCACACCACTCCTATATATATACTTCTCCTCAGTCCTTCACTCTCTCACTCAAACTCCTTTCATTACTTTCCTCTTGCTTTAGCCTTTTGTTAATTACCCTCTTTTTCTCTCTACAGCAATCGTCCGCAAGAATTCTGAATTTGATAAAATAAAGAGAATATTATGGCTCTTGAAGCTTTGAAATCACCTACGGCGGCAACGCCGACTCTACCACCACGCTATGAAGATGTTGATGAAATTCATAATTTGGATTCTTGGGCTAAAGGAAAACGATCAAAACGACCACGTATTGAAACTCCGCCAACTGAAGAAGAGTATTTAGCCCTCTGTCTCATCATGCTCGCTCGCAGTGGAACCGGACCCAGTTTAACTGATGCTGCTACTACTTCACAACAACCCGCCGAGAAAAAAACCGGTCAGTTGCCACCGGTTCCTAAGAAAGAGGTGGCAACAGAGCACACAGAGCAATCTTACAAGTGTAGCGTGTGTGACAAGGCTTTTTCTTCTTATCAAGCTCTCGGTGGGCATAAAGCAAGTCACCGTAAAATTACTGCTATCTCCACCGCCGCCTCTGATGATAACAATCCTTCAACTTCAACTTGCACTAGCGCCGTTAATATCTCTGCTCTTAATCCAACTGGTCGTTCACACGTCTGTTCTATTTGCCACAAGGCTTTTCCTACTGGCCAAGCTTTGGGTGGGCACAAGCGCCGCCACTATGAAGGCAAACTCGGTGGTAACAGCCGCGACATAGGCGGCGGCGGCGGTCATAGTGGAAGCGTCTTGACTACTTCAGACGGAGGCGCGTCGAGTCACACGCTCCGTGACTTTGACCTGAACATGCCTGCTTCGCCGGAATTGCAACTGGGTCTGAGTATTGACTGCGGACGGAAAAGTCAACTGTTGCCTATTGACCAAGAGGTGGAAAGTCCTATGCCTGCAAAGAAACCGCGTTTATTGTTTTCGTTGGGTTGAAAATTCTTTAGGGGAATTGAATTGATTGTGTTTTTAGCCAAATTAGTAAATTGGTTCATGTGATTTTATTTTTGATTTTTAGGAAAAGGAATTATTGATTGTTTTTAGCCAAATTAGTAAATTGGTTCGTGTGATTTTATTTTTTATTCTTAGGAAAAGGAATTAATGATTGTTTTACCCTTTTATTCTTAGGGTGCTATTATGTACAGGGAATAGGTCATTCATTGGTTTTACACACTTAATTATATATATTCTTTTCCTTACACATACATTTATTTATCTCTATTTATTATGAATTCGTTCATTCTTCTACTCAATCCTTTGAATTGTTAATTAAAAAAAAAATTGCTATACAATAATTCAGGGTCGTTCTGTATGTAAGGTGGAAATTCAAAGGACGGTTGGATAGTAGTGGCGGTGCATGCTATAGCACGAACCAGAATATTTCTATTTGACTGGTGAATGAGAAGTTGTCCAATGTAGTTTTATTTCTAATTCCACGTCCTAGTCATTATTAGTACTAGTGAAATGGTTGGTGAAAGAAAAAAAAATATAGTTGGTCTTGCCTCTTATATTTGCTCCATCTGAATTTATTTTCATGACCAATTTTAGCAACGAATGGTAATTGGAGAGTTTCCGACCAGGAGTTAATAGTTTCATAATTACATAAGTTTAATACATTGTTTTTTAAGTGTATATACTCTACTCCGAGTTGAAAATCATGATTTAATAAACAATGCAGAACGTGTATTTGATTTGTCTCTGTTTGGAACAAACAAAAATTTGGTCAATGAAATGCTAGGGTAAAATTTTTTAAAGGAATAGTGAAAATAAATAAAAGCCTTTTCCAATTGAAATTTGGATTGACCATGGATATGCTCCAAGTGTGAAATCTATGTGTGCGTAACAAGGTATGCAACGTGTAGAGTACGTGCAGCGTCATTGTGATTTTATATTTTTTCTTGAGCACCACATTACGCGGCTTGAAATTGTTTGAATTATTTTAAGGAGTAGAAACTGTACAAGTCATCCCTTTCAGTTGATAGAATATTACTACGAATTAATGACAGATAAGACTGTTGTGTAAGTTTGAGTTGTCAACAAATTCTAAACTTGGAAATCTTCCTGCTTTCTCCTAATTCTTATCTGTCACTCACAAGAATTGTATAACAAAGTAGAGAATTGGAGGGGTTTGCCCTTTGCCTGCCAGGCAAGACTCGTGATGCTTCTTTGCTTTCCTTTGCTGTATTACGGCGTTTGCACCTTGGATATTAAGGAATCTCAGTAGGTGTCTTTACGTTACAGCCTCGCCGGTTGCACATATTCTGGCGGTGGATGCTCGCTCACGCACATCCGTTCGAATAGAGAATAACTGGTTTAATAATTTGATGTTTACGTTAAATTAATAGATACGCGACATATGATTGCATATAAATTTTATTATTATTATGATTAATTAACAACGTATTATCACATCATTTAATTACATAATCATGATATGTTTATATGATCTCGTATGATTGTCAAGTACAAGTATTTCCTTAATGATACTTCCAGTAGAGATACACTTTGAAAGAGGCGTCGCACCGTTTAGTCGGAGGAGATTACAAATATGTGTGTGTACGTAATACTTCTGTTTCATGTTGTGTGTTCTTTTAGCTGTTTCGAAATAATAATATTAAATACTCTACATAAATTTTTAGAAAAAAATTGTTAAATTTAACCTCCTATGCTATCATTAACAATATTTATTTTTTGGTTAAATGGGAAAGGTTTTATACACCGATTGCTCATTGGATCTCACAAAAATTATCAGAATCAAATCTAAGTACCTATGCTACACTTTTAGCTACTCAATTTCTCGTCAAGAAAGGGTATTAATCCAGTAGCTTCCTATAGAGAAAAAGAATCGCTACTAACATAAAAAACTACGATTATCCAATATTTATTCCCATTTACATTGATTATGTCCGACAATATGTAATTGCTTATGTCAAAATTGCCTCTCCTTACATGTTGAAATCTTCTACAAAGTACAGCAGAGGCAAACATAAAACCTCCAGACCACTTCTTCTCCCCAATGACCTACATGTTTGCTAATGCAAAATCAGTTTAATTTCGACAAAGAAAATCTTTCTTTTTTGAATTCTATCGAAGGAGTAATAATTCTGTTCAGAAATTAGATTATCTAAAAATAAAAATTAGTCATTTGGAACAATTAATAAAATCTTAAAACCTTTGCAGCTTAAATTCACATAAAAGATGAGTTGTGATCACAATAAATTGAATTTCTCTAGCTGTATGAAGTTATAATAACTTAAAGTATAAACCCTCGTCCAAATATAGGGACTGAAATTTTGGAAAATGGAAGCCACAAGCAAAGCATATTGTACTACTTTCTTTCTTTGCGTGGATGAAATCCACATCAATGCTTTGTCCCATACTTACATGCATTCTTTCTGTGGAATTTTCTCCACGTAACCATTAATATATCTTACTAACTAAGATGTCTTTCAAGCTTTTCTTTCGCCCCAATTTCGTAATTTTACGATTTTATCGGACACCAAATATCTGCACAACAAAGAAGATTTTTGTTGATGCTTTTCTAGTAGTTTAACAGATCATAGCAAGGTGAAATGCAATCACTTTATTACGTGGTACGTTAGTCATCGCCTATCGCTTTGGCAAGTTTGCATTATCACTAATCCAAGTGCGTCATACTTGGTAAGTAATTAAGACGACTAGCAAGAAGTGTTCAAATTGAATTCCAAAGTTTAATAAATTTACTCTTACATTTACCACACCAGGTGTTTACATCAAACTTCACTAATTTATCATGATTAAATGATATTTTAAGGTGAAAATATATATTAATTTCTTATAATTTAATAATAATTATGTTTGTGTTTACATGTATCATGTATTTATTGGATTGATATTGATATAAATACTTAATGAAAGATAAATATTTATCCTTTAAAAGCATCGCCTTTTGATTGATCAATTAAGTTTTTTGAGCTTAGGAATTATGTCTGATAGTTTGAAAATATTTACACAATCAAGCAACTTATAAAATAATTACCGGACCAGACATATGTGCAAAACTGTTGTTTGATTTGTTAAGTACTAACCGATCTGATAGAACCAGACATAGGTTCCTTGAGGAACGTATGGACTAATTTGGTTGCATATGGTTAGGCTTCCATTGGTGGACCCGGAATTCGTGTGGTTCAATCCAATAATCAGATAAATTTGGTAGTGATTTTAATCTTTTTGGGGTAGAGGAAAAACTAATTAAGTTCATATTTAATTGAAATTGGTTTTCATGAAACTTTCGGAAATCCAATATTCTTAGAAATTTGAACTATAATTTTGGTAAAGAAGTAACATTTGCATTAATAATTTTTTGAATAATTTTAGGAGGTAGCCTACTTTCTCTATGTTAGAGAAGTTTTTAGTGATGGAAAAAAAAGGCATTTCATTTTTTTTTTCTGAAAAACATAAACAGCTGTATCTGGATTAAAAACTAATTGTGGTTTCCCGATATCAGTAAAAAATATTTTCCAAAATCCAAAGTTAACCCAAATATAGGTTCTTCTAAAACTAATATAATACACAAGTGATCTTTACATAATATCTTTGTAAAATGTTTCCAAAAATAGCAATTTAAAAACCAAACAAAATATCTCAAATTTGAGTTGTTTTAGGTTTCCAGAAAACTATGTTATTTGTTTTCTGAAAATCAAAAAAATGCTTTTAATCTAAACACGATTCATTTTGATTGGTAGAGAACATTTTCGAAAAAAGGTGTCGGTAAATCTGCTAACTTAGAGAGCCTAATTAGTTCGGTGACTTACCAAAGTCTGCACAAATTAGTTAATGATATTTTATTTCTTAATCAAATAAGCTAAACATTTAGCATGCAAGTTGTTAATAGGTGTTAGGCCGGTTGTTGGACTTTAATCAAATCCATTTCTGTCCCCACTAAATTTCTAATATTTCTCTGATCGAAATCGCCAAGATATTAAAGAGAAACTGCCAATTTCCCAAATTAGAATAGTTGGTGAAACAACGAAACCACAATACTGACTTCTTCTTGCATATGATAGGCTCATGAACAGTTGCCTAATTTTAATTTAATTTTCCTTTCTTTCCTCAATATTTTAAAGGTTGATGTTATAAGTCAATTAATAATTAACTGTTCAACAAATCCTGTCTATAGCAATTATTATCATTTTCGTTATTGAAAATTTGGAGATGAAGAAGTTTTAATATTCTAGTACTTGGCACTAAACAAACAATAAAACATCTTTTAAACTAGAAATATTTGCATTGTCGTTCGAATGGCAAGTACCTCAACCATCTATTGTGGATTCATATAGGTGAACCAACTAATTTGTGACGCACGCATAATTGATTAATTACTGATTGAACTCAATCCTCCTGTCAAAAACCAAATTTATTTTTGAGGGTCAATTTGGTTAATTCACAAACTTAATGGAATTGGAAAATTTCGTTAGTTTAAACGAATATTCTGCAACAAATTAACACAAAAGAAGTACGATAAATGCAATTTTCTCCTGTAAAAGCAGGCGAACTATTATCTCAAAATGTTAGCCAAGTTGGCTTAGTTGGACTCTAGAAAAACGAACTGTGATAAGTATTTAAGGAAAGTGTTTTCTGCTTCCTGTTTTATTGGAAAAATCCATGCGTCAACAAATATGAGAAGCAATATAATATGTTAGGGAGGCAATAGAATATGATGAGCTCATTGGCATACTTCAATAGTTTAGACCAAGTTAATAACAACTACTAATAATAATATCTACATATAATAAAGAGAATAGGGCCAAATATATTCTTATATTATAAGAAAAGTTCTAAATGTATTTTTTGTTATATTTGTTCAAATATACTTTTTTTCGTTAAATTTATTCAAAATGGATATTCAATTCTATCACATTGATATTTGATGAGGTGGATGCCACCTCATCATCCCTAACACATTTTACCCCTCCACTATATTTGTTTCCCACCCGTAAAATTTTCTTCGAGGATAAAGAAAATTTAGTGATGGAAAAAAAAATTGAAGGAATGGGTAAAATGGGTTTGGGCGTTGAGGTGGCATGCCACGTGGCATCCACTGAACAATTGTGTATAGATGTTCGTAACACGCAACCAAAAACAATAACAATCCTAGACAGAACTTTCGTGTTTAAAATTTATTTACATATTAAAGATGAGATCTAAGACGTACGTAGTGAAAAGAGTCTCCTCTCAAAATTTCTTTGATAGTGCAAAGACTCTATGCGTATCTAACGGCTCTTGATATCAACTCTTTGACTAATGAAAAACCAAATTGAAATAAAATATTATATCGTAATTTTTCTCAAAAATCTCAACTCTAAGGTAGAAGAACAAGAAACTTTTTTCTTGTAATTGTATTTTCTCTCTTGGGTTTGTATTGTAATCTCACTTTCACTAAGTGTTTTTCTTCTCAAGAATTATTAATGCAAATTTTGTTCTATCACCTGTAAACTCTTTTTTTATTTGGTTGAAGTAATAATTTACTTAGGATAAAAATTTATTTTAATAATAAACCACGATCAAATTGTATGGAAATTTATAATCCCATTCTCAATGGTTTTCCGTAGCTGCCGATCATGGACTTTCCATGGCGTCCAATTCCAAGTATGGAATTTTCCTATTGAAACATGAAAATCAAAGTTTTGTTGTCAGACTTTTTTCGTATTTTTATATTTTTTATATTGCTGTTATTTTTATTATTTTATATTATATTATGTATTTTATATTATTTTATTATAAGTTTATTGATAATATTAATATATTGTCTCTTGTTGCTTTTTTGAGCCGAGGGTCCCGAGGGTCAACAGTCTCTCTGCCCCTCGGGGTAAGGGTAAGGTCTGAGTACATATTACCATCCCCAAACTCCACTTGTGAGATTATATATATATATATATATATATATATATATATATATATATATATATATATATATATATATATATATATATAAAACCTCTGTGCTAGCAAAGAACGTAATAATATTTTATCTGGACTAATAACTAAATTTATTTGACTAATTAAATTTTTTAATTCAATTATCAAATAATCAGTTAATTAATCATTTAACAAAGATCAGAACACTCGTTAGTGTGTGATCCCATATGTTCAATACTAAACTAATAGTAAATTGATCATATCAATATATTAATCAAGGGTGGCGTCTAGCAATACTCCTTAACGCCTGGATAGCATGAAATATACAATTTACTCTCAAGAACTCGTAGAAGAATAATGTAGTAATTTCTTCCGTCCTTATAGCTCTGGGTCACCCTAGGATATGGTTCAACTACAAAATCCTAATAGGCGACCAACGATGTATTCATATCAAATATAATGTGTCGCGCCCCTCATTTTTATCGCGAAATCGGGTTCTTGACATTTGGAAAGACAACTCGTTCCCTTTTGGGGAATTGTGTTTAAAAGAATTGAAGAGTCACCACCTAATAATTATAGTGCATTAGGACACTAAGGGTAGTTTAATTTGGATAACCAGAGATTGCGTAAGGGCTTGAAATTATCTCGAGGGGTAGGTGTTAGGTACCCCTCAGGATCCACTAGTATGGTTCCCGGCCAAACTATTATTGTGACTTAAATACAAATAACATGTAAGAAAATAAGAGTATCACATAAGAGGAGATTTTCACATAAAAGGTAAGAAATAAAAAAAGTTGGAAAGCACAAGAGAGAGTTGATTTTAAAAAGAAACATTTTAAAAGATTTTAAGAAACAGAGAGAAAAGGAAGGGGGTCCTAGGTTTAATAATAATATGGATCATGTCAATGCAATATCCAGTAATCACTCCTCAGAGAGGGCTATATGTGGTATTAATACACAGATCATCATATCCATATCTGTCTTTTCCACCCGGTTAAGGTATTAAAGCACGGAATGGTCTCGTTTACCTATTGCATGCTATTACCCATCCCAATCTTATCAATCCCGGAGGTATTTGGGATTACTAATCTTAAAGGGAGAAAATATAGGCTTATTCATGGTTTCAAAAGGTTAAAATACTAAGGCGACAAACAAAACATATAGAAAATTTAGAGGGAGAGCATATGAACAGATGATAAGGCTTAGATAAACCTCATCTAAAACCAAAGAAAACAGATAGTTTAGCATTCCTTACACGTATTGTTAAGGTCTAATTAAACTTAAGGATTTGAAGCATACTGATTTGCTACATAATACAGATAGGAAGCCTGAGTCATACCTGCTTGCTAGTTGTAGTTTAAAAGAAGGAACTGATTTATTTTATAAGTTACCCAAAGACTTGCCTAAATAATAGACGAAACATATAGGCATGATATCTACATATTTTAGGAATTAGAGCATGGACTGGTTGCATGTTAAATTTAAGAAAAGATTGCCAGTTTTAAACAGAAAGAATACAAGTTCTGCAATTGACAATGCATTATTACTGCTAATTTTATCTTACAAACGAGTGAGGCTATTCAGGTTTGAATTATGACCCCTATAGGCATGCTTTCTAAATGTTTGTTAACTTTAAACAGTATTATAGACATAGAAGAGTATAGAGATTCTGCAATATGATTATCCAAACGTTGTGCTATCTGATTACATTTTTTATTGTTAGGACCTATAGCCAAGTTTGCCTAGTGAAAAGTGGCTTTGCAAGAATCAGAAAATAACTTATAGGCATATTTTATATATGTGTGTGCAGGAGCTACAGATATGGAAGTGCAGGATTCATATAGACATGGCAGCTAAATGAGATGCAGAAATTCTTATAACCATGTAGCTAAATGAGATCTAGAAACCTTATAGGCATGATAACTATATGGAAATGTAGGAGTCTTAAAGACATGATAACTATATAGAAATACAGAAGTTTTATAGACAAGATAATTACATGAAGGGATGCAGAAATCTTATAGACACGGTATCTACATGAAGGGATGTAGAAATTAGAGATTCCTGTAGGCATGGTAACTATGAGAAGTACAAAAATAGGTAAGGTTTCAACCCATAGGCATGCATAGTTACCCCTCCCTTTTCACTAACCATCCCTGAAGGTTATACAAAATTATTACAGCCCAAAAATAAAGTAAAAATATATCAAAAATCTGAAAGTCACAACCAAGAAAAGTCTGATTTAGACTTCCTGTCGGATTTATGAAGTAAACCAACTCCAAAGATCAATGTTCCAAAGTCTTTCTCTCATTTGGATATGTCAGAGTTCCCTAATAGCCTTACATGGACTCTGGGCAATGCTCACACCCAAATGCATCATAGGGTTAAGGCATAGTAAGTGTGGAAGAGGCCAGCCCTCAAGTATCCAGGTCCAGAGGGAACTCAAGATCTCAAGGCAAGGCTCAAAAGAAGGGGGCTAGAACTTAAAAACTATGAGAGAACGTAAGTGCAGAGTTTTGAAAGGGGAAAGGGAAAGTGGTAAAAAAGAAAGGACAGGCTAGTGGGTATACCTAGCAATGAGAAATGTTGGCACACCCCACAAGCCTGTTAAAACACATTATTTTGGGAGTCAGGATCCCGTAAAGGATCAAGTCCAAACATGAACAATAACTTGCATATTGTCATCTCATGAACTACAACTCAAAGCACATAGAGGGAAACAGGGGTGCAGGGATTCACAATAAAAATAGGTAAAAAAATTAATATGCTAGTTAAAAATTTAACTCCACATAGACGGTAAAGTAGACCTTGATGTAAAGGCTGTAAGTAAACACATTGGGACGATGCTGAAACTAAAACTAAAACATACCAATCTTAAAGAAACAAGTAAGAAGAAGGTAGTAGTCTTGTAAAATCACAGTGCAAACAAACAATAAGAATGCTATGAGTTTAGAAGAAAATTATGAGATTGTAAATGTGAAGTTTGAAGTATATAAGTGTTGAATTGACCGTGCTCTATGAAAAAGAGGTTGTACCTTTTATAGTGTAGAATGCAACCAGAAATACGGTAATAGAATAGTTTGAGAATCAATTGTCAGTCAATTACACAAGTTTTCCTTTAATAAAGGGATTCAGCTTTCAAACGGTAAAACTAATTAAAGAACTAAATTAATCAAACACTTTGTATAAGGTAGTATAATAGGGGTAAATACATAAAGATTTATTTAAGGACAAAGTCTGGACAATACACAATTTGTGCAATTTAAGGAAAGAAAATCAATTAACAGCCAGTAAATCACAAGCTCTGAATTTGGTATGAATGAATCAGTAAAAAGTGAAGAAAGGTTTTACTTAAGGAAAATCAGTAACAATCAATCAGACCTAAAAAAAGATTCTAAATCAATCATAAGTTGGAAAAACTTTTTGGAGAAAGATTAATCACACATATAAAACATACAGATACGATTAAGCACGAAGAACTAGCGTGCAAATCAGTAGAAGAGTCTAGCGTGGAAGAACTTAAAAAGTTAAAAAATGTATGCAAATAAAGAAGTTCAAACCTAGTTCATAGACTTAGAAATTAGTCTGAAAGAATCAAGGGTTCTCAAACAAAAACCTAGTTCAATCACATGATCAAACCTCGGTAGAACCTCCCTCCCTCTCAAATTCTAG
The DNA here is from genome assembly GCA_034376525.1 of Nicotiana benthamiana. Taxonomy (NCBI): domain Eukaryota; kingdom Viridiplantae; phylum Streptophyta; class Magnoliopsida; order Solanales; family Solanaceae; genus Nicotiana; species Nicotiana benthamiana. The sequence continues at coordinate 157,957,312 of CM067339.1, forward strand.
GATTTCCACCTCGAGTCAAGTACAGAGATGAGGAAGTAAGTAGTAAAAACAGGAGCAGAGATTTCTTTCAGAAACTCATGAGAAAATAAGCAAATACAATTGAAAGTTCAAAGCAAATAGAGTGAAGAAACTAATTCGAAACACAATGAGAGTAGAAGAAACAGTAGAGGGAAACATGCTTAAATAGGTCTCTTAAAACAAGGTAAAGTAGAAATGAAATAGTAAACACTTAAGAATATGGTAGAAGGATAAAGTAGGCGAAGCATACTAGATCATAGTGGAATGAAATAGCAAAACATAGTGAGAAAGCATGTGAAAACATAGCATAGAAACACAGTAGAAAAAGAACGGACTATAGAAAACACAGTGGAAGAACATGCGTGATAAAAGGAAAAACATAAGAACACAGTAGAAGGACATGTGTGGTAGAAAATAAACACACAATAACATAGTAGGACAAATACACACAAAGAAAAGGGAAAGAAAAGTCAGAGAAACATTTGAACATTTTCTAAAAACCCTAAATCAGAAAGAAGTAATTTTTGAAAGCAATTTTTGAAAGAAAAGAAATCGTTTAAAACTCAAGTAGAGCACATATATATAACAAATTTAAGAAAAAATCAGAGAAAACCTCGAATAGTTAGGGTTTTAGAAGAACCCTAGAATGAGAAAGGCTTTGAAAAGGCTCGATCTGGGTTGGGGAGGTGAGAGATAGGCTCATAGGACCAGGAGCAAGGCCTGCGATGGCCATGAAACCTCGAGCCAACAAAGGTCCGGATGAAGACCTTCGAGGTCTGGCTTTGATTCTTCAAGTATTGAGCATACCAAAGTAACAGGAGGGTGAGTATAAGGCTGCCATGGCCACAGAAGCCACGGTTTCGAGTGGGTTTTGAGATTGAAGACGATAGGAGACGATTAGGGTTGAGGAAGGTTCAAGAGAGTTTGAGAGGCGAAGGGATTTCAAGGTGGTATCTCTAATGGAAAATGAGTTAGGGTTGGGATTTGGTGAATTAAAAATTGTAAGGGCGAATCGCGACTGTTGATAAAAATGATCAACGGCCTGGATCAAAAGAAAGACCATACAGGTTTTATTAACGGGTTAGGGGTCGGGTTATATTAGGATTTGGGTTGGTCAATTTGAAATTGGAATTAGGTTAATGGAGTGGTTGATTTTGGCTATAATTGAAACAAAATAAGGCTATCATTTAAAAAACCACTTTCCTTTTTTTTAATTTATAAAAAATAGTAAAAATTAGTTTTTGAAACAAATTGAAGGTACTAAATTAATTAATAATATATAAATATTAAATTAAAAATTCCGGAATAAATTTTATAACTATAAACGCTATTTAAATCTTAAAATAGGCTAGATTTACAATTTAGTGCAATTTTAGCTTTAAAATATCAAATCAATTTATAAAAATGTGTAAAAATTACCTTAGCTATATATTGGCATAAATATAAGAATAAAATAGATTAATCACCAAAATGATAATTTGAAGAACACTTATTGACTTTTGTATTTCTAAAATAGGGCAACAAATTGGTTGTCAAATCTTTTTAAAAATTAGATAAAATTATAAAATACTTGGACATGCTTATATATGCACATATATACTATTTTGAAAGTATTTTACACATAACAAATATACATGAAAAAATTGGGTATCATTATCTGCCCCTCTTTATTTGTGAATGATGAAAGAGTTGTCGGGTAAAGATATGATAGCCAATTTTGACCTGGTGAAGTGGTTTGAAAAGGTTGACCGTGCTTTGGTTTTTGAGCTACCTACATATCCATGGTCTTACAGGAATCAGGTTGTATGTAGTTTAGCATCCATCGGCGGAGTATGCTGATGGAGGCATTCCAAGAACGGGCGCAATGTTTGCGTTGGGGTGGATAGTTAAAGTCTAAATGCTGTGGGAACTAGAGCGGGATTGCTCCTGCTGAGACGGCCATCACTTTCTGATTTACCTACAAATAAATAATACAAGCATATATTGTGCATAAATCTAAACGTGATGCAAGTTCCCGTTGGACCATGAATACTGCCTTTGAACGGTTAGGATGACGTCCTTAGATCATGATGTCCTGGGCCATGAAGCGTATAATAAAGGATTCGCAGGCCATGAAATGATGCCCTCGGGCTTTGAGGAAGATGCCTCCGAGCGATGATGCCTTTGAATAATGATATGCAAGAGAAAAAAGGGGTCCTTGAGCCATGGCATGGTGTTCTCGAGCTATGAAGATGATGCCTCCAAACATTGATTCCTTTGGACAATTTGGCGATCTTTCAGCCCATGAGATACAGAAAGTGGCGATCTTTCAGCCAATGCAAAATGCAATAAGTGGCAATATTTCAGCCGATGTAAAAAAATGTAAATAAAGGTGGCGGTATTTCAGCCATGCAAGTGCAAAATAAAGTAGCGATCATTCAGCTGATGCAAGATGTAAATAAAGGTGGTAATATTTCAGCTAAGCAATGAGGCGGCGATCTTTCAGCCATGCAAGATACAAATAAGGTAGCGATATTTCAGCTTATGTAAAAAGTAAATGAGCTGGCGATCTTTCAGCCGATGCAAAATGCAAATGAGTGGAGATATTTCAGCCAATGCAAAGTGCAAATGAGTGGCGATATTTTAGCCAATGCACCGAAATGACGATCTTTCAGCCCATGCAAAATGCAAATGAGTGGCGATATTTTAGCTGATGCGAAATGCAAATGAGTGGCGATATTTAGCCAATACAAAATACAAATGAGTGGCGATATTTTAGCTGATGCGAAATGCAAATGAGTGGCGATATTTAGCCAATACAAAATACAAATGAGTGGCGATATTTTAGCCAATGTAATGAGATGGTGATCTTTCAGCCAATGTAATGAGATGGTGATCTTTCAGCCATGCAAGATGCAAATGAGGTAGCGATCTTTCAGCCAATGCAAAAAGCAAAATGAGGTGGCGATATTTCAGACGATGCAAAATGTAAATGAGTAGCAATATTCAGCCGATGCAAAATGCAAAACGAAGTGGCGATATTTCAGCTATACAGGTGTAGATAGAGCTTAGTTTCGAAAGGAAGAATAGTAGCCTTATGCAATGCAAGAATGCAGATGGAGACAATGCTTAGTCTCGAAAGGCAAAATGGTATCCTTATGCAATGCAAGAATACAGATAGAGACAATGCTTAGTCTCGGAAGGCAGAATGGTAGCCTTATGCAATGTAGGAAATGCATATGGAGGTAGAGCTTAACCTCAGAAGGGAAAATGCCTTATGCAGGATATAAAGGGGAAAATAGTAGTGAAATTTCTTAGCTGATAGCTGATAGCTTATTGTGATATCGTGGCTGCTGGGGATATTGGACAACGAATGCGAATAGGTGCAATGGTTCTAAGAGTTGTGTTTCTAATTGCATAATATACGACTTGGGTTCCTGCATCTAAAGAAAAATCATGAGTTTTGTAAAAGGGAAAAGTTAGTTTGCGTCCCCTCCGACTTTGCTTGCCATGTCTGGCTTTGATCTGATGACACGGTATGTATCATCGGGCTAGTGCTGCTAAAATGAGCAGACATGCATGAGTTTGTAAAGAAAAATATGATAAGGGTATATATTTAAGAAATAGTTTTTGGATGAACCAACGACTGTGACGTGGTTCAGGACATTGCAACCTCTCTCGCTTCAAATTTTAAGGGTCCTCCTCAAAATTCTGCCCCAGTTTGCTGGGTTGCCGCTTCTGATGGTTGGTTGCGATGATTGGCTGAAGTTACTTAAGAATTTTGAGCCAGTTTTGAATTGCGGGGAAAATGAAGATTTTATTGAATTGTGACCAAACCCACAGGGCTGCCTACGTATCCCCTCTTAAACAGGAATCAGTTTAGACGTAGTTCAAATTACATTATATAGGAAAACAGAAGATTACACGTAGTAGCGCTTGATTGCATCTAAATTGATCGGCTTTGGCCAAAAATTTTCATCCATTTCTGGAAGTATGAGGGCTCCTCCTATCAGAACCCGTTGAACCATGTATGGACCTTGCTAATTGGGGGAGAATTTCCCTTTCGCTTCATCTTGATGCAGGAATATTTTCTTTAAAACCAACTGCCCCGGTGTAAATCGTCTTGGTTTGACTCTCATGTAAGGCTCTAGACATTCTGTTCTGATATAACTGACCATGGAAATCTGTGTTCAATCTCTTTCCATATATATGAGCTAGCTGCTCATAATGAATCTTCACCCATTCTACGGGGTCGAGCCCGGCTTCTTGTATGACCCTTAACGAAGGAATTTCTACCTCGGCAGGAATGACTGCTTCTGTACCATAAAACATGTAGGGGGTTGCTCTGTTTGATGTGCGGATTATGGTGCAATACCCCAATATAGCAAATTATAGCTTCTCGTGCCACTTATGTTTTTCTATCATTTCCTCAATATTTTCTTGATGTTTTTGTTGGCATCTTCTACAACTCCATTCATCTGAGGTTTGTAGGATGTAGAATTCTTGTGTTTGATCTTGAAGGTCTCATACATAGCTTTCATCAAGTCACTATTGAGATTAGAACCATTATCAGTAAGGATTGGTTTCGGAATTCAAAACTGACAAACAATACGGTCATGGACGAAGTCTGCCACAACTTTCTTAGTCACTGCCCTGTAAGATGCTGCTTCAACCTATTTGATGAAATAATCAATTTCTACTAGGATGAACCTGTGTCCGTTGGAAACGGTAGATTCGATTGGTCCAATAACATCGATTCCCCATGCAGCGAACGACCATGGGAAGCTTGTTGCGTTAAGCTCGCTTGGGGGGTACCTTGATCATATATGCATTTACCTGACAACGGTGGCATATCCGAACGTACTAGATGCATTCTGTTTCCATATTCATCCAAAAATAACCAACTCAGAGTATTTTCTTGGCCAAGACAGAACCGTTCATATGTGGACCGCAGGTCCCAGCATGGATTTCTTCAAGAAGCTTAGATGCTTTCTTTGCATCGACACACCTTAATAACTCCAAATCAGGAGTCCTCCTATACAGGATTCCTCCGTTGTTAAAGAAATTGTTGGCCAACCTTTGAAGTGTAAGCTTTTGAGTAGGATTTTTAAGCTCTGGGTATTGTCATTTTAACAAATATTCCTTGATGTCATGAAACCAAGGCATTCCATCTGCTTCCTCTTCTACATGAGCATAGTAGGCTGGCTGATCATAGATCCTCACTGGAATAGGATCAATGAAGTTTGTATCTAGATATTGTATCATGGACGATAGGGTAGCTAATGCATCGGCAAACTCATTCTGGATTCTAGGAACATGCTGGAACTCTGTCTTTGTGAACCTATTTCTCAATTCCTGCACGTTGTACAGATAAGGAAGTATCTTAGAGTTCTTGCTTGCCCATTCTTCTCGGACCTGATATATAAGCAAGTCTGAATCCCTAATTACCAGCAATTCCTAGATGTTCATGTCAATGGACATCTTAAGTCCTAAGATGCAGGTCTCATATTCGGACATGTTGTTGGTGCAAGGGAACCTTGGTTTGGTGGACATCAGATAATGTTGACTGATATCTGATATTAGGACCGCCCCTATGCCGACTCTTTTGAAATTTGCTGCTAGATCGAAAACATTCCCCACCCGTCATAAAACAATATCTTCTCCTATGAATGATACCTCTTCGTCATGAAAATACGTTTTAGGGGTTCGTATTCTCCGTCCACGGGATTCTCGGCAAGGTGATCTGCTAGTGCGTGTCCTTTGATTGCCTTCTGAGTCACATAGACAATGTCAAATTCACTCAATAGGATTTGTCACTTGGATAGCTTGCCAGTGGGCATAGGCTTCTGAAAGATGTACTGCAAGGGATCCATCCTTGATATAAGATATGTAGTATAGGCACAGAAGTAGTGCCTAAGCTTCTAGGATACCCAAGTTAGAGCACAACAGGTGCATTCTATCAGGGAATACTGGGCCTCGTACAGAGTGAACTTCTTGCTGAGGTAGTAAATGGATTGTTTGTTCTTTCATGTCTCATTATGCTAACCCAAGACGCAGCTTAAAAGAAACTACACATTGTTAACTTTGCAGGGCCGTGGAAATTTGCTAAATGGCATGCATCGATTTCTAAGAATAAGAGTATTAATTAAGCGAGGTCCATACAATTTATGGTTTCGTTTGACACGACGCACCTCAATTTCAAAGGGCTTTACTGGACTAAAACATACTATGAATGTTTAAGGAAACAACACTTATGCACCAAATGTCTAATGCCTACGTACGTTAACCACTAAATTTCCAATAACTGAAACTTAACATAACTTTAGGAAAAAGCTAAATTAATACAGGGACAAAAGGAAAATAGACATGTACAAGGTGATTCAAAGCACGAAAAATGAATTGCCCTAGTTGGCTCATTCCAATTTGTTTAAATATTGATTTCCAATCTATGTAGCTAAGAGCACATAACTTTCATTCTTTGCTACAATTCTATATGCGATCGAAGCAATCCCTTGCCCGGTCAGGATCCGATATAACAAACTCCTTATCATTCGTTTGGGATTCCACATGGAGATAAAGGACAACGAAATTGCTTTTTATTTGAGTTGGCACGAATTTTATGAACTGACACACATGGGCTATTCCCAAAACTGAAATATTGTTTGGCCTTAGCTATTGCCATGAACAAAACAGCTGAGGCAATAATCAAGAAGCAGTGACGGACAGAGCTACTGCTAAACCCCACATGGGGCACACACCCAGGTCCATCAGCTAACAGTGATTCACACGGTTCTTAAGCAGACATAAGAACGATAAACTAATTGCAGCTTAATTCCATTTCTTGAACATAGTCATTCAGATTTACATTACAAAACTTAAATTAAGAGCTAATTAGGTCTCATCAACAAAATTCAAAGAAGGTATTTCAATTCCCTTAATAAAATAGACTACATCATCATAAACTCAAATACACTGAGAGATTATCGAAGTTACCTCAAAGGGACAAGGAGAAGAGATCTGGACTAAATAAAGACCAGGAAAATGAAGGATTGATTTCAGCAACAGTTGAAGCACAATGACAGCTAGTTTCAGTTCCAATAAGCTCTTAGAATGCCCAGAAATTGACGATTAACACGTCATCTTCAAATAAGATTCAAACACAAATTGGCTTTCCTTTCGTCAATGAAAATTTCTTCTGGTCTTTGCTACTTTAAAAGTTTTTTTTAGATTTTAGCAGATGATTTCTTTTTTTTCTTTGATCTCCGTCGCTTTTGTGTGTTCTTCAGTGTATATGTGTGTAAGTGGGGAGGAAGTGAAGCAGAGGGGAAAGCTGCGGTCCTCTGCAAGGGTTTCAATATGGAAAAATTTCCTCCTCTGGGTTTTTTAATTGTGTTTTTATAGGTAGAAGGTAGGGCTAAAGGTAATGGGCATTTGAATTGGGAGATTTGGGCTTGGGTTGGACATGAGTTTTGTTTATTAATTGGGGTCAATTTGACCCAATCTTGAATAAATAAGACCAAACATTTTTTTTTTATTTCTTTCTTTTCTTTTCTTTTCTTTTCTTTAATTAATTAAAAAACCTAAACTAAGCTATTTTTGTAGAAATTAAAATTCTTTATTTATTTTTAATAACTAAAATAACCAATTAACTTAAAACTAAAGAAAATGCTAATTTTAAAGACTAAAAGATAAAGAAGGGAACGTTGTTTTTGCAAACATGAATCAAATTTTTTTTCACAATTTTTACGCAAAATTGTATCTTTATCCCGGAGCCTCGGAGGAAAGAAAAATCGTTCTTTGCTTTGACTTTGATGAAAAATTTTCAGTTAAAATGGATTGGTCGTACCTATCCAATAATGGAATATGGATTATGACTGACTCGCTATCCACTCGGTTTTTGGGTCATAATCGTTATGTAGGAGAGACGGGCGAAATAGGGTTCTACCGGGAAACCATGGATTTTTTAGTTTTCGCCATTGGTTACTGGTTGAGCCACTGGAATGGAATGAGAACTACCAGAGCGTTATAAATATTCGGCATCTTGCCCGGGGGAAAGGCTACATCTAGTACCGGACCGATGATTTGGACGACACGCCCCGATGTAAAAATGATAATTTTTAGGATTTTTCTATGATTTAAAAATGTTAAAAATACATGAAATGCAAATAGACACAGCTGCCCCTCTATACTCGGAAACCCCAAGGATTTTAGTGCAAAGATAAAGTGAGCGGATACGAGCGATTTTTGACTGTTTGAATACTCCTTCGGAAGCATTTTTTGATAGATTTGACAGCACCCTATTTCCGAGGTTGCCTACATATCCTTGGGTATAAAGAAATCAGGTCAGTGTAGTTCATGAATGTTTGGTTGCTGGGACTACCATGAAGCTGTTATTTCACTGTTATTGCTACTGTTGCTACTGCTTACGGAACCCACTTATTACACCATGTCAAAATAAAAAGAAGCTAGACTAGACTGTGATCTAAGCATTACAAAAATCTTTTCTATATCTTCAAACTTACTCTTGTTGTTTTTGTCACCTTGTTGACTTGTATTCTCTCAGCGAAGTCCCTTTGTTGCCGACTTGCATTGTAGTCTGAGATGTTTTCCCTTTCTTCATGTGGATGCTTGATTACTAGACTTGAACCGTATTCCTTCGAAACTTGGATTGTCTTCTCTCGTTCTCTAGGTGGGTGCCTGATTGCTGAGCTTGCATTATATTCACGTGCTCTCCTGGTGGGCTCCTGATTGCCAAAAGCTTGAACTATATTCCCTTCTTCTGCAAGTGGATGCCTAATTTTTAAAACTCAAAACTTAAATTGCATTCCCTCGTTCTTCAGGTAGGCTCTTGATTGCTAAAACTTGAATTGCATTCCCTTATTCTCCAGGTAGGCTGCTGATTGCCAAAACTATAATAGTATTTTCTTATTCTCCAGGTGAACTCCTGATTGCCAAAACTTGAATTGTATTCCCTTATTCTCCAGGTAGGCTCCTGATTGCTAAAACTTGAATTGTATACCCTTGTTCTCCAGGTGGGCGCCTGATTGCTAAAACTTGAACTGTATTCCCTTGTTCTCCAGGTGAGCGCTTGATTACCAAAACTTGAATTGTATTCCCTTGTTCTCCAGGTGGGCTCCTGACTGCCAAAACTTGAACTGTATTCCCTTCTTTTCCAGGTGGGCGCCTGACTTCCAAAACATAAATTTATTCCGTTGTTCTCCAGGTAGGCGTCTGATTTCCAAAACCTGAATTGTATTCCATTGTTCTAAAGGTGGGCGCCTGATTGCCAAAACCTGAACCGTAATCCCTTATTCTCCAGGCGGGCTCCTGATTGCTAAAACTTGAAATGTATTCCCATGTTCTCCAGGTAGGCACCTGATTGCCTAAAAAACTGAACTGTATTCCTTTGTTATCCAGGTGGGTGCGTAATTGCCAAAACCTTTAACTGTATTCCCTTGTTCTCCAGGTGGGAACCTGATTGCCAACACTTGTACTATATTCTTTTGTTCTCCAGGTGGGCGATTGGTGTCCAAAAACTTGGCTTGTATTCCCTTGTTCTCCAGATGGGCGCCTGATTACCAAAAACTTGAACTGTACTCCCTTGTTCTCGAGGTGGGGCCTGATTACCAAAATGTGAACTGTATTCCCTTGTTCTACAGGTGGGCACCTAATTTCCAAAACCTGAATTGTATTCCCTTGTTCTCTAGGTGGGCGCTAGATTGCCAATAACATGAACTGTATTCCCTTGTTCTCCAGGTAGGCGCCTGATTGCCAAAAACCTAACGGTATTCCCTTGTTATCCAGATGGGCGCTTGATTGCCAAAAACTTGAAATATATTCCCTTGTTCTCCAGATGAGCGCCTGATTGCCAAAAACTTGAGCTGTATTCCCTTGTTCTCCAGGTGGGCGCCTGATTGCCAAAACTTGGACTTTATTCTCATGTTGTCTAAGTGGGTGCCTGATTGCCAAAACTTGAACTGTATTCCCTTGTTCTCCAGGTGGGCACCTGATTGCCAAAACTTGAACTATATTCCCTTGTTTTCTAGGGTGGTGCCTAATTTCTAAAACTTAAACTGTATTCCCTCGTTCTCCAAGTGTGCGCCTGATTTCCAAAACTCGATATGCATTCCCTTATTCTACAGGTGGGCGCATGATTGCGAAAAAACTTGAGTTGTATTACATTGTTCTCCAGGTGGGCGCCTGATTGCCAAAAATTGAATTGTATTCCCTTGTTCTCCAGGTGGGCGCGTGATTACTAAAACTTGAATTGTATTCCTTTGTTTTCCCCGTGGGCTCCTGATTGCCAAAACTTGAATTGCGATCCGTTGTTCTCCAGGTGGACGCTTGATTACCAAAACTTTAATTATATTCCCATATTCTCCAGGTGGGCTCCTGACCGTCAAAACTTGAACTGTATTCCCTTGGTCTCCAGGTGGCGCCTGATTGCCAAAAAAACTAAACCATATTCCCTCTTTATCCAGGTGGCTGCTTGATTTCGAAAAACTTGAACTGTATTCCCTTGCTCTACAGGTGGGCGCCTCATTGCCAAAACTTCAACTATATTCCCTTGTTCTCCAGGTGGGCACCTGATTGCCAAAAACTTGACTTGTATTCCCTTGTTCTCCAGGTGGGCACCTGATTGCCAAAATCTTAGATGTATTCCCTTGTTCTCCAGGTGGGTGTTTGATTGCCAAAACTTGAACTGTATTACCTTATTCTCCAGGTGGTGTCTGATTGCCAAACTTGAACTGTATTTCCTTATTCTCTAGGCGGGCTCCTGATTGCTAAAAGTTGAATTGTATTCCCTTTTTCTCCAGATGGGTGCCCGATTTCCAAAACTTCAACAGTATTCCCTTGTTCTCTAGGTGGGCTCTTGATTTCCAAAACCTGAATTGTATTCCCTTGTTCTCCAGGCGGGCCCCTAATTGTTGAAACTTGGATTGTATTCCCTTGATCTTCAGGTGAGCTCCTAAATGCCAAAAACTTGAACTATATTTCCTTGTTCTCTAGGTGGGGCGCCTAATTGCTAAAACTTTAATTTTATTCCCTTGTTCTCCAGGTGGGTGCTTGATTACCAAAACTTGAATTGTATTCCCTTATTCTCCAGGTTGGCTCCTGACTGCCAAAAAATGAACTGTATTCCCTTATTTTCCAGGTGGGCCTTGACTGCCAAAACTTTAATTTATTCACTTGTTCTCCAGGTAGGCGCCTGATTGCCAAAACCTGAACTGTATTCCCTTGTTTTATAGGTGGGCGCCTGATTGCCAAAGCATGAACTGTATTCCCTTGTTCTCTAGGCGGGCTCCTGATTGCCAAAACTTGAATTGTATTCCCTCGTTCTCCAGGCGGGCTCCTGATTGCAAAAACTTGAAATGTATTCCCTTGTTCTCCAGGTGGGTGCCAGGTGGGTGCCTGATTGCCAAAATATCTGAATCTTATTCTCTTGTTATCCAGGTGGGCGCCTGATGCCAAAAACTAGAACCATATTCCCTTGTTCTCCAGGTGGGCACCTGATTGGAAAAACTTAAACTATATTCCATTGTTCTCCAGGTGGGCGCTTGATTGCCAAAAAAATTGACTTGTATTCCCTCGTTTTCCAGGTAGGCACCTGATTGTCAAATACTTGAAATGTACTCCCTCGTTCTCTATATGGGCGCCTGATTATCAAAACTTGAACTGTATTCCCTTGTTCTACAGGTGGGCGCCTGATTGCCAAAACCTGAATTATATTCCCTTGTTCTCCAGGTGGGCGCTTGATTGCCAAAACCTTGAACTGTATGCCCTTGTTCTCCAGGTAGGCGCCTGATTGCCAAAAACTTAACTATATTCCCTTGTTATCCAGGTGGTCGCTTGATTGCCAAAAAATTGAATTATTTTCCCTTGTTCTCCAGGTGGGTGTCTGATTGCCAAAACCTTGAGCTGTATTCTCTTGTTCTCCAGGTGGGCGCCTGATTGCCAAAACTTGAACTGTATTCCCATGTTCTCTAAGTGGGTGCCTGATTGCCAAACCTTCAACTGTATTTCCTGTTGGAAACACGTTCTCAATGCGATATACTAAACATGTATTCTTTTGTAGGTTTTGATGAATGACAAACAAAGCACAAATTGACATATGACGGAGTTCAAGTACAAGAGCACAAATGTTGAGATTGAAGCTCAAGACGTTGTTTTTAATTGTTATTATTGAGTTATTCTTAAATGTGATCTTGATCCTATAACTTGACTCCATAACATGGCTTCTCTCATAAAACTATTTTCCAAAATCATGCATACTTATTTCTGTATCAAATAATTTCAAATGATGCATATTTACATTAGACAAAATATTTTCTAAACATGCCTCAAAAATCTGGGCTAACATAATCGATTATGAACTTATGATAATCGATTGTTTCTGAGCCAAGACTGCATGACAATCGATTATGAATTAATGGTAATCGATTGTGAGTAAGACAGTGAACATCAGATTTTTCCAAATCTGCATGATAATCGATTGTGATCAAATGCCAATCGATTGTTGTTGAGGTAAAGTTTTTCAATACTCAAAATAATCGATTATGAACTAATGGTGATCGATTATGTTGAGACAACGTCTTCCAGTGATTTTAAATTTAATTAAGTAATCGATTATGTCTTTAGATAATCGATTATCACTGAGACAGTAAGTTTTATGATTTTCAGAAAATAACAAGTAATCGATTATGGCTTTAGATAATCGATTATCACTGAGACAGTAAGTTTCATGATTTTCAGAAAATAACAAGTAATCGATTGTTGCAAAGGACAATCGATTGTTGAAGCTGACCGTTGTCAAATGATTTTCAAATACCTCAAAGTAATCGATTATTGGTTTTCATATAATCGATGTTTTGCTTAAAATCTGGAAATGATTTTTAGAACGTTGCTGAAGTAATCGATTATAGATTTTTATATAATCGATGTTTTGCTTAAAATTCGGAAATGATTTTTAGAACGTTGCCAATGTAATCGATTATGGATTTGGTATAATCGATTATCTGTTTTTGAATTTTGCCAGTAATCGATTATGGATTGTAAGTAATCGATTATGAAGCGTAAAATCTGGGATTGATTTTTGATCTGACTGGCAGATAATCGATTGTTCGGTCTTGACAATCGATTGTCACTGAGTAAATTCAGCAATTCTTAATTGGCAATTAGACAACGGTAAGACCAAGTTTTGCACCTATAAATACAGCTTCAACTCAGTGTTTTAAACACAACAACATACACTAACTGATCATTACATTGCTTTAAGCTTTCATTCAATTGTTCATCATTTTCTACTCATTTCATAAAGCTTTTGAGAGCCATATTATTGTTCAAAGTTGTTGTGATCTTGAGCGTATTATTCTACTCATATCTACTCATCAAGGAGTACCTTTGTTAAGTGAGTGTTCAAGTATTTCAAATACTTGTAAGAGAATTTTGATTCTCTTGTGTTGAGGAACTTGTGCTTCCTCTGTTGAAGTCTTTGGGATTGTATCCCCGAGCAAGTGAAGTCTTTGGGATTGTATTCCCGAGCAAGTGAAGTCTTTGGGATTGTATCCCCGAGCAAGTGAAGTATTTGAGGTGAGGAACCTCCGAGCAAGTGAAGTCTTTGAGATTGTATCTCCGAGCAACTGTAAAGGTTTGTTAAGCACCCGTAAGCTTAACAAGTTAGTAGAAAATCTCGAGAGAGTCTCTCGGGGACTGGACTAACCACTGTTGTGGCCAACCAGGATATATCCTTGTGTAAATTATTTTTATTGCACTTATTTACTTCCTGTAAAATTTAAATTCCGCAAGAAAACGCTAAATTTCATTAAAACGCTATTCACCCCCCCTCTAGCGTTAAGCGTAGTTTCTAACAATTGGTATCAGAGCCCAACTCTCTGAAAAAACTTAACAGTTTGAGAGAACCATCCATGGCTTCTACTCTAGATTCTTTTGCAGGAATTGAAGAAGGACAATGCCCTACACGACCTCCTCTATTCAATGGCACAAATTACTCATACTGGAAGGAGAGGATGGAAATCTTCATTCGGTCAAATTGTCCCTACCTTTGGAAGGTGTACACAAAAGGAAATGAAATTCCAGTCAAGAAAGTGGAAGGTGAATGGATTCCCAAATCCGAAGAGGAGTACACCACAGAGGACAATAGAATGATTCAAAATAATTATAAAGCTGTAAATTTATTGTATTGTGCTATTAACGCTAACGATTACAGGAAACTTTCATGTTGCAAAACAGCAAAAGAAATGTGGGACAAATTAGAAGTCACTTACGAAGGGACTGACCAGGTAAGAGAAGCAAAAGTTGATTTTCTTACTCATGCTTACGAATTGTTTCATATGAAGGAAGGAGAAAAAGTAGATGAGATGTTTGAGCGCTTCTCAACAATAGTAAATGATCTACAGTCCTCAAGAAGACGTTCACGGATAGAGAACTTGTTCGAAAAGTTCTTAGAAGCCTCACACCGGCATGGCGATCCAAAGCCGATGCTATCCAAGAATCAATTGGAGTCTCAAACGTCACCATCGACGCACTAAGAGGTAATCTTAAAACCTATGAATCTACTATTCTTAACCCGTTTGTTGATGATCAAAGAAGGCAAAAGATTGCTCTAAAAGCAAGCACAAGCCAACCAAAGATTGAAGAGGAAGAAGACAACGAGTTTGGATTAGTCATTAAAAGATTCCAAAAGTTTATGCGCAAGGAATATGAGCGCAAAGGGAAAAAACAAGGTGAGCAAATAAAATGCTATGAATGTGGAGAAACTGGACACATCAAAACAAATTGCCCAAACATCAAAAAGGAGAAGAAATCCTTTAAAAAGCAACGGGCATATATCTCGTGGGGAGGCGACTCCGGAGATGAATCAAGTGAAGAAGAAAACGACGAAGCTGCAAACCTTTGTCTCATGGTACAAGAAGACAACCAAAATGAGGTACGTCAAATTTCGTCTGAAAACTTTTCACTTGATGAAATGCGTAATGCTTTTGATGAGTTATATACTGAATTTTTAAAGGCTTCAAAAACTGTCACTAGCTTAAGAGAAAACGCTTCTCTAAAAGAAACGGATTTTCAAAAACAGATTTCTTTAAAAGAAAAGGAATTAGAAAAACTGGTTTTGGAAAATGAGAAGCTACACGAACAAAACAAGTTTTATGGAAAGAGAAGTGCCGACAAACCTGAAAGTTCTACTAAAGGTTGTGTTTCTTGTGTGATCCTTAAGAATGAAGTAGGTAGACTTAAAGGCACACTAGATAAGTTTAATTCCTCGCATAAAAACTTGAATGTTGTTCTTGATAACCTAAAATCAACTAAGCACGGAATAGGTTTTAAAAATGAAGAAAAGGTTGATGCTAAACCTCAAAAACCTAGAGCTCAACCTAGGAACAACAACAAAAATGTGTATCCTAGAAATAGCTATCCTAGAACAAATTTGCATGCTAGACCAAGAAATGACCCTCCGCCTAGAAATAGTCACCATAGACATGATGCATATTTTAGGCAAAATTATGAACCTCCTAGAAGACCCCAAAATGGTCCTCAACCTAGATATCATCACTCTAGAAACACTACCCATCCTAGAGATCAAAGTAGGAGAAATGATAGCGTTCAAAATAAGGTAAGCAACCTTCATTCATCTAGCTACTATGAACCTAGACGAATGCATAATCCGAATGTGACATGTCATTATTGTAGACGCATTGGTCATATTGCTCCCGCATGTTTTACTCGTCATAGACATGCTACTCAAACATATTATTACAATATGCCTAACCCTCAAGGACCCAAGATGGCATGGGTACCCAAAGAAAATTAATTTGTTTTGTAGGTGTGCTTGAAGGGATCAAGCGTACTATGGTACCTTGATAGTGGATGCTCCAAACACATGACGGGAGATGAATCCAAATCCCTTCAACTAGAGCACAAAGAAGGAGGAAGCGTCATATTTGGAAACAATCATATTCAGATCGGTTGATATTTTAAGCAATTTGAAAAACAAAATACAAGAAAAGGCATCGAAGGAAATCAATGATGAAATTGTGGAACAATCAACGGAAGAAGCTTCACATTTGGGGAGTGAAACAAAAGAACAAAATGAATGGAGGACGATCAAAGATCACCCTCTTGATCAGGTAATTGGCGACGTCGGAGGAAAGGTAAGTACCCGAAACTCTCTTAAGAACACTCTAGGACACAATTCTTAAGAGTTCACGATATCACTTGATAACACTAGTGTAATTTATTCACGCCACTATAAATTACTGACTTGAGCGTCGGAGACGTTTAATTCCATTTTGCAGGTACTTCCCCAAAGATAAGATAAATTATGAAGTCTTAGCACACCGCAATCGATTATCCCAAGAAAATAATCGATTATCTACTGTGCAGTACACCGATTATCAGTATCAATAATCGATTGTTTCGACTGATTAGTTTTATTATGCAAATGTGTTTAATTTGTTAACTCCTTATATTGCATAATCGATTTCCGTCTCAGTCATTCAGCAATTCTTTTCCAGACAATCGATTATTTCTTCCTATAATCGATTAGTTGTCATATTCAGAAATTCTCCGAGTTCTCTGTATCAACCATATTTCAATAATAATCGATTACCAATATTGACAATCGATTATTTCTTGTTTTAACTTTGTTACCGTTTGGCTCCAACATCGATTGCTGTCAGGACATAAATGCTCCATAATCGATTATTTTGTGTTGATAATCGATTATCTCATTCAAATTTTTTTACCGTTTGCCTCTTAAATCGATTTGTCAGTTTCAAAATTCAATCCAACAGTAAATACAATCGATTATCTCTGCCAAATAATCGATTATCTAACGGTCAGTAAATTTATTTCTTACCGTTTTTGACTGTTCCAACTTTCAATTTTCAGCAGGTATCTTTAGTAAATGGCTGATCACTCCTTCTCCTATAAATAGCCCTCATATAGGATCATTCTCACTCACTCAAGCACCATTTCTAAAAATCAAAGGTCAATTCCTTGCATCTTAGTCTAAAAAAAAATTCAGCAGTAAAAATTTTCCAATATGTCTGGACGCTCCTCCAAACGTTCTCGTTCCAGGCAAGGTGCCTCAGCCTCAACAGTCCCTCCTCCTCTAAACTTCCCATATGAAGACGGGTCCGTTTTGTTCTTCGAAACTCAAGCTGAACTTTCTAGGTTTCTCTCCAAGTTTGAGAAGCGATTTATTCTTCCTCCTCGCTTCTCAACAAGCAAGCTCCTTGAACCCTTCGCCCCTGCCGCCAACATGCTCAAAGAGTGTCAACTCTATGATTTCTTGCTCCTTACCCATCCTCATATTAACACAACCTTAGTTGAAGCATTCTATTCAAATCTTCACAAAGATGAAGATGGTGAGGTGGTCACCTCCATCAATGGCATTCACATTCTCCTCTCTGACGAGAACCTTCACACCATCGCCCGCATTCCAAACGATGGTGAAGATCTCATCCGGTATATTAATGAGGCCGGCTCTCTCTTTGATGAATCCATTTTTTTCGCCAAGCCGGAATCTCTTATGATCAAGCTTCTTCTCGTCGTCCTACCATCTCGGGCATGGACCCAAATTATCGAT
This sequence comes from Nicotiana benthamiana, assembly GCA_034376525.1. Lineage (NCBI taxonomy): Eukaryota > Viridiplantae > Streptophyta > Magnoliopsida > Solanales > Solanaceae > Nicotiana > Nicotiana benthamiana. The sequence continues at coordinate 157,974,917 of CM067339.1, forward strand.
TTCTCCTCTACTTCATCACCCGTGTCCTAAGACCTCGTAGGCACAATCATACCACCATATCCCAAGAGGACTCCAAGCTCTTACATGCCATTGTCACTGGAGCCAAGATCAATTGGTGTCGGCTCATTAAAATGCACATGCTCGATGCCGTCGCCGATAACATGGCCCTTCCTTATTCTCTCCTCATCATGAATTTTCTTGAAACATCCGGATTTTTCACTGAAAATGGTCCTCTCAAAAGGAGTACCAAAATCTGGGAAATCTCGGAATCATCCTTCCATCATGATGGTGATCATGCTCCAGCTCCTCCTCCTACCCGTCCTGCCCGTCGTGCTCGTCCATCTCAGGAGCCCACTCTCCAAACTATATCCGACCAGCTCTCTCAGTTGACACACGAGATCCATGGTTATTTTGACCATGTCCATTATCCCTATGCGGGTCTCGTTCCCTTTGAAGCTGCGCCGGATGACGAGGCGGATCGTGACGGAGATAATTGATATTGTATTTTTTTTGGTTTTAATTGTATTGTTGGATGTCCCTCTGCTGTACCCCTTTAATTTTCAATAAATAAACTTTGTTTTATTTCGTCTTTGTGTATCTTTCCTTAATATTATTTTTTCTAATGGCAAAAGGGGGAAGATAACGGGATAACGGGTATGCACCACCTCTAAATTGCTTAATTGCTTATAAGCTTAAATTGAGGGGGAATTCTTAAATTGAGGGGGAACAAGAACAAATATGCATACTTGTTACTTGTCTTGAATCGTCAATATTATTTGTCAAAATTGCATATCCTGCTTAATGTTTGCCATTATCAAAAAGGGGGAAATTGTTGGAAACACGTTCTCAATGCGATATACTAAACATGTATTCTTTTGTAGGTTTTGATGAATGACAAACAAAGCACAAATTGACATATGACGGAGTTCAAGTACAAGAGCACAAATGTTGAGATTGAAGCTCAAGACGTTGTTTTTAATTGTTATTATTGAGTTATTCTTAAATGTGATCTTGATCCTATAACTTGACTCCATAACATGGCTTCTCTCATAAAACTATTTTCCAAAATCATGCATACTTATTTCTGTATCAAATAATTTCAAATGATGCATATTTACATTAGACAAAATATTTTCTAAACATGCCTCAAAAATCTGGGCTAACATAATCGATTATGAACTTATGATAATCGATTGTTTCTGAGCCAAGACTGCATGACAATCGATTATGAATTAATGGTAATCGATTGTGAGTAAGACAGTGAACATCAGATTTTTCCAAATCTGCATGATAATCGATTGTGATCAAATGCCAATCGATTGTTGTTGAGGTAAAGTTTTTCAATACTCAAAATAATCGATTATGAACTAATGGTGATCGATTATGTTGAGACAACGTCTTCCAGTGATTTTAAATTTAATTAAGTAATCGATTATGTCTTTAGATAATCGATTATCACTGAGACAGTAAGTTTTATGATTTTCAGAAAATAACAAGTAATCGATTATGGCTTTAGATAATCGATTATCACTGAGACAGTAAGTTTCATGATTTTCAGAAAATAACAAGTAATCGATTGTTGCAAAGGACAATCGATTGTTGAAGCTGACCGTTGTCAAATGATTTTCAAATACCTCAAAGTAATCGATTATTGGTTTTCATATAATCGATGTTTTGCTTAAAATCTGGAAATGATTTTTAGAACGTTGCTGAAGTAATCGATTATAGATTTTTATATAATCGATGTTTTGCTTAAAATCCGGAAATAATTTTTAGAACGTTGCCAATGTAATCGATTATGGATTTGGTATAATCGATTATCTGTTTTTGAATTTTGCCAGTAATCGATTATGGATTGTAAGTAATCGATTATGAAGCGTAAAATCTGGGATTGATTTTTGATCTGACTGGCAGATAATCGATTGTTCGGTCTTGACAATCGATTGTCACTGAGTAAATTCAGCAATTCTTAATTGGCAATTAGACAACGGTAAGACCAAGTTTTGCACCTATAAATACAGCTTCAACTCAGTGTTTTAAACACAACAACATACACTAACTGATCATTACATTGCTTTAAGCTTTCATTCAATTGTTCATCATTTTCTACTCATTTCATAAAGCTTTTGAGAGCCATATTATTGTTCAAAGTTGTTGTGATCTTGAGCGTATTATTTTACTCATATCTACTCATCAAGGAGTACCTTTGTTAAGTGAGTGTTCAAGTATTTCAAATACTTGTAAGAGAATTTTGATTCTCTTGTGTTGAGGAACTTGTGCTTCCTCTGTTGAAGTCTTTGGGATTGTATCCCCGAGCAAGTGAAGTCTTTGGGATTGTATTCCCGAGCAAGTGAAGTCTTTGGGATTGTATCCCCGAGCAAGTGAAGTCTTTGAGGTGAGGAACCTCCGAGCAAGTGAAGTCTTTGAGATTGTATCTCCGAGCAACTTTAAAGGTTTGTTAAGCACCCGTAAGCTTAACAAGTTAGTAGAAAATCTCGAGAGAGTCTCTCGGGGACTGGACTAACCACTGTTGTGGCCAACCAGGATATATCCTTGTGTAAGTGTTAATTAAATCACGTTGCCAATTATTCTAAGAATTTGAAAGCTAGCCTGTTATTAGGACCCTAACTTTCAAAGTCGGCGAAGGACGGGCGGCAGCATGGTATGGCATGCGCGCCAATGGACGGGAAGTCGATATGCTAGTATGTGCAAGTAAAGGCCAAGACCTTGGCGCGCAAAGGTTTGCTTGGAAGGGCTTGACAAGGCAGTATCGGCAAGGACGGGCGGCAGCATGGCATGGCATGCGCGCCAAACGGATGTGCAAGCAAGGCCAAGACCTTGGCATGGGCAAGGTTTGCTTGGAAGGGCTTGACAAGGCAATGGACGGGCAGCAGCATGGCATGGCATGCGCGCCAATATCAGTGGGTCGACGGGCTGGAACGGGCAAGCAAGGCCAAGACCTTGGGGCGGACAAGGTTTGCTTGGAAAGGGATTGACAAGGCAGCATCGGCAAAAATGGGGCGGCATGGCACGGCATGCGCGCCAAAGACAGTCGGCATGACATTGGTCGGGACAGCTAAATGCGGGCTAAGCTAAGGCAAAGCGGAAATGCGGGTTGACGGCAAAGGCTTTCAATAGCCAAGGCAAGGCTATAGAAAAGAAAACACAAGTGATGGCACGAGGGAAATGAGGCAGACATGAGGGAAAGGAACATGGCAACGGACAAGGGCCAAAGGCAGTGTGCGTACGGTGTATGGGCGCCGGGCAGTGTGCGGGAAATATGCTGACAGCGGATTGCGCCGGCATTGGTATGAGACAATGTCAAATTGACTAAGGCATAGCTCGAGCATCCTTAGGGCGGAATGCAGCTGGTCCGAATTGCACATGAGAAGCACATGGAAGCGGTTGGCGGGAGTTCCTTGTTTGTAGGCCATGATCTCCCATGTTCCCCCATTATCCCCATTATCTTGTAATGCTTGTATAATGCCCCATTTCGTGAGTAGTGGATCCTAAGTGGCTGGGGTTGTCAGCCACACGTTAGGAACGTGGGATAGCTTAGTGGGAGAAGGCAGTTGGCCGAAAATGTGCATGTGCTGCCAAGTGAAGGGTTCCTATGTGCTATAAATAGGACCCTTAGGCTTAGGCAGAAGGGAGGAAGTAATTCGTGTGTAGTTGCTTGCTGGGAAACACGAGGGAAACGTGAGGAGTTCTAAGTGTTTCAAGGAGAAGGGGACTTGGGTCGTGGGACAATCCGAGTGTTCGGCCAAGATTGACAAGGTCATCTTAGTCGGAGAGTGGGCTGTGAGCGGCATTGTTCATAGCGAGAGTGAGGGTCCTTTGTATTATTTTCCATATTAATATAAAGGTTGGGAAATTGTTCTCGTATATGCTTGTCTCATTTAAATTCAGTTTTGCTGCCTAAATTCGTCTAAGGCCCAACTTGTGTGCGATTGGCAAGTTTTGGGGAAGGCTGAGTCAGGCAAGGCTTGACTGCCGCACGGAGGCGAAACCTCGGCCAGGATTTAAGTGGCCAAAATCGACCTCGTGACAGTTGGTATCAGAGCGCGGTTGAAGGCAGATCGTGTTGCAGCGGAGACACGACGTGCCATAGCAAGTTGTGGCAGTGACGGAACGATCAGTGGCAGATTACATTGAAATTTTTGAGAACATGGCGGGAGGCACAAATGCGGAGCTGCGTCAAAGAGTTGAGCAGTTGGAAACACTAGTTGGGCAAGCTCTTGAGAATGATGATTCTTCTGTTCTTGCGAGAATGGCGCGGTTGGAGGCAAATTATGCGGCGAGGCACGAGACAACGCTGGCAGAAATGGCCTTGGTACGCCAAGAGAAGGAAGAGTTGCGACGAGAAGTGGCTGATCTTCGAAGGGCATTACAAGATTCTGCCCCTAGAACGGATGAGCGCACTAAGTTGAGGATTCCGGAGCCGAAGCCTTATGGTGGTGCAAGAAGTGCCAAGGAACTGGAAAATTTCCTTTGGGACGTGGAGCAGTATTTCCAGGCTGCACGTATAGCCGATGCCGATAAGGTGGTGATCACACCAATGTACTTGACGGATGATGCAAAGGTGTGGTGGCGTACACGAAGTGCGGATGGAGAAGGTGCTGGACTGCCAAGAATTGAAACTTGGGAGTTGATGAAGAAGGAATTAAACTCCCAATTCCTTCCAACGAATTCATCGTGGATGGCACGCGATGGGCTGCGTCACTTGAAGCAAAGTGGCACGGTGAGGGAGTATGTCAAGGAATTTTCATCCTTGATGCTCAATGTGAGTAATATGGCGGAAGAAGACAAGCTGCATTACATCATGAGCGGGTTGAAGAGTTGGGCGCAATTGGAGTTGAGAAGGCAAAATGTGCAATGCCTCTCTACTGCCATTGCGGCCGCAGATGCGTTGGCAGACCTGAAGATAGGTGGGGAACCTATGGATACTTCGCATTCAAAGGCCGAAGGAAGGAAGGCAAGGGAATGGAAGGGAAACGGGAAGGGCCAAGCGTCTGGAAGTGGTGAACTTGCCGACACTGTGAGACGGGAACTTCACAAGGGCAAGGAGGGAAGCAGCAAGTTTGATGGCTGTTTCACTTGTGGTGGTCCGCACTTGAAAAGGAACTGTCCAGTGCAGGCTAAGATAAATGCAGTACTAGCGGCACAGGGACAGGACAAGGTGGCGGAGGACGATGAACCAGAAGGGGGTATGTCAATGACCCTCCGAGGTACGTCAATTGAGACGACTCGACGAGGACGTCGATTTCAAAGGGTGTGGGTGGTTTGTTAGGACCCTAACTTTGAAAGTCGGCGAAGGACGGGCGGCAGCATGGTATGGCATGCGCGCCAATGGACGGGAAGTCGATATGCTAGTATGTGCAAGTAAAGGCCAAGACCTTGGCGCGCAAAGGTTTGCTTGGAAGGGCTTGACAAGGCAGTATCGGCAAGGACGGGAGGCAGCATGGCATGGCATGCGCGCCAAACGGATGTGCAAGCAAGGCCAAGACCTTGGCATGGGCAAGGTTTGCTTGGAAGGGCTTGACAAGGCAATGGACGGGCGGCAGCATGGCATGGCATGCGCGCCAATATCAGTGGGTCGACGGGCTGGAACGGGCAAGCAAGGCCAAGACCTTGGGGCGGACAAGGTTTGCTTGGAAAGGGCTTGACAAGGCAGCATCGGCAAAAATGGGGCGGCATGGCACGGCATGCGCGCCAAAGACAGTCGGCATGACATTGGTCGGGACAGCTAAATGAGGGCTAAGCTAAGGCAAAGCGGAAATGCGGGTTGACGGCAAAGGCTTTCAATAGCCAAGGCAAGGCTATAGAAAAGAAAACACAAGTGATGGCACGAGGGAAATGAGGCAGACATGAAGGAAAGGAACATGGCAACGGACAAGGGCCAAAGGCAGTGTGCGTACGGTGTATGGGCGCCGGGCAGTGTGCGGGAAATATGCTGACAGCGGATTGCGCCGGCATTGGTATGGGACAATGTCAAATTGACTAAGGCATAGCTCGAGCATCCTTAGGGCGGAATGCAGCTGGTCCGAATTGCACATGAGAAGCACATGGAAGCGGTTGGCAGGAGTTCCTTGTTTGTAGGCCATGATCTCCCATGTTCCCCCATTATCCCCATTATCTTGTAATGCTTGTATAATGCCCCATTTCGTGAGTAGTGGATCCTAAGTGGCTGGGGTTGTCAGCCACACGTTAGGAACGTGGGATAGCTTAGTGGGAGAAGGCAGTTGGCCGAAAATGTGCATGTGCTGCCAAGTGAAGGGTTCCTATGTGCTATAAATAGGACCCTTAGGCTTAGGCAGAAGGGAGGAAGTAATTCGTGTGTAGTTGCTTGCTGGGAAACACGAGGGAAACGTGAGGAGTTCTAAGTGTTTCAAGGAGAAGGGGACTTGGGTCGTGGGACAATCCGAGTGTTCGGCCAAGATTGACAAGGTCATCTTAGTCGGAGAGTGGGCTGTGAGCGGCATTGTTCATAGCGAGAGTGAGGGTCCTTTGTATTATTTTCCATATTAATATAAAGGTTGGGAAATTGTTCCCGTATATGCTTGTCTCATTTAAATTCAGTTTTGCTGCCTAAATTCGTCTAAGGCCCAACTTGTGTGCGATTGGCAAGTTTTGGGGAAGGCTGAGTCAGGCAAGGCTTGACTGCCGCACGGAGGCGAAACCTCGGCCAGGATTTAAGTGGCCAAAATCGACATTGTGACAGTTGGTATCAGAGCGCGGTTGAAGGCAGATCGTGTTGCAGCGGAGACACGACGTGCCATAGCAAGTTGTGGCAGTGACGGAACGATCAGTGGCAGATTACATTGAAATTTTTGAGAACATGGCGGGAGGCACAAATGCGGAGCTGCGTCAAAGAGTTGAGCAGTTGGAAACACTAGTTGGGCAAGCTCTTGAGAATGATGATTCTTCTGTTCTTGCGAGAATGGCGCGGTTGGAGGCAGATTATGCGGCGAGGCACGAGACAACGCTGGCAGAAATGGCCTTGGTACGCCAAGAGAAGGAAGAGTTGCGACGAGAAGTGGCTGATCTTCGAAGGGCATTACAAGATTCTGCCCCTAGAACGGATGAGCGCACTAAGTTGAGGATTCCGGAGCCGAAGCCTTATGGTGGTGCAAGAAGTGCCAAGGAACTGGAAAATTTCCTTTGGGACGTGGAGCAGTATTTCCAGGCTGCACGTATAGCCGATGCCGATAAGGTGGTGATCACACCAATGTACTTGACGGATGATGCAAAGGTGTGGTGGCGTACACGAAGTGCGGATGGAGAAGGTGCTGGACTGCCAAGAATTGAAACTTGGGAGTTGATGAAGAAGGAATTAAACTCCCAATTCCTTCCAACGAATTCATCGTGGATGGCACGCGATGGGCTGCGTCACTTGAAGCAAAGTGGCACGGTGAGGGAGTATGTCAAGGAATTTTCATCCTTGATGCTCAATGTGAGTAATATGGCGGAAGAAGACAAGCTGCATTACATCATGAGCGGGTTGAAGAGTTGGGCGCAATTGGAGTTGAGAAGGCAAAATGTGCAATGCCTCTCTACTGCCATTGCGGCCGCAGATGCGTTGGCAGACCTGAAGATAGGTGGGGAACCTATGGATACTTCGCATTCAAAGGCCGAAGGAAGGAAGGCAAGGGAATGGAAGGGAAACGGGAAGGGCCAAGCGTCTGGAAGTGGTGAACTTGCCGACACTGTGAGACGGGAACTTCACAAGGGCAAGGAGGGAAGCAGCAAGTTTGATGGCTGTTTCACTTGTGGTGGTCCGCACTTGAAAAGGAACTGTCCAGTGCAGGCTAAGATAAATGCAGTACTAGCGGCACAGGGACAGGACAAGGTGGCGGAGGATGATGAACCAGAAGGGGGTATGTCAATGACCCTCCGAGGTACGTCAATTGAGACGACTCGACGAGGACGTCGATTTCAAAGGGTGTGGGTGGTTTGTTAGGACCCTAACTTTGAAAGTCGGCGAAGGACGGGCGGCAGCATGGTATGGCATGCGCGCCAATGGACGGGAAGTCGATATGCTAGTATGTGCAAGTAAAGGCCAAGACCTTGGCGCGCAAAGGTTTGCTTGGAAGGGCTTGACAAGGCAGTATCGGCAAGGACGGGAGGCAGCACGGCATGGCATGCGCGCCAAACGGATGTGCAAGCAAGGCCAAGACCTTGGCATGGGCAAGGTTTGCTTGGAAGGGCTTGACAAGGCAATGGACGGGCGGCAGCATGGCATGGCATGCGCGCCAATATCAGTGGGTCGACGGGCTGGAACGGGCAAGCAAGGCCAAGACCTTGGGGCGGACAAGGTTTGCTTGGAAAGGGCTTGACAAGGCAGCATCGGCAAAAATGGGGCGGCATGGCACGGCATGCGCGCCAAAGACAGTCGGCATGACATTGGTCGGGACAGCTAAATGCGGGCTAAGCTAAGGCAAAGCGGAAATGCGGGTTGACGGCAAAGGCTTTCAATAGCCAAGGCAAGGCTATAGAAAAGAAAACACAAGTGATGGCACGAGGGAAATGAGGCAGACATGAGGGAAAGGAACATGGCAACGGACAAGGGCCAAAGGCAGTGTGCGTACGGTGTATGGGCGCCGGGCAGTGTGCGGGAAATATGCTGACAGCGGATTGCGCCGGCATTGGTATGGGACAATGTCAAATTGACTAAGGCATAGCTCGAGCATCCTTAGGGCGGAATGCAGCTGGTCCGAATTGCACATGAGAAGCACATGGAAGCGGTTGGCAGGAGTTCCTTGTTTGTGGGCCATGATCTCCCATGTTCCCCCATTATCCCCATTATCTTGTAATGCTTGTATAATGCCCCATTTCGTGAGTAGTGGATCCTAAGTGGCTGGGGTTGTCAGCCACACGTTAGGAACGTGGGATAGCTTAGTGGGAGAAGGCAGTTGGCCGAAAATGTGCATGTGCTGCCAAGTGAAGGGTTCCTATGTGCTATAAATAGGACCCTTAGGCTTAGGCAGAAGGGAGGAAGTAATTCGTGTGTAGTTGCTTGCTGGGAAACACGAGGGAAACGTGAGGAGTTCTAAGTGTTTCAAGGAGAAGGGGACTTGGGTTGTGGGACAATCCGAGTGTTCGGCCAAGATTGACAAGGTCATCTTAGTCGAAGAGTGGGCTGTGAGCGGCATTGTTCATAGCGAGAGTGAGGGTCCTTTGTATTATTTTCCATATTAATATAAAGGTTGGGAAATTGTTCCCGTATATGCTTGTCTCATTTTAAATTCAGTTTTGCTGCCTAAATTCGTCTAAGGCCCAACTTGTGTGCGATTGGCAAGTTTTGGGGAAGGCTGAGTCAGGCAAGGGTTGACTGCCGCACGGAGGCGAAATCTCGGCCAGGATTTAAGTGGCCAAAATCGACCTCGTGACACCTGTTATCCAGGAGGGTCTAACAACTCCTAATTAAATGACGGTTTTAAATCTAACTTATCTTCTAAAGGTATTACTTTACTATATCTTGTTACTTAAGAAAGTATTAAAGCTGCATCCCATTATCTAGGAGGGTCCTGAGAACTCTTAACTAGTGATAATTTTAAGCTATATCTTCTAAGGGTATTACTCTGATATATCATGTTATCTAAGAAAGTATTAAAGCTATCTCATTAACCCGGAGGGTCCTGAAATTTCTTAACTATTGACAATTGTAAAACTAAGCTATATCTTCTAATGGTACAACTTCCACTGCATCTTGTCCTCTAAGCAGACCTTCAAACTACATCTCATTATCCAGGAGGGCCCTGAAAATCAAAATCAAACCTTATCTTAAGAGTGACCACTTTTAAGGTTGAACTATAATTTCCTACAGCAGAGCTTACGCTAAATCTTGTGATCTAACAGAAATCTTAAAGCTAGGTCCCATTATTCAGGAAGGTCCTAACAACTCCTGATTGAATCCTATCTTAAGCATGCAAATTTCGAAACCAACTTATATTCCTTTGGGGTACATTTATGCTAGCTCATGCTACTCATGATTGTTTTGAACATTAAACTTGGTCCTATTTTCCAGGGGGTCCTGAAAACTCGTGATTAAATCCTATCCTAAAAATGAAAACTTTGAAGCCAACTTATATTTTCTTGGGGTAAGATTTATGCCAGATCTTGTTACTCAAGAATGTTTTGATTTTAAACTAGGTCCCATTGTCCAGGAGGGTCCTAAAAATCAAAATCAAGTCTTATCTTAAGATTGACAATTTTACGGCTGAATTATACTACCGTAGAATAAAACTTATGCTACATCTTGTTATCTAATAGAAATCTTGAAACTAAGTCCGATTTCAGGAGGGTCCTGAACACTCTTTATTGAATTCTATCTTATACATGCAAACTTTGAAACTGATTTATATTCCTTAGGGTACATTTATGCTAGATTTTTCTATTTATGATTTTTTTGAATTTTAAACTTGGTCCTGTCCCATTTTCTAGAAGGATCCTGAGAACTTCAACTTAAATCCCATTATCCAGGAAGGTCCTGAGAAGCCAAGAATGAACTTACCTGATCCATGCTTTCTTCACGGAGAATTTTGTAGAACGAATAAACTTCCTTGCCTCTGAACCATGCCTTTCCTTATGGAGGGTTCCTAAAGATCAAACAAATCTTCTTTCCCTTTCTCAAACCGCCTTTCTGCTGGCAAAATTTTGGCACGACACTTGAAAATAATTCAAACTTCCAAGCTTTGATTTGGACACAATTTTCTTCCCTGATTCAAACAAAGAAAACTTGTGAGATTATAAATATGGTGGTTGGTTTGTGGCCATGACTTTGAAAGAAACTTCTCCTTAACTTCCCTTGATAACATTGGTTTCAACTCGAAAGACGTTGCTTGTTTATTAACTAACCATTTTCTCTATCACCTTTATCACAGAAAATACCTCTAGCCCGGTCAAAACCAATATCCTCTATCTGTTGAATTTTTCCCATGAATTGACATTTACTGTATCGTTATATTTAACATGAATCCCAAAACTCATTGATTTTTATCAACTTAGTGCGCCCACTGTCTTTTCCTGACTTGTGCCACTTGATGTGCTGGCCAGACTCCATTTTTTTGCAATTGGAAAGCTAGTAGCAAATTTTGAAGTCATTTCTCACTTGTTCTGACCAAATAGACTTATGAAGAGGAAGTAAACAACACAAAAGGAACGGATTAAAGGACGATTGAAAGGGATGATTCCTAACAAGAAAACTACAACGTAGATACCTATTAGATGTAGATACCAACTCTAATGACCATGACATGAACCTGTGGCCTATTCTGTTAAGCAAACATGATTTTCAACTCTTGTTGTACCTTTTCACCGTGAAACTGGACTTCAACGCTCTGATTATCCAATCCAATTCATGATCCTTATTCGACTCGTGGTGCCCGAAGGGTTTTCACCATCAAGCCTCTCTCATTTTGTTCTTTCTCTCAACTTACAGTTGCCTCAAGGTGCTCGTGAAGGTTTTCACCAATAAGACTCTCTCATTTTCATTATTTTTTCTACTTAGATCAGAGTGTTGCCCCTAATATGAATCACCTCTACTTGCTTGACTTGGCATCTCTCGAAGACTGATCAGAAGGTTTTTCTTTGGACGGTAATGTGGGCTTTTGGATATGGTTAGAAAGAAAGGGTATAAAAAGGCTAAAAACAACTTGAATAAGTTCAAAATTACAATTGTCGGAATCAAATTTCTTACAACAACCACAACTTCTGCCCTAGTTTCTTGCTTGGGCACTTTTGGATTTTATTTTGATGGGACTGAACAATAAGGCTGCCTACGTATCTTTAAAAGGAATTTGGTCGAATGTAGTTCATGTCATAGGAATTACTTTGTATGTTGTGATTTTTTTTTTCATTGCTTTTATCTTCTTTCCTTATTTTGATTTTTTTTCTTTTTTGTTGCTGTTTTTTTTTCTCTTCTTTTTTTCTCTTTTTTTTCTTTTTCTTTCTCTTTTTCATTCTTTTATTTTCTCTCTTTTCCTTAGCTTATCTTTCACGCTTGCGTTTATGATATTTGCTACTAATTCCAAAAGAGAGATATGAAAGGAAATGAATAAGACTAAAAGGGTAACAAAGGATTAAGTATTTAGATAGCAGAACAAAATGTCTTCGTCATTCCAATCTTCAAAATTTGCCAAGTACAAACAACCTAATTAAACAAACCACAGAAAACTTTCGTAACATCTTTTGATTATACCAGACTTGCTTACCATATCCACACATTTGCCTTCTACATCTGTTAACTAAAAGCACCATTGCACAACACCCTCACTCTCATTACCACGAACGGCCCCTGTCAATTTGGGGCAAACTTGCCGTTAGTTTCAACTCGATGCAGCATGGTGTATTTCAATAATGTTTCTCTATGTTCTATCTGCCCCAGTTTCACACAGTTCAGGCTTGAAGTGATCTCCAAATCATGTACTTATTTCTTTCAAAATTGCTTCATTGCTTCATGAGTAAACTAGCTTTCTAAAACCCGAGCAACAGAAATGACAACAAAATAAATCATCAAAACCTCCACTGCGGCTGCCCAAGAAATGGATCGTTTTCCCAATTACCAAGCACGACATCTTAGTCACTGAGTTTTGCATCAATATTTCCAAGACCATTATCAACTTTAATCAACAAGTTCCTAAGAGGATTCAGATGCTCCCTATCACTGTCATTGACGACAATTACTCCTTCTTGAATCATTATTTCTATTTCCTTTTTCAAAGAGTGACAATCGTCAATGCTATACCCATGGATATTTGAGTAGTACATGCATCGAACAACAGGATCAAAGCCTTTCGCATATGGGTCTAGAATATAGCCGACGAGCGGCTCAATCGGGACAGAATGCTTTATCTTTTCAAACAAACTTGAATGGGATTCTCCGATGGGCATGAAATTATGTTTTTGCCTTTGTTTCCCACCATGCCTCAGTTTTTTAGGATTACTGAATGCTTGAAAATGCTATGAAGGCACACATGAATTTTGGGATGCTGGTGCTCGCCCTAGAGAGTACCCTAGTGGTTGGACAGATGGCCGTATGTTATTCGGTGGATAATACTGGGGTGGCTTATGTGGAGTTTGGGGATGTTCACGAGGTCGGTATGGAGACTGAAAGCATTTTGCAAGAACAACCACCAAACCCTATCATTGACGGAGAGACTGACCTAGTGGTTGGACATATGATGGGTCATTGTTCGGAGGATAATACCGAGGTGGATTATATGGGGATCGGGGATAGGTTTGGGGTTGGAGTTGAGGCTCGTATATTAATGAGGTGGAGCCTTTGGACCATGCCGTGGCTTGGAAACAACCCGAGTAACATCATTATGTTCCTTCTGACCCAACAAACTTCATGTATGATTATGAATTTCTTGTGTTATGGCTTTTAAAGTAGAATAGCTCACAATCTTTCTCGACTTTAGCCTATATTCTACAATTTCTTCCATTTTTACCACATAATTAAAAGGCCTACCCACAGTTGTGATCAAATACCCAAAGTAAGTTGGCTCTTGAGCTTGAAGAAAGTACTCGACCATCTCTTTTTCTCCCATCGGGGGATTAACTCTAGTAGCTTGCTCTCTCCGTCTGAGCATGTATTGCCTAAAGCTTTCACTAGGAATCTTATCCATATTGGTGAGGGACATGCAATTCGAGACAATTTCTATGTTGTACTAAAAGTGCCGGACAAAAGCCTGAGCCATACCATCCAATGTGTACCACTTGTTAACGTCTTGGAGGGTGAACCACTCTAGAGCTGCCCCACCCAGACTCTGACTAAAATATGCCATCAATAATTTGTTTTCCCATTGACGCCTCCCATCTTACTGCAGTAACCTCTCAAATGAGCCACGGGATCTCCGTATCCATCATACAAATCAAACTTTGGCATCTTAAACCCAACAGACAGTTGGACGTCAGTAAACAAACACAAGTCTTTGTAAGACATGCTCATCTGGCTCCATATCCCTTGCATTTTTCTTAAAGGCTGCTCTAAGATTTTCACCTTCCTGGATATCTCATCTTGCCCCGCTGTCTTAGCAGGCATTTCAGTTTCACCAAGAGACTCAAAATGAGGAGCGTGAGAGTATGGATACGAAACTTTGAAAGTTGGTTATAAAGCATAGTGTTAGGCATCAAGGACTTTGAACACAACCTCGTTAGAGGATCGAGGATAAGTAGCTGGAGGAGGACCTATAAGAGCATGAGTGGCCAAAGGAGCGGGGTACGAGGTAGCTATAGCGGGTAAAGTGTGAAAAGGTTATGGGGTGATATAAGCAGCAGTGGGAATCTGGATTTGGGATAGTGGTGAGATAGTTGCAGGGTTTTCAGTGTAGTTAGCAGGGAATAAAGGTGGAGGATGCCCCCTGATCCAAGACTGATACATTTCTGCCATATGCTATTTCACCCTTTGGACATCCTCTTTCAATTCAGACTCCGACTCCACAAACTCCCTTGACGGGTCAAAAGTTCTTGTGCCCAAGTTTTTGCTAGCCATGCCTACCTTGCCCTTTGATCTTGTGTTGTATAGACGAGTTACCTTAAGAACCACAACCAACTAACCTTCTGCTATAATGAGGAGAACAAAAAGGAACAAAATGAAGTTATCATGTTAACATTGGGGAAATTAACAACTAAAAATATCACATTTCGTGCAATACACCTAGCAACAATTAACGGTTCAAGAATGACTTCAAGGGTCACAAGGTTGCTTGGCATCATCCCAGTTTGCGCATTTGAATCTTCTCTTTTCTTTTCTTTTCTCACATTTCTTAGCTTGCTCACTTTCCTTCCTCTTTTTCTTCTGATTATCGCTCTTTTCTTTTCTCTCATTTCTCATATCTCATGATTTCATCCTCTCTTTTTTCCTCTTTTTCTATTTGTTTTTTTTCTTTTTCTTTTTCTTTTAATTTTCTTGTTTCCCTTTAATAAAAAGCGATTAGATCGAACCCTATATAGGTTGCATACGTATCATGACCCCGCATGAATTAGATCTTTGCGTAGTTCGAAAAGATCGTGAATAAAGTGAACAAACAAACATCCTCATTTTTCTTTTCTTTTTCTTTTTTATTAGCTTAATGACTACTCTGATGAGAAAAGAGAAATAAAAGAAGAAATATTTTTTTGAATTTTCAAGATTTAATTTTCTATAAACTATTTCAAACTCAAGCTTAACAAGCATATATTTTTTTTGTGCTCTCTTTTTTTCTTTTTGAAACAAACACTCTATGGGAAATTATTAAGGAAAACCCTTAGAAGAGAAAAAAATACTTTTTGAATCTTCTTTTAGGAAGAAAATCTAAAGAGTAAACCATAGAAAATATTCTGAATTTTCATATATAATCCTGATGCCAGATTTTGAAACAAGCAATGAAAAAGATGAAACAAAATATTTTTGGATTTCAATTTTGATTGCCTAATGAAGAAATTCCAAAGATAAAGCATGTTTTTGTTTCTATGTACTATATCCTAAAGTTATAATGAAAATAAAAAGAAAGTTTTTTTCCATTTTTCACTAATTTCCTAAAGAAACACCTCAAAAGCAAATACTTTTGGATTTTGGAATTAACACCTTAAAGAGAACCTTTTAAAGAGGTACTAAAAGAAAATTCTCTTCTTTTTGAACTTTTAGTCCTAATATATTAAAGGAAGTATAAATTATTTTTTTTTAAATTTATAGATACTAATTTCCTAAAATAAAACCACCTCAAACTTTCTTTTCTTTTCTTTCTCTTGATTTCTAGGAGTAGTATTTCTAAAGAACATTTCTAACGGAAATATAAAAATACAAATATCTTTTTCGAATTTTTGAGTTACACCACATCTTTCAAATAAAAAACAAAAAGTACAATAACTAAAAACTTCTTATCACTATACAAAACTAGAAAGTAAAAGACGACTAAAAGAACGTACTCAAAAATAAAAATAAAAATAAATCTCGTTAAGCAACTCCTGAATGCAGTGGTCCTGGGGTATCTATCATGCTCAAACTCCGGTGAGTAGATCCACACCTGTATGAGAAAACTTAAACCAACACTATGTGAGACAATAATATTCCCTATTAAACACATGCAAGACATGGCTGTGATTATTTTTGTAAAATGACTTATTTAGCCAAAAGGTGGCTAGAAGTGAAAATTTTGGCTAAGACCCTAAGATTTACTAGGAAGACCGGACCCTATGTGGGTTGCCTATATCTCACAACCCGAATGACGAGAATCAGGTTTGCGTAGTTAAGGCAAAATGTAGACGGGCAAGAATTAAAAAATAACTAATTTTAGAGAAAATATTTTTTTGTTCATTTTTTTGAAAAAAATGATGAAAAATATAAACTCTTTTTGAATTTTCTTTTCCGTTTTTTTGATTTTTGAAACGTGATAAATAAAAGTGCAAAATCTTTTTGATTTTTTCATGCATTTTTTGTCTTTTTCTTAATAAAAATGTAACAAAACATAACTAAGCCCTACTTGCTTTATTTCCACACTTCATCCTCTCTTTCTTTTTCTTTATTTCTTTTCATTTGTTTTTTTTTATTTTTTCATTTACCCTCAGCTATCATTAGTCTGCCAAATGACCCTTTTACCCTTGAATAAATACGATATGTAGTACATAAGATGCATCAAGATTGTCTTTTTTTGGGATATACCTGTCCTAGACGGACCCAACCATGTGTTGAGTCCCCTAAGTAAAGTGTAAATGATACGAGTAAACGTTCCTATTAGGGATCCGACATGAGGCTGAGTTATTTTAGGTTCAAAACCTGAGTATTTGTCCTAGACTTGTGTACCCGAGCGGACAACTCGAGCAAGGAGGGAGCTACATACTGGGAACCAAGAGACCATCCTACTTAGTAACTTGTCCGAGTCTATTTCTTATTTCAAGGTATGACACTAATAGAATATGGAGACTTGACCAGTGAGAAAATCACGAAGATGAGAAGAGAAAGGTTTCGTAACAATTTATATACAATTCAGATAATATCAAGGCGGTAAAAAGCAACACTTAGCACATGAGGCTCAAACATATAATAAAACCAGATAATAAATAAATCCAAATATAACAATTATTCTAAGCTCGAATTCTCGAACCCTGATCCAGAGATCCTAGGTTCGATCCTCAGTTGAGTCGCCAGAGCTATCACACCTCCTTTTTTTCCTATACCGCCGGAAGGGTGTATAAGGGATGTTTTTCCAACTTAAAGTGACAATTGAAACGAGATTATTTATTTAAAAATTCAAAGTTACCACTAGGGATAATTAATGGTATCTTAAGTCAACGGTTTAAATCTCGAATCGAGAAAAATGTTGACTTTATATTAAGGTCTGCGAATAAGAAATCTGGGTAAGAAATTCTGTTTACCCGGGAGAATGTGTTAGGCACTTTCGAGTTCTGTTCTAGCAAGGTCGCTCAACTGTTATAACTGGCATAATTATCTGATTTTAAAGTATTTTTAGCCTAGGTGCAATTTTAATTTTTTAACCACTTTTATTTAATTAATTAAAGGAAGATTGCAATGCCATTTAAAATATGTTTCGAACCACATCACATAAATGCACCCGCAGTCCATAACACATTTTATCTAACGTTGAGATATGAATTTGGGTCACATAAATATGCACCCGATTTTAGGAAGGTACATTATTAAATAACGCGCCTAAAAGCAACTATGCGTTGTTAACTATGCATGGACCATGGAAACTTGCTAAATGGCACTCCTCGATTTTTAAGGATAAAAATATTAATTTAGCGAGGGCTGTGCAATTTATGATTTTATTTGGCATGACGCACCTCAATTCCAAAGGGCTTTACTAGACTAAAATAAACTACGAATGTTCAAGGCAACAATACTTATGCACCAAATGTCTAATGCCTATGTACGTTAACAACTAAATTTTCAACAACTGAAACTTAACATAACTTTAGGAAAAAGCTAAATTAATAAAGCGACAAAAGGAAACTAGACATGTACTAGGTGATTCAAAGCACGAAAAATTAATTGCTCCAGTTGGCTCATTCCCAATTTGTGTTAATATTCATTTCCAGTCTATGTAGGTAAGAGCACATAACTTCATTCTTTGCTGTAATTCTGTATGCGATCTAAGTAATCCTTTACCCGGTCAGGATCCAATGTAACAAACTCCTTATCATTGATTAAGTCCTATTTGGGATTCCACATGGAGATAATGGACAACAAAATTGATTTTTATTTGATTTGGCACAAATTTTATGAACTGACTCACATGGGCTATTCCCAAATTTGAAAAGTTGTTTGGCCTTAGCTATTCCCGTCAACAAAACAACTGCGGAAATAATCAAGAAGCAGTGACGGACAGAGATACTGCTAAAACCCACACGGGTCACTCACCCTGGTCCAATAGACATAAGAACGATAAACTAATTGCAGCTTAATTCCATTTCTTGAACATTCAGATTTACATCACAAAACTAAAATTAAAGAGCTAATTAGGTCTCATCAAAGGAATTCAAAGAAGGTATTTCAGTTCCCTCAATAAAATAGACTACATCATCATAAACTCAAATACATTGAGAAATTATCGAAGTTACCTCAAAAGGGACAAGGAAAATAGATCTGAACTAAATAAAGACCAGGAAAATGAAAGATGGATTTCAGCAACAATTTAAGTGAGTGACAGCTAGTTTAAGCTCCAAACAGCTCTCAGAATGCCAAGAAATTGACGATGAACACTTCATCTTCAAATGAAATTCAAGCACAAATTTGCTTTCCTTTCTTCAATGAAAATTTCTTCTGGTCTTTGCTACTTTAACTGTTTTTTGTAGATTTCAGCAGATGATTTCTTTTTTTTCTTTGATCTCCGTTGTTTTTGTGTGTTATTTAGTGTATATGCTTGTATAAGTGGGGAGGAAGTGAAGCAGAGAAGAAGCTCCTCTGCAGGGGTTTCAATATGAAAAAATTCTCCTTCTCCCTTAGGTTTTTCTAATTATGTTTATATAGGTAGAAGGTAGGGCAAAAGGTAATGGGTATTTGAATTGGGAAATTGGGCTTGGGTTGGACAGATTTTGGATTAATTTGAATAAACAAGACCAAATATTTTTTTTCATTTTTTTTATTTATTTCTTTTCTTTTCTTTAATTAATTTAAAAACCTAAACTAAGATACTTTTGTAGAAATTAAAATTCTTTATTTATTTTTAACAACTAATTAACTTAAACCTAAAGAAAAATGCTAATTTTAAAGAATAAAAGATAAATATGTAAAAATGATAATCTTTTAGGATTGTTATGATTTAAAAATATTAAAAATGCATGAAATGCAAATAAATTAAAAAAAATTCTAAAATTAAATAAAATTATTTTTTGGTGTATTTTTAGGAGTTATTTTTATGTAGGGCTAAAATCAAGTGCTCATAGATTGTTCTATGAACCGGCTGATGTAGTTGAGTCTCCCCAAGAAACTCATTACGTCCTTCTTATTCTTTCGCGGTGGCAATTCTTGAATGGCTTTGACCTTCGATGGATCCAGTTCTATTCCTTGGCGACTCACGATAAACCCGAGCATCTTTCCGGCTGGAACCCCGAATGCACGTTTCGCGGGATCAGCTTCAGGTTGTACCTTCTCAGCCTATTAAAGAACTTTCTCGGATCTTCCATGTGATCAGTGACTTTCTTGGACTTGTTAATGATATCATCTACATATATTTTGATCTCCTTGTGTATCATATATGGAAAATGGTAGTCACGGCCCTTATGTATGTGGCCCCTACATTTTTTAACCCAAATGGAATCATATTGTAGCAGTACATCCCCCACATAATGAAAGCCATTTTCTCAGCAACGTCTTCATCCATCCAGATCTGATGATAACTAGTTAAGCAATCTATAAACGACTGCAACTCATGCTTGGTACAGTTATCAATCAGGATGTGTATGTTCGGCAAAGGAAAGTCATCCTTTGGACTGGCCCGGTTGAGATACCGGTAGTCGACACAGACTCTAACCCTTCTGTCTTTCTTTGGTACTGGCACAATGTTGGCTAACCATGTCAGATATTCGACTACCCTGAGAACTTTAGATTTGACCTGCTTAGTGACTTCTTCCTTGATTTTCAATCTCATGTCAGGCTTGAACTTTCTGAGTTTCTATTTTACCGGGGGACATATTGGATCGGTTGGCAATTTGTGAGCCACAATATATGTGCTCAGCCCAGTCATCATATGACTAGGAGAATATATCTTTATACTCTCTCAGAAATCTGTGTACTCTTTCTTTTCTAATGGTGATTAGTGTTTCTTTGATTTTTTCTGCATTTCCCGGGTTGAAAATCTCAGTCTCGTCCAAGTTGGACTTAGGTCTGTTCTCGAAATTCTCAACTTCCTTATTAATCTCCTCCGGTATATCATCTTCATTTGAATCTATGTCCGCTTGTTGTGTTGTCTCGTTACACATCACAGTCATTAGTTCATCAAGAGAAGTAATAGTAATGATGTATAAGTAAAGTAATGAGAGAAAATAATAAAATTAAGATTTATAAGAAAATCGAAATGCTTTGATAAATTCCACAATTGTTTTGAACATTGGAGATCTTTCTTTCAAAAATTAAAATGCAAAAGGAAAGTAAACTAATAAAAAAAATAATGCATGATGCTTGTTCAGTCGTGCTACCCCGAGGCTCACCGGGCTTTGGTGGTTCTGATAATCCAGCTGTTGAGGCATGATCCTCCGCTCATGGCTTGTAAGGAAGGGCCTTCCTCCCCCTCCTCATCTAAAATGATATAACAATCCATGACGTCATCTTCTAGGAACAAATTCCTCATCGTTGCTAGTGCTTCCTCTTCTTCTGACCCATAGACAACCCCGACCGGTTGGAGAGTCTGATCTCAACGGGATATTGATTGTTCTAAAGGATAGTAAGGATGACGCCATGGTGGTGATTGTGGTTGAATTCCTCCCAGGTATACTCGTATCCCAATCAGAAAGTGGTGCCATGCTTCTTGAGCTTGATGGGCTTAGCGATTCCTTGTAGGTTCTTGCTAAGTCCCTTGCCGGGTTCATACCCGCTCCACTTCAATATGCTTTCAATCTTGTTGTCCAACCATTTGTCTTTATTATTGGCATTGACTTGCTCGATGTGGTGGTAAGTTTCTCCACATATCCTTCTTCTTCCACCAATTACTGGAATGGTCTGGCAACTGTATATAGGATTGTTACTGTCACCGTGAATGATCACCTCTTGGTGGTTCCACTCAAACTTCACCACCTTATCGAGTGTGATGCTACAGCCACATCGGCATGCATCCATGACCGTCCTAACAACAGATTGTAAGAGGCGACACATCTATCACTTGAAAGTCAACACTGAACCAAGTAGGCTCCATTTGCAAACACAAGCAAATTTCCCCAATAGTGGACCTTTGGGATCCGTTGATAGCTTTGACGTTAATGGCTCCATCCTTGATCTCGTGTAGCCAATTTCCTAATGTCCTGAGTGTTAACAACAGACAAATGTTGAGTTTGGACCCTCCGTCAATCAAGATCCCGGTGATTAAAGAATCTTTCCATTGCACGGTGATATTTAATGCCTTGTTGTGACTCAAACCTTCTGGTGGCAGCTCATCTTCATAAAAAGTGATCTTGTGACTTTCTAATACCTGGCCTACCATTTTAGTCATTTCTTCGCCGATGATGTTACTTGGTACATATTCCTCACTCAACATCTTTAACAAAGCATTCTTATGTACATCAGAACTTTGTAGAAAAGCTAGGATAGAAATATATGCTGGTATTTTGTTTAGTTGATCATGACTAAGTATTCCTTGGCTTGTACCTTTCTCCAGAGATCATCAGGCCCATTTTTCGTGACGGTTGGCCGATTGGCGTCCTGCCTACTTGAATTCGTTAAATGTTTCGGAGTATAAACCCTGCCGGTTCTTGTCAAACCTTATGCCGCAACGACTTCCCCGAACTTGACTTTCCCCTTTCTTCTACCTCAGCTGTGTAGTCCCAAGGTATGGACTTTGTGTGTAATAGTGTTATTGCCGACATTTCCACTGGTATTGGCGTGGCTATCTCTACTCCGAAGGGAGTAGGCCCCTTAGGCAGGAAAACTGCAACTTCAAAGGGTATAAGTGTATTTGCTGGTGACATAAACTCAATCTCAACCAGCGCTGGCGTCTTTATGGAGTATGGTGCTTCAAACTCGAGTGGCATGGACATGTTTACTTTGGTGTCTCCAGAAGACTGAATCTGGACTATAATCGGATTAAGGGTGACTATTGACTTCTTTGGATTGTCGCCTTCTGTGATCAAATCGATCGATCCCTTAGGGTCCCAGTCATCCTCTATCTCGATCATGTGAACACCTCCCCTTGTGGTTTGGAATAGGGTTATTGCAGATATTCAGAGCATATTCCTTTACTATAATTATCTTATTGTCAATCAACGTCTGAATCTTATCCTTCAGAGAGTGGCATTCATCAATAGTATGTCATTTCATGTCGGAATAGTATGCACAAATTTATTTGGATTGACTCACTGAGAGGGGTCTTCTAGGGTTATGGTAGAGATATGGGTGACATAACTAATAGCTTTGAGTCTTTCGTATAGCTGGTCAATTGGTTCAGCAATGGCGGTATACTATTTGGAAGGTATGCGGTCGAAATTTAGTCGAGTTCTAGGGAAGTCTTGACGTGGTGGAGGTGACTGGTAGTGAGGCGGTTCAGTATTTTAGGCTTGGTAAACATGTGCTAGTTGGGAGTATTTGGGTGAAGTGGGTTGGTATGCGGGAGGTGGGGGTGCTTGGTAATTTGGAGTAGGCTGATATATGAGTAGAGGCATTGGGTATGTTTGGTACTTGACAGAGGATTTGGTCCTTTGTGGAACCATTATGGAACTCATGTCCCTTTTCTTGGACGTACCTCCAGACTGTAAAGCCTTGTTGGTGGCTTGCAAAGCTTCAAAGTTCGTAATCATACCACTTTAATGCCTTCCTCAATCTTTCACCTAGTATGATGATGTCGAAAAATTTCTGGCCTTCAATCAGCATCAGTCTTTCACAGAATTGGGGATCTTGAGCCCGGACGAAAAACTTATTTATTTGTTCTTCCTCTAGAGCAGGACTGACTTTAGCAGCTTCTGCCTCCAGTGAGTGGCATACTCGCGGAATGTTTCTGTGGGCTTCTTCTTTAGGTTCTTAATGTGGAACACATCTGGTGCATTTTCTGTATTGAACCTGAACCTGTCCATGAAATCTGATGCCATACCCACCCAATTAGACCATTTCTTCGTGTCTTGGCTAATTTACCAAGACAGAGCATCTCCTTTCAAACTTCTCCTGAAAAGCTTCACGCGAATTCTTTTGTACTTCCCTACTCCGACCAGCTTGTCGCAGTATGTTCTTAGGTGAACTCTCGGATCCCATATACCATCAAACATCTCGAGCTTAGGAGGTTTTTACCCCTCAAGAAGTTCGACATCCGGTTGTATGCAAAGATCTTTGTAGTTTAATCCTTCAATCCCTTTAGTTCCTTCGACACCCTAAACTCGACTAGTCAATTTCTTGAGTTCTGCGGCCTGGTTCCTTAAAAGTGAGTCTTTATCATCAGACTCAAGTGTGCTTGAGATGGGTTGGTTGGATAGTGAGTTTCCACGTAGATAGGGGTATTGTGTTGGGTGTGGCAGTGGTCGTTTATGGAGTTCTAGAGATCTGGGATGATCGACAGGGTGTTGTTAGAGGTATGGCAAGTATTGCAGTGGTGGTGAGGAGCAAGGTGGTTTTGTTGCATCGGAATGTTCTATAGAGGTACAAGATTCTGAGTAGTTGTGAAAGTAACCTCTGGAATGGTGGGGGACAATGATAGACTTCACAAATTCCAAACTTGATCGAGTTCTTCCTAAAACTTCAACAACTTTTGTTCTAATTGGGGTGCATTTTCCTTGGGAACCAGAGCACCATGCGCGACCTCTACCTATTAAGTTGAGTTGCTCAAATCTTCCATCTTCCTTTTGTTTCTGTGTCTGATAGGAATGGGAGGAGGAGTAGGTGGAGGGCCCCTAGATTTTGTAAAATATGATGATGTCGCTAGAATTCACGAACTAAACTTTGTGGAGGGGAATAAACAAAAAATAAAAACAAAAAGGTAATAAGTCAATAAGGGTCATCAAAAAAATGTTGCAACATTTAATCACATATTGCTGAAATATAAAGCATGTCCTAATTTTGGGGCCTCGTCGTGCCGGAGGTAGCCTAGCGACAAGTTGATTTGGAGAACTTTGAATGCTAAATACTTCATTTCATTGATAAAAGTAGACGAATCCAAAATGACAATAAATAGGAAAATCACTGATGGACTTTGGCATTATTACATTATAAGAAACGGAAATGAAATTCCTATCTACTTGGTCCCATTGGGACCTTCTCCAGATTCGGCATTGTCAGCTCCATCAAATAGTTTCCCTATCTCACGCAGCCCCAGCAGTAAGTAGGCTTTTTGCCAGGTGTCCGCCATCATTTCCTTCAGCAGTCCGGCAGTCCTCGACCCTCTTCAGAAACTTCTTTTCCAACTCTACTATACCTTGCTCCAAATATACCAAATGTTTGTTGGCGCTGATAGCTATATCCTTCCATTCTTTAATTAGTTTCTTACTAGATTCCTATATCTCACAGTGCTCACTTTCGCATTCTCGGATTCTCTTGTGTAGATGGTTGTACTTGACTTGTGCCTCGGCCTTTTTATCTACGATCTGATTGCCTCGAATGAATCTGGGTTGACCCAAATCATCGTGATTATCCTCTAATAAACCTAAATAATAGGGATCATAACCCGTATGGTATCTGTATGGTTCAATGGTGTCCCTTCCCATGACGGTTTTGCAATTCCATATATGCTGCTCCAAACATCTATAAGGGCTATCGTCATTCTGGAAGTCAACCCGGAAGTGACTCATCTTGTCGACCATTGGTATAAACTACTTCCTTCCCATCTCATGACCCGAAGAGGTGTGTATGGGTATATTCCCCTTAATCCGATTAGTATTAGGAAAGGTGCGTCCCTAGATCAGACGATGAACTCCTCGGTTGGGAACTACTCGAACATCCATTATACTCAATCCTCAGTCAGATTTTCAAAGAGTTTGACCCATTCTCTAGCATTCTCTGATTGAGCAAACATGTTGGGCATGTAATTCATTCGCTTCGGATGATGAAAAGCAATATGATCATCCCAATCCCTTCGATGGATTTCCTGCCGGTAATCGCCCTTTTAGAGATGTTCCACGAGCCAAAGTTGAAGTAGCAGATTACAACCCTAGAAGTGTCTGGCTCCCTGTTGATATTTTTCCTAGGCGCGCTATATTTCTGCAATGATCATTGGTATGATACTGAATGGTTGTCTGTCAATTCCTTCTATTATAGTTTTGGTGACCACGGCTAGTCTGGTATGGATCCACACTTTCTTATTTGGAAACACTATCATCCCCAAGAAACAAAACATGAAGACGAATTCCCTTCGATGAATATGCCCCAATGATGAAAGGGAGAACTCCTCAGGGTAAGTACGGTAAAATTTGTTGTGACCATACCTCTTGTAGAAGTAATCAAAGGGTATGTACGACTCCTTTAGGCATGTCAAGTCTGGATTCTTCTTTAGACCTATAATTTTAAGGAAAATTCTGCCTCTGCGGTTTTCCGACACTAATAAACCCGGAGTTTCCCACAATATACCAGCTATTCCTCTTATTTCCTCGAGCAGAGGTGTCATCCCAATGTCTTCGAAGCGGAACACAAATCTATCACAATCCCAGAATAGAGTGGTAGCTTCTATGATTTTGTTGTTGGGTTGAACTTCCAAGAAAGAGGGTAGATTCCCTAAATATTGTTGGACGAGTGTTTGATCACTGGAGTGAAGATCCTTCCACCAGTTTAGCAGTTTGCGATGGATATTGGTGACCGTGCCGAATCTGGGGACCTCGTGCCTCATGTTTTTGCAAAACAAAGGATTAGGCCCTTACCCCCACCGGACTCGACTAATAAATATCAATTATTGGCATAGAAACATTCCGTTCTCCAAATAAATGCACAAAACGTGGTAGTGTTCATTTGGGTTTTGGGGAAACCCAGTGGAATTTGGATAAGGATATATTAAAGGGTCAATATGCGGACAACATAACTGACTCGGCTAGGTTTGACCATAATACATGCATAAATACACAGAGTAAGGTTACTATGGAGTACTAGATTGGTACCCTTGAGCGGATAACTCAAGAGGGAAAGCCGCGGAAGTGTGGACTACACCGTTGATCGACTAGTTTTACTGCAAATATGCCTTTGTCGGATTTAGGGGTGATAATATTGGAATAGTGCAGCCACTCATTATAAGCGTTGCGATGGTATTTTATTTGGCACGAGTGAAATATGATGTTGAAGATATGCAGTTAAAATAATTAAAACAAGTTGCCACGTACATGCACGTTCATAAGAGTAATAATTACACTAATTCAAAAACAATAATGAAGGAATGCACTTAAGAAAAGCGATAAAAGAAATAAGGGAAAGAAATAAAAGACAAGCCAGTTCCACAACCCGAGAAGGAATTAAAAGCTTAGAAGATTAAACAAATAAGGGATATAGAAAAAACAATGTAAAGTCACAGTAATAACTTGAAATGGTAAAAGCCTAAAAGAATTTCCCAGCAGAATCGCCATACTGCAGCGTCCCCCTTTTTCTCACAAAATCGGGTTTTTGACATTTGGAAAGACAACTCCTTCCCTTTTGGAGAATTGGGTTTAAGAGAATTGAAGAGTCGCCACCTAATGATTATAGTGCATTAGGACACCAAGGATGGTTTAATTTGGATAACTAGAGATTGGGTAAGGGCTTAAAATTATCTCGAGGGAAAAGTGATAGGCACCCCTCAAGATCCACTAGTGTGGTTCCTGTCCAAGCTATTGTTGTGACTTAAATACAAATAACACATAAGCAAATAAGAGTATAACATAAGAGAGAATTTTCACATAAAAGGTGAGAAATAAACGAAGTTGAAAGCATAGGAGAGAGTTGATTTAAAAAGAAGCATTTTAAAAGATTTTTAGAAACAGAGAGTAAAGCAATGGGGTCCTAGGTTTAATAATAATATAGATCACGTCAATACAATACCTGGTAATCACTCCTCATAGAGGGGCTATACGTGGTATTAGCACATTAGTCATCATATTCATATCTATACTTCCCGTTAAGGTATTAAAGCATGGAATGGTCTCGTTTACCTATTGCATGCTATTACCCATCCTGATACTATCAATCCCGGAGGTATTTGGGATTACTCCTAAAGGGGGGAAACATAGTTTTATTTGTGGTTTCAAAAGGTTAAAACACTCAGGCGACAAACAAAACAAATAGCAAATTTAGAGGGAGAGCATATGAACAGATGATAAGTCTCAGATAAACCTCCTTTAAAACCAAGGAAAACACATAGTTTAACATACCTTACATGTACTGTTTAAGGTCTAATAAAACTTAAGGATTTGAGGCAAACTGATTTGCTACATAATTCTGATAGGAAGCCTGAATCAGGCCTGCCTGCTAGTTGTAGTTTAAAATAAGGAACTGATTTAGTTTATAAGTTACCCTAAGTCTTGCCTAAATGATAGATGAAAACAATAGGCATGATATCTACAAATTTCAGGAATGAGAGCATGGACTGGTTGCATGTTAATTTAAGAAAAGGTTGTCAGTTTTAAATAGAAAGAAAATACAAGTTATGCAATTGACAATGCATTATTACTGCTAATTTTATCTTACAAATGAGTGAGGCTATTAGATTTGAATTATGACCCCTATAGGCATGCTTTCTAGATGTTTATTATCTTTAAACACTGTGATAGACATAGAAGAGTCTAGAGATTCTGCAACATGATTATCCAAACATTGTGTTACCTGGTTACATTTTTTATTATTAGGACCTATAGCCAAGTTTGCCTAGTGAAAAGCTGGTGTGCAAGAATCAGAAAATAATCTATAGGCATATTCTCTTTGTATGTGTGCAGGAGCTACAGATATGGAAGTGCAGGATTCCTATAGACATGGTAGTTAAATGAGATGCAGAAGTTCTTATAGCCATGGTAGGTAAATGAGATGCATAAACCTTATAGGCATGATAATTATAAGGAAATGTAGGAGTCACATTGACATGATAACTATATGGAAATGCGGATGTTTTATAGACATGAAAACTACATAAAAAGATGAAGAAATCTTATAGACATGGTAGCTACATGAAGGGATGCAGAAATTAAAGACTCTTGTAGGCATAGTAACTATGAGAAGTACATAAATTAGATTCCTATAGGAAAGTTTTTAACCCGTAGGCATGCATAGTTAGCCTTCCATTTTTACTAACCATCCCTGAAAGTTATACAAAATTATTACAGCCCAAAAATAAAGTAAAAATATATCAGAAATCTAAAAGTTACAACCAAGGAAAGCCTGATTCAGACTTCCTGTCTGATTTATGAAGTAAACCAACTCCAAAGATCAATGTTCCAAATCCTCTGTCTCATTTGAATGTGTTAGAGTTCCCTAAGAGCCTCACATGGAATCTGGGCAGTGCTCACACCCAAATGCATTATAGGGTTAAGACATAGTGCAGTGTGGAAGAGGCCAGCCCTCAAGTGTCCAAGTTCAGAGGGAACTCAGGCTCCTAAGGCAAGGCTCAAAAGAAAGGGGTAGAACTTAGAGACTAGGAGAGAGTGTAAGTGTAGAGTTTTGAAAAGAGGAACGAGAAGTGGTATAGAAGTAAGGATAGGACAGAGGGCATACCTAGCAATGAGAAATGCTGGCACACCCCACAAGCCTGTTAAAACACATTATTTTGGGAGTCAGGATCCCGTAAAGGATCAAGTCCAAACATGAACAATAACTTGCATATTGTCATCTCCTGAACTACAACTCAAAGCACATAGAGGGAAACAGGGGTGCAGGGATTCACAATAGAAATAGGTAAAAAAAATTAATATGCTAGTTAAACATTTAACTCCACATAGACGGTAAAGTAGACCTAGATGTAAAGGCTGTAAGTAAACACATTGGGACGATGCTGAAACTAAAACTAGAACATACCAATCTTAATGAAACAAGTAAGAAGAAGGCAGTTGTCTTGCAAAACCACAGTACATACAAACAGTCAGAATGCTATGAGTTTAGAAGATAATTATGAGATTGTAAATGTGAAGTTTAAAGTATAAAAGTATTGAATTGACCGTTCTCTGTGAAAAAGAGGTCATGCCTTTTATAGTGTAGAAGAGAAGAGGAAATAAGGTAAGAGAATAGTTTGAGAATCAATTACATGGGTTTTTCCTTTAATAAAGGGATTCATATTTCAAACGGTAAAACTACTTAAAGAACTAAATTAATCAAACACTTTGTTGAAGGTAGTATAATATGGGTAAATACATTAAAGTTTATTTAAGGACAAGGTCTATACAGTACACGGCTTGTACAATTTAAGGAAAGAGAATCAATTAACAACTAGTAAATCACAAGGTTTGAATTTGGTATGAATGAATCTAGTCAGAAAAAGTGAAGAAAGGTTTTACTTAAGGAAAATCAGTAACAATTAATCAGACCTAAAAAAAGATTTTTGAATCAATCATACGTTGGAAAACCTTTTTGGAGAAAGATTAATCATACATATAAAAGCATACTGACACGTTTAAGCACGATGAACTAGCATGCCAATCAGTAGAAGAGTACCGTGGAAGAATTTAAAAGTTCATAATTGTATGCAAATAAAGAAGCTCAAACCTAGTTCATAGACTCAGAGATTAGTTTGAAAGAGTTAAGGGTTCTCAAACAGAACCCTAGTTCAATCACATTATCAAACCTCGGTAGAACCCCCCCCCCCCCCTCTAAATTCTAGGGTTTCCACCTCGAGTCAAGTACAGAGATGAGGAAGTAAGTAGCCAAAGCAGGCTAAGATATTTCTTTCAAAAACTCATGAGATAAAAATCAAATACACTTGAAAGTTCAAAGAAAACAGTGTGAAGAAACTAATTTAAAACATAATGAAAGTAGAAGAAACAGGAGACGAATACATGCTTAAACGAGTCTCTTAAAATAAGGTAAAGTAGAAGTGAAACAGTAAACACTTAAGAACATGATAAAAGTATATAGTAGGCGAAGCATATTAGATCATAGTGGAAGAAAAATAGCAGAACATAGTGAGAAAGCGTGTGAAAACATAGCATAGAAACACAATAGAAGAAAGAACGGAATATAGAAAACACAGTAGAAGAACATGCGTGATAAAAGGAAAAATATAAGAACATAGTAAAAGAACATGCATGGTAGAAAAGAAAACATAATAACATAGTGGGGACAAATACACACAAAGAAAAATGGAAAGAAAAGTCAGAGAAACATTTGTACATTTTCAGGAAACCCTAAATCGGGATGGGAAAGAAAAGTCAAAGAAACATTTGAACATTTTCAGGAAACCCTAAAACCAAAAGAAGTAATTTTTGAAAGAAAAGTTGAGGAAATTGTTCAAAACTCAAGTAGAGCACATATATATATAACAGATTTAAGAAAAAATCAAAGAAAACCTCGAATAGTTAGGGTTTCAGAAGAACCCAAGAATGAGAAAGGCTTTGAAAAGGCCTGATCTGGGTCGGAGAGGTCAGAGATAGGCTCATAGGACAAGGATACGCCGAAGCAAGGCCGGCGATAGCCGTGAAACATCGAGCCGGCAAAGTTCAGGATAAGGACCTTCGAGGTCTGGCCTCGATTCTTCAATTATTGAGCATACTGGAGTAATAGGAGGGTTAGTATAAGGCTGCCATGGCCGGAGAAGCCATGGTTTTTGGTGGGTTTTGAGGTTGAATACGATATGAGACGAGTAGGGTTGAGGAGGATTCAAGAGAGCTTGAGAGACGAAGGGGTTTCAAGGCAGTGTCTTTGAAAAAAAATGAGTCAGGGTTGGGGTATGGCTAATTAAAAATTGTAAAGATGAATCGTGGTCGTTGATCAAAATAATCAACGGCCTGGATCAAAAGAAAGACCGGGCGGGTTTTATTAACGAGTTAGGGGTCGGGTTATATCAGGATTTGGGCTGGTCCATTTGAAATTGGAATTGGGTTAATAGGGTGGTATATTTTGGCTATAATTGAAATAAAATAAGGCTATCATTTAAATAGCCACTTTTCCTTTTTTAATTTATAAAAATAGTAAAAATGATTTTTGAAACAATTTGAAGGCACTAAATTAAATAATAGTATAAAAATATTAAATTAAAAATTTTAGAATACATTTTATAATTCTAAACGCTATTTAAATCTTAAAATAGGCTAGAATTGCAATTTAGTGTAATTTTAGCTTAAAAATACCAAATCAATTTATGAAAATGTGCAAAAATTACTTTAGCTATATACTGGTATAAACATATGAAAAAAATAGATTAATCACCAAAATGATAATTTAAAGAACACTTATTGGCTTCTGTATTACAAAAATAGGGCAATAAATTGATTTAAAAATCTTTTTAAAAAAATTAATTTTGGACATGCTTATATATGCACATATATACTATTTTGAAAGTATTTTGCACATAAAAATATACAGGAAAAAATTGGGTATCAACATAATCGACCATTGAATGACCTAAGAAACTCATTTCTTTTTTCATTCAATTTCCCTGGCCAAGGTCTTAGTTTGGTCGTTTATAATTCATGACAACATGGATCTTCAACTCATTACAAATAGTTGACAGATTCCATCTTGATTAATCAGTAATTCTATAAGTATCTAATCGTACCCAATATCCTTTCAACTATCTCCCTTGGGTCATAGGTGTCTTGTGTCAAAGTACAATAAATAACTTGTCAATTACTGTAACGATCTCAGGTCAAAGGAAAATCTTACATCACATTCTTCAAGAGAATATCCTATTCATAGTTTATTGTAATTCTAACCATTACGAATTATCCAATGAGTCCGTTCAATAATCATATCTCTATATGCATCATCTATCTATATGATTTTATTAATGAGATCAACTAATCTTTATCCCATAAAGATGATCACATAAATATTGATCTAACCAGATTACTAAGTTTCAAATTAATAATCATACAATCAAGAACAAATTTAGATTAAATTATAAGAAACTTCACTCTCATTATCATGATCTACATTACAATGTCATGTCTTAAAATTTAATCAAGGATCTATCAAATTAATCAAACAATTAATAATAACTATGATAAAAGAATATCAAATGCAATATATTTTTATATCAAATGACGTTCATAAAAATATGTTCAAATTATCAAATATGATATTGGATCTAGGGCATAGCCACTATATCTCTCTCCCACTTGCACTAGAGCCAATAGCTCTTGTACTTCATCCCCAATTTCCACTTGTGCTTGTAAAACTCCTTTGCGCCAAGAGCTTTAGTGAATGGGTCTGTAGCATTTTCCTCTCTATCAACCTTTTGAATCTCGACGTCTCCATGTTCAATAATATCTCTTATCAAGTGATACCTTCTCAGAACGTGTTTGGACTTTTGGTGTGATCTTGGTTCTTTTGCTTGAGCAATGGCTCCAATATTTTCACACAACAGTGGAACCACACCTTCTATTGAAGGAACCATACCAAGTTCAGTGAAGAACTTTTTAAGCCATACAACTTCCTTAGTAGCTATACTAGATGCTATATATTCTGCTTTAGTCACTTAATCCGCTATTGTAGCTTGTTTGGAACTTTTCCAACTCACTGCACCACCATACATGACCAGAAATAGATTTTCTATCAGCTCTATCTGAAGAGAAACTTGCATCAGTATAACCTTCAAGTTTCAACTCGGAATCTCTATAGATGAGGAATTAGTCTTTAGTCCTTCTTAAGTACTTAAAAAGGTCTTCACCACCTGTTAATGTTTCTCACCAGGATTTGCCTGATATCGGCTAGTCACTCCAAGTACATAAACCACATCAGGACGTGTACATGTCTTGGTATACATTATAGCTCCCACTATTCTAGCGTGTGGGATCCTACTCATGCATTATCTCTCTTCAGGTGTTTTAGGATAATCCTCCCTACTCAGAGTAATTCCAATGCCTATCGGTAGATAGCTTCTTTTGGAACTATCCATATTATACCTTTTCAAAATGGTATCAATGTAAAAAGATTGGGAAAGTCCAAGCAGCTTCTTCGATCTATCTCTATA
This sequence comes from Nicotiana benthamiana, assembly GCA_034376525.1. Lineage (NCBI taxonomy): Eukaryota > Viridiplantae > Streptophyta > Magnoliopsida > Solanales > Solanaceae > Nicotiana > Nicotiana benthamiana. The sequence continues at coordinate 158,008,111 of CM067339.1, forward strand.
GATCTTTATTACTAATATATAAGCTGCTTCTCCCAAGTCTTTCATGGAGAAATCTTAAATAGCTAAATTTTGGTAGTTTGCAATGTCGATATGTCTTTCCATATGAGAAATATATCATCAACATATAATACTAAGAATACAATTGTGTTTCCACTAACCTTTTTGCACATAACGTTCTTCTTTGAATCTAACAAATTGAACTTTTCAATTGTCATGTTAAAGCAAATATTCCAACTTCGAGAAGCTTGCTTTAGTCTATAAATGGATTTTTGCAGCTTGCAAATTTTATCTTTTTGGTGCTTTATTTTGTTTAATGGCATTGGGGACAATGCCAGCTTTAATTTGATGGGGTAGGCTCTACATTTGGATTCGTTCGGATAATTGTATATATTTGATACTTTTTATGCTTTCTTTCTCTTTTCATCTTTGGGTTGTATATAGTTTTGACATTTTGTTACATTTATTGCACTTTTATTTTACTTTAGGTCTGTATATAAAGTTATGTCACATTGTACATATTCATTCCATCTATTGTATATTCAAAATCCCCTTATATATATATTCATTCTACTTTCCGCAAATTTTTTGTTCTTAGCTTCTTATTTGTGATTTGTAGCTTCTTATTTTGAAACTTTTCAATAAGCCTTTGGTATTCTTAATGTCACGGTTCTTTCCAAAGATGGAGTTTGTGTGAATCGGGTGGCTCTTCCCAATGATGGATGTCATGATATTCTTCTTATGTGTTTGAATCCATTTTTCTTTTTGTTTTTAGTATTAGTAGTTAAGGCTGCCTCAAGCAAAGCTTCACTTGGGCCTAGCACATTTGCCTTTGATCTTATGGTCAAAAACAATTTGTTATATTTAGGATAATAAAAGTCGTGACCTTAAGACTCTTGTGTTGACCGATAATCATCAAGTGGTTTTTCAGGAACATTGTATGCTCAAATTTTATCTATGGTCGTTGTGGGACCTCGACTCTGTGTCTATGGCAATCTCATAGCTTGTATAGTGAGTAATCGCATTGCAACTCCAAGTCCCGATCCATTGGTCTAGAACTTGCCATGAGTGTTTGTTGAGGCCAAAATCCATAAGTGAATTTTGACTTGAGATATGATTATAGGCCCTCCATGGTCCAAATGTTACTTGAACACTTCCATAACCTACCAATGATAAGATCCCTAGTCAACCTTTTTGAGCCCGAGACCTTTTTCCTTCAAGAACCATGATACAAGCCTATATCCGTTCTAAAAGATACCCTCTCTTGGTACTCGATTTTAGCACATGGAAAAAGTATAAGTTTGGGGGAAGAGATGAGGATTGCAACAAAGTGGTAAAAAGGCACAAAAATGAAGAAAAGGAAAGGAAATAAAAAAGAAAGAAAATCAAAAAGAAAAAGAATTTTCAATGTGAAAAGAATAAAGAGGGATTCAAGAAACGCAATGAATGAAAAGTGTGGAAATTTGAAAAAAGAGAAAAGTTTTTAAATGCATAAAAAAGAGTGACAATACGTCTCTTCAACCCCTTAAAAAGAAGTGAAATGACTTAAAGAGTCAAGTGAATATGTGCCAAATGAATCAACAGAAGTGCTTAAAGGAATATGGAACCTACTTAGATAAAAATATTTTCTACCCTGAACCAAAAGCCTTCATCCACAAAAGCCCTATATGATCTTGAGTTGAATGAAGTTAGTGGATACTCACATAAGGGGCAAGCATATGGTACCTAGTGTCGGACTTGTGACTTTTTATTGAAAGAGATAAGTGAACTTCCATTGACCTTGTTCTGAGTGCCACTATTCTAAAGGTGAGGTTTTCTTAGGAAGAGTTGACGATGTTTAAGCTTGGGTTCCACAATGACCGAAGTAATAGAAAAGGGTTCTTTGATGTGTTGAGTCAATTCTTGATGCTCTTGTGTTGCACTTAATCCATGGAGTTTCAAAGAGTAAAAGTTGTTAATGTTTAATTTGTATTGAGGTCAATTGTTAGTCCCAATTGATGCTAGATGAGGCTACTTTAGGACAGATAAAAATTTCTTGGAATTTCCCTTAAGGGGTGGATTTTATTTTGTTTGCTTGAGAACAAGCAAAAGCTTAAGTTCGGGGGAGTTAATAACTAGGGGTTTTGATACCTTTTATACTCTTTCTTGCTTATGTTTTGATTAGGAAATTGTACAAAATAGTCCCAAAAGGCTCACAAGTTGTGCTTGGTTGCAGGTTTGATCAACAAAGTGACAAGATGTCAAAGATCAACTCAAAAGGAGTGAAACTTGCACAAGTACCAAGACAAGACAAAGCTCAGGTAAAATAAGACCAGTGCTGCCGCACTACTTTTGGTGCGGACTGTACTGGGAGATTCAGAAAGCATGACATTCAGGCATAAAGGAAATATGGTCGCACGAGGATTTTGTGCGGTCCGCACTGAGATTAACCCGGGCACACTCGATTTCGTATGGTCCGCAGTAAGGAGAATTAGATAGCTGCAATCTCCCAGTGCCAAGCCAATGTGGTCCGAGGTCCATTTTATGCGGACCGCACTAGAAGCCTCTGTTGCCGCAGTCCATTCTCTACGGTTCGTGGTGCCCAAGTTTAGAGAATAGTTTTTTCAAGTCCAAAACCTTACTGCGGTCGCAGTCCATTTTGTGCGGTCCGCACTAACCTCGCAGGGGTATTTTTGTCCAGAATTGTCAGCTTAGTATAAATTGCTTCTTTTCCATTTTTAGAAGAGTCAGATAGTTTTAGCTGGTAGCTGCACACGTAGGTTCGATAGTTTTAGTTATTTGGGGCTTTATCTATATTTCAACATTTAATCTTGTTATTTATCTTAGTGATAAATTAATATGAGTTATTCTTCATCTATTTCTTTATTTTCTTCTTCAATTATGAGTAGCTAGACTCATAAGCTAGGGTTGTGACTCAAACCTAGTATGGTTAATTAATGGTTATTGTGTTTTAGGGCTGACTATGCGTGTTTAATATTTGGACTAATTTCATGTTTTATTGTTGAATTAGTGGTTGTAAACACTAGTTTGTGTTTAGTTAATTTTGGTTCCTCTTGAGAAAGAGAGCCTAAGTCTCTGAAGTTAGTCCAACAAGGAATTGGAGCGTCCTCAAGAGATTGATAGCTCCAATTAAAGGGTTAAACCTAGAGATAGTAATATCCGACTGAAACCATATTTGCTTGTATAAATTTACATACTCAATTGGTCTTGAGAAATCAATTCGGGAAAAATCACTCGAATTGCCAAGAGGTATAAAGTAGTAAAATTGTGCAAAGGTTATATAATACTCCCCACGAATGCCAATTGTATTGTAAACTCAAGCATCCATTAATTGACAACCTAGGTGAAAGTCACTACCTAGTGCCTTTTAACTATTTGATCAACCCGTAATTTCTTCCTCTTAGCTTATTCTAGCGTTAATTTAGCATAATTGTAGTTTATAAAATTAGAAGTAATTCAAAATCTAAAAATATTTAGAAGTGCAATTAAGAACATATACACAAGTTTAAATTAGTTAGATACCCGACTCCAACTTCTAGCTCTCTGTGGAAATCGATCCCGACCTTAATCAGGTAAAAGATGCTTCGACCCTGTCTCACTACTCAATAGTAGTGCAGGGTAGGCCTCGATTAGTTGTCTATATGCTTAGTCTTAAATTAATTCACGTCACATGCAATAAATAATTTAAAATTATATAACAAACAAACACATGGCATAAAAATAATATTTAACATGTTCCAACATGTTTATCTTATATATCACATATATGAATAAACAAACCATGCCGGAATATTATTATTAATTAAAATTTTATGAAGAAAAATTAAAATAACAGTAAAATCCAATAACCTATTATAAATTACTGTCGTATCTGATACATAAATTTCAAATTCAAGCTACGAACTATCTCAATCCATATGCATTCAAATAATTTGACTATTACACAAGACACATGTATTACGGTTTGAACTCTTCAAATATAGTTTTAAAATATTTCATAAATAAATATCAGACACAATAAAACATTGCTCTAATACCACTAAAGGATTATGTATATATGTTCATAACCGCAGCGGAAGATAATAACATTACTAGGCAGAACTTTTCATGTTTAAATTTTATCTACATATCAAAGATGAGATTTAAAGACGTACCTAGTGAAGAGAGTCTCGTTTCCAAAAAAATTCCAAAGGAAGAATACTCTACGCGTATCCATACCGGTATCGGCCCTTGCTATTAACTTTTTGATCAATGAAACCGGTGAACAAAATTGAACGAAATATTATGTTGAAAGTTTCTAAAAAATCTCAACTCTAAGGTAGAAGAACAAGAAACACTTTTTTTTGTAATTGTATTTTCTCTCATGCCTTTGTATTATATTCTCACTTTCACTAAGTGTTTTTATTCTCAAGAATTATAATGCAAATTTTGTTCCATCACCCTTTATATAGCATCATATATAAACCATTTTCTTATTTGGTTAACGTAACGATTTACTTAGGGCAAAAGTTTATTCCAAAAATAAGCCACAATCGAATTGTATGGAAATTTATAATCTCATTCTCAATGGGTTTTCCCATAGCTACCAATCATAGACTTTCCATGACGTCTAATTCCAAGTATGGAATTTTCCCTTTGCAACATGAAAATCGTAAAAATTACACGGGCATCTTATTTAGTCGCACCCATTAAACCTATACCTATTTTTTTTTAAACTTTTAACCTTACCAACTTTTTAAATAACTTCAAACTCTTTCTCCTTCTCCTTCTCCTCATTTGTTTTTTCTTCTTCTTCTTCTTCTTCTTCTTCTTCTTTCTTTCTTTCTTTCTTCTTTCTCCTCGTCCAATTCATAATCTTTGTTGAAAATATGACTTTGTTATACCAAAGGGGTCATCACCAGATTTAACTAAATTTTGCATCTCTAACGCCTTAAAAACCTCATTTAGATCCACCTCGATTTGCATGCATAATCTGGACACGTAACCAAAAAGCTTAAATGTGAAATTCTGAAAAATAAATGTTAAGTTTTGATGTTAAAATGAATAAATTTGACATTTTGGTCATTTTGCTAAGTTTTGATCAACATTTTGGGCAAACGGACCTGGACGGATTTTGGTCAACATTTTGGGCAAACAGACCCAGACGGATCTTGAGGTTATTTAGGCAATTTAATCGATCGGATAAGTTTGTATTATGTTGTTGAGTTAGTGCATGTGTTCGGTTAGGAGCCCCGAGGGCTCGGGAGTGTTTCAGAGGCGTTTCGGAATGGTTTTTGGCTCTAGAAGTGTTGCAGATTTTCTGTTGTGCCCAGGGATTTTACCCTTTGCGTTCTCGTGGTCCCTCTGGCGAATGCGTAAGGAAAAGACCCCAAGTTCCATTTTGGCTTTTTCGCGAACGCGAAGGTCGAGACGCTAACGCGAAGCTCAGGAGTAGACCCTTCGCGAATGCGTCCTTCCCCTCGTGAACGCCTAGGGTACAGGGGGAAGGGCCACCAGTTTGTTCATCGTGAATGCAGCTCTTTTCACGCGAATGTGAGGCTCGAGGAGATTACTCTCCCACGAGCCACATTACACGAACGCGAAGGTCTGTGGACTTGACTCATCTCAAATGCGTTGAGTCTGTCGGAATGCGAGGAAGGATTTTGCCAGTTATTGTAAGTTCCAAAAACAGAACCCATTACGGGATTTCTCAAATTTTTACAAAACTTTTTCTTCTCCAGAGCTCCTAGGGATCCTTGAAGCACTCTTTCACCACAAAGCCTTGGGTAAGTAACCTCCAACTCGATTTCTTCCATTTTCATCAACATTTAATGAATTTCTAGTCCTAAAACATGTGATTAAGGGTAGAAAATTAGGGAATTGGGGTAGAGTTAGGGCTTTTTGATTTTTCTTATTTAGACCTCGTTTTGGGGTCAAATTTGAAAACTAATTATATATTTGGCCTCGTGGATGTATGGGTGATTTGATTTTGGTTCTAATCTCGTGTTTTGACCAAGTGGGCCCAAAGTCAATATTTGGAACTTTGGAAAAAAAATTTGAGAAGCTATAATTAGGCATTGGGTTCGCATTGTTTAGCATTTATTGATGTATTAAAGTCATTTATGTATAGATACAATCGATTTGGAGCCAAATTCGAGAGAAAAAGCGGTAATTGAGGATTGAATTGGTCGTGAAAGTTTGAGATAAGTGTTTGGTCTAACCTTTGCTTGAGTGATTAGGAGTTGAGTCATATTTTCTACTTGTTTCTTGATGAATACGACGTATAGGCATGGTGATGAGTATCTATACGTTGGTGTCAAGCATGACCGTGAGTCTTAAATTGATACTTGTTGCATTCTTGAATAATGCTATGGTTGAAATGATGAGTAAATCCGTGGTATTGAGAAAAGGCTTAGTTTATTTTTCGTGAAAGTTAATTATGAGTTAGACGTGATGACAATAGAGATGTTAGAAGTTGAATTGAGATTGGTTATAGCTGACTCTCCCTTGCCGGGACATATGTACTTGTACTATTGAGTTCCCTTGCCGGTTTAGTGTAATTTGTAGTTAATCCCTTGCCGGAATATTTTTTTGATCACTATAAGTTGTACATTTTGAACGGGTAAAATGTCATACCATTTTATCAATATATACATATATATATATATATATATGGTTGCACGACGCAACAGATATTATATTGGATCGGGTTGTACATCCCAACAGATATATTATATTTATTAGATTGGGTTGCACGCTACAATAGTTATATATATATACATACATACATACATACATACATACATACATACATATGGATCGGGTTGCACGCCGCAACAGATATTATATTGGATCGGATTGCACGCCACAACAGATATATTATATTTATCGGATGGAGTTGTACGTCGCAACAGTCATATATATATATATATATATATATATATATATATATATATATATATATATATATATATATATATATATATATATATATATATGGATCGGGTTGCAATCCAAAACAGTAGTATGATTATGTTGTTTTAGATATTGTACACATACTTTATATTTATTGTTTTCTACTAAGTTAAATTGTTCCCCCGAAGCATGTACCCCCTCCATTTTAACCGCTCATTACTTGTTTACTCACCATCATATATTATATAACTGCATAGGTTATCTGGAGTCTGATCCTAGCCTTTTCACTATTTCATCGGGGTTAGGCCAGACACTTACCATCACATGGGGGTGGTTGTGTTAATACTACCTTCTGCACTTATGTGCAGATACTGGAGCAGCTTACGGTGTGTAACAGTAGCCAGGGAGCCATCCTTCAGTCCACGAGATTCCGAGGTAGTCCTACAAGCGTCCGTGATCGCTGTCGACTCAACGCTACACCAAGGTAGGGAGAGCAGGTCGCAATAGCTTTAACCCGAATAGTTGTTCGGGATCGAATTTCCACAGGGAGCTAGTAGTAGAGTTGTATTTTCTGTGAAGTCTAGAGATGCAGTTCTGCTTCTAATGTCACTTCAAACATTTTTTGTTGTCTTTGCTCTTATAACTACTATTATGAGACTAATGATTAAAACTAATTATGCTATTAGAATATTGTTAAGTTGTATTTAATATGGAGAAAGGCACTAGGGTCGTGGCATCACCTATGTGTCTAATTAACGGGTAGATGCTACTAAAGATAGATTGACATATTTGGGGCTTATGCTATTACTGTTGCACAATTGCACCCACTCTCACACTTCTCAGTAGAGATAGTGATTTTGATCAATTGGCTCTCGAGAGACCAATTGGGTAGGCCAATTAGACCAAGGAACTAGGGTTCAAGTAGGGTTATTACTCTCTCGGGGTTTAACCCGTTAATTGGGACTACCATTTCTCATGGGTCCATCCAAATTCCTTGTTGGATCAATTTTGGGGTCATGGACTCTCTTTCTCAAGAAGAGTTAAACCCACAAAGCTAGAATCAGTGTTTGCAACCATCATTCCTTAATTAACACATAAACGTAACCTAAATAACAAATACTCAATATCGATCTAACCCTAGATAGAAACACCCATCAATTACCCACACTAGGGTTGAGCCACAACCCTAGCTAATGGGTTTAGCTAGACATAATTAAATAAGAAACAGAAGAAATAAATGGGGAACTAAAGATATTAATTAATACCTAAGTAAAATCTACAATAATAAAGAGTAAAAGTGCAAGGTGCACAACTGCACCGGAATATCCAAAAACCTCTCTAAAAATGGTAAAATGACTAGGATGGAAAAACCAGACGAAAATACCCCTGCAGGGTCAGCACAGACCGTGTAAAAAGGATCGTGCCTCTGTTGGCTCTTGGATTGATGATTTTAGCTTCTCTAAAGTTGAGGACCGTGAACAGCATAAAAGGGTCGCGCGGCCACGGAGAGCTCTAGCGTGGGCCGTATAATACAGACACGGGTCGTGTGGCTTTCTCTTGAACAAAATGATATCTCTATGAATCTCTTGACGCAGGCCGCATGAATAAGTAGCGCGGGCGCATATGCTGAACACGGGCCGCAGGGATCTGATGGCGATACCATTGTCAATGTTCTGAATATACCCATCTCTGAACCTCCTAATGTGGCCGCGTGCACTTTTGTGCAGTCTGCACTAGGTTCTTTATTTCCTTTACTTCACTTGGTCTTTGATACTTGAGGAGGTTTCACTCCATTTTGAACTGATCCTTGATATTTTATCCTTTATTGCCCAAACCTGCAATCAAGCACAACCTATGAGTATTTTGGACTATTTTGTAGCAATTTATACTCAAAGCATAGGCAAGTAGGGGCATAAAATACGTTAAAATCCTACTTATAACCTCCCCCAAACTTAAACCTTTGCTTGCCCTCAAGAAAACAAATAAGACCCATCCCTTAAAGGAACATCCAAGTAATTCCAGCCATGCTAGAGTAACCTCAACAAGAATCAATTGGGACGAACAATTGCCCTCAATACGAATGCATCATTAACGCATTTTAAACTTTGAAAACTATGGATCAAGTGTGTCACTTTAAACTTTAAAACTATGGATCAAGTGTGACATAAGAGAATCAAGAGTTGACATATTTCATCAAAGAACTTCTCTCAGTTACCTTGGTCATTGTGGAACCCAAACACATCCTCAACTTTTCCTAAGCGAACCTCACCTTTTAGAGTATTGACACACAAACTAAGGTTGATGGACTTTCACTCATCTCTCTCAAGAAGAAGGTCACATGTCCGGCTCTAGGTACCATACTTGCCCCTTATATGAGTATCTACTAATGTAGGCTTCCTTCAACTCAAGATCTTATATGGCTTTTATGGAGTCATTGTGAAGGCTTTTAGGTAAGGGTAGTACATGTTTTTGTTTAAATGGGTTCAATCTTCCCTTAAGCACTTCATTTGATTCATTTGGCACACTTTCTTGACTCATTTGAGTATTTCACTTCCCTTCAAAGGTTAGAGGGACATATTGTCGATCTTTCATATGCAATTCAAAAAATTTCTCGTTTTTTCTACTTTTTTCACGTCTTTTTCACTTTTTTCTTTTCTTGAATCCCTTTTTATTCTTGTTCACATTGGATTTCCTTTTTGTCTTTTTCTTTTCTTTCTTTTTCATTGTCTTCCTTTTCTTTTGCTTTTGTACCTTTTACCACTTTGTTTCCTTTCTTGTCTCACCCCCCAAACTTAGACATACCATTACTCAAGGGAAGATTTAGGTGCTAAGAGAGGATATCTTTTAGCACGGGTATAGGCTTGTAGTATTGGTTCTTAAAAGAAAAAGGTTCAAGGCTCAAAAGGGTTAACTAGGGATCATTTCATTGGTAGTCCATGGAATTGGTCAACTTAACATTTGGATCAAGGAGAGCCTATAATCACTTCTCAAGTCGAATTTCACCTATGATTTCACCTCAATAGACATTCAGGGTAAGTTCTATATCATTGGCTCGGGACTTAAACTCACAATTTGATTCCTCACCACACACGCTAGGGGATTGCTAAAGACATTGAGTCGAAGGCCCACAATGACCTTAGTTATGATTCAAGCACACAATGGTCCGAAAAGACCACATGATGATTGTTTGGTCAACGCAAGAGTCTCAAAGCCACAACTTTCACCACCCTAAACACAACATTATGTCTTTGACCATGGGATCAAAGGAACATGTGCTAGGCCCAAGTGAAGCTTTGCTGAGGTACCTTTAACTACAACTATCAAAAGCAAAAGAAGAAAATCAAAGAAACTGACTCAAACCCTTAAGAAGGTTCATTATATATATCATTGGGAAGAGCCACCCAGTTCGCACAATACTCTACCCTTGGAAAGAACCGTGGCATTAAAAAAATCAAGGACTTATTGAAAAACACCAAAACAAAACACAAGGATACGAGCCTATCTATAAAGCTAAAAAGGAAAACGTTTGCGAAAATAGAAAATCGAATGGATATGTAAAATAGGGGAGTAGAATATACAACTAGGATTGAATATACAGTAATGTAACTTTATATATAGACTAAAGGAGAGAATAAAAGTACTAGGAATGTAGCTGAATGTAGAGTTACATACAGCCCAAAAATAGAAAATCAAATCAAAGTAAATCAAAAACTACCAATGTATATATATATACAGTCATCCATGGATAATCAAAAAGTAGGTCGCACCCCCCACGAATAAGAGCTGGCATTGTCCCCAATTCCAACTACACAAATATGCATAAAAGTCAAGTAAAGGATATGAAAACTTCCTAGGCTAGGTCCGTCTGCATAGGATCATCAGTGGTCCCCTGGTCCTCTGTATGGGCAAGAACCTCAGACTGGTTCCCGGACTCCTGCTGCTCAGGTGTTGGGAATGTGGCCTGCTCCTGGACCGGCTGAATGATAGGTACCTCACTAGAGTGGACCTCATGCGGGTCTGCCAGCTCAATGACTGCATAACCTGTGCTGGGGAGCTTCCTCTTCTTCCTTAGAATCCTGGGTGCCTACTCCTGCTATGGCTATGGCACTGGTGCTACTGCTAGAGGGGCTGAATCCCCGAATAATAAGTCTAAAGGCATTTGGTCTGCCAATAGCTTGTCCACATCCGTCCTCAGTGCTTTCACCGACTCTTTGGAAGCCCGTGACTTCCTCATTTTCTTGTGTTATCTGGTGAGATCCGCCAATGTCTTGCCATGTCACTCGACTGCCTTAGTCAAGGCATCCTGAGTCCTCATAATTTTCTCCTGGTTGTCCAGGAGAAAACATTAGAGAGCACCATATTTTTTATTTACCAGCGCGGACCGTGCAGAATTGCACCGCAACTGCACTATGAACTTCAGAGACCTTGCAACTTGGCTCATTCCAGCGCTGATCGAACAAAGTGCACTGCGGCCGCACTTGCAACTTCAAAGACTGTGCACTTTTTTATACTTTATTTTGCACTGCTTCCACACAATCCCTGCAACATCTTGCAAACAAATTAGCTCAAAAATCCTAAGCTACTAAGAAAATCAAAGAGAAAGAAAAAAAGACATGGGTTGCCTCCCAAAAAGCGCCTCATTTAATATCGTGTCACAACGCATCTTACCATCATGTCCTTTCAAATCAAGAAACACCACCACATGTCTCACATCAAATTCTTCAAGAAGCAATAAAATACACGTCTAGCAAGTTTTTTTACTATCCGATCAACAATTGGAAAGGGATTATGGGGCACTTTTTTTAATTCACCATGGTTCATGCAAAACTGCCAACCTGTGTTGAGTCTTGTAGGGAGACACGCATTATGAAGATTAGGCATCGTTTCATGCTCTGCTACAAGCAATTTCCCCTAAAACTCCAAAAGAGGTGTTATGAAGCAAAGGTGCGGCTCAACTTGTTTGCTCTCCAGCACTGGAGGTACCTTAATTGTTTGCTTTTATAGAGGAGATTTATGATGATCAAAATCCAATGACAACCTACTGGGATCACTCGATTCCATTCTATGTAAAGCATCTATGCACATCACTCTAATTGCATCATCATTTACATCACGATCTAGAGGTGCGGGCACAAAGGGATCTTCAACATCAATCACAGAACGTGTCTCATCCATTATCACAGTTGTGACAATGTCAACCAATGAGCATACCTCGGTGCCATCAGGTTGCCGCATGGACATACATACAGGGAAAATAACCTTCTCATCACCCACTCGGAATGTCAACTCACCCACTTCAACATCAACAAATGCCTTCTCTGTAGCTAGGAAAGGTCTTCCAAGAATAATCAGCACTTCAAAGTCCACCTCACAATCCAATATGGAAAAGTCAGCCGATAATATAAATTTATCAACACGAATAAGAACATCATCAATTATTCCCAATGGTCTCTTCATCGATCGATCCGCCATTTGAAGTGTCATAGAGGTTGGCCTAGGTTTCCCGATTCTCAAGGTCTTGAAAACCGAATAAGGCATCAAACTAATACTAGCCCCCAAGTCACAAAGGGATTTGGCAAACTCCGCACTACCGATAGTGCAAGGGATAGTAAAAGCTCCAGGGTCTTCAAGTTTTGGGGCTAGAGAATGCACTATAGAACTCACTTGATGTATCATTTTAATTGTCTCACACTCCATCAACCTCTTCTTTGTTACCAAGTCCTTCATGAACATTGCATACCCAGGCATTTGTTCAAGTGCCTCCAACATTACCACATTGATAGTAGGACTCTTCATCATTTCAATGAACTTTTTGAATTGATTATCACCTTTTTGCTTTGCTAACCGTTGAGGGTAAGGTTGTGGTGGCCTAGGTAAGGATTCCTTGGCCTTGGGCATCATTGGTTCAGGCATATCAATTATGTGTTCCTTAGACGGGTCCACAGCATCTTGAGCTTCTACCCCAGCCTCATCATCAATATCAATCTACAAATCAGTGGTTACATTTGGTTCAACTACATCATCAACATCAAAAGGCACATTATCATCATGTAACTCGACTTTGTCATTCACAACTTGATTTTCATTCGAGACATGCACATCACCGCCTCTCTAACTTCTTGTTGTAACTGCCATCACATGATTGTTACCTCCCTTCGGGATCACTACCGTATCACTTGGTAGAGCACCTTTAGGTTGAGTATTCAACGATTAATAGATTTGGCCTAGTTGCACCTCCAAATTCCTAATAGAGGTATTGTGGGAAGCCAATTCAGCATCGGAGTCTTGGTTCTTCTTCATCATTTGTTCAAAAATCATTTCTATTCTTGCCATATCACTACTCGACGAACTAGACACTTGAGATTGAAAAAGGGGGATTGTTTGGTTGTTGGTACATGGGGGCCTTTGAAGACCTTGTCCCCGGTTGCCTTGTTTTCCGCTTTTATTCCACCCTCCTTGATTGTTGTGGTTGCTCCAATTATTGTTGTTCCCATTCCAATTGTCTTGATTGTTACCTTGATTACCCCAAGTGTTTCTTTGATTGTTGTTGTTTCAATTGTCGCTACCTTGTTGTTGGTTGTTACTATTCCAATTTCCGCCGCCTTGTTGGTTACCCCAATAGTTTCTTTGATTGATATTGTTCCAATTGCCACCACCTTGTTGTTGGTTGGTACTTATTGACATATTGACATTCTTCGCTTTGATCATCATAGCACTCATTCGAATAATCACCACCATTATTGTTGTTGTCAAATTGCTCAAAATTACCTTGAGGTTGTTGTTTCCCTCTTTGCCTCCTTGTCAACATAGAGACACCTTCCATTGCATTGACTTGGCGTGGGTTTTGGACTTGTTGCCATTGCGCCTTTGCCAATTGATTCATATTTGTTGTAAGCTCGGCAATAGCTTGTCCATGATCATGAAATTCCTGGTGCAAATGGATGAACATGGTGTCACCTTGGGGCACATTGTCTCGACTTTGCCACGTCGAATAGGTCTCATCCATTTCACCAAGTACATCACATGCCTCTTGGTAAGAAAGTTTCATGAAGTTCCCTCCGGCTAATTGGTTCACAATGCATTGATTCGTGGTGTTGATTCCCCAATAAAAGGTTTGTTGAATCATCACCTCAGTCATGTCATTATTAGGGCATTCTTACACCATTGTTTTATATCTCTCCCAGATTTCATGCAAAGGTTCTGTTGGCTCTTGCTTGAAGGCTAAAATTTCATCCCGAAGTGTCTCCATATGACTTGGTGAGAAAACCTTGCCAATGAATTTATCTGCCAACTCATCCAAAGTTGTGATGGAATGATTGGGAAGCCTTTCTAACCAATCCAGTGCTTTTCTCCGAAGAGAGAATAGGAAAAACATCAATCTCAAAGCATCCTCATATACGTTTGTTTGCATGCTACCCCAACATGTATCAATGAACCCCTTCAAGTTCTTGTATGCATTTTGATTGGAGGCGCCCGTAAAATACCCTCTTTGCTCGAGTAAGGTCAACATGTCATTTTTGATTTGAAAGTTCCCTACCTGGATTTGGGGAGGAATGATGGCACTCGCATATCCTTGATTTGGGAGCACTCTTTGAGCAACTCTTGACGGTGGCGAAGGAGGGTCTGGAATATTCTCATTCAGATTCGCGTTTGCATTGGCTTTTCTACCTCTACGTGGAGCTTGATCAATATCTTCAACCTCCTGCCCCACCATGGCATTGCCAAGAGGGTCATTTGCATTGAGAGACATTTGTACCTGATTGATTGACACAAACAAAATTAGTAAACAAGAAGGAAAGAGAAGCAAAACACAAAAAAAGCTAAACAGATAGTCAACACCGTAAGCTCCCTGGCAACGGCGCCAAAAAGTGATCGCTGCCGACTCAATGCTACACCAAGATAGTGAGATGGGGTCACAATAGCTTTAACCCAAATAGTGGTTCGGGATCAAATTTTCACAGGGTGCTAGTAGTGGAGTTGTATTGTTTGTTTAGTCTAGAGATGTGGTTCTGCTTCTAATGTCACTTCAAACATTTTTGGTTTTCTTTGTTCTTATAACTACTATTATGAAACTAATGATTAATACTAAATTATGCTATTAGAATATTGTTAAGTTGTATTTAATATGGAGAAAAGCACTAGGGTCGTGGCATCACCTAGGTGGCTAATTAACAGGTAGATGCTACTAAGGATAGATTGACATATTGGAGGCTTAAACTATAATTGTTGCACAATTGCACCCACTATCACACGTCTCGGTAGGGAGAGTGATTTTGCCCAATTGGCTCTCGAGAGACAAATTGGGTATGCCAATTAGACCAAGCAACTAGGGTTCAAGTAGGCTTATTACTCTCTCGAGATTTAACCCGTTAATTGGGACTACCATTTCTCATAGATCCATCCCAATTCCTTGTTGGGTCAATTCTGGGGTCATGGACTCTCTTTCTCAAGAAGAGTAAACTCATAAAGCTAGAATCAGTGTTTGCAACCACCAATCTTTAATTAACATATAAAATTAATCCAAATAACAAATACCCAATATCAATCTAACCCTAGATAGCAACACCCATCAATTACCCATAATAGGGTTGACCCATAACCTTAGCTAAGGTTTATCTAGACATAATTAAAGAAGAAACAGAAGAAATAGATGAGGAACTAAACATGTTAATTAATAACTAAGTAAAATCTACAATAATAAAGAGTAAAAGTGCCAAAAATTGGCTACAAACTCGTTCCCGGGTGCACATCTGCGTTAGAATATCCAAAAACTTCTCTAAAAAATGGTAAAATATTCTATTTGTACAAAGCTGGAAAAACCAGATGAAAATACCCCTGCAGGGTCAGCTTGGACCGCGCAAAAAGGACCGCGGCCGCACCGGCTCTTGGACTGATGATTTCAGCTTCTCTTAAGTTGAGGACCGCGGACCGCGTAAAAAGGCAGAGCGGCCGCGGAGAGATCTAGCACTGACCACGTAATACAGACCACGGGCCGCGTGGCTTTCTCTTGACCAAAATGATATCTCTATGAATCTCTTGACGCAGGCCACATGAATAAGTCATGCGGCTGCATAAGCCGAATGCGGGCCGCATGGATCTGGTGGCGGTCGCATTGTCAATATTCTAAATATGCCCATCTCTGAACCTCCTAGTGCGGTCGCGTGCACTTTTGTGCGATCCGTGCTAGGTTCTATATTTCCTGTACTTCATTTGATCTTTGATACTTGAGCAGGTTTCACTCTGTTTTGAGCTGATCCTGTTCATTTTGTCCCTTTGTTGCTCAAACCTGCAATCGAGCACAACCTGTGAGTATTTTGGGACTATTTTGTAGTAATTTATACTCAAAGCATAGGCAAGTAGGGGCATAAAACATGTTAAAATCCTACTTATCAGTCCGCGTGCCCGGCATCTCTCCTATCTATTTGATGCATTATTTCCTTTTGTACCGAGATAGAGTTTTGTTCCATTGTTTCAGAATCTTCTATTTAGCACTC
Source organism: Nicotiana benthamiana (assembly GCA_034376525.1). Taxonomy (NCBI): domain Eukaryota; kingdom Viridiplantae; phylum Streptophyta; class Magnoliopsida; order Solanales; family Solanaceae; genus Nicotiana; species Nicotiana benthamiana. Next base: position 158,024,496 of record CM067339.1, read on the forward strand.
TTAGATAGTCCGTATACGTTGTGACACCAGGTGTTGGGTAGAAACATGTTTGGACTTTTGTACGTTTTGGTTTCCTATTTATCTAAACTTCAACTAAGTTTCATATTTTGCTGTTATTTACTTATTTATCACCTAATAAATGCAAGTTATTAAAAATGATTAGAATAAAGGATTAAATATTTTTGAAATTTAGGGCTTGCTTAGCTTCCACGAGTAAGCGCCATCACAACTTATGAATGTGGGAATTTCGGATCGTGGCAAGTTGGTATCAGAGCTCTAGGTTATGTAGGTCTCACAACTCACGGACAAGCTTAGTAGAGTCTAAGGGATCGGTACGAAGACGTATGTATTTATCCCCAAAAGGCTAAAAAGTTAGAAAATTTTCACATTGTTCTTTCTTATCATGCATATTTATTTCTCAATGCTAATTGGATTTCTACTTTGTTCTTTCGTAGATGGTGAGAACACGTGCTTCCACATCTACCGTTCACCAGCAGCTCCCATTAGGGGGAGAGGGCAAGAACAAGAGTGTGCTAGAGGCCGAGGTAGGAGAAGAGCTCAGCCCCGAGTAGCAGCACCAATGGCAGAGCCTCAAGTTGATTTTGAGGATGAGGTTCTGGCCCCAGCAGTTCCGGTGGGCCCACCTCAGGTCCCAGAGGGGTTTATTGCTACCCCAGTCCTTCAGGACGCTCTGGTCCGATTGGTGGACCTCATGGAGAGTGTCACCCGAGCAGGTTTTCTTCCTATAGCACCAGCCACTTCTCAGACTGGAGGGGCTCAAACTCCTACTCATCGTACATTGGAGCAGATAGTTCCCCAGATTCAAACTCTAGCGGTTCAGCCAGATATAGTAGCTCAGACCGTCGATGGAGTAGCCATGTCTGACGATACTTTGTAGAGGCTGGATAGGTTCACCAAGCTCTTCACTTCTACTTTCAGCGGTGCATCTACAGAGCATCCCAGGATTATCTGGATAGTTTCCAGGAGGTTCTCAGGAGCATGGGTATTGTTGAGACCAATGAGGTCGATTTTGCTACATTTTTCCTGTTTGGATCCACCAAGACTTGGTGGAGGGATTATTGCTTAGCTAGGCCAGCTGGGTCACCATCTTTGACTTGGGATCAGTTTACAATGTTGTTTCCGGAGAAGCTTGTCTCCATTACTCAGAGAGAAGCTTCTCGAAGGCAGTGTGAGAGCCTCTAGTAGGGTTCCATAATGGTCACCCATATGAGACCGGGTTCATCCACTTAGCTCGCAATGTTCTTGTCATACTTTCTATCGAGAAAGAGAGAGGGTGAGGAGGTTTATGAGAGGCTGAGAGTGAGAGATCCTTTCAGGAGGCGGCGAATGTGGCCCGGAGAGTCAAGATGGTATTATCATAGGAGGGTGGTCACAGGGTAGACAAGAGACCCTTTCAGTCAGGCAAATTCAGTGGTGCCTCATCTGGAGGTAGAGATTCGTATGATAGGGGCCATCCTCTTAGGCCATTCCAGTCAACAGTCTAGGTTTCTCATGGTGCTTCAAGTGGTTGTGGTTATCGTGGGTAGTATTCTCATTAGTAGTCATATAGTATACCACCAGCTCCTATCAGTGCACTACCGCTTCAAAGTTTCTGGGGTGGTCATTCAGGCCGCCAGGGTCAGTCACAGTTTCCTCAGCCAGAGGGCTTGTCCGAGGTTGGTGGGTACTCAGGCACAGCAGCAGGGTTCCCGAGCTATTATTTAGGCACAAGATGTTTCACGGACTGCCAAGACAGCTAGATATGGGGGTAGAGGTGCTAGAGGTAGAGATAGAGGTCCTAGAGGTGGAGCTCAGGCCGCTACTGGTGGAGGCCAGCCAGCTGCAGGTCGTCCCAGAGAGGTAGATCAGAGTGGTGGGGCCCAGCCCTTGTGTTATGCTCTTCAGGCTAGGCCCAAGGCTGAGGCTGAGGCTGCAGTCATTACATGTATAGTTCTGGTTCGTGATAGAGGTGCTTCACTGTTGTTTGATCCGGGTTCTATGTATTCGTATGTGTCATCTTATTTTGCCCCATACTTGGTCTTGCCTAGTGATGCATTAGGTGTTCCTATTTATATTTCTACACTGGTGGGTGATTCTATTATGGTCGATCGAGTTCATCGTTCTTGTATTGTGGCGATTCAGGGTCTTGAGACTCGTGTGGACTTGTTGCTTTTAGACATAGTTGATTTCAATATTATATTGGGGATGGACTGGTTATTGCCTTACCACGCTATCTTGGACTGTCATGCCAAGACTGTGAACTTAGCTTTTATCGGGTATGCCTCATTTAGAGTGGAAAGGGACTCTTGGTCATTCTACCCGCATTGTTATCATGTATGTGAAGGCTCGGTGTGTGGTCAAGAAGGGGTGTTTGGCCTATTTGGCATATGTTCGTGATTCTAGTGCTGAGGTCTGCTCTATTGATTATGTGCTCGTTGTTCGTGAGTTCCCTGATGTTTTTCCTTCAAACCTGTCAGGTCCTCCGCCCAACAGGGATATTGACTTTTGCATTGATGTGGCTCCGGGCACCCAGCCCATTTCTATCCCTCCATATCGTATGGCCAACCTGAGTTTAAAGAGTTAAAGAAACAGTTGCAGGACTTGCTTGAGAAGGGTTTCATTAGACCCAGCGTATCGCCTTTGGGTGCATAGGTGTTGTTCGTTAAGAAAAAGGATGGTTCGATGAGAATGTGCATTGATTACCGACAGTTGAATAAGGTAACGATCAAGAATAAGTATTCGCTGCCAAGAACTGATAATTTATTCGATCAGCTTCAGGGTGCCAAGGTATTTTCCAAGATTGAATTTAGATCTGACTACCATCAGTTGAGTATTAGGGCATCCAACGTCCCTAAGACAGCTTTCTGCGCTCGGTACGGGCATTATGGGTTCTTGGTTATGTCATTCGGGTTGATAAATGCCCCAGAAGCTTTCATAGACTTGATGAACCAAGTGTTCAGGCCTTATTTGGACTTGTTCGTGATAGTCATCATTGATGATATATTGATATATTCTCGCAGCCAGGAGGAGCACGAGCAGCACCTTAGAGTGGTTCTTTAGACTCTGTGGATACGTGGTTATATGCTAAGTTCTCGAAGTGTGAATTCTGGTTAGGTTCAGTTGCAATTTTGGGTCATGTTGTATCAGTAGAGGGTATTCAGGTGGACCCAAAGAATCAAGGCAGTCAAGAATTGTCCTAGACCAGCATCAGCTATAGAGATTCAGAGTTTCTTGGGGCTAGCAGGCTACTATCGACGGTTCAGGTGCCCAGTTCAGGTAGTCGGATGACCAGATTGACCTAGAAGGGTGCCCAGTTCAGGTGGTCGGATGAGTGTGAGGCGAGCTTTCAGAAGCTCAAGATAGCTCTGACTACGGCACCAGTGTTGGTTTTGCCCACAGGTTCAAGACCTTATACAGTTTATTGTGATGCTTCCCGTACTGGGCTTGGTATAATGTTGATGCATGACAATAGGGTCATTGTCTATGCTTCGCAGAAGTTGAAGATTCATGAGAAGAACTATCCGGTTCATGACTTAGAGTTGGCAGCCATTGTTCATGCACTGAAGATTTAGAGGAACTATTTGTACGGCGTGGCGTGTGAGGTGTTAACGGATCATAAGAGTCTTCAGTGCTTGTTCAAGCAAAAAGAGTTGAATTTGAGGCAGATGAGGTGGTTGGAGTTGTTGAAGGATTACAATATTACTACCTTATATCACCCCACAAAGGCCAATGCGGTGGTCGATGCTTTGAGTAGAAAGTTAGCCAGTATGGGCAGTCTTGCATATATTCCGGTCGGTGAGAGGCCGCTTGCTTTGGATGTTCAGGCTTTGGCCAATCGGTTTGTGAGGTTGGATATTTTTCAGGCTACTCGAGTATTTGCTTGCACTATCACTTGTTCTTCATTATTGGAGCGTATCCATGATCGATAGTTTGATGATCCTCATTTGTGTGTCCTTAGAGACACAGTGCAACATGGAGGTGCCAAGCAGGTTACCTTAGATGTTGATGGAGTTTTGAGATTACAGGGTGGAGTTTGTGTGCCCAATGTGGATAGGCTTCAGGAGCTGATTTAAGAGGAGGCCCATAGTTTCCGGTATTTTATTCATCTGGGGCTCCCGAAGATGTATAAGGATTTGCGGTAAGATTATTGGTCTCGTAGAATGAAGAAGGATATTGTGGCATATGTGGCTCGGTGTTTGAATCGTCAGTAGGTTAAGTATGAGCGTTAGAGGCCTGGTGGATTGTTTCGGAGGATTGAGCTTCCCGAGTGGAAGTGGGAGCGGATCACTATGGACCTTGTTACTGGGCTTCCGCAAACTCGAAAGAAGTTTGACGCAGTATGGGTCATTGTTGATAGGCTGACCAAGTCAACGCATTTCATTCATGTAGCAGTCCCCTATTTTTTTGAGAGGTTATTTGAGATCTATATTAGGGATATTGTTCATCTTCATGGTGTGCCTGTATCTATCATTTTGGACCGGGGTACGCAGTTTACCTCACGCTTTTGGAAAGCAGTGCAGCGAGAGTTGTGCACCCAGGTTGAGTTGAGTACGGATGGGCAGTTCGAGGGAACTATTCATATTTTGGAGGATATGCTCCATGCTTCTGTTATTGACTTTGGAGGTTCGTGGGATAAGTTTTCGCCTTTAGAAAAGTTTGCCTACAACAACAGCTACCAGTAGAGTATCCAAATGGCTCCTTATGATTCTTTATATGGTAGGCGGTGTCGATCTCCGATTGGATAGTTTGAGCCGGGAGAGGCTCGGTTGTTAGGTATGGATTTGGTTCAGAAGGCCTTGGACAAGGTCAGGATCATTCGGGATAGACTTCGTACAGCTCAGTCCAGGCAAAAGAGCTATGCAGACTGTAAGGTTTGAGACATGGCGTTTATGGTTGGTGAGCGGGTATTGCTCCGAGTGTTGCCTATGAAGGGCATGATGAGATTTGGGAAGAAGGGCAAGCTTAGCCCTAGGTTCATTGGACAATTTGAGATTCTTGATCAAGTGGGAGAGGTGGCTTATAGGCTTGCATTGCCGCCGAGCTTATCAGCCGTACATCCAATTTAATGTGTCCATGCTCCGAAAATATCACGGCGATCCATCCCAAATGTTAGATTTTCAGCACTGTCCAATTGGACAAGGACTTGTCATATGATGAGGAGCCGGAAGCTATTCTAGACCGACAGGTTCGCCAATTGAGATCCAACAGTTTCCCTTCTGTTCGTATTTAATGGAGAGGTCAGCCTCCTGATGCATCGACATGGGATTCTCAGTCTGATATGCAGATCCGTTATCATTATTTTTTCCCCAACTCAGGTATCTCCTGCTTTTGTCCGTTCGAGAACGAACGATTATTGTAGAGGTGGAGAATGTTACGATCTAAAGGGGTCATCACCTATTTTTAATTGAATTCTATATTAGAGCTGCTTCGATTTGCGTGTGCAGTCCGGGCGCATAGCCGAAAAGCTTAAATGTAAATTCTGCGAAAAATGCTAAGTTTTGATGCCAAAATGAATAAAATTGACTTTGGTCAACATTTTGCGCAAACGGATCCGGACACGTGATTTGACGGTCTTGGAAGGTCGTAGGAAAATATGGGACGTGGACATAAGCCCAGAATTAAATTCCAATGTCCCAAGCCCGAGAAATAAATTTTTTATAAAATTATTTTCTGAAAATGTTTGAGGAAAAATTAAAATGAAATCTGATTAGAAAGCGATGGTATCGGGCCCGTATTTTGGTTCCGACGCCCGGTATAGGTCTTATATATGTTTTAATTCATTCCTGTAAGTTTGGTTAAAAACACACGTCGTTTGACGTGATTCGGACATAAAGTTCTAAATTTGAAACTTGATGAAGTTTTGGAAAAAATCCTTGATTTTGAGGTTTGATTCATTGTTCTTGAGGTTATTTAGGTGATTTGATTGCATGGATAAGTTCGCATTATTTTGTCGAGTTAGTGCATATGTTTGGTTAGGAGCCTCGAGTGCTTGGAAGTGTTTTGGAATGGTTTTGGCTCAAGAAGTGTTGCAGATTATCTGTTGTAATGCCCAGGGATTTTACCTTCGCGTTCGCGTGGTCCCTCTCGCGAACACGTAAGGCAAAGATCCCAGGTGACATTTTGGCTTCTTTGCGAATGCGGAGGTCAGAGACGCAAACTCGACGCTCAGGGGGGAGACCATTCGCAAACGCATCCTTCCCCTCATGAACGCGTAGGATACAGGGAAAGGGCCACCAGTTTGTTCATCATGAATGCGACTCTTTGCACGCAAACGCGAGGCTCGAGGAGATTACTCTCCATGAACAGGAGCCACATTACGTGAACGCGGAGGTCTATGAACCTGACTTATTGCGAACATGTTGAGTCAGTCGCAAACGCGAAGAAGGATTTTACCTAGCTATTATAAGTTTCGAAAACATAACCCATTATAGGATTTCTCAAATTTTTACAAAACTTCATCTTCTCCAAAGCTCCTAGGCGATCCTTGAAGCACTTTTTCACCAAAACTCCTTGGGTAAGTAATCTCCAACTCGTTTTCTTCCATTTTCATCAATATTTAATGAATTTCTAATTCTAAAACATGTGATTAAGGGTAGAAAATTAGGGACTTGTGGTAGAGTTAGGGATTTTTGACTTTTCTTGATTTAGACCTCCTTTTGAGATCGAATTTGAAAAAAAAATTATATATTTGGGCTCGTGGATGAATGGATGATTTGATTTTGGTCCGAACCTCGTATTTTGACCAAGCGGGGCCCGACATCATTTTTGAGTTTTTGGGAAGAATGCTTAGAAAGGTATGATTAGGCATTGGGTTCACATTGTTTAGCATTTATTGATGTATTGAAGTCATTCATGTATAGATACAATCAATTTGGAGCCAAATTCGAGAGGAAAAGAGGTAATTAAGGATTGAATTAGTCATGGAAGTTTGAGGTAAGTGTTCAGTCTAACCTTAGCTTGAGACTTTAGGAGTTGAATCATATTTGCTAGTTATTTCTTGATTGGTACGACGTATAGGCATGGTGACAGTCGAGCATGACCGTGAGTCTTAAATTGATACTTGTTGCATTCTTGAATAATGCTTTGGTTGAAATGATGAGTAAATATGTGATATTGAGCAAAAGCTTAGTTAATTTTCGTGAAAGTTAATTATGAGTTAGAAGTGATGATAATAGAGATGTTAGAAGTTGAATTGGGATTGGTTATAGCTAACTCTCCCTTGCCGAGACATATATACTTGTATTTTTTGAGTTCCCTTGCTGGGATAGTTAATTTATAGTTAATCCCTTGCCGGAATTATTATTGTGATCAGTGTAAGTCATACATTTGGAACGGGTTTGCACGCTGCAATATTTTTATTAATAATATATATATATATATATATATATATATATATATATATATATATATATATATATATATGTATGTATATATATATATATATGTATGTATGTATGTATGTATGTATGGATCGGGTTTCACGCCGTAACAAATATTTTATTGGATCGAGTTGTATATCGCAACAGATATATTATATTTTTTGGATTGGCTTGCACGCTGCAATAGTTATATATATACATATGGATCGGGTTGCACACCGCAACAGATATTATATTGGATCAAATTGCACGCCGCAACAGATATATTATATTTATTGGATCGGGTTGCACGCCGCAACAGTTATATATATACATATGGATCGAGTTGCGCGCCGCAACAATAGTATGATTATATTGTTTTAGATATTGTACTGATTCTTCATATTTATTATTTTCTGCTAAGTTAAATTGTTCCCTCGAAGCATTCACCCCCCTCCCTTTTAACAGCTCATTACTTGTTTACTCTCCGCCATATATTATATAACTGCACAAGTTATCTGGAGTCTGCTCCTAGCCTCGTCACTATCTCTCCGAGGTTAGGCCAGACACTTACCCGCACATGGGATGGGTTGTGCTGATACTACACTCTGCACTTATGTGCAGACGCCGGAGCAGCTTACAGTGCGGAACAGTAGCCAAGGAGCCATCCTTCAGTCCACGAGATCCCGAGGTAGTCCTGCAGGCGTCCGCATGCCCGACATCTCTCCTATCTGTTTTATGCACTGTTTCCTTTTGTCCCGAGATAGAGTTTTATTTCATTGTTTCGTACTCTTGTATTTAGCACTCTTAGATAGTTCGTGTACGTTGTGATATCAGGTACTGAGTAGAGACATGTTTGGACTTTTGTATAGTTTGATTTTTTATTTATCTAAATTTTTGCTAAATTTCATATTCCGCTATTTTTTAATTGTTTATCACCTATTAAATGCAAGTTGCTAAATGCTATATATTAAAGTCTGTCAATTATTTTAAGTAATACATATAGCATTCCCTGTATGACGGCTACTGTAGAGGAAAGGTCAAATGAATGACTGGAGTGAAGGCTTTGCTTTTAACCATAATTGACTGATTATCCTCGTTTTATTTACATTTAAAGGAGATATTCTAATAGCTAAGAGGTCATAATTTTTTATTTTCTATAGCAAAAGCAAACACCTTATTTATTTATTATTAAAAAAATTATATTTTATAAATATCATGTATGGTTTATAGCAAAATATTTAATTTTGTTATCTCTTAGCCTAAAGTCACTAAATACGATATTCAATTACACTATTTTATTTCTCTCTCTGCTTTATACATCTCATTCTCTTCCTACATCCCATTCAAATTTTCGCTCTCCTCTTCCTTCCATCTGATTTGTGCAAAGTCTACTTCAGAACAGGTTCACTCTCCTTCAAGTCTTTCCCGACGGCGACATATATCATATTGTCGGCTACTCTCGCCGCCAGCATTAATTGACTTTCAATTTCGTCATTGAAATTCAGACCCCACAAATTACCTTCCGAATACCCTAAAGGACTCTATAAGATTTCAGGTACTGAACTCTCCAATGCCATAGGGGAAAATCCAAAGGAGATGAAGCCTCCAATCAATGGCGACGAGGGATCTTTGAGATTCAGGGTTTTTGCTCGACGGCGGATTCGCCGGAATTAAGGTTTGTTCTTAAACAAAGATGACTGATTTTTGGGACTGAGCAACTTAATTTTCTGTTAATATATTTCAATGTATTTTCAATGTATCACGTGTATTTTCATATATTTGTTTGTATTCATTATCTTTTTTGCCATTATAATTCAATGTATCTCGTTGTATTTTATGTATTTTATTGTATTCACTATCTTTTTTTCTCATGATATTTTAATGTATCCCGATGTATTTCATGCATTTCATTGTGTTCACTGTCTCGTTATACTCCATGAATGTTTTCATATATATATTTTTAATTAATATAATTTATATATTTAGATGTACTATATTTTTCTAAAGATTGCTATGTTTGGGGATATTTTTCGGTTGAAAATCTTTTTTGTAACTGAAAAATATAAAATTTGTGTATTATAATCGAGTTTATTAAGTTATATTAGTAGTCTATTATGTTAATTGATTCACTTTCCGTTTTAAAAACAGTGTAATCTCCTATTTCACGCGATGAATATAGCCGTAATACAATAATCTGTCCAGCTGTAATCCTATGTTTCACTCGATGAATACAGCCGAATACACTCGAATATAAGCTGAACTTCTCTGATTCACGCCTATTTTTGCTACTTTATTCATGAATACAATAGCTTAATTACATCTTATAATCACAAAAAATGTATTTATAATCCATAGTATAGTAAATGATATCTATAAATGCTACAACAACCAGTTTGCTCTATCAAGAAATTTTACTTACAACAGGTTGGACAATTGCCAAGAGTAGAGTGGAAGAACCTAACTATCTAAAACTATGCTAGACCTAAGGCAGTTTTCAATCTCTGGCTTATATTACAGAACAAGCTGCCCACAAAGGATAGACTGGAACAGTGGACACTCACAGTGGACAACACATGTGTACTTTGCCAACAAGATAAGGAGACTAGGGATCATCTGTTCTTCTCATGTTCATTCACCTCCTTGCTGAGACATCACACTTTACAGTGGATTGGAGTAAATCAAGACAATTACCAGAATTGGGAGCAATACATTCAGTGGATCATAACCAAGTCTAAAGGGAAATCTGGTCGAGCTCAAATGATGAAAATGGTCTTTGCTGAAATGCTTTACAGTATTTGGTTAGAAAGAAACTCCAGATTGTTCAATCACACTTCATGTTCCAGTGGACATCTACTTAGAAGCATTGCTTATACATGTCATGTTAGGAGTCCCCCTAAAGTTAATGTACACCTACTGCATTATCTCCTGTAATTAGAAACATAGGTATAGTAATGTAGATGCTAGCTAGTTTTTATCATAGATGATAGTCAGCTGTGTATAGCTGAACTATGGCTTTGTAAAGATATACCTTTGGTGATTAATACAACAAATTTAATTACCAAAAAAAAATGATATCTATAAATGACTAATTACTACTAAAAAATATAAAAATTTTCTTTTATTTTTATGCATTTGATGTCCAAAATCTACCGATCCGCTTAATTTGACCCAAAAAAGAAAAACACCCTTTCAGAAACTTAGATGAAATGCCATAAGATTGAAATAATTTTGTTGTAAGTCGTCCTCACTCTGCATTTTCACATTGTTGGGCTGAGCTCTTCTCATGTGATAGTGAATAGACCATTAACTAGCTTAGCCCACTACTTGATTTATTGTATCCTGGCCCACTATTTGATCCATATTGAAATTAGCCCACTACTTGATCCATAGTGAAGTGGTCCACTACTTGATCTATAGTGAACTTGGTCCACTATTTGCTTCACAGTGAAGTTGACCCACTATTTGAACCATAGTGAATGGCCCCACTACTTGATCCATGGTGAATGGCCCACTACTTGATCCGGACCTGGGGGGCTACAGGCAACTGGATGCATGATGGTTAAAAGCTTTAAGCATATAAGGATAATTTGTCGTAAAAATAGTACGAGTTAGCTAATTTCGAATTGATCATTTAAAATAATTAGTGTTTGTAAAGTTATTAAAAAATAGCCCATTTTTTATTGCAACACGGAAAGATCCAGCATAATATACCGGAGATAGGTGCACATGTGTATGAATTTCCAGCATATTATGATAGAACTCCAACACGCAGAAAGTTCCAGTATATTATGCTGGACCGGTATATTATACTGGAACTCCAGTATATTATATTGAAGTATTTTTTCAAATTTTGAACACTTTTTTCGTTTAGATTTATCTTTATATGAAAAGTGATTAAATTTTAATTACTTTTAAAATTATTGCTATTTTTGAGTGACTATTTATAAATCTGACGATTTTTGAATTTCTCCCTGATTTGCCGTATGATTATTTTGGGATTCTTTTCTTTAACCTAAGTATGGTATAAATATCTTATTATATTTTTCTATGAAACATCACTAGAAAATTATGTCAGCTATTGCAGTGTAAATGTTGAAAAACAACTCTGGTGTCAGGTTTCTTGTTATTGTTTGTTTGTTTTTTCTTTTTTCCTTTTTTTTGTTGCAAAAGTTGGAAAACTTTTTTCTTATGCTACGCGGTTTAAAAAAAAAAGGATAAAACGTTATGTAATCATCAATGCGTAAAATGTTAAAGCGTTCAAGAAACAAAATTTTCTTTCACCTTTTTGTAAAATCTCCCAAGTCCCAGTTATTCTTTTTTTTTTTATTTAACATTTGTATCCATTAATAACAAAAAATGAACAAGGTAGAGTTTTAGTAGTAGCTTTGACTTGCTACTACTCCTTTACATCACAATCATCTCTACTAAGTATCTAACTACTCTTTCACTAATTACAACTAAGTATAGTAGTTAGCTAGTACAAACTATATCTATGAAAAACTGTTTATTTGCCTAAGCCATTTTGCCATCGACTACAATTTCTGCCTCGAATATGGATATGTAAAACAATTTCTGCAAATCTGATTCTCCTCATAAGCTTTCTTTTCAAATCTGATATTGTTCCTCTCCCTCTATATTAGTGCAATAGTACTAATAAACACACCAGCTGTTATAGCATTTAACCCCACTCTGCTCTTTGCTTTATTGTTTATCCATTGCAGTTCAGTTGCCCAGTCTCCAACAATTCTTTGATGCCCCAGCCATAAACAGAATCTAGTCAACAGATGTCTTGTGATTGAGCAGTCAAAAAATAAGTGTTTAAAGGATTCTACACTCTGCTTACAGAATACACATGTTGCAGGCACTTGGATGCCAATTTTCTGCAATCTGTCCACTGTTGGTAGCCTTTGTTGTGCAGCTAACCACATAGTGAATCGATGCCTAGGATGAACATTGGCAAGCAACAGCAAGTTCTTCCATTCAACTTTGCTAAAATTAGGAATCAGAGTGAGATACATATTCTTGATCTGAAAGTGATCCAGGTTGCACCTTCCTTGCAGTCTGCTAAACAAAGTCCCCTGAAGCAACTGATTCCCCATGATAGCATCTCTACAGGCCAGAATTTTCCTCACAGCCCAAGAGGCAGCCTTAGGAGTGGTCATTGTTTCAATATCTTCCTGCTTAATGTAGTAGCTGTGCACCCACTTTATCCAAAGGCAGTCCTTATTTCTAGTTAAATCCCAAAGATGTTTACTGATTGCTGCTTTGTTCATGCCTTCATGTCTAGGATATTCAGTCCACCTGCTGTTCTTGGCCTGCATACTCTTTCCCAAGCAACTAGTGCCTTCCTGGATGGATTAGCACTTCCATTCCACAAAAAGGTTCTGCAGATAGTTTCAATAGTTTTCAACACTTTCTTAGCCATAATGAAAATTCGAGCCCAGTAGGTTTGAACTCCAAATATGATAGCTTTGATCAGCTGACATCTTCCAGCATAAGAGAGCAATTTTGCAGACCAGCATGTTATCTTGGCTGTTATCTTCTCAATCATAGGCAGATAGTGGCAGATAGTGGCAGATAGCCAGTTTCTTGGAGTCCAAGGGTATCCCAAGATATCTAAATGGCAACTCTCCTTCAATAATACACACTGTTCCCAGAATTACCTCTCTGACATTCTGCTTTATTCCACCCATGTATATTGCACTCTTGTTAACATTTGCTTGTAGACCAGATCCCTCAGAAAATCTGTGGAAAGCCTCCTTTAAAATTCTAATAGAAATAAGATCAGCTCTGCAGAACATTAATAGGTCATCAGCAAAACATACATGAATACTATTAAATTTCCTGCATTTAGGATGAAAATTAAAATCACCATTCTTGTGTAGTTGTCCCAGTTCCCTATTCAAATACTCCATAGCAATCACAAATAGATAAGGTGACATAGGGTCACCTTGCCTAATACCCCTCTTAGCTTTGAAAGGTGTTGTTAAACCACGATTCAGAACTAGAGAATAAGAGATTGTAGTAACACATGCCATGATCCATTGCACAAATTTAGCAGGGAAACCTAGATCAATAAGAACCTGCTTATGGAAACTCCATTCCAAAGTATCATAAGCCTTTCTCAGATCTACTTTCAAAACACATCTGGAAGACACTCCTTTCCTAGAATATCCTTTGAATATTTCATGGATAAGTAGAATGTTATCAACTATGCTTCTTCCTTCAATGAAAGTTGATTGAGCCTGCCCAATTAGATCACCAATCACACTTTTCATTCTTTTAGTAATGACTTTGGATATGATCTTATATAAGGTGGTGCAGCAAGCTATGAGACTGTAATCTTTAACAGTTGCATGAGCTTTAACTTTGGGAACAAGTGCAATAGCTGTTGTATTAATCATTTGAGGTATTCTGTTGGTGGAAAAGAATTCATATGCAGCAGCAAATACATCATCCTTGACTATTTCCCAGTTCTTAGTGAAGAATTCCACAGGGAATCCATCCACTCCAGGTGTTTTATCCTTTGGCATCTCCATTATTGCTTCTGTGATCTCTCTCATTGTAATCTCATGTATCAGCATTCTTTGTTGTGATAAAGGTAAACAAGTTCCTTCCTTGATAATAGCTGTGTTTACACAAGGTAGTTCCCCAGCACAATCTCCCATCAATGATTGAAAAACACTGATAAACTCATGTTCCACTGCCTTGGGATCTGCCAGCTTTAAACCTGTATCAGTATATATGGAGGTTATGCTGTTATGACTGGTTGAGATTTTCCACTGAGCATGGAAGTACTTTGTTTTGGCATCACCACATTCAATCCAACAAGCTTTGGATTTCTGCCTCATTATTTGTTCCTCCACAATACTCCATTTCTGGATTTCTTCAAGTGCTGCTTTTTCCTCATTAAACAGAGGTTGCAGTAATGGAGATTGCTGCAACTGGTTCTGGATAATTTCTTGTTTCTCTCTAGCATGTACAAGTTTTTGCCTATATGAAGCCATATAAGCATTAATCTCCTTTAGCTGTTGTTTCATATTCTTTAATTTACTCCATATCTGCTGCATTGGTGCACCCACAAAATTCTGTCTCCAGACATGTTGAACAATATTTTGGAACTGAGGGGATTCCATAACATTGATATACAATCTGAAAGGCTTTGAGTGAAGCAACTTATGGCCATCACATTTGATAAGGATAGGAGAGTGGTCAGATATTGATGGATTCATAATGTCAGCTTCAATGTGTCCATACTGTTGTATCCACTGGTAGTTGCCTAATGCCCAGTCAATCATACTATATACCCTTGATGAAACATCCTGCTTGTTTGTCCAAGTGAAATGCCAACCTTTTGCTCTGAGAGGAGTAAGCTGCAAGTCATCAATGACATTTCTAAAACCTTTAACTTCAGCATCAGATACAGGTGAACCAATTCTGTCTTCAGAACTTAAGACATTATTAAAATTACCACTCAGCAGCCAATTGTCCTTGCCAGGTATATGTATTTGCCTCAGATCACTCCACAACTGTTCTCTTTGGTTGCCATCATTCTGAGCATAAATGACACAGAAGTGAGTTTTGAATTGAGTGTTGGAATCTTCAATAAAGCACTGAATGAATTGATCAGTCACTTGGGAAACTTGAAGATGGATATGAGGTTTCCAAAGAAGCCAAATTCTCCCATTAACAGCCTTTGAATAATTGCAATGGACATTCCATCCTTTTGCAATCTTTCCTTGTATTTTCTTTGCTTTATGTTCCTTAACTCTAGTCTCTATACAACCCAGAATATCTACTTTATTTACAGCAAGAAAGGTCTTCAACTCTTTCTGCTTATGGCTAGGTTTAGTCCCCTAATATCCCAAGTGACAATAATCATATCAACTTTGGATTTAGGTACTGAGAAGGTCCAGGGTCAATTTGCTATCCTTCTTCCACCATCTACCCCTTCAACAATTGCCTTGCCATTTCTGCTATTTTCTTCCATTACCTCAATGCTGTAAATAGATTCACTATTTATTGTTTCATTCTGTTCCTGAATGTCAGTACTTTACTTTTCATCCTGTTGAGTAATCACCATTGTAATTGTGGTTTCCCCCAACCCCTCAGTTTCCTTATTAGCTGATTGTTCTGGTAATTGCTCCTGTGCATTTAGTTCTGCTCTATCTCGATCCTTTTTAACCAGCCATTCTTGCTTTACTGGTTTTACATACTTTTTCATTCTGATCCTCTGTCTCTTTGGCTTACCCCCTTCGTCCAGCTCCTGTTCTTCATCAAAGCTAGTATTATACCATCAATCTATAGAATCATGGTCAAATTTCAAATAGTGATTGCAATAGATAGGCTTCCAGTCATAATCAATCATCTGAGTTTTAAGCCCAAAAGGAGTCTCAATCTCTATTTGATCAGGTAGAGGGTATGCAGCATCAACCTCCACTAGCACTCTAGCATAAGATATTTTCTCATAATGAGCTGTGAACTTGTCTGTATACAAGGGTTTCCCCACTGCACTAGACAACTTGCTCAATGCATCAGTTGACCAATAGCCTACAGGTAGTCCCGGAAACCTAATCCACACAGGAACTGTACTCAGCATGTCCTTCTGGAAAGAGAAATCAATTTCCCATGGTTTCAACACTATTGGCTTATTCCTGTAAGAATAAGGACCTGATTGAATAACTTGATCTCTGTCCTCTATAGTATTAAATCTGAAAAGGCAGTAACCCTCAGAGTGAATCAGTATCTGAGGCGTACAGACAAAATTCCACACATGCAATACAAAATTGTCCATAGTTTTCTCATACGACATCTCACCAATTATGTACCCAATTAAGGAAGTCTTCCAGTAATCAACCTGTGATTTCAAGTCATCTTCACATAATTTGACAATTTTCTTACCATCTCTTTCAGTATGAGGAACAAACGAAAGCGTTTTACCCATTTGTGAGCTACGATTACCTCTGACAATATCAGCAGCAGATGGAGTAGGTTTCTCGGATCTACTAGTTTCTGAGAAGTGTAATCGACGCACAGCTGAATTTGAGTTTCCTTCCATTTTAGTCAATTGGTCAGGCATATCATCCTCAATACAACCATCTTCATGAATCTCCTCAATCAATTGAAACTTCTGTGGGAGAAAGCTACCAAAAGTGAGCGGTTCTAATTCCTTAGTAACACCATTAGCAGGAGTAATGATCTGAGCAGGAGCGGGGATTGCATTTTTCCGGCCGCGAGCCATTTTTCTCGGCACAATCCCAACCTTGCTATCCTGCGCCGAGAGCAAACAGTGGTCAGCTAACGTGCGCTCCTACATTCACTTTCGCGTGAGTTAATTATGTCCCAGTTATTCTTGAAGGACTTGACATTTCCTTTTAGTTGTTTTTAGTAGCCAAAGAGAAAAAAGGAAAAAAGAATGATATTCTCATCTGTTCCGTTGGTACCAAATATTTAATACTAGTTGTTTCACAGCTATCCTAATTGTCGTACAAGTCAATTTACTCTCTTCACAAATGGAAAATGACATTATTTAATCTATTGTCTTAAAAAAGGAGCAGTTTTACTTTTTGGGTTAATCATTTATGTGGTACCAAGTTTAATAATTGCACAACTGTGCACTTTGAGATATTTTGCTCTATAAAGTTAGGATAGGAAAGATGTTTATTGAAGCAAAATTACCAAACCTGGAGGGAGGGTGGGGGAGGGGGGACAGAACATTACCCAAAGAAAATTTCTCTTTTTGCTTATGTTTTTATGGGAAATATTTACTCACACCGCGTGTTACACCAAACTATATTAATTCACCATAGTTAATTATTTTAATTAGATAAGAATGCATATAATTTATCATGGTTAAATGATTAAAGTCCATATATTAATTGGTTTGATATAAACATCCGATACAAATAAGTTTTTATTATATTTTTCTCCTTTATCCTTTGAGGTTGCTTGTGTATGAGCTGGAGTAGAAAAAAGAAAGTTTTTTTTTGCGGGGGGGGGGGGGGGGGGGAGGGGGGTTAGGACTGTATCTTTTGTTTAAATATTAATGAAATTTGTATACGGTAGAATCGAAGCTATCCGATTTCATTCTTTGATCGAAAAAGAGATATAACGTCAAAAGGGCAGAGCGTCGAATCCAGGATCAGAATTGCTTTCCAAGGTCGACATCACTAATCGAGGTTAGAAAAGGGCATACTTCGAAATGATGATGGCATAGTTCAGTAACGGAAATACCGAGATACCCGCGACTGATAGAAGATCATGACATGAATTTCGGAATGGATTGATCTTCGGTGGTTAATCAACTATCAATATTACATCCTACTTTAATTAGAAGTATACCTTGTTTAGAACTCCTCTATTATGTAAGGAGGAATCTCATTCATTTGTAAGGATCATTATTCACGAATAAGTATACACACATCCACTGCTCCTTTAATCTTACTTACCGTTCGTTAATGTTCATGATTGTTGTTTCATCTCTTTACTATTATTATTATTGCTATAAATCGAGACCGTCTTGAATCGAGGTCGAGACTCCACTCACATACTGGTTTGATCTATCCTATCGCCTAATTTTTCTATTTAATTCCCGGTTTATCAATTGGTATTGGATTGAATCACATATCCTTAAAACCACAATGTAAGTTTAATTATTACTTAAATTTTAGGGTAAATAATTTGGCGTTCACCGTGGGGCTAAGGATAATAGTAATTGTTCGGTGCTGATTTGATAACACACATTATTTTACGCTTGTTCTTGTCAAGTATTTTTTTCTCTCACATTATAACATGTCAAGCTCACAAAACACACCCGCACATGGTAACAATGGTCTCGGGTTTCATGGAGAGAACGACAATGTATTTACTTCAGGAGCGGAGGTGCCACCAGCTAATCTCGGGGAAGCACCAGTTGCCGATCTAGTACGGGGGCAACCCCTTTCTCCTTAGTATATGGCTCTTAAGCCTTGATTCCAGTCGAAGTCGGGGAATTCAGTGCCAGTATGGCTCTGATGCCTTGATTCCAGTTGAAGTCGGGGAACCCAGTGCCAGGTTTTGACACACAATAGAAAAATCAAATCATGAGTCTATGAATACTAGCCTCGAATTTTTGGATGAAAAAAGAGAAGTCGCACTTGTTCGAATAGCTGACAAAAGCAATGAATCAAAAGATACTACAATAGGAGAACCAACCTTTTTCACTTTAGAGTCGGGGACTTAGTCTAAGGTCACCATCAACACTCGTGATCCTAATGAAGGGAAGCCCGGCCCAAATTGGGAAGGACCCTACCAAGTCCAATACATCGTCAGAAAGAGATCTTATAAGTTCCGCACAATGGACGACGAACAGCTGTCAAATAATTGAACATATCACTTCTCAAACAGTATTATTGCTAAGGTATGATTTATCCATTTTTTATTTATATATTTGATACTACCTCGTTGTAGGTGTTTGATCGATGACATCCTCAAGGTTTAAAGCACGTGTTCTACTTTTTTTTCTTAGATCGATTTTTGTCCCAAATGGATTTTTCCTGTAAGGTTTTAAACGAGGAAACAATTATGTGCTACCTAAGAAAAATCCAACAGTATCCAAAGCTTCTTTACAATCAACCTCAAATATTGGGGGCCATCACCCTCGGATGTTATATTTTCGAGAAAAGTATTTCGTGTCAAAGGGTCTTGATAGGTAAACTTTGTAATAGGCCAAATGGTCAAGTGAACTATGTCCATATAGATTAGTTGAGCTCCGATGGAAAAAGATATACACATATATAAATTATTCAAATAAGTATTCTTTTTATATCAAACATCTTGTGTCTCAAAGAAACGTTTCTACTATACAAGCTTCATACTTATGATTTTGTGAGAAATGGCTCAAGGGCCAAGCGTAAATATGCCTCGAACACTCAGGGACGGTCATCGACGATCGACATATTCGAGTTATCTAAACTCAAATTAATAAGACCCTAAAGAGGCACCCCCCAATCTATTGGCCAAGGTAATCAGTCTCGGGGACTAAAACTTCGAACAAATTCGAAGTGTTATTGGGGAATGAGCACAAGAGGCATACCCAAAGGTTATGGCCAGAATAATGTGGCTCAGAGATGTCTGAATCCCGTAACAAAAATAGGCCTTCAAATTCTTTGAAAAACTAGTTAAAAAAGGCTACCCTCGGAAAATAATAAAAAAGGCTTTGATAAAATCAGCCCTCGAAAAACCTTAAGAGGTATCAAATTATCTTAACACAAACGTGCTAAGGCACAAAAAGAAAAGGGGTTTGAATCGACATCGAACCCTCAAAACCCCCAATGGGTAAAAAATACGTGCTAAGGCATAAAGAAATATTTACTAAATATTTTAATCCAAAAGAAGAAAATAATAGCCATCTTTTAAAGACCATATCGCCCTAATTTAAAGAGCCTAAGGGCCAATACACATAGAGTTCGAGATCTTGTTCTCACTCCATCCAAAACTAATAGTTCGACTATTCTGAACCCAAATAAAAATTGACTTGACTATGGCTCGGTGACTCAACATTATTCAACACAAACCCTAAAGGGCATATGCTTCAAGTTCGAACCTTATTCGAACTCAATTGTGGTGACTTCGAGGAAGCCCACCAAAAAGAAAATCTCAAACACATCGTTCAACACATAAGATTGTGCTAAAGTTTTACAAGGCATAAAACGTGTTTGAAGATAAAAATTGAGAAGGCATTCAAAAGAAATTTTCCTTTATATAATGATGAAGAAATATATGTACAAGAGACTGACAGAGGTCTTACAAAAACAAAAAAAACTAAGTCTTAACTACGGCCAGGGGCGACCTCTTCATGGGGGGAAGCTTCTCCATCGAGCCCCTTACTATTGTCGAATCCGTCTCGATTGCCTTCATCTGTAATGACCCGACCGATCAGTTTGAGCTATAGCATACCGTTCAATAGTGTGAGGCTCTGATCAGCTTTGTTTCAAGTATTATGACTTGTGTGTGTGGTCATAAATGAACTTTGGGAAGTTCAGAGTCGATTTGTAATGAAAAATCTCATTTCAGAAGCCATAAGTTGAAAGGATTCGCTAAGATAGGAACTTTGAGTAAACGAGCTCGAAATCAGAATTTGAAGGTTCCAGCAGGTTTGTATAGTGATTTCGGACTTGGTCATATGCTCGGATCGAATTTTGGATAACTCGAGAGTGTTTTGGCATCTATTAAGGAAGTTAACATTTTGGAAGAAATTTCATAAGTTTGGGTTGAAGAGCATTTTAGTGTTATCGATATCCGTTTGAGATTCCGAGTCTAGGAGTAGCTCCATATGATGATTCTGGAGTTGGGAGCACAACCGGAAGTGAATTCGGAGATTCGTGGGTCATTTTAGAGTCATTTGGTTAAAGACAGAAATTTGAAGGTTTTTTAGAAGTTTGACCGGAAGTGAACTTTTGATATTGGGGTAGGAATATGATTTCGAAAGTTGGATTAGGTATGTAATATTGAAAATGACTTCAGAGCAAAATTTGAGGTCAATCGGATGTGATTTGATAGGTTTAAACATCAAGAGTAGAAGTTTGAAGTTCTAAAGTTCATAAAGCTTGGATTGGAGATCAATTTGTGGTTTTAGCGTTGTTTGCTATGATTCGAGGCCTCCAGAAAGTTTGCAATATATTTTAGGACTGGTTGGTATGATTGATTAGGGTCCCGAGGGACTCGAGTGGATTTCAGGTGGTTAACGGATTGAAAATGAGATTTTTGAAAGGGCTAAAGTTGATGGTTGCTGATATTACCGCACCTGCAAAATTTGGGCTGCAGAACCAGCCAGAAGAGCCACAAATGCAATTTTGGCCAGAAGTGAAGAGACCGCAGATGCAGTCGTGGAGCCGGAGAAGTAGGACTGCACATGCGGTGGACGAGGCGCAGAAGCAGAAAGGGGGAGTCTGGAGGAAACCGTAGAAGCGGTAGATTAGCTCGCACCCGCAGAAGTGGTCAAGGGACCGCAAGTGCGAAAATATTAGAGGCAGTGAGGTTCTTTTAAATATGGGTTTCGGTTCACTTCAACCCTATCTTCTTCCAATGGAGAGGATTTTGGAGCAACTTTGAGGTGTCATTTTCACCGCCAAACATGAGGTAAGTAATTTATGCTAGTTTTGAGTTAAATACATGATTATATACGGATTTGGACATGAAAATTTGTAGAAACTTGGGATTTGAGGGAAAACCTAGAAAATTGATATTCTTGAAATTCGACCATGATTTTGGGTATGGACTAATAGAAAATCATATATTTGAGTTCGTGTTCATAGTTTACATATCTTCGAAAATTTTCAGAATCCGAGCATGTGGGTCTGAGAGCGTTTTTTTAACTTTCCATCGGGGTTAGGAATTGTTATAAATTGGATTGTAATGAGTAATTGAGCATATATTAATGGATTTGCATGATTATTTGATAGCTTTGGAGCAGTTAGTACCGATTTGAGTCTTCGAAAGGGCGTGGGATGCTGGTTATGGATATTTGGAGCGAGGTGAATCGCCTTTCTAACCTTGTAAAAGGGAATTGTCCCCATAGGTGAAATGATTGATTATATGCTCCTATTTATGGGGGCTATGTACGCATGAGATGTCGAGTGTCTGTGCACAGCTACTAATATGTGTAAGTCCGGGTAGTCTAGGACTCAAATACTATACTTGGAATATCTGTATTGATATTTGAATTTCTTAAACTCTATCGAATTAATAAATGAATTTCTAAGAAGATCAAACTTCATTTTATTAAATCAATTAAAGAGAATTGGCTTTGATTTGGATAAATGTTCCATGATAAATTCTTAATTTTCTGTTTAAGCATGTATTTCTATGTGTTCCTGTGTCGCATATAAGGTTCGCGAGTAGGATAATTATTTATTTAAATTTGACCGCGTCGCATGTATGGTTCACGAGCCCATTAGGCCTGGTTGAACCGGCCTAGGTCCGCCTGCTGGTCCCGGGTTTAGCGATCCCAGGCTCGTGGGCTTAATAGGTAGGACTGGCCCGATACGGGCTTAGTGCACCATTTGGGACCGGCCCACTGAGACCAGCCCGTTAGGCCTATTTGACCCTCGGTCTCTGACTGGTTCTAGGTTGGGCCCGACCCATAGTTCACCCCTACGTACCCAGCAAAACAATCAACAAATGATTGTAGTTCATGTTTTACGCAGTTGTCAATCAGGATGTGTATATTTGGCAAGGGAAGGTCGTCTTTTGGACTGGCCCGGTGAAGATCCCGGTAGTCAACACAGACTGTGACCTTCCCATCATTCTTGGGTACTGGCACAATATTGGCTATCCATGTCGGATATTCTACTACCTTGAGAACCTTAGCTTTCACTTGTTTAGTGACTTCCTCCTTGATTTTCAAACTCATGTTAGGTTTGAACTTTCTAAGCTTCTGCTTTACCGGTGGACATGTCGGGTCACTTGGTAGTTTGTGTGCCACAATAGATGTACTCAAACCAGTCATGTCATCATATGACCAGGCGAATATGTCCTCATATTCCTTTAGAAATTCTTTGTACTCTTCCTTTTCTGACTGTGATAAATGAACACCGAAGCGAGTTTTTTTGACATTTTCTGCATCTCCCAAGTTTACAACCTCAGTCTCGTCCAAATTGGACTTAGGTCGATTCTCAAAATTCTCAACTTATTTAACAATATCATCTGATATATCATATTCCTATAAGTCTATGTCCGTTTATTGTGTTGTCTCGTCGCATTTCACTGTCGTTGGTTCATCAAGATAAGTAATAGTAATACTGTAAATAAAGGAATGAGAGAAAGTAATAAGAAAAAAATTTATAAGAAACCAGAGTGCTTTAATAAATTTCGTAACTATTTTGAACATTTGAGCTTTTATTTCGAAATCAAAATGTGAAAAGACAGTCAATTAGTAAAATAAAAGACAATGCATGATGCTTTGTTCAGCCTTGCTACCCCGAAACGTTTCGGCTAGTGGTTCTGATAGTCCAGTTGTTGAGGCGTGCTCCTCCGCTTACGGCTTGTATAGAAGGGGCTTCCTCCCCCTCCTCCTCGAAAATGATATAACAGTCTATGTCATCATCTTCCAAAAACAAACTCCTCATCGCTGTCATCGCTTCCTCTTCTTCCGACCCATATAACATCAGCTGGCTGGAAAGTCTATTCCAATTGGGGCATCGGCTGCTCCAATGGGTAGTAACGACCACGTCACGGTGGCGACCATTCATTGAACTATTTCCAGGTATACTCGTATCCTAGACCGAAGGTAGTGCCATGTTTCTTCAATTTGATAGGCTTAGCGATCCCTTGGAGATTTTTGCCAAGTCCCTTGCCTAGTTCATATCCGCACCAATTCAATTTCAATATGCTCTCGATTTTATTGTCCCACTACTTGTCCTTATCAATGGCATTGACTCACTCGATGTGGTGATAGGTCGCTCCACCTATCTTCCTTCTTCCCCCGATGGCAGGGATGGTTTGGTAATTGTTTATGGGATTGCTACCGTCGCCGTGAATAATTAACTCTTCGTGGTTCCACTCAAGCTTCATTGCCTGATGTAGGGTTGATGCTAGAGTCTCAGCAGCATGAATCCAAGGCCATCCCAAAAGCAAGTTGTAGATACCGGTACGTCTATTACTTGAAAATCAACATCAACCAAGTGGGCCCCATTTGTAGAAACAGGCTAATTTCCCCAATGGTAAACCTCTAAGATCAGTCGAAAGCCTTATCGTTGATGGCCCCATCCTTGATTTCATGCAACCCTTTCCCCAATGTCCTGAGTGTCACCAGCGGATAGATGTTAAGACTGGACCCCCATCGACCAGCATCCGGGTGATAAAATAATCTTCGCACTACACGGTGATGTGCAATGCCTTGTTGTGACGCAATCCCTCCGGTGGCAGCTCATCTTTGTGGAAAGTGATTTTGTGACTCTCCAATCCCTGTGCTACCATCTTTGCTATTTCTCCTTCGATGATGTTGCTTGTACATATCAACACTCTTAACAATGCATTCTTGTGCGTATCCGAACTCTGTAGCAAAGCTAGGATAGAAATCTCCGTCGGTGTTTTGTTCAGCTGATCAATGACTGAGTATTCCTTTGCTTGTATCTTCCTCCAGAGATCATCGAGCCCAGTTTCGGTGGTGGTTTGTCGACCAAAGGTCTACTTACTTGACTCGGCCAAGTGTTCTGGAGTGTAAAACCTGTCGGTCATTGTCATTCCCTATGTTGCAACTGCTTCCCGAAACTTGGTTTTTCCTTTCCTCCTTGCCTCGGCTGTGTAATACCAAGGGATGGCCTTCATATGGAATGGTCCTACATCACTACAGGAATGGTTACCCTTGCTTCGTAAGGTAATACAAACACTTCAAATGGTACATGCTCCTTTAGGGACACAAACTCGACCTCAATTAGTGTTGGCGCCTTTGCAGAAGTTGGTGCTTCAAGCTCAAGTGGTATGGACATGTTTACCTCGGCATCTTCAGAAAGCTAAATCTAGACTACAATTGGATTAAGGATGACTGTTGGTTTCTTTGGATCGTCGCCTTCTGTGATCAAACCGATTGATCCTTTGGGATCCCAATCATCCTCTTTTTCAATCATATGAACACCTCCACCCTTGTGGTATTGTAGAGGTTATTACGAACATTCGGTGCTTGGTCTTTTGCCACGATAATCTTGTTGTCAATCAAAGCCTGGATCTTATCCTTAAAGGAGCGGCACTCGTCAATGGTGTGCCCTTTCATGACAGAATGGTATGCACAGGTTTTATTTGGGTTAACCCATTGGGAAAGGTTTTCAGGAGTTATAGCATGGATGGGCGTGACATAACCAGTGGCGTTGAGACTTTCATATATCTAGTCGATTGGTTCGGCAATGGCGGTATATTGTTTAGGAGGTCTGCGGTTGAAATTTGGTCGAGGTCTAGGGAAGTTTTGACGTGGTGGAGATGAATGATAGTGAGGCAGTTGAGTATTGTAGGCTTGGTAAACATGTGTTGGTTGGGCGTATTTGGGTGAAGTGGGTTGGTATATGGGAGGTGGGGGTGCTTGGTAATTTAGAGTATGCTAATATGTGAGTGGGGAATAGGGTAGGTTTGGTACTTATTAGGGGATTTGGTCCTCTATGCAACCATTATGGCACCCACATCCCTTTTCTTGGATGTACCACCAAACTGTAAAGCCTTGTTGGTGGCTTGTAAAGCTATTAAGTTCGTGACCATACCACTTTTAATGCCTTCCTCGATCTGCTCCCCTAGCTTGATAATGTCGGAAAATTTCTGGCTTTCAATCAGCATCAGCTTTTCATAGTACTGTGGGTCTTGAGCTCGGAAAAAAAACCCATTCATTTGTTCTTCTTCTTAAGTCGGTTGGACCTTAGCAGCTTCTAATCTCCAATGAGTAGCATACTTGCGGAATGTCTCTATAGGTTTCTTCTTTAGGTTCTGGATGTAGAACACATCTGGTGCATTTTCTGTGTTGAATCTAAACCTGTCCATGAAATCAGACCCCATACTTACCCAATTCAACCACTTCTTAGGGTCTTGGCTGATGTACCATGACAAATCATCTCCCTTTAGACTCATCATGAAGAGCTTCATGCGAATCTTCTTGTCCTTCCATACTCCGACCAGTTTGTCGCAGTATATTCTTATATGAACTCTAGGATCCCCTGTACCATCAAACATCTTGAATTTAGGAGGTTTGTACCCCCTCGATCAGTTCGACATCGGGTTGAATGCAAAGGTCTTCGTAAATTAGCCCTTCAATCCCCATTACTTCCCTCGACGCCCTGAATTCTGCTAGTCAGCTTCTTGAGTTCCTCTTCCAGATTCCTGATAAGCGAGTCTTTATCATCAGACTCGGGTGTGTTTGAAATAGGTTGAGTAGGATGCAACATAGTTTCCACATAGATGGGGGTGTTGTGGTGAGGGTGAAATGGTCAGTTATTGAGTTCACCGGTTTCGGGATGACTAGTGGAGTATTACTAGTGTGTGGCAAGTGTTGCAGCGGTGGTGAGGAGCAGAGTGGTTTTGTGATTTTGGAATGTTTTGTGGAGGTGTAGGGTTTTGAGCGTTTGGGAAACTGACATATATGGTTGTAAGGGAAAATGATAAGGTTTCCATGTTCCGAATTTAGTCCAGTTCTTCTTGAAATTTCAACAACCTCTGCTCGAGCTGAGAGGCACTTTCCTTGGAAACCTAAATACCTGAGTAACCTCTACGCGTTCAACTGAATTCTCCTTCCTGGTGTTGCTCAAATCTTCCATTTTTCCTCTGTTCTTTTTTCTGATAAGACTAGGATGAGGAGTAGGTGGAGGGCCTTTTGCTCTTATGGATATGGTAACGATGCCAGAGTACACGAACTAACCTTTGAGGAGGGGAATAAACAAAGTAAAAAAAACAAGGTGACAAGTTAGTGAGGGTTATAAGAAAAAGATGTTGCGATATTTAAACACATAGTGCAAGAATGTAAATTGTGTCCTAATATGGGAGCCTCGTTGTGCCCGAGGTAGAGCCTAGCGACAAATTGATTTGGAGAACTTATAACGGTAAAGGCCTTATTTTATTGATAGAAAATAAGACGAACTACAAAACGACACTAAATAACAGGAAATAAAATGTCACTAATGGCCATTGGCCTTATTACATTCATAAACCAAAAGGTAAATTCCTATCTATTTGGTCCGAAAGGACCTTCCCTAGACTCGGAATCTTTGGCTCCATCGAACAGCTGTACCAGCTCACAAAGTCCCAGCAGTAAGTAGGTTCTGGCTAGGGGCCCGTCTTCATTTCCCTCGGCATTCTGGCAGTCCTGGATCTTTCTGGAGAAATTTTTTCCAGCTCTACTAAACCCCTCTCTAAGTACCTCAGTCATTTGTTGGCGCTAACAGTCATGTCTTTCTATTCTTCAATCAACTTTTGGTTGGCTTCTTGAATTTCTCGGTGCTCGCCTTCACATTCCTGAATCCTCTTGTGCAATTGGTTGTACTTATCTTATGCTTCAGCCTTTTCGTCAATGATCCTATGACCTCGAGCGAACCCAGGTTGACCCAGACCATTATAATTGTCTTCTTACCAGTTGGGATAGTATGGAGTATAACCAGCATGGTACCTGTCTGGCTCAATAGTATTCCTCCCATGACGATTTTGTAGTGCCACATATGCTGAGCTTGGCACTTGTAAGGGATACCATTATCTTGAAACTCGGCCCGGAAGTGACTCATCTTGTCAACCCATGGTATAACGTCCTTCCTACCAGCCTGTCTCATAACTCGAAGAGGGACATAAGGGTAAGTTCCCCTCAAACTGATAAGCATTAGAAACAGTGCATCCTGAGATCGGGCAATGAACTCTTTAGTAGGGAACGATTCGAACATCCATTGTACTTGGTTCTCTTTCAGATTATCAAATAGTTCTACCCATCCTTTGGCATCTTCTGGTTGAGCAAACATGTCAGGTATATAGTTCATTCGTCTTGGTTGATGGAAGGCAATATGCTCTTCCCAATCTCTACGTTGGATCTCTTGTTGACATTCACCCTTCTGAAGGTGTTCCATGAGCCAAAATTGGACTAACAAGTTGCAACACTCAAAGTGCTTGGCTCCATGTTGACACTTTTCTAGGGCTCGGTACATCTCTTCAATAATCATGGGCACTATGCTAAATGGCTGCCCGCCAATTCCCACCATTAAATTTTTGGTGACCATGGCCTGCCTGGTACGGATCCTTGCTTTCTTCATCGGAAACATTATCATCCCTAAGAAGCAGAACATGAAGACAAATACCCTCCGATGAATATGCCCCAATGATGTGAGGGCAACCTGCTCAGGGTAAGTACGGTAGGATTTGCTATGACCGTACCTTTTGTACAAATATTCAACGGGAATGTACGACTCCTTCAGGCAAGTTAAATACGGATTCTTAATTAAACCCATCATCTTGAGAAAACCTCGGCCCTTGTAGTTCTCTAAGATTATTAGACCCAGAGTTTCCCATGGTATATCAGCCAGTCCTCCTATTTCCTCTAGCAAGTGTGTCATCTCAATCTCCCCGAAGCGAAACACAGACGTAATCCAAGAACAGGGTGGAAGCTTCAATAATTTTGTTGTTGGGTTGGATTTCCAGAAGGGAAGGTAGATTCCCCAAGTATTTTTGGACAAGGGTCTGAGCACTATAAGGAAGATCTTCCGAACAATTTAGTAATTACTGGTGGACGTTGGTTACTACGCCGAATCTGGGACTTCATGCCTCAATTTCTGCAAGACAAAAGTGTTAGGCCCTTACTCCTATCAGACTCGACTATCAAATAACAACAATTGCATAAAAGCATTTATTTCTCCAACTAAATACACAAAACGTGGTAGTGTCCATTCGGGTTTCAAAGAAACCCAATGGACTTTAGACAAGGCTATCTTAAAAGTCACTATATGGACAACATAACTGACTTGGTTAGGTTTTGATAGTGATGCATGCACAATTAAACAAAGTAGGGTTTCTAAGTGGCATTGGACAAGTACCCTTGAGCGGACAACTCAAGAGGGAAAGGCACAAAACCTTCGACTACACCATTGATCGACTGGTGTTACCGTAAATATACCGTTGCCGGATTTGGGGATGATAATATCGGAAGGGTACAACCACTCACTATAAGCGTTGCTATGGTATTTTGTTTGGCATGAGTGGAAGATGATGTTGGATATGCATCCAAAATAATTAAATAAGTTATCATGTATTTGCACGTTCATAAAAAATAATTGCTCATAATTACAACAGTATTAAAGGAAAGTGGTAAAAGAAAGCATTAAAGAAAAGAAACAAAGAGCCAAGTAGGTTTTCGAGGTATGAGAGAAAAATAAGCACTTAAAAGACAAAAAAGACATTTAAGGGAGCATAAAATCACAAATAGCATGAAATGGTAAGCGCCTTAAAGAAATTCCCTAGCAGAGTAACCATGCTGTCGATGTCCCTTTTTTCTCGCGAAATCGGGTTTATGACATTTGGGCGGACAACTCTTTCTTTTGGGGATTGGGTTTGAATTGAAGAATCGCCACCTAATGAATAAGTGCATTAGGACACTAAGGGTTTTGATTTAGAGACTAGAGATCTGGGTAAATGCTAGACATTATCTCGAGGGGAAGGTGTTAGACATCCCTAAAGATCCACTAGTGTGGTTCCCGACCATGCTTCAATTGTGACTTTAAGTAACAAATAAACAAACAAAGGTTTCAAATGTGAGAGATTATCACATTATGGCTGCAAATAAATTAAAGTTTTGAAGAAACAAACTGGAAATTTGAGGGAATAGTTTGAAAATTCTGAAAATAAACAAATAAAGGGAAGGGGGTTTTCACATATTGTTGCAAGCAATTAAAGTAAAAGAAGATAAAGAAGCTTAAAGTTGAGAAGTTTTTAAAATTCTAAAAAAATAAACAATTAAGGGGAAGGGATCATAGGTTTATAAATAATATGGATCACGTCAATGCAATACCCGATAATCACTCCTCAGAAGAGAGGATACACGTGGTACTAGCGCATCGATCATCATATCCATATCTAACCTTTCCCACCCCGTTAAGGTATTAAATGCGAAATGGTCTCGTTTTCATATTTCATGCTACTACCCGTCCCGAATCCTATCAGTCCCGGAGGCATTTGGGATTACTAGTCCTAAATGGAAGGCAATAGGCTTTACGATTTAAAGGAGAAAAGCCTAAGGCGACAAACAAAACATATAAAGCAAATATGGGAAAGCACATAACAGTTAAAAAGGCTCAAATAGGCCTTCTCACTTAAAGACAAGATTGTTAAGCATGTCTCACATGTACTGGTTATGGTCTGATTAAATTTAAGTGTTGTGGCAGATTGATCTATTACATATCTCAAATAAGAAGCCTGAGTCAGGACTGCCTGCTTGTTGAAATTGATAGAATCTGATTCTGTTTACAAGTTACCTTATGACTTGCCTAAGTGTTAAACGAAAACCAATAGGCATGACGTCTACTAGTTCAGAAAAGAAGTATATTGAATTTAAGGGAAAGGAATTGTCCACTACAGGAATATAAACTCTGCAGTCGTTTTCGTTACTACTGATTTTAGACTTATAAGCAAGTTGTTGATTTATATTTGGTTGATTACTCTTATAGACAACGCTTTCTAGGCGTTTGTTAATCTTAGAACACTGTTATTAACATGCAACAAACCTATAGGAAGGTCATCTATATGTAGTTAGTTATTAAAACCTATGTACATTTTGCCTAGTGATAGATGCATTTGCAGAATTCGAGAAGTCTTATAGACATATTATCTACGTGATATGCAGAGATGCAAAAACCTATAGACATGGTTTCTATATGAAATGCAGAAGCTATAGACATGGTTTCTATATATATCGAATGCAGAAGTGCAGAAGCCTATGGGCATGATCTCTATGTATGAAATATAGAACCCATAGACATGATTTCTACGTGAAAATGCAGAAGTGAGAGCAGGACATGATTTCAGAAGTGTAATAAGCCTATGAACATTATATCTACCCTTTTGCATGCATGGTTTGCCCTCCCCTTTTCAAAAAACTCCAATAGTTATTACAAGATTATTACAACCCAGAATTAAATAAGAAAAAGAAGTAAAATTACATCATAAAACTAAAAATTTCAATCCAAGGAGAGCCTAATTTCAGGTTTCTTGCCTGAAGTAGACCAACTCGAAGGATCCAAATCCAAAGCCTTTCTCATTTTTGGGTGCGTCAGAATGAGACATAGTGCAGTGCGGAAGAGCCAGCCCGCAAGTGTCCAAGTTCGAGGGAACTCAAGGTTCCAAAGCATGGCTCAGATGACGGGGGCAGAACTTAGAAGTTAGGAATAAGTGTGAGTGCAATAGATGAGATACTGGGCAGAGCCAATACAGGCTGGTGATCATACCCAACAATTGGAGGTGTTGGCACACCCCAACCAACTTGTTGGCCACGTTTTTGGGAGTTAGGACCCCTTAAGGGTTCAAGTCCAGCCATGAGCAACAACTTGGATTTTGAGCTTTAACTCAAACACATAGAAAGGGATAGGTATATAGGGATTCACAATATAAATAGATGCAAGAAAAGAACATACATAGTTAATATTTAACCTCACATAAATAGTAAAGTAGGCCTAAATGTAAAGTCTGTAAGTAAACACATTGAGGTGGTGCTGAGAGTTAAAACTAGAACATACCAGTTTCAAGGAAACAAGCAAGAAGAAAGCAGTAGTCTTGTAAAGCCAAAGTGCAAACGAGCAATCAGAATATTATGAGTTTAGAAGATAATTGTGAAGTCTGAAGTGTAAAAGTATTGAATTGAAGGTATTTAGTGAGTAATGTATGTAAAAATATTGAACTGAAGGTGTCCTAAAGTGCAAAAGGGTCGTGCCCTTTTATAGTGTAGAAAGCAAGCACAAATAGGTAATAAAGTAGTTTAGAAATCAATTACACAAAGTCTCTCTTTAATTAAGGGATTCTGATTTCAAACGGGTAAAACTAATTAAGGAAAGAGAATAATCAAATATTTTCCCAAAGTAGTAAGAAGGGTAAATACACAAGGACTTATTTAAAAAAGTCTGATAGCACACGGTTTGTGCAAATAAGGAAAGAAAATCAATCAACGTCCAGTAAATCACAAAGTCCGAGTTTTGGTATGAATGAATCCAGTCAGAAAAAGTGAAGAAGGGTTATTACTTAAAGAAAATTAGCAACAACCAATCAAACCTTATTAAAAGGAATTCTGAATCAATCACAAGTTGGAAAACCCCTTTTGAAGGAAAAATTCCTCATATATAAAGCATACAGACATGTTAAACACGAAGAACTATCATGCCAATTAGTAGAGAGTCTAGAATAGAAAAGTTCAGATTCATGAACAAGGCAGTTCAAGTTCAGTACATAGACTCAGAATGAGTCCGAGAGAGTCCAGGGTTCCAAATAGAACCCTAGTCCAAACACAAGATCAAACTCGCCAAAAAAAATCCCAAATCCTAGGGTTTTCACCTCGAACCAGATACAGAAAAGAGAAGACAAATAACTGAAACAGGCTCAGAGGACTCTTTCAGAGACTTATGAGAAAACAAATAATAGCAAGTTTGCAGCAACAGACTGATTTGATACATAGTAAGAGTAGAAAAGACATGTTTAAGAAGAAAGAAAAAAGAAACCCGGGACTTAAACAAGTTCAGAAGAGGGTGGAGATAGTATGGCACTTAAGAGAACAATAGAAAACATGTATAAAAGAACTCGAACAAAGTCCAGAAGAAGGCAAATAAAGAACTTAAGAACTTAGTAGGAAACACATACAGTAAAAGAGCTAAACATACCAGAAAATTATATCATATAGAAAAACACAAGAAGATGAATATGTGAGCTTGGTGTAGAACCATAGTAGAACACAAAGCACAGACGAATCATGTATAGTAGAGAAAAAAAAGCAAAAGAAAACATGTGCGTGGTAGAAATAAAACATACAAACATAGCATAACACATGCATGGTGGAAAAGTAAAAATGCATACAAAGAAAAGAAAAGGAAGAGTCAGAAAACATTTAATGCTTTCTAAAAACCCTAGATCGGAAAGAAGTAATTTTGAAAGAAAAATTGGGGAAAGCATTTTAAAACCACAATAAAGCACAAATATAACATAGATTTAAGAAAACAATCAGAGAAAACCCCGAATGGCTTGGGTTTCCGAGGAACCCTAAAATGAGAAAGGCTTGGAAAAAGTCTGATCCTAAGTCGGATGAGTTAGAACAAGGCTCAAAATGCTTTGAATGTGCCGGAGCACAGCCGGAGAGGCCATGGGACCTTGAATCGGAGAAGATTTGAATGGAACTCATCGAGGTTAGACCTCAAAAATTTGAACACACAGTGTTTAGGAGCGTAGGGAGGTGAGTATAAGCTATCCATGGCCTGAGAAGCCATGGATTCCGGTGAGTTTGGGGTCGAACATGGTAGGTGACTTCTAAGGTTTTGAGGACCTTCGAGAGAGGGAGGGTATTTACAGGTGGTTGCGATATGGAAATGGGGGGGTTAGTGTATGGTCGGTGAATTAAGAAGGTAAGGAGTGATCGTGATCGTTGATCAAAATTATCAACGGTCTAGATTAAAAGATTGAGCGAGCAGGTCGATTGGTTGGGTTGGGGTCGGGTTAGATTAGAATTGGACGGGGCAATTTGGGGTTCAAACTTGGGTCAATCAAGAGGGGTCAATTTGGGTACAATTAAAATGCAAATGAGGCTAGTTTTTAAATAGCCAGTTTTTCCCTTTTATTTTATAAAAATAGTAAATATGATTTTCAAAGAAAATGAAATGTACTGGATCAGTTAATAATATGCAAATACTTATTTAAAAATATTAGAACCAATTTCATAATTATAAAATAGTATTAATTCTCAAAATAGGGTAAAATTACAATTATATGCAATTTGACTTTTAAAATACCAAATAAATTTGTAAAAATGTATAAAAATTACTTCTAGATATTTTGGTATAAATATGAGAATAAAATAAATTATTCACCAGGATGATAATTTTGGAAATAATTATTAGTTCTTATTCTGCTAAAAATGGGCAATAAATTAATTTAAAAATCTTTTAAAATTTTTAAAAAAATACTAAAATACTTAGTCATACTTATATATGCATATATAAAGTATTTAAAAGTATTTTGCATATAAAAATAGACAGGAAAAAATGAGTATCAACATGGACTCCGCCTATGTCAAGGGTCTATAGAGCCAGCGCATCCCTTATAACCTCCTCAGAAAAGGCTGATATAGAAGGAGAGTGACCTATTGTCACAACGCCAAGAAAATCACTCAGGGAGCCCTGTTCAGCTCTAGGGGTCTCAGAACCGTCCCCCTCTGTTATGTTTGTGGATGGCCGAGGGATAACCTCAATTTGGAGCGATTTGGGGGCTTTGCCCGAATCTTTCTTCGAGGGCTCCTCATCACAAGATCGGGTCTCGACAATCGCCTCAACCGTCCCCCTCTGTTATGTTTGTGGATGGCCGAGGGATAACCTCAATTTGGAGCGATTTGGGGGCTTTGCCCGAATCTTTCTTCGAGGGCTCCTCATCACAAGATCGGGTCTCGACAATCGCCTCCGGGTTATAAGGCTTGGCGGACTCGATCGGCTTCCTTGCTCGAACCACCAGCGCCGAGTCGTCACCCTCATCTTCCTCTTCTTCTTACCCCAACTGGCAGATCGACTCTGTAGTTAGAGGGATGATATTTCTCATGCGTCTTCGAGCTGGAGCCTTTTTAGGTTAGGGGTCCTCGGACTTCGAGACCCTTTTTCTCTTGTTATCTTTCCCCGACTTCAAAATCGGGGACTCGGCCTCTTCCACGGGCGAGGCTGGCCTCATTTCACCAATGCCTCCAAGACTTGCATAAAAGGGAGTCAAGTATAAATAAAAAGAAACATTTCATAAAAAAGGCATCAAAAGTGTACATGATAAGCTTACGATGATTCTTGACCTCTCATCTGCCCATTGCCAAGTAACGCCAGCAACGCTCGACATAAGAGGAAGTCGAAGCCAACTTCTGAACCCAGTCTTCGAGGTCGGGGACCATGTGAGGCATCCAAGAAATCATTGCATACTAGATAAAAGAATAACATAAAGAAAAAATAGAGTACAAAGACTAATAGGTGATACGTTACTTATGATAGGGGTTCCACTTCTCAAGGAACGAGAGTTTCTCGTCTAAGATGAGGTCACATGTCCTTACCCGCACAAACCGGCTCATCCAAACCCGATCCTTGTCCTCATGGTTGCTTACAAAAAGGCCTTCATCACTCGATGTTGGAGCTTGATAAACCTTCGAAAAAGCCAACAAAGATATAACCGTATAAGGTGGTTGAGAGTGAACTCCATCCCCTCACCTTTGTTAAAACAAAAAGCAGATCATGATCATTATACGCCAGAATGAGGGGTGAACCTGGCCGAGGATGACCTGATACCTCTATCAAAAGTCGATAATGACTAGGTCGAGAGGACCTAGTGTAAAGGGGTAAGTGTAGACACTTAGAAACCCCTCCACATAGGTGGTAATGCTCTCTTCAAGACTGGAGATTTGTACCACGAACTTGGTCCCCCAGTTACATCTCTCTTCATAGCCTCGAGATGGCCCTCCGTTATCGAGTAGATGTGTCTTGACATGTGTTCACATTGGTCAGGGATTAACAGAGGGTTCTCGACTTTGAAGTCAGATTTTAAGACACAAGGACCGGGAACATACTAGTGAGGGAGCGGTTCCACCGGCGTTTTATCACCGGCGGAATGGGAAGAAGTCTTCTCATTTTTGGGATGGTCTTGGAGGTTTTCACCATTGATTTAGGTAGAAGGAAGCGAAAAGAGGTGAAATTTGGTATTTTTGGTGCTAACAACATTGACTCAATGAGTGGTGAAAGAGAAGAGAAGAAGAGAGGAACAGACTTAGAAAACGTGGTGGAGATAAAAGTAAAATTTTAATTCAACCAAGGAGCCTGTATTTATAGATTCACAGCGACGGTTCGTTGACACTAGTGGCCGACCACCCACTGACATGCATTAATGATTTGGAGAACTGTATCGACGAGACGTTTCAGTCACGTTCGTCGCTTATGTCATAAGGAAGACATCATGATCGATGTCTGCAGGAATGAGGTTCTAGTCGGTTCTTATCATTCTATTCTAAGAAACGCGGGGACTATTTGTATATGGTGAAAATCGGGGCTACCCGATTTTATTCTTTGATCAAAAAAGAGATACCACGTTGAAAGGCCAGGGTGTCGAGTCCGGGATCGAAGTTGCTTTTCAATGTTGAGGTCGACATCACTAATCGAGGTTAGAAAAGGGCATACTACGAATTGAGGCCGGTATACTTCATTAATGGAAAGAGCGAGATACCCGCGACGGATCAAAGATCGTGGCGTGAAATTCGAAATGGATTGATCTTTCACGGTTAATCAGTTGTCGATGTTATTTCCTACTCTAATTAGAAGTGTACTTTGTTTAGAATGCCTCTATTATATAAGGACAAATCTCATTCATTTGTAAGGATCATTATTCACGAATGAGAATACACACATCCACTGCTCCTTTTATCTTATTTACCGTTCGTTACTGTTCATCAGTGTTGTTTCCTTTCTTTACTGTTATTATTATTGCTCTACGTCGAGACCGTCTTGAATCGAGGTTGAGACTCCACTCACATACTGGTTTGATTTATCCTATCGCCTAATTTGTCTATTTAATTCCTTATTTATTAATTGATATTGGATTGAATCATACGCCCTTAAACCACAATATAAATTTAATTATTACTTGAATTTTAGGATAAACAGAATTACAACTATTTGATCATGATAGATTTCATTTTAAAATATTTATATGCACGGTACATTACCGTAAGTAATTTGAACTTGTTTAAAGCTAGGCAAAATAGAGAAACTTAACAGTTTGACATTTATAAAGAATGTATGGCAAGTCCAACAAAAAGTAGAAATTTAATATCCCTCAGAGATGTTACAATCTAATAGAAAATCTAATAATTCTCGGAGATGTTACGGGTTAATAGAATTGGTACATCAACCAACAACAACAATAATTATTCACTATAATCTCACTTAGTAGGGTCTAAAGATAATAATGTATATGCAGACCTTAGTCCTACCTTGAATAGAAAGACTGTTCCTAATAGATTTTCGGGATCCTTCTCTCTAAGAACTTTCCATTTTAATTTTAGAGAGACTCGAACTCACGACCTCTTGACTTGAATTGATACATCAACCACCGATTAATAAAGTTACTTAAAGTGATAGAGGTTTAGCGTGGAGTTAATGATGTTGGTAGCAGTGACGGGTATAAAACATTTACCCAGAAGATTCATTATTATCTACTGTACATACATGCTAAAAGAAATTGATCTAATATATACACGATAATTTTTCGATGGTAAATCTCCTTCTGCCGGTCAAGCTCTCCATGCTTTCAACTTGAAAGTTCAAGTTAGTGGAGAATATTTATTTACTCCCTCCAATTCACAATAAAAGACATAAATTATGAATCGAAGAGAGTAAATAAATATTGCTTTGAGCACATTCAATTAAGAAAATATTAAATTTAAGACAAATAACTAGTGTGATTAAACTACTGTTTATTAAATATTGTATTATAGTTATATCTTTTCAAATATGAAGAGTAAATGATTCTTTAAGAATAAATACATAATAGAATAAATTAAAAAAAAATTTAATTATATAAATAAGTAATAATTTTTGATCCGAAATAAAAAAGTCAATTAATCACTTATTACGATGTTGAGTTGGGTAAACTTTGTCTAACAATAGTTCCACTAGTCTAAGAGTTTAAAATTTTAATTAGGGGGAGATGTTGCAGCTTCCAATTGATTCATAGGCTGACAACAAGAAAGAGGCTGCTGGGCTGCCTTATAGGATTATAGTAGTAGTAAATGGGTCTGATTTCTGCAGTTTTGCACTCAATCTTCAATGCTAAAGCTGGACCTATATCATATCCATCTAAAAATCAACCTCCTTGTCAACTCCAGCCTGTTTTTTTCTCTTACATTTATTTCCCATCTCTATCTTCTACTACATTCTGATTTTAACTCCAAGGGACCAAAACTGACTCTTACGTCTATTGTAATCACTTTTGCTTTACGTGCATTTATGGTGGACATAAAATTCGAAAAATCAAATTTCGTATGGAATCGAATTAATTTGATATTTTGGTTTCGAATTTTTTCGATATTTTAGTTTAATTCGGTATTTTATTTTTGGTATTTCGGTATTAAAATTTTAAAGTTTTGATATACCGAAATATCGAATTTTAAAGCTTTTTTGGACCCTATCCACTTTTCCAATTGGAATCCCGAGTTAATGGAAAGTTCCATTTCATGTTTAATGTCTCTCGCAATGCATCGGAGAAACCACGTGAAGCTCTTAAAAGCTGGAGCGGTGAAAACGATCAGAAAAGCACTGTCCACGGCGGAGCTGGGAAATGGATTAACGGATAAAGTGTTGAGATTGTTAGAATTAATATCCAAAACATTTGCTTCTTGTCTTGCTTTTTCACCCTCTATACACAGGAATCGGGAACCAAAATACGATATTTTTGGACTGAAATTATGTAAATAAGTGTAAATAAATTACCAAAGTATATATAACGTCACAAAAAGTAGCGCTATACTGTATAGCGCCACTTTTTATGGCGTTACACATTATTTTTCTGATAATGTATATAGTGCCACAAAAAATGGCGTTATACTGGAATTTTTCTGAAAGTGACAAGAAGAAAAGAGCTTAGATAAATTTGATGATAGTTGATGATGGCTTCGTTTTGGTAGTATAAACAGGAATCTACAATACCTTTAAATGTATTTCCTTATGTATTCTACCAGTGAGGAACAACTAATTACCTTCCTTTCTCTTTTCAATCACTAGCTATCACTAACAATTTGTTCATATGTTCAGAAGTATTACAGTTATATGAACTTCTACTGTAGAGTATTTCTTTAGATGATGATCTTGCTCTGGTATTGTTTCAGTGTTTATCCACAAAATCATCAGCACATTCTAAACTGAAAATCTAGATCTTCATGACAAGAGAAGTTTATTGCAATTAGTTTCTTATTGTTACGCAAATAGCCGTCTATATATAGTGTCTAATTTTTCTATCCGGTATATATATAGAGATTATACATTAATTATATACGATTAAACAAATATTATACATGAATTATTTATATATTATATATATTAGTCGGCTATTGTTAGTTTAAGAAATTAGGTGGGCAGCTATTTGCGTTAATTCTTCTTAAATAATGTACTCTATGAAGTTAGCTAAATAGGTTTCGTCAACAGCTGAAATAGGATCAGTATGTTATGAATTACAATTAAACATTAAGAACTTATTCATTCAAATACTTGATACCTTGATAGACATTAGGAACTAGAAAGGATATATAGAGCCATCTTTTTGTGGCACTATATACATTATCAGAAAAATAATGTATAACGCCACAAAAAGTGACGTTATACAGTAACAACGCAGTTACCGTTACTGTATAGCGCCATTTTTTGTGGCTTTATATATACTTTGGTAATTTTTTTATATTTATTTATGTAATTTCAGTTAAAAGAATTACATTTTGATTCTGAACTCCTGTACACAGGTTATGTTTTGTCTTTTTCTGTTTCTGTTTCTTCTTACAGTTTCTTTTGTTTCTTTTCCGTTTTCTACAAGAAAATGATTCTGGTTTTATCTAATATATATGTGTGTTTGATACTGTGGCTTTGCAGAGGTGGTAAACTGGTTATTTATATGGTGAGAAAAAAGATCAACCAACACTAACACTATTTTTAAACTGAAGCCGTACTGAATCAAAATAATAAATATCAAATCGTATTGAAATAATTTGGTATGGTATTTAATATGTATAATTAATAAACCGAATATTAAAATATCGAATAAATTTTTTGAATATTGAATAGAAATATCGAATGCCCACCCCTACATGCATTAGCATTTCCACCCCTCATTTTAACTCCTAGGGTTGTTTTTTAAAATTTTAATAAGTTGAGGGATCATGTATTAACTCAAGAATTTAAGTTTCATCCTTAGTTCATTCAAAGGCATTAGGAACCAGCAATATAAGAATGTTTGATACTCTTCGAATTCTTTCATATAGAATTGTCCTAAATCCAAATGCTCATCAACCTTTATAATTTCTTAGATCATCCAAAAGATCGTGACTCGAAGTATAATACTAAATATCAGTACAATCTAATAGTTTCCAGCAAATTGATTAAATCTTTTTCAACGTATTATCAATTCATACTCGGTTACCCGACTCTTTAAGGATCGTTTGATTTGAAGACAAGTTATGATAGAATTAGTTGTGCGGAAATTAATTGTATTGGAATTAATTATATTGGAATTAATTATGTAATTGTTAGTTCTCTTTAATTGTTTTGGTATGTAGTAATATTTCTGAATTGTCGATTTTACTGCTTTATCCTGGAATAACTTATCCTGGGATTACTATTGCACCTACGTGTATAAGTTATTCCAAGATTAATAACCAAATAAGAATAAGGCAATATTAAATTATTATCCTAAAATTATTATTTTTGCTAGCTTATTCATCATACCAAATGACCCCTAAGTAATATGATCATTTGTATTCTTAGTTGGAAAAAGAAACTTAAAACTCTTAATTTAAATAGTCTCTCTTGATCCTATAACACGAGATGGACCAAGTTTTTTTTAGCCAAAAATTGAGGTGTTTGGCCAAGCTTTTAGAAGGAAAAAAAGTGCTTTTGAGGAGAAGCAGAAACAGTTTTGGAGAAACAGAAAAAAGTAGCTTCTCTCCAAAAGCACTTTTTTCAGAAGTACTTTTAAGAAAAATACACTTAGAAGTAGTTTTTTACAGCTTGGTCAAATACTAATTGTTGCTCAGAAGTGCTTTTCAATCTAATTAGCTAAACACAAACTGCTTTTCACCAAAAGTACTTTTGAAAAATAGTACTTCTCAAAATAAGCTAATTTTTGCAACTTGGCCAAACGGGCTATTAGAATGGGACTGTTCCGTCCAAGAACTTGTTGGGGTTGAAGTGGTTGTGTGAATGGGAAATGAGAAAAGAAGGTGAAAATGCAACTTTGGCTTTTGCACTTTGTCCCTCATTGATTAAAGACAAGTATTTTGTTGGGTTTAAATATAGAAGCACTTCCTTAAGCTCTTAAAAGGAGCTAAGAGGAAGGGGCCTCGCACTGCCGTCGTCGTCGCTCGGCTCGGCTTCGGATTCGGTCAATTGATATATTGACCAATAAAATGAAATTAGTTAATTAAATATTAATATTTTGAATGACCGTTATTTGTAACATTAAATTAATTAATTTTCGTCTTTAATTTTCTCGCATTAATTAAACAACCATCAAAGAGAGGTTGTTTCGCGAATATCAACCAAAGAGAGGCTGCGTTTCACGAATAGCCACTGAAGTGTGAACAATCACTTTCACACCCTTTTAATCCAGAATTCGTTGGCTATAAATAAGCAGTCATTCCTTTAGAATTTTTCATCCTGAAATCTTCTGCTTCATATCATTCTTCTTTCTGCATCATTACTTTCAAAACAAAGTAAGTCAGAGTCGTGTGATTTTCACCATTATTTTGAGTTCGATGATAACTTAGTGGTTTGAAGTGCCACTACCGCTAAGTTGGAAACTTCGTTCTATCCTGGGAAGAATTTATCCATTAACCTTGGGAGACAGTAAGGGGATAAGATTCTTTAAGAAAACACAAGGAATTTGTGGGCTCAGAACATAATTCTGCCATTTCTGTTCATTTATTTTTTCTATTTTTAGTCACTTAAAATTTTTAGATTGACTAATAAGCTTAAAGAATCTTATTTATATATACATATCTCTACTGTTCTGATTTTCGAAGTGACTGAGGATACTAAAATCTTCATGGTTTTCTAGTCCTAATAGTTTGAAGAAAAATCTCTTTACTTTGTTAAAATCAGTTTGAAGATTAATCTCTTCACTGTATTGTTTTGGGTTGAAGGATTAAATACTTCACCATTTACTAAATCTGTTTGTTTCATATTGAAATGACTAACAGAGATGAACAAATTGAACCTACTGTGACTGTTACTGCTAACACAATTTCAAGGATGACGTGTCATAGTCATCCTACTGCACCAGCAACGACGATGCCACTAGCGGAAAAGCAGGAAAATTTTTCTGGATGTTCACTTTAAGAGATGGCAGCAAAAGATGTTCTTTTATCTAACCACTCTAAGTCTGCAAAGGTTCATTCAAGATGATGTTCCTGTCGTGCCAGAAGGAACCCCTCACAACGAGCGCTTCCTTGTTACTGAGGCTTGGAAGCACTCTAATTTCCTGTGAAAATATTACATTTTAAGAGGACAGGAAGATGGTATGTACAACTTTTATAGCGTCATGAAAATATCAAGAGAATTATGGAATGATCTTGAAAAGAAGTACAAGACTGAAGATACTGGATTAAAGAAGTTTGTGGCCGCCAAATTTCTGGATTTCAAATTGATTGATGGTAAATCTATCATAATGCAAGTCCAAGAATTTACAAGTTATTGTTCATGACCTCCTTGCTGAAGGTATAAAATGAGTTAATATTTTTATTCAAGATATTAATTATTGTACTAATTATAAATTTATGATTGAAGGTATGGTCATAAATGAAGCATTTCAAGTTGCAGCATTTATTGAAAAGCTGCCTCCGCTGTGGAAGGACTTAAAGAATTACTTGAAACATAGGCGCAAGGAGATGACACTTAAAGACCTTGTTATTTGGCTATTGATTGAAGAGGACAACAAGGCTGCTAATAATAAATCTTGTGGAAATTCAATCATAATGGGCGCAAATATTGTTGAGGAAGCTTTAACGAGTAAAAAAGAAAGAAGCCTTCTGGATCAATGAATTATCCAAGCAAGCAGAAGTTCAAAGGTAATTGTGACAACTCTAGAAAGGTTGGACACAAGGCTACTGAATGTCGTGCACCAAATAAGGACAAGAAGAAAAGACAAGCAAACATGATTGAGAAGAATAATGAAATAGACGACCTATGTGCCATATTTTCAGAATACAACCTTGTCGAAAATCCTAGAGAATGACGGATTGATTCATGAGCACTTGACATGTTTGT
This sequence comes from Nicotiana benthamiana, assembly GCA_034376525.1. Taxonomy (NCBI): domain Eukaryota; kingdom Viridiplantae; phylum Streptophyta; class Magnoliopsida; order Solanales; family Solanaceae; genus Nicotiana; species Nicotiana benthamiana. The sequence continues at coordinate 158,067,571 of CM067339.1, forward strand.
GCTAACAAGTAGTTGTTTACTTCTTATGTTTCCGCTGGACCCGGCGAGACAGTATTTATGGTAAACTCTGCTACTGCAAAAATTGAAAGAACAAGCAAGGTGGCTTTGAAGATGACTTCGGGAAAGATTGTGACTCTAAAAGATGTTCTTCGTGTTCCTGAAATGCGGAAGAATTTAGTCTCGATATCACTTCTAGTCAAGAATGGCTTTAAGTGTGTTTTTGTTTCCGACAAGTTTGTAATTAGTAAGAATGAGATGTGTGTAGGAAAATGTTACTTGACTGAGGGCCTTTTTAAGCTCAATGTAATTGCCATTGATATGAATAAAATTTCTGCTTCTTCTTACTTGCTTGAGTCAAATAATTAATGGCATAAATGTTTAGGCTACGTCAACTGCAAAACTTTGCAAAAAATGATTAATTTAAAAATATTACCTAAGTTTGAAAGCAATATCTCGAGAAGTCAAATATGTGTGGAATCAAAGTATGTTAAGCATCCTTATAAGTTAGTTGAAAGGAATTCAAATCCTTTAGACTTAGTTCACACGGATATTTGCGACATGAAGTCAATGCCATCTCGCGGTGAAAAAAGTATTTCATAACTTTTATTGACGACAGTACTAGATATTGCTATATTTACTTACTTAATAATAAAGATGAAGTAATAGACGCATTCAAACAATACAAAAATGAAGTTGAAACGCAATTAAACAAAAAGAATAAAATGATAAGAAGTGATAGAGGTGGGGAATATGAATCCCCTTTTGAAGAAATATGTTTGGAAAATAGCATTATTCACCAAACAACTGCCCCTTACTCACCACAATCTAATGAAATTGCAGAAAGAAAGAATAGAACATTAAAGGAGATGATGAACGTCTTTTTAATAAGTTTTGGTTAACCTCAAAACTTATGGGGGGGCTATACTTACAGCTAATCGAATATTGAATCGGGTTCCCCATAGCAAAACACAATTCATTCCATATGAAAAATGAAAAGGAAGGAAACCTAACTTAAAATATTTCAAATTGTGAGGGTGTTTGGCTAAAGTGCAAGTTCCTAAACCCAAAAGGGTAAAAATTAGACCAAAAACCATTGATTGCGTTTTCGTATGATATGCAACAAATAGTAAAGCATATCGGTTTTTTTGTTTATAAATCAAAAAACTCTGACATTCAAATTAATACAGTAATTAAATCGGATAATGCTGAATTTTTTGAGAATTTTTTATTAATATAAATAGAATGTGAGTGGTCTAATGAAATATCTAAGCGACCTCGAGAAGAAGCAAAGGAAAGTAAGTTTGATAAAGAAAATCCAAGACGTGGTAAACGTCAATGGATAGCTACTTCCTTTGGACTAGATTTTCTGGCATTCTTATTAGAAAATGAGACTCAAACGTTCAAAGAAGCAATGTTTTCCTCGGAAGCACAATAATGGAAAGAGGCAGTCAATAGTGAGATAGAATCCATATTAGGTAATCATACCTGGAAATTGGTTGATCTTCCTCCGGAAAATAAACCTTTGGGTTATAAATGGATTTTCAAAATGAAAATGAAAGCTGATGGCACTATTGACAAATATAAAAGCAAGATTAGTTGTTAAATGGTTTAGACAATGAGAAGGTCTTGATTACTTTGACACATACTTGCCGGTAACAAGGATTATATCTATCTGGGTGTTAATAGCGTTAGCCGACATGTACGGCCTTCAAATCCATCAAATGGATGTAAATGCGACCTTCTTAAATGGGAATTTAGAGGAAAAAACTATATGGAACAACCTGGAGGGTTTGTATCCCCCGGAAAAGAAAATAAGGTGTGTCGACTTGTCAATTCACTTTACGGACTAAAACAAGCACCAAAATAATGGCATGTAAAATTTGACCAAACAATGTTGTCAAATGGTTTCAAGATCAATGAGTGTGACAAATGTGTTTACATTAAGAATATTCCAATCAAATAGTTATTTTTTATTTATATGTGGATGATATGTTGATAATGAGTAACAATATTGTTGACATAAATGCTACTAAGAGCATGCTTACTAGTAAATTTGATATGAAAGACTTAGGAGTTGCAGATTTAATTTTAGGAATCAAGATCCTACAGAATCCTCAAGTCTAGCTTTGTATCAATCTCATTATATTAAAATGGTTCTTGAAATGTTCAAATATGTGGAATCTAAAGAAGCAAAAACGCCAATTGATTTAAACCATATTCTTGCAAAGAATAAAGATGAAAGCAAATCTCAATTGGAATATGCTCGAGTGTTTGGAAGTTTGATGTACATTATGAATTGTACGCGACATGATATAGCTTGTGCAATAAGCAAGTTTAGTCGATACACAAGTAATCCCAACCAAGCTCATTGGATAGCAATAAAACGAGTCTTGGGATATTTGAAATATACTCAAGACTATGCAGTGCATTACTATAATTATCCCGCAGTTATTGAAGGATATAGTGATACAAATTAGATCACCAGATCAATGGAAACAAAATCTACAAGTGGATACATTTTTACTATTAGTGGAGGAGCAGTGTCGTGGAAGTCGTCCAAACAAACATGCATCGCTCGCTCTATAATGGAAAATGAGTTTATAACTTTAGACAAGGCGGGTAAAGAAGCTGAATGGCTCCAGAATTTCTTTGAAGACATTCCTTTTTGGCCCAAACCTTTGGCACCTATATGCATACATTGCGATAGTCAAGCATCAATAGGAAGGGCTGGGAGCGCTATATATAACGGAAGATCTCGTCATATTCGACGAAGACATAATACCATTAGACAACTACTCTCTAGTGGAATTATCACTATTGATTATGCAAGATCATAGGATAATGTGGCGGATCCGCTTACAAAAGGCCTAACAAGAGAGGGAGTTGGAAAGTCATCAAAGAGAATGGGTACCTAAAAGACTGGAGATCCGAAGATCTAGGTTCAAGGAGATTAAACAAAGTCATTAGTGAAGGTTCAACATTGTCAAATAAAATTTTGGTCCATTCTCATGATGCAGACAATGTTCAGTACCAAGGATAAAGCTTTAGGACTTTTTAATGATTTTTAAGTTTGATATAAGGTATATCAAATAGTGTATCAACGGGATAACACGTTTAGGAATCACATATATAAGTGTGAAGTGTAAGCCGCTTCAAGAAAAATATTGTAGGACCAATTCTCTATGCACTTATGAAATCATGCAGTGTTCATGGCTAAAACGAACACAACACTGAGAACCAAAAGACGGATAATGATTAATTGTGTGACATGTGTTGTCTAGGTATCCATTAAAGCTCGGCGGTTTAAAGATGCCAAATATACCGATTGACTGAGTATATCCGATATATGCTCACTGTGGAAAGTTCAAAGTGAAACCTTCTTATTCCGATGCAATTAGTTCTTAGTTGCGAATCATACAATATATTTCCATACATATTCATCATTCCCCATTCATGTAGAGGATTGTTCGGGTTGAAGTGGTAGTGTGAATGAGAAATGAGGAAAGATGGTGAAAAGGCAACTTTGGCTTGTGCACTCTGTCCCCCATTGTCAAAAACAAAATATTGGGTTTAAATATAGAAGCACTTTCTTAAGCTCTTAAAAGGAGCTAAGAGGAAGGGGCCTCGTGCCGCTGCCGTCCTCGCTCGGCTCGGCTTCGGTCAATTGATATATTGACTTAATTTTTTGGACCGATAAAATAAAATAAATTAATTAAATATTAATATTTCGAATGACCGCTATTTGTAACGTTAAATTAATTAAATTTCGTCTTTAATTTTCCCGTGTTAATTAAACAACCACCAAGAGAGGTTGTTTCACGAATAACCACCAAAGAGAGGCTGTATTTCACGAATAGCCACTCGAAGTGTGAACAACCACTTTCACACCCTTTCAATCCAGAATTCGTTGGCTATAAATAAGCAGCCATTCCTTTAGAATTTTCATCCTGAAATCTTCTGCTTCATCTCCTTCTTCTTTCTGCATCATTACTTTCAAATAAAGTAAGTCAGAGTCGTGCGATTTCCACCATTATTTTGAGTTCGATAATAACTTAGTATTTTGAAGTGCCGCTACCGCTAAGTTGGAAACTCCTTACTATCCTAGAAAGAATTTATGCGTTAACCTTGAGCAACTGGATTAGATTTTTTACAGACACAAAAAATTTGTGAGCTGGAAACATAATTTTGTCATTTCTGTTTATTTATTTTTTCTGTTTTTAGTCACTGAAAAATTTCAGATTGATTAATAGAACTTTCCTATTCTAAGAATCTATTACTCCAACTTTTTGTGGGTGCAGCTTTTGCATACACCCTCGCGCCAAAAGAAGATAAAAGATTCAATAGAAAAACATAAAGGGAAAAAAAGAAGCATAGTGGTCCTAGATCTATAAAATTGGTCATTTTGTGTGTTTGACAAATGCCCATATATGAATATACTCGGCGAATGGATGCATGTGATCAAGAGTTTAGCAACGTGCCATGAGTATAACCAAATAGATTTTAATCATGATTAAGGAAGAATCAAATCTATCTTAATTAATTAAAGTTGTGGTCAATTAAGCTAACACATCAGTGAGTTTTTCTTAAAAGAAGCCTTAAATTTACGTATAGAATCTGCCAATGGGTAGCCATGTGCTCGTTGAGTTACTCTACTATTTCTTTTGTTTCTGCAACTATGTACCAGTAGTGAGTTGTAAATGTGAACACTCTAAATATTTAATTATAAGTACTGTATGAAATCATATTAATTAGATGGAGTCTTGTAAACAAGTTAACTCATCAATTAATTTGCATTGCTCAGCAATGACTAAGACTGAGGAATAATTAGTTCCATCTATAAATTTTATAACTACTTCGGTAGTACCCTAATGATCTTGAATCTTAGAAAGATAATTAACAAATCCTCCTTTGTCTAGCATTGAAAATTTAGGCAGAGAGAATCCATTCTTGTCTAGTGTCTTACCATTGTCCCCCAATCCCCTCCCTCCTAGGCCAAACCACCCCTCCCCTTCCATAATGCACTTTCTCCTCTCTTTTGGAATAAGGTTGGAGTTGTAACATCAAAATTACTGAAGATTGAACATGCACAAAAAAAAAAAAAAAAAACCTCTCAACAAATTCTAAAATAATTATTGGATGATGTTTACATGTAACATGTATAAAAAAATTGTTCTAATCCTATTCATGCCGTATACTTTGTAACGAAAAGAATCCAATTAAACCTCTTTTAAACCATATAATTTAATTACATCCCCGTTGGAGGTAGATGTATATCCAAGTTGAGGGATATGAGTTCAAGTTGAGGGATATGAGTTCGCGTGAACTTTCTTCTCCCTAAACCACCTAAACTATGTATACTAATATTGTATTTCTTTAAAATACTTAAATATACGTGCGTGAACCTACATTCAAAGACTATGATGCAACTATTATTAGGTATATCTTTATAAGTAAAATATGTCAGTATATTCATCTTCTTGAAATTATGAATCCGATTCTGGTAAAAGGGAGGGGATATAAGTGTTTGGGAGTATTTTCCGTGAAATTTATGGATTCCATGCGAGAAGGGAAGATAATTAAGAGCACAAAAGGGCAAGTGATAAAAATGAAGGGGAAAAGATAATTTCCATATAAAATGAGATTAGAAAAGCATGTGGTGGGTCAAAGTTAATCACAAGGGAAAGGACCATACTTTATCACCGAGTTAGCATACGTCCACAAGCAACCGTTATATTCCCTCTAAGAAGAATATTCTAAATAAATCATAACCCTATGCTTTGAATGCTTCTCTACTTTGGCAAAAGTATGACGAAAATCGTTGACTATCTCGGGGGTCAAATACCACCCACCACTTGGCATAAGTGATTCAAGTAACCTAAAATATAATGCAAATAACTTAGCTATAAAATGTTAAATCACCACAAAAAATTGTAATTAGCTAAGAAGTTTGTTGTTAATATGTCGTTATAGCTAAAAGAAATTCTTGATAATTTATTATTAATAGTCTCTAATTTAAATTTTCGTAGTAATTAACTATCAACCTATATAAGTTGAATCTATCAATTATTCTCTCTGTCCTAATTTATATAATGTATTTTAAATTTCGAGAGTTCATTGAGTTTTTTTACCATATTTTATTTATTCTTTAATATTTTAAGTTATTAATTATTATAACTCATAGTATCTTTATTATTATTATTATTTAAAGTTAAAAAAAACTTATGTCTAATTTTGGGATCAAAATTAAGAAATTTGTCTATCAAAATCCAAAAAGCGTCACACAAATTGAGAGGAAGGCCACTCTTCAAGTTCCTACGAGCATTTAACTTGAAGTGTGGATCACATAGTATATATTTTCTGCGTAGAGTTTCTAAACTGTAATTATAGTGAAACAGTCAGCATCATGTGTGTGTGTGTCTTTAGATACAAAGACCTTGTCAAGTGCTATATTAGGATTATAAAGAAAACGAGAGAATTGGGTGCCTTAAAACGCGGAGGAATAAACAATACTACGAAATAATTTTCCACAAAACAAAATTGTACATTAACAAACTTATTACTACTATTAGTGTCTGTCTTGTATGTCCCTGAAAACATAGGGTCTTCAAGCGGTCAAAGGTCGTTTTTAGCATTGGAAATTTTAATTACGTATCCATAATAGTCAACATGCAAATTAATGGTAGTGGAATTATCCTGACCTCAATATTTTATTATTATTCTAGATATATATGTTGACTGAGATTTGGTGTTATCAAAATTTGACCAATTACTGAACTTGGACCACACCTATTAACTGTCAAAATCTATTTATATTTTACACATATCTAAAATGTTTGATTTGATTGAATCCGCAACAGACATGATATTACCATATACCAAAAATAAAGTAATGCATGGTGACTGATTACAAACACAAGTCTAGATCAATGTTTTGTTTGGTGTGTATAGTGGAGAGATGGCCGATGGGAGATGTGATCTCCTGCTCCATGATCCTGGAAGATTACACAAGTACAAGCTCAATGATTATAAACAAGAAAAAGTTAAAAGATTTAAGAAATAAAATTATTGATTCGATTGACAAGTCATTTTTAAGGTACAAAAGTAGTGGTTCCTAGTTAATTAATAATAATGGGGCCGATTTTCATTTAACATGACTTGAGAGGACTAAGAGGTCGTTTGGCAGAAATTATACAAAATTGTTGAATAAGGTGTATTACTAATTATGTTGACGTTAATTATGCTAAGGTGATTTCTTATCCTTATTTGATTTGTTATATTAAAATATTGTATATTTAGATTTTTATAAAAGTACCCTCTACATTTTAAATTTTGAGTAACAATTATATCTTTAACTATGTTTATGCAAGCATTAAAAATTATTACTAATACTATAATTTAGTGTATATTAGTTATACCAAATATAAATATATAATTAATATAAATATTAATTATACAAAAATAATATAAAATATTAATTTTATATATTACTAATTTCTTGTTCGATAATAACTCCTGCCAAACGACCCCTAAACCAACACTCCACGTTAAAGAGAAGAAAACATAAGGGAGTGAGCAAAAAAGCTGAGTGTCAGTATGGCGTGCATAACATAGCAAATTGGTTGTCTTAATCACTAGAAACTGAAAAAAGAATAGACTCCCACTTTGCCCTGAAAAATCAGAGTGAAAATACAGGAAAAATAAACTTTAGTAAAAGAAGCAACAAGAATAGGAAAACGGGTAATTAAACCAAAAAAAATACTCTCAAATATGCTGATTTTTTTATTTTGTCCTTGATAAGAATAGTAAATTGAAAATTCTGATACCAAAAAGTTGTTTGTGCTTATTCTAGCAAAACTGGTAAGCACATACTAGCAAATCTTTGCTTTTTGGGCTATTTTGTTCTGCATTTCTTGTACTTCTTTTTCCTCAGCTACTGGAAACAGTATTACTACAACTCATTTTCTTGATGCTCCTCACGTTATTATGGTGCCTTTATTTCTGCTTTGTTGGTTTGTGTGTTTCTTTATTTTCTCTCACATTTTTGCATGTTGGGTTTTGATTTTTTCGTTTAAACTTCTGTAAAAAGTAGTTCTTAAACAAGTTTTAGGATGATATTTTTGTACGTATTTTTCCTTTTGCTTTGATATTAGTCTATTTGAAGTAAATTTCTTGTGTTTCTACATATGGGGTTTCATGTAAATCGCAAGTCTTGGGTCTTGTTGGGGTGTTTACAAAGAGAGTGGCTTTTGGGTGGTGTCTTTCAAATCCATAGTTAAACATAATGAGAGTTATTTGATTTTTTTACATTTTTTTACTGGCTAGATTTCTGCTCTCTGAGATGATTCTTTTTGCTTCCACAGATATTATTCGTAGTTGATGTTTGATATTGTCTTTGAATAATATATTTTAATCTATGCCTCTATTTATTCTTGTGATCTTCTCATTAATTTTATGTTCTTTTTCAGCTTTGCAAAACTATAAAAGATAGATGATTGTTGTCTCCTGTTTAGGTGGTTCCTTCAACTGATACCGAGATGCTGTTTTCCGTTGCAGGTTCTTCAAATCACCCAATTTTCAATTAAAATAACAATAATATTTTACATTTTACTGGATTTACATGTGATTTCTGGTTGAAACTTTGGATCTTTTAAAGAACCCATTTTTTAGTTTCTCTCTTCTGTGTGACCTCAACCTCAAAGCCTTTAACTATATATATATATTATATTAAAAAAGAAACCATTTTATGGAAGAAACAGGGAAAGAGTAAAGTGAGTGTGTGTAAGTGTGAGAGAGAGAGAAAGAGTAAAGTAGTATTAAAGAAAGAGTGAGAAAGATGGATGCTAGTGTGTGTGTGTGCGTGAATAATTTAGTGAAGAGAGTCAGTTGTTTATGTCTCCTGGGGTGAAAGGAGGCTCCGGGGTCAGTGGGCTTTGCCGCCGACCAAGGAAACAATCTCTTAACTTATGCCCATTTAAGTGAACTTTAAATTAAACAAACTACACTTAACCATTTTCTTCTTCTTTCTCTTTCTCCTAAGTTATCTCCTCCTGCTTTTGTTTACCTTCAAGATTAGGTCATACTAAGCAAATACTATATCTTTGAGATCCAATTTAACCCTTCCTCTCTCTCTCTTGAAGTTGAGGAAGTTGGTTATATTCAGTAATTTGGTCCCCACACCTGGATTCTTTCATTTTTACCATTTTTGGAGTCCTTATTGTCCTTGGTTTCAGGTTATGTTTGAGCATTGGGAATATCAGGTTATGAACACAGGGTACTGTTTGATTTTTTTACAGTGAATAGTTGAGTCATAAGGAAGTATAATTTCTCAAGTGTGAACAACAAGAAGCAGAGATCCCTTGAGTTGCCAAGATGAAGTTCATGAAACTTGGATCCAAGCCTGATACCTTTCAGTCAGATGGGAACAATATCAGGTCAGATCTTTTGCTAGCTTTTTATTTTAAATTTTTGGATAAAAAAATTCTCTTTCCTTGATGAAATGGTCCTTCATAGCTGTTTTGATTTGCAGAATTGTAACTGATCTTTTCACGTTGATATAAAAATTAAGTAGTATTTCCCATTTTTGGTGTATCTGGTGTCACTTGTCAATACATTGTCATCCATTTACTTGTGGTATGTCCTGTATTAGTGTATTGATTTGTTTTAGGGGGTTGGGGGTTGGGAGTAGTTATATGTGCTTTTAGAAATTGGTTTGAGGGATAATATTAATTGGTTTCTTCTTATCCCTAATCCATCTTTTCCTAAAAACTATTCTATGACTTTGTTTTATATTACTGTTTAATTTCCATTTTTGATATTACTTAGGGCAGTAGGAGAAGTCAAACCCTGGATAGAATTTTGGGAAATTTATCGCTATGCGTTTGTATGCTAACAGAATGGTGTTTTCTAGAGATTGACCTTCTGTTGTGAATCTTTCACCTAACAAAAGATGGTCAAATGAAAGGTTGTTCCCAAGGAAAATAAGGTTTTTCAGCCATCTGGAGTTTCCAGTTCAACATTGCATGCCATATTTTGCATTAAATATTTCTCTTCTTGGTCTCAGCTATTGATTTCAAAAGCATTATACCTTGTTCCCCGAATAGAGAATCACCAAGGTGGATGTCAGTAATAGTTGAATCGGGAGTTGGCTGTGCCAAATTTCATAATGCAAGTTCTATTAGATCCAAAAATAAAATATTACAATAAAAATTCATAGTCCAAGTTCTTTGTGTCAGTAGTCGGTATAAGCATTACCATAGGTGTGGTAATATTAGCACAAATATATATTAAGAGTAGTAATAACTATTTCTAAGAGTAAAGGATTTGTTCACTTTATGATAGGGACAGATAAAACTATGTATGTGGCTCTTTTTCATTTTTCGCTCTGGTTTTTGGAAGCTGAATTATGTCAACAAGTTTAAGCCTAATCAGTTCTGGTCTGATGACCCATACATGAATGATGCAACCTCGCTTACTTCATTTTATGTCTTGGGCTGACGGATGAGGGTCATCAAATCTTATTTCTGCCAAAGAACTAAGCGGAAATATGGACCTTCTAGTGAGTTTCGAAAGAGAATTAGTGTTCTTTTACTTGGATGAGTTAGAGTAACAGTATGGAAGCGAAAGGCTGGATGAAGTGGATTTCTTTTTTTTTTTTTGAATCACTGTAATTCAACTTGCAGGAACCACAGCATCGCAGCTTGAGTACAATCATTAAGTCTTTCTCAGTTTCTCTGTTCTCAATATGTTAGTATTGGAATTTCTGTATAGATATGGTCAACAACAACAACAACAACTACCCATTATAGTCCCACAAGGTGGGGTCCGGGGAGGGTAATATGTAGACGGGCCTTACCCCTACCCGAAAGGGCAGAGAGGCTGTTTCCAATCGACCCTCGGCTCAGTGAAGGCAAGAAAAAACAAAAACAAAAATAAAAACAAAAGAGCATTAGTAACTCCTGCAAAAATAGCGTAAATAATTATCTAAACATAAGAACCATAAATAAAATAGCATATAATAATATGAGACAGTAACTACCATAAATAACTACCATAAGGGAGACGCAATCCAACATATAGATATGGTCATAGCCCTTAATTACCTTAACAATGTTATTGTTTTAGACTCGTTTCGATTGTACTGACATAATTTTGATACAGATATGTTGCTTCAGAGTTGGCATCTGACATCACGGTTAATGTCGTAGATGTAAAGTTTTACTTGCACAAGGTACAATAATTTAACAAGTACAGTATTCTCCTTGTTTCAAACTTTATTTTAGAAAAGTTATGCCTGCTGGACTTGAGAAAATAAATTATTAAGCATGCATTAATCTTGTTTGGCTTTTCTTTTTTCTTCCCTTTTTGATGTATCTTCTAGGGTCAGGGAGTGTAAATACATGGAATGATGGTACAATCCCTTCTTGAAGGAGTAAAAGGGATCCTTTTCTCCTGAAGTTGGGAGGTCCAAATCTAGTAAACCTTCTGGTTACTAGTTCATTTATCCTCCACCCACATTCTAATTGAGATGAATATGTTTGTCTGTGCATGAGCCCTCGATTGTAAAAGTCACCTTCAAAAACTTGTTGGTACTTGTGATCTACTCGGACTGATAAGTATCGCAGTAGCAGTTGTTCAGCATTCCAATAAGCGGAGTTGTATTGTATGAATAAATTTATGATGCTAATCTTCTTGAAACAATTGTTTAAACTACTTTCATCTTTGAAGTATCCTAAGCAATGGAAATGTCTTATTTTACCTCCTTGACTTTTTGAGTTGGCCATAATTGAACTCTGAGTACTCATTATTTGCTGAAAATGGCTATGCAGTTTCCTCTTCTGTCCAAGAGTACCTCTTTGCAAAAGCTGGTTGCTAATGCAAGTGAAGAAAATTGTGATGAAGTTCACATTCATGACATTCCTGGAGGACCTACTGCCTTTGAAATATGTGCCAAGTTTTGTTACGGCATGACTGTTACACTGAATGCTTATAATGTCATTGCAGCAAGGTGTGCTGCTGAGTATCTGGGTATGCATGAAGCTATTGAGAAAGGAAACCTTATTTACAAGATTGATGTTTTCCTGAACTCTAGCATTTTCCGGAGCTGGAAAGATTCAATAATAGTTCTTCAAACTACTAAGTCTCAGTCACGTTTGTTTGAAGAACTGAAGTTGATCAGCCACTGCATTGATGCTATAGCATCCAAGGCTTCCATAGATGTTAACAGAGTGGATTGGTCCTATACGTATAACCGGAAAAAGCTTCCAGAAGAAAACGGAGATGATCCTAACTTAAACAGTATTAGAAGCCGCATGGTGCCAAAAGATTGGTGGGTTGAGGACTTAAGTGAGCTTGAAGTAGATTTATATAAGCGGGTAGTTGTCACCATAAAAAACAAGGGTATTGTTTCTTCTGAAGTAATTGGAGAAGCTGTGAAAGCTTATGCTTATAGAAGGTTTCCAGGCTTTAATAAAGGTGTCTTCCAGTTCAATGATGTCTCCAAATGTCGGGCAATATTGGATACGATTGTATGGCTATTGCCCTCTGAGAAAGGCTGTGTCTCTTGTAGTTTCTTGTTAAAACTGCTGAGAGCATCAATTTCACTTGATTCTGGAGAAATGGCAAAGGCAGAACTAGTTAAAAGAATAGGGCAGCAATTGGAGGAGGCTTCTGTAAATGATCTTTTGATTAGAGCGGCAGATGGGGAAGGAACCATGTATGATGTCCATGTCGTCCAGAAAATACTAGAAGTATTTATGATGCGAGATAAGGATTCTGAACCTCAGCTAGAAGATGGAGATGAAATTCAGGAGATCCGAAAGCCTGGGATTTTATCGGAAGCTTCAAAACTGATGGTGGCAAAGCTAGTAGATGGATACCTTACTGAAATTGCGAAAGATCCTAATCTCCCTTTGTCAGCATTTGTCGGTCTAGCAGAGATCGTATCCAATTTTCCTCGACCTGGTCATGATGGTATCTATCGCGCAATTGATATGTACCTCAAGGTGAGCGTCTCTTGAATTCTGCATAAAGTTGCATAGTTGAAATAAATCTCTTGAATTCTGAATACAGTTGCCTAGATAACTAGCTGATATCTTTCCTGCCACTCGTGATTAGAATTTTAACACTACAACAACAACAACCTAGTATAATCTCACTAGTGAAGTCTGGGGAGGGTAGTGTGTACGTAGACCTTACCCCTAGCCGAGGGTAGAGGCTGTTTCCAATAGACCCTCGGCATCCTTCTCTCGAAGAACTCTCCATCTTACTCTTGGGGAGATTCGAACTCACAACCTCTTGGTTGGAAGTGGAGGGTGCTTACCATCAGAACAAACCACCTTGTCTGGATGGGAAAAGAACGTCTGCGTCTATGATATCTCAAAATACATAATTTATGCAAATACATTAGTTCTTAGGCTTGGAGCTATGTTCGTATATACAGAGTTGGTGCTTTTAGGATGTTTAGTTTAGTCGTTTTCTTATGGAAAGAACCACACGTATCAAAACTGCAGCAAATTAAATGCAGTGCATACAAACAGATGGTATTGGGGGTAAAAGTGATGCAACTCTTATTAATGAATGCTTTGTATGTATTTATTGAACTTTGTTGTTGGTGTAGGAGCACCCTGGAATCAGCAAGAGTGAGAGGAAGAGAATTTGTAAGCTGATGGACTGCAAGAAGCTCTCCGTGGATGCTTGTATGCATGCTGTGCAAAACGAGAGGCTTCCTCTTCGTGTTGTTGTACAAGTGCTCTTTTTCGAGCAAGTCAGGGCTAATGCCTCGTCTGGGAGCAGTACTCCGGATCTGCCCAAAGCAATTAGGGACCTTAACAATGCTTCATATGGAAGTTCAAGATCTGCAACAACTAATACAGAAGAAGATTGGGATGCTGCAGCCTCTGCAGAAGAACTCAGAGTCTTGAGAGGAGAGCTTGCAGCCTTAAGAATGGGAAATGGAGGAATAAACGAGAAAGTTAATGGCGACGCCAAGAGCCATGCAGACAGGGCTGCCATGAGTAGAATGAAAGGTTTGCTCATGTCGAAGAGGATCTTTTCAAAAATCTGGTTGAACAAAGGAGGACAAGGGGAGAATAGTGGCTCAGATTCGTCCGAGAGTCTTGGATCTGCTAACATGGAAGAAGCTAAGTCTACACCTTCAAGAAAAGGAAGGCAATCAGTTTCTTAGTTCTAACAACTTAAGGAATGTACTCTTGGTGGCCTTTTTTTGATGGGTTTTTCTTAATTGATATTGGCATGTCAAAAAGACTAGTCATCTTTCTCTGAAGTCTCTAGAAGAAAATGAAGGATATAGTTTGATAAAAGAGTTTGTAGGAGGAAATGAAGCCTCTTATGGGCAGACAAACATAAGTTTATTGTATAGATGTTCTAAGATTTAGTTGTCCATGCGAAAAATTAGGTGGTTCTTTAATTTTAGAACTCTTAAGGTATGCTAGTATCATAAGAAATGTTACTGTGAATTTAATTAGGCTGATGCAGTGTGAGTACTCAAATGTGTAGCTTTTTGCACACTGTCTTCCTCCACAAAGAAATGATGAATGGTAAAGGTAAGTTTATTTTTTAACACTGTACAATGCAAGTTGCTATTAGTTCTGTTTTTTTTCTTTTTTGGGTTTTAATCATTCTGTATCTTGTATTTACTTATTTGACTAATTTAGACTGGTAGGGAACAGTAAGGGAAAACATTACTTATTTCTCTCTAAATTACACTACTGCTGCTTCAACAGTATAGCCCTTATATGCCCTTCGAGTTTTCATAGTCAGCAACTAAACTCTTCATCAAGCTACACGATTGAATTGTCTGACAATTTATTGCAACTCATGAAAATCATCTGATATTCATTTTTTATTAAAAAGAAATAATCAAGGGTTTGAATCTCCAATTGGCTTATAAGCTAAGCTGTTAAAACACACACCAGCTTCTTTGGGCCAGCATCTGGGCCTAAGACTGGATTTTTTTCTATATATATCATATATTAAATTATCAAAAATATGCATAGTTTGTATATTACTGGTCCAGTCCATACTTTAATTACAATTTATATACCAATCTTTAATTAGGCAGATTTTGGCATTTATATTGCGCTTAAAGTCAGCCACAAAATCTTGGCTTGATTTATTCCATATTAAAATCCCAGTTTGAAACGGAAAATAAATATCTAAAGCTGCGTAATTGTCTCTTCTACTACAATTTGAAGAATTACGTAGAGCTTCATACAAATTGGCGATCGTTCTGCTTCAAATTACGCAGAGCTACTCTTCTACATACAGCTTCAATCAGTAATTCACGCAGTGCTGCAAATTGTTGATCGTTCTCTGTTGTTCATCTTTTTTATGTTCTTCATCTTTTTTCCATAACTACACGAAATCATGTCAAAAATCCCAATCATGTTAAAATTTAATGGGAATTGGGATAACTATGGCAGATTTAGAGATTTTGAGGTTGATACAATTGTGGTAGATGACAATGCAAGCTACAGAATTCTTATTTCTACAATTGTAGAATAATTATCGATTGATACATCAGATAAAATTGTAGAAATCAAATACATGGTGAGCGATACTTGTCCTCCAATGGAGATTAGGAATGATATGGGTGTTCATGTTTATATGGAGACCAAAAAGGAGAATAAAAACTTAGGTTTGTATCCTTTATGTATAAGTGTAAGAGATTTCAATATGGAAGTAGCAATTACCAACGAGAACACAAGCACAGGTTTGTGTAATTCGATATTACAGAGTTATAGGTTTTGTGTGTTATTTACAATGTTACTACAATTATATAGAATTAACTACAAAAACAATGTAGTGAAGATTGTAGAGCAGTGCTGTTTTCAAAACTATCTACATAGTTAATACATTGTATGTTGTTGCAGGTTCGTCTGGATGCCTCAGTTACTTGATATTCCATCCTCTACAGATATAGAGGAATATCACTGTGAAACAATAACAGAATCTACGCAAACATATATTGATAAAGGACAAGTGTATCACGACAAGCAAACTATAGTTGCTGCAATGAAGAAATTTTCTGTGATGCATAAGTTCCAGTTCAGAGTAAAAAGATCTAGTCATAGAAGGTATGGATTTTTACTGAATATATATGGTCTTTACAAATTATAGTTATAATGTAGTACGATTGTAGTTAAATAGTATTTTATAAGGATTTGTGTGAAAACCGTCATTTTGTTGCATCTACATTTATATTATGTAATTAATATTGTATTTTTTTTGTAGCTACTGGCTTGTATGCGTTGATGAAAACTGTAAATGGCACTTCAAAGCAACGTCTATTAATAATTCCGCATTGTTCAAGACAAGGAGTTTCATCTGACAACACACATGCTCCTTAAGGACGAAACCTTCATACAACGCAAACGTACTGCAGTTGTAGTTGGTAGCATGGTCGTTCCAAAGTATTATGATCCTAAGACTGTGTACACCCCAAAGGAAATACAAACTGACATGTTATCCGAACATGGACTGAACCTAAGCTACATGCAAGCATGGCGAGCAAAGGAAAAGGCTTTACAGTTTTTGAGAGGGAATCCGGCTGACTCCTACAACAAATTAACCAAATATTTTTATATTCTTAAGAAGACTTATCCTGGTTCTGTTGTTAAATTGAAGAAGGCAGCAGATGAATGCTTCTTATACGTATTTGTTACTCTTTGTACATCAATTAGTGGTTGGCAACATTGTAGGCCAGTAGTAGTTGTTGATGGAACATTTTTAAAGTCAGCATAATTATGCTGACAACAAGCACCATGGATGCAGCAGGTAAAAATTGTAAAAATTTTGTAGTTATTTTGTAGCAATTATATAAAATGTAGTTAAATTGTAGTAAGTTTGTAGTTATTTTGTAGTTATTATATAAAATGTAGATAAATTGACTATAGTCTGAATATAGATTGTAGTTATTATTTAATAATATTTTTATATGTATTTTCAAAGTTTCCAATTAATAGTTTATGAACTAATAATGTAGGTACAATATTGCCCCTGGCATATGCTGTGGTTGATTTTGAAAACGATGCATCTTGGCATTGGTTCTTTGAGCAATTCAAGCAGACATATGGTGAGAGACCTTCAATGTGTGTAGTTTCAGATAGGAATGAGAGTATACTGAAGGCAGCATCAATTGTCTATCCTAGCATGCCACACTACTCTTGCATGTGGCATATTTGGACAAATATAAGGTCCAAATTAAAGAAGGGACATCTACAATTACATGAATTGTACTTTGCTACAACACGATCATACACGGTGTATGAATTTAATGAAAGAATGTCGGATATTGAAGAGGTAGACCCGCGTGTAAAATCCTACATATATGATATTGGCTATAATAGATTGTCAAGAGCACATGCAACAGTGAATAGAACTTTTACTATGACATCGAACATTGCCGAGTCGTTGAATGCTGTAACAAAAGAGGCAAGAGAGCTGCAAATATTTGACCTATTAGAGTATATGATGACACTTGTTGAACGTTGGACTAAAGAGAAGTTATTGAAGGCAAAGTATACTTTCACATACCTTGGGCACAAAACAACAAAGAATTGGATGACAACAGAATATTATCTTACAAGCTTAGGGTAAGATCTGTCTATTTGGTGCAGAAAAATAAATTAACCAATACACAGTGTTTCCAGATTGTAGATAACTTGTAGGGAAATTGTATATAATTTTAGGCAAATTGTAGTCAATTTGTAGTCAATTTGTGGGCAAATTGTAGGTTGTAGTCATATAATATTTTTTATGTTTTTTCTGCAATTGTAGGTGAGGGCTTCAAAAGATCACATACATACTGTGTTAGATGGTGTGAAGAGGTATATTGTATGTCTAGAAAACAAGAAATGTAGTTATGGACAATTCCAACTTGAAGAACTTCCATGTGCGCATGCGTTGGCAGCAATAAGGCACATGAATGAAAAATATGAAGACTATTGCTCGCAGTATTACACAAGGAAGAGCCTTGTGCGTACCTATGAAATACCAGTAATCCTCTTCCTGATGAAAGCAAATGGAATGTGCCACAACATATTTTGGATGAGGTAGTAAAGCCACCGGCGGGAGAAAAAGGCAGCCAGGGAGAACTCAAAAGGAAAGATATAAAACATATGATGAAATAAGTCAAAGAAGTACTATATGTCATTCGGAAATTGTGGAGGTGAAGGCCATAACAAAAGAAGTTGCAAGAATCCACCCAAAAAGAAATGAATATCAAGTAGCTAGAATACTAATTCAATATAAGTGTTAGTGAGTTCAAGTTAGCAGATTTTTGGTGTAATCGTTTATTATGAAGTATGCTACAATTTGTGTATTGGCGCTTGACATGATTTTATATAATATGTCTAGCATCTAAATTTGTCTTTTATATAGTTTAGCTAAACTTTAATATTTACCATCTAAGGTAGCCTTTTTATGATTTATTGTATTATCTTATATTTACATAGTTTAGCAAAACTTTAATATTTATTATAAAGTGATGTTAATGTAAAGTGATCCCAGATTGTATGTAAAATGTAGGGTAAATGTAGTTAAATTATATTCTATGTTGTAATTTGTAGATAAATTATGGACAATTTATTTCTATGGTTTGAGTATTTACTTCATATATTTGTTGTATAATTTTAATTCAGCTGACAGTTATATACAGATATTACATAGTACTTAGAAGGTATTCCATAAAAATTATGTGAAGATTAATTATAGAAAATTGTATTATAACAAAACAGAGTAATCATGTCTAATATAATGAAGATACAATGCTGTAAAAATAGAAATGGAATATTTTCTATAGTGTATTCTCCGTCAACTGCAAAATGGCTTCAACTAAACTAGGAACACAAGAATCTATTTCTTCTTTCTCTGTACTCTAGTCTTCTCATTTTTAGCAGGAGCACCCTTCCTCAATGCTAGTCTGCCTGTTACCTCACTTTCACTGATTGACCCATCTTCTTGCTTCTTTGTAGCATAGTCCCATAGGAGAGCTCCATAGCGTCTACGGTATTGGTCGATATCTGAAAGGTCTTCTGAAGGGATTGACAAATCTCCAACGCTAACATACTCCGCAAAAGCAGCCACAAATACACCACAACCGCTGCATAAATTAAAAATATTTAATTATTTAACAAATGATTATAAAAAATAATTAAATATCTAGAAAGTGAGAATAATTTCTTTTACAATGACCCTTCCTTTTGCTGTGGAATCTCCGCAACAATCCACTGTATGGTGAGAGGCTCGGTAACTGGTTTCTCAATGTATGCCTTTGTTGTCTTGAAGTCAATGTCTTTATGTTTCCCATAGAAACCAGTGCAAGACAAATACAGAGAGATAATGATTGAAAAATTATCAACTAATGATTCAACAACATTATGATGGTGTGAATACACTATGGAATCATACACATAAAGTTGCATGTCCGCTATGTCGAAAACGAGCAACAACCAATGGAAATTCTCTATAATGTTCACAGGCATGATGACATAGTCAACTAGATCCCAGGAAACATTAGCAAGAAGTCTATACCCAAGAATATATTCTGCAACAACATCATTGGTTTTAACAATCGAATACTTTTGCTCTGGTAGAAAAGTTATGAACTTGTCATATATTTGTTCAATCTTGGTCCAGAACAAGCAATCTATTGTTGTGAACTTAGTGTTGTTGTTGGGGCCATATTTATCTCTTTTTCTCAGGTAATACATAATAACATCAATGTGCTGCAAAATAAAATATAATCCACTATAAACTACAGTGTTACCACTTATATATATAGAAAAGCTACACTTTAAACTACAAATGGAGCATTCATAATAATATCCAAATTCACACTGCAGTTACTTTTATAAGTAAGGATTTAACTACAAATTAACGACAAATTAACTACAGTAAACTACATTGATGATATACAGACATTCCAGTTCTGTCCAAAATAACAAAAATACAATTTGTACATACAAATCATCGTCAAATATGAGACATAAGGTCCAACAACAACACAATTACACTATAAATAATAAGAAACAACATTTATATGAAATGTCTACATTATCAATACAATACATAGTAAACAACATGGTCACATATATCTCATGTCTATAATATAACTACAATTACACAAAACAACTGCGAACAAAACATATATTATGACTTTATTCTTTATACTTACGGTGTTATTGATGACTTTTCCGGGATGAGCAAGGGAATAAAACAAGTCGTTCTTATCCACCTTTTCAAAATCAAGGTCTAACCAAAGCTTGATTTGGTTATCCTTTTTGGAAAAGTATTCCTTCCTCCTGTAACAACAAATAAATATCAAATCATATCGTTAAAAAGATAGAATTAATTACATATTTAAACTTTAAAAATGTTAAAGTGTCAAATTAAGCATTCACACATCTTAGATACTTTGTCACTACGGTGGTATAACCACTTGGTGAACCTATCTATAAAATCAGCATCTACATTTTCACCTATAACAGTTGTGAAAGGGTGCTTGAGGTAGAAAAATATAGGTCCAACAGAGTTGCTGCCTCTAGAACTATATAGAGGTGTGAAAGGTGATCGTGCATGTTTCCACGGTTGCCTGGTTCTACCCGGATGAATGGGGGTTGCTTCATCTGGTATGGGCTCACCATACATAACCAATTGTGTTAAGTTGTCTGGAAATTCAAAGTCATCCAATGTCACACCCTTATTGTCAATGCCTGAACCTTCAGGAACAACTCCTTTGACATGGTGTCCATCTTCATTTTCATTTACTGTATTCTCAATGACTTGTTCTGCCCGTGTCACATCGTGAATTGGGGACTGTGCATTGTTATCTTCAATATCTATTACATAAAAAAACAACTTACTTAACTACAGTTCAAATTTGTATATGCAACAATTATATATTCATAATGATATTATAATGCTACACATGCTTGTTCTGCATCAGGTTCAATTAATAATGAGGACAATGTAAATAACAATAGCTAATGTTGCCTTCTAAAATGCAGATTTATGTAGGTATTTGTAGATAAAAATGTGAATATAATTACAGTATGGTATTATACCTGCTTGTTTGACCTCGGCTACTTCTTGAAATTCTATTTCTTCCTGAACATGTGCTTGCACATGTTCTGTTGAAACTTCAGCTTGAATGAATAATTGAAATATTGTCAATTGTAGATATATGTCGGAATTTGTAGGTAAAATGTGAATTATAAAATTTAGCATTGTAAACTTATAATAATGGAACTATGACATTATACATGTTTTATCTATATCAGTTGCTTCTTGGAAATCTGGATATAAGTCAACATGTGCTTTAACATGTTCTGGAGAAATTGCAGCTGCAATTCATAGTGATAAGGGCAAATATAATTAGATAATGCTCCTTTTAAAGTTGTAGATATATGTAGGAAGTTGCAGATAAGAATGTGAATAATAAAACTATGTTCTATAAGCAACTATATTAAGTGTATATGTTTGTAGGCATTCTGTTGATACCTGTATTGCTCGTGCTTGCATGCAATGGATCACCAATATTGAACTGAAATTGTTGTTGTTAATTTTTTTGGTTGAACTACCAGCAAACTAAAGATTTTATATTAGTTTGAGTATATTGTTTCACATGTCATAATTTGTTTTAGTATATAAATATATGTTAGCTCTTACCTTTTCCTCATCCACATCATATCTCTTGTTTATCAGTGTCATAACACTTTTCACAGAAACATCTATAAACACACGAAGGTCATTGAGTTTCTCAAATACATCCTTCCTAAAATCCTCTAACTTTCCATCAACCTAAAAGTTAAAAATATAGTTAGTTGATAATTTTATTCAAAGTGCTACAGTTCTAGTAATATTTAAGTAAAATGAGTGCCATATCAATAGGGCTGACTAACTAATCTGAATATAAACACATTAGCTATTTATGGAATGTAGATAAAACGTAGCAAATACGAAAAAAATATTGTAGTTATTTATATTACCTGTTCAATCCCCTTTTCTAGCTTACAGAGCTTCCTAGCCAGAGATTCATTTTCCTCTTGACAATCAGTGTTCTTAGGTTGCAATGTCATAGAACCAACATTTGGAACATGTGATGATTGTGCACCTTGTTCATCTTCATAATGAATCTTGTTTGGCAGAGTAAGCACTCCAATTTCTTCACCAGTTTCACTCATGCTTGTGAACTGAATGATGGAAAAACAGTTAGTTAAAGTAAATAAGTAAATGTAGATTAATTGTAGTTATTTTGTAGGTAAATGTAGCAGCATACAAAAATAAAAAACATACCTTAACCCACGGAGGCTTGATCATCTTTTCTTCAAATGCAGTTAGCCAAGTCTAACCCTTATTTGCTTACCATATTAATATGCGAGGTATTGATTCAGAACACCTCACAGCAAGCTCAGTGCTGACGGTCAGCAACACTCATAAAGCCACACTTGCAAGGCTAATAAGCATCCCCGTATGAGATAAGAATGTACACGGGGATTTAGACGATGTCGGACAGATTCAATAACCTGATTGAATGACTTAATACCCCATGGGTATGACTCAAAATTACCAGACTCTACCAAATAGAACCTAAACTTGTCTATGAAAGAAACATGGTCTTTATCAGAAGGACAAACAAAAAATTCCAAAAGATAAAGAATGCATAACTTCACTGCATCCTCATCATTTTCCCAAGATCTATTTGTAACTACATTTTTCAAATGCCACTTCTCAACCCTTTGTTTGTTCGGAAAATAGGTATTCATTAAATGGCTATCATAACTAGAAGTATAACCATAATCAGAAAACTTATTCACACAATTTAGACCAGTAATTAAACCAAAGTCTCTCAATCTAAAATTTAATTTTTCACCCTTCAGTAGGACTGAAAAAAAGGATTCATTAGACTTGGACAACTCAAGCTTCACCAGAAGATAAATTGCTTGATTTTGTGTGCAAATGGAAGGGAGAGAAAATAAGTAACCAAAGCAAGTGTTTTTGAAAAGATTTAAAGCATTTATAGAGGGTAGAGCTTTTATCTGGCTAGGAATGCTCGGATCGCACAAAGTGTGGGATCTAATCACCTCATATTCCACATTATGTGGTGCAAAATAATGGCCATTCTGCAGAAAATAATAAATTATTTAACATTAGTATCCTGCATAAAAGAGAAGCATTAAACTTGATATAACTACACAATAACTACAAATATACCTTACAAAAGAACATATTACCCACAATTTACCTACAAAATACTATAGGACATCTACATATATAAACATTATCTCAAAACATGAAAAAAGAAAAAGGTAACCACTTTCTTGTTTCAAAAATATAACAGCTAACGACAAAATTAGTACAAAATGACTAGACAACAACTAGATTTATGAACTGTAGACAATGAGAATTAAACATAATATACACAGTTTAGATGACTTATCTACAATGTACCCTAAAGTAACTACAAATTAACTACAATTTAACTACAATGAACGATAATATAAGTACAGATACTTATAAAAGTAACTACAATTATGAACTGTAGACAATGAGAATTACAAATAATCTACACAGTTTAGATTATTTATCTACAATTTACCCAATTTTAACTACAAATTAACTACAGTTTAACTACAATGAACGAAAAAATAAGTACAAAATAACTACAAAGATACATACAATTATGAACTATAGACAATGAGATTGCCAAATAATCTACAAAATTTAGATAACTTATCTACAATTTACTATAGATTAGCTAGCCATTAACTACAATTTACCTACAATGATGATATACAAAGAATATAATTCTGTCCAAAGTACGAAAAATACAATTAAGATAACTTATCTACAATTTACCCAACAGACTACAAAACGACTACAATTATAAACTGTATAAAATCACACTTACAAATAATCTACAAAATTAAGACAAAAATCTACAATTTACCAAAACACTTAAAGAAGAAACTTTTAACTACAAAAGCAACCTAAGAAATGGAAAGGAAAATAACTAATGTTTACCTTCACCAGATTCTTTTTCTCGATAAATTTTGGGAGTTTTTTCGAAGGTTTCTTCTTTTTTTGTTTTGATGAAGCAGGCGTCACTTTGGGTTTTTTAACAGATGGAATTTTTGGATATCTTCAACAAAATCATCATCATCATACAACTCTTTCCCCTTTCGTTTTAGTGGATTGGCAACAGGTTTAGCACCTCTTGCAGCATCTTCATCATGCAATGACTTTGTTCTCATCTCGGCACGCAGTATTCTACGAGGTGAAATGTCAGTAGAAGGTTCCATTGCATGTGTATATTTAGCCTTTTTTGGTGATTTTGGTGTTAAAATACCCAAATCAAAAGAGGGGCTATCACATAATGTAGATTTTGTAGGTATGTTTTTCATTGTTTATCTTGAACTTGAATCGGATGGAACTTCAATTTGCAAGAATGATATATTTGAGATTTTGTAAGAAGAACCGGAGAAACCTTTGTTTGGTTCAGAACAAAACAGACGGAAAACCTGGGGGGTGTGGGGAGAGAGAAGGGTTAAGTTAAAGGTGGGTAGATACGATCCTAAATTAGCGCCTAAAATAAATTCCCCATTAATTATATCCTTAATTTGAAGTATGGTATATAAATGGTAATTTGGTATGCTAAAATATAATTAATTGAAACCTTAGCATTGATGGTAATACTGTTTCATATATGGTATAAGAAGGTAAAAATCCCAAAGGAAAAATGACATTATATAGTTGCTTTTAAAATAATAGCCGAATATATTTTATTTGTATATATTCTGTATGTTATATATAAAATTTATATAAAGTTATATACTTTTCTAATTAGCGAACATAAATAATTTCTAGCATGTGTTAAAGTGACAATACCCTAACTAAAAAGATGCACAATAATATTGTTCTATCACCTGCATATGCCTAAGAAACAAAGCAATTTTGTTGAAATTTTGACACACATCGAATAATCCAACCCGCTTTCCTGATGAAACTATTATGCACTCTTTGTATAATCAGCGAGCTGAAAAGGGAGAAATTCAAAAATAACGAAATTTATAGTGGTCATTTAAAAATAATCATAATTTTAAGAGTAATTGGAATTTTAGCTACATTTCATGTTTAGAATAAATCTGAACAAAAACATTATTCAAAATCCAAAAATACTCCAGTATAATATACTGGAGTTCAAGTAGAAATATATTGGAACTCCAGTATACTATATACATGAACTCCAGATTAATATTATGAAGTTCCATCATAAGTATACTGGAACTCCAGCATAATATACTGGAGATCCAATATAATATACCGGTCCCTCATATTTGATATTAGGCTGTATAGATGATGTTTATACCTTAATATTACCATGCGTTGTTATTATTTTATAGTTAAATTGCCAACAAAATGCTCTAACTAGTGTTTGTTTGTCTCGCAAGGAATATTCTACGTGAGTAAGCACCACGGAGTGTTTTGGAGGCGATAATGTGAAGAAAAGGCACACTCGAAAAGTACCCGAGCACAAAGAAGCAAGAAAATGGCCTGGGCAAATTCCACCGCGAACGCGATGGATTAAAACTCGAGGTCGAAAGTTCAGCTCTCACCGCAGTCTTGCTGCGACCGCGGTGTACTATTCATGCATCAGGAAATTTGGGGACCTAAGTATAAATCCGGAATTTTTTTTGCCAAACCCTTATAAGCTTTAGAAACTAGCACAATATTATTTTGAAGTTTGTTTTTAGACTACTTTGAAGGTGGAACAATTGTGAGAAGATCAACCAAAATATTAGAGTTTTTCTATCTCTTTTATTTTCTTGCAATTATCAAGTATGAATAATTTAGTGTTTTTATTCTATTTTGTCATGAGTATCCAATTCCTTAGTCTAGGACTTTCATTGAACCTATTGAAAAATGAACTTCTTGATTGTGTTAATATAGTTTGCCAATTTAATCTCTATTTATTCAACTATGTGCTTGTTGTAGTTAATTGACAGGATCCTCAATTAGTTTTGCCTATTTAGTATGTATAACCCGGGAGATAGTGTATATTTAGGTAATTATTGAACAACACCACTCCCAAGGTATATGAGGGATCTATAACTGCGAGTTTAAAGACGAGATTAGGGATAACGAATCCTTAGGTGCAATCCAAAGTGAGCTATAATAAATAAAGCCAGCTAGCGTAACTCGTGACAGAGCATCTAGTAAATTATCGTAATTACTCAGGAGATATTTACGGTAAGAGGAGCGCTCATGATTGATAGAGATGATTTGGGGATTCTATGTGAAGCATCACCGGGAGGGATTCCATCAATAAGGGAAATCATTGCCTTGAAACCTTCTCATAATTGTTTACACCTTTATCATAGTTAGTTTTCAACTATTTATTTACTATTAATCATAGTTAGTAGAAATTCCACCAAGTGTTACTGACAAAGGTTAGAAAATTAATTCCGTAGAATTTAGTAAGTCCAACAAAAGTAATTGATAGGTTAATTCCTTGTGGGTTTGACTCTGGATTAAATACTCACATTATATTTGCAAAATCCGCATATAATTTTTATAAGGTATAGTTGGGCGTGATCAAATTTTGATACCGTTGCCGGAGAATTGACGATGTTATCAATAACTATTGAAAGAAGTACAAAAAATTCTTAGTGTAGTCCGTTTTCTTTATACCCAATTTTTACATTAAAATTTTAACGTTTGTTGACTGGTTGTACAGGTGCATGCCTAGAAACTCATCGAAAGCTGGTGAAATACTTGAAGCATTATCAGATCTCATGAGAGTTTTCAAGGCCTTGAATTGAGCCAACCTGAAAAACAAACAACTGAATAATTCGAAACAGACATGGGAGATCACGACGAGAACTCAGCTATACCAATAGTGCCAGAGGCCGCTCCCTCTGACTGGGCACAACCCACAGCTGAAAATCTGTCCACAACAATTGTAGTCCCGCAGATACAGGCTGAATCATTCCAAATCACGAATAACATGCTACACTTGCTGCAAAACAAGGGACTATTTTCGGGGTCATAAGTCGAAGATCCTCACCAGCACTTGAAGAATTTTCTGTCAATCTGCAAAACCCAATGGCAGCCCAACATAACTTAGGAAGCGATTAAGTTGTTGTTCCCATTCTCAGTGGCAGGAGCTACTCAGACCTGACTAAACTCACTCCCCATAAATTCCATAACAACTTGGGAGGAGTTAGTCAAGCAGTTGCACAACAAGTTCAGCCCAACCAACAAGCCTGCTCAACAAATTGATGAAAATTTGAGTTTTAAGTAGAGACCAACAGAACACTTCATGAAACATGGGAACGCTTTAAATGAATGTTGGTCATATGTCCGCACCATGGAATTCTAGATCTGATGGTCGGGCTGCGGTTTTACATGGAATTGTCAGATTGTGTAAAGAACGTAGTTGATGCTTCAGCTGGTGGAGCATTTTTGAGTAAAACATGGAGAGATGGCCAGAGTTTATTGGACAAGATGGCACAGAATTCGGGATGGATAACTCGGAATGCACCTATCACCCCAGTGGTTCACTTAGTGCCCCTAGATCCATCCAACTCTATGGCTGAAAATATGGCAACCTTATTAACACAGATGAGTATACTCACCAAAAAGGTGGAAGAGTCAGGGCAGAAACAGCAGGTACACATAGTAGATACAACCAATGGGGGCTTGTGCACATCTTGCATTAGTCAACCAATTAGTAACCTGTGGAATACAGAACATGATCATCATCACTAACTTGAAAACATAAATTATGTGTTTAATTATGGAGGCCAGGGACAGGATTGTCAAAATTGGGATCTAATTATGGAGGCCAGAGACATGGTGGTCAAGATTGGGATCAACAACAGTAGCCATACAGGCCAGTCCAACCACATTTCATCAATGGAAACATGGGAGGTATGGGACCCCTAACAATATAGCACCTTAC
This sequence comes from Nicotiana benthamiana, assembly GCA_034376525.1. Lineage (NCBI taxonomy): Eukaryota > Viridiplantae > Streptophyta > Magnoliopsida > Solanales > Solanaceae > Nicotiana > Nicotiana benthamiana. The sequence continues at coordinate 158,095,553 of CM067339.1, forward strand.
CCAGAGCCACAGGGATATAACAATAAGAATCAGCAACAGGGGTATCACCATCCTAAGCAACAACATGGTGGACAATAGGAAAATTGGTTTGCTAGACTTGAAGCAATGATGCAGCAGGTTATTGGGTGTAATGCACAAATTAGTGAGAGAGTAGATGCACATGATTAAGCTATAAAGAATATTGAACTGCAGATGGGCCAAATTTCAATGTCTCTAAACAATCGTCCTCATGGGACATTACCTGCAGACACCCAGATAAATCCAAAAGATCTAGGTCCGAAGCAATTGATGGTTGTGAGTTTACGTAATGATAGAGATTTGGATGTTGAGCAAGAGAGAGCTCGAGAAACCAAATAGGCTGAGACACTCATACCAGTGCCCATTGAGTTGGATGAGTCAACGAAACCGACAGAGCTGACAGCCAAGCCTGCCCAGGAAGAAAATAAAATTTTGATTGAGACTGAGAAAGAAGTTGAGACAGCCCAAGAACCAGTAGTTGAGGTGGAAACTGATAAAAATCAAGCCCAAATCATTGGGAAGAAGAGACCTCCTGCACCATTCCCTCAGAGGCTAGCTAAGTACCAAAAAGAGGAGCAATATAAGAAGTTCTTAGAGATGTTGAATTAAATCCAGGTAAATATTCCATTGATTGATGCTTCGAAAGAGATGCCTGGGTATGCAAAAATGATGAAGGACTTAATGTCCCAAAAATTCGATTTTCAATACTTGGCCACAGTTACTCTTACTCAGACCTGTAGTGCAGTGGTGACTACATCAATTGCTTAGAAGGTGTCTGATCCAGGGAGCTTTACAACTCCATACACTATTGGTAAGTTTTCTTTTGCTAAGCCACTGTGTGATCTAGGGTCAGCATAAATCTTATGCCCCTAGCGATTGATAAGAGACTAGGGATTATTAAAGCTAGACCCACCTCTATGTTGTTGCAGCTAGCTGACTGGATTGTAAAAAGACCCTATGTTATCCTAAATGATGTAATTGATTCAGGTAGAGAAATTTGTGTTCCCTATAGATTTTGTGATCTTAGACTGAAAAGTGGATGAAGAGATTCCCATAATTTTGGGGAGGCCATTCTTGGCCACTGGGATAGCTCTCATTCACTGTGAGACTAGGGAGCTTAAGATGAGATTGAACGATGAAGAAATAACATTCAATGTGCATAAATCTATGAGGTGACCAAGCGAATTCGCTAATTGCTCTCTTATTGATGTCGCAGAAGTAATCATAGAGATTGATGATGAGATGCTTTGAGGACCCCCTAGCTGCATGTTTGATGAATTTGGATGAGCAGAATGTAGAAGAACATGCATAATGGTTGTTGGCGTTAGAGAGTAGAGGGTTCTAGGTTAGAAATCTTGAATTTGAGCCTTTGCATTTGGAAAATAGAGAAACTCCTCAAGCTAAGCCATCCATCGAAGAACCACCAAAGCTGGAGTTGAAGTCACTGCCCGCCCATCTCAGGTATGAGTTTCTGGGACCTGACTCTATATTACCTGTTATTATCTCATCTAGTTTGTTAGATGTGCAAGCACAACAACTCTTGCATGTACTTAAGGAGTGTAAGACTGCCATTGGGTGGACCATGGCAGACATAAATAGGATCAACCTCGCCTACTGTATGCATAAAATTCTACTGGAAGAGGGACACAAACCTTACAGGGAGCACCAAAGAAGGCTGAACCCCAACATGAAGGAAGTGGTGAAGAAAGAAGTGGTAAAGTGTAGATGCGACAATTATTTTCCTTATCTCTGAGAGCAGCTTGGTTAGCCCGGTTGAATGTGTACCTAAAAAGGGTGGCATGATGGTAGTTAAGAATGATAACAATGAACTGATATCTATGAGAACCATCACGGCTGGAGAATTTGAATGGATTACAGGAAGTTAAATCTAGCCACCCGAAAAGACCACTTCCCACTTCCCTTCATTGATCAGATGTTAGACAGATTGGAAGGCAGGTCACACTTATATTTTCTAGATGGGTACTCAAGGTACAATCAGATCTCCATTGCACCAGAGAACAAAGAGAAGACTTCCTTCACTTGTCCGTATGGTATTTATGCCTTTCGGAGGATGCCCTTTGGCCTATGCAATGCACCAGCCATATTCCAATGGTGCATGATGGTCATATTCACCGACATGGTAGAGAACATAATGGAGGTGTTCATGGATGATTCTTAGTGGTGGGGAACTCATTTGATAAGTGCCATATAAATCTGACTCATATGCTAAAACATTGTATCGAGATAACTTGGTTCTTAATTAGGAGAAGTGCCATTTCATGGTGTAATAGGACACAGTGTTAGGGCACCGGGTGTCAAGCAAAGGAATTGAGGTGGATCATGCAAAAGTGGATTTAATAGAAAAGCTGCCCCCTCCAACTTTAGTCAAGGCAATTAGGAGCTTCCTCGGGCATGCAGGTTTCTATCGGAGATTCATAAGAGACTTCTCAAAAATTTTCAACCCTCTCTATAAGTTGTTAGAAAAAGATCACCATTTCTTATTTTCTGATGATTGTAGGGTAGCATTTGAGGAGCTAAAAAAGAGGCTGGCCATAACACCTATCATTGTTGCCCCCGACCGTGAGCAACTATTCGAACTCATGTGTGATGCCAGTGACTATACAGTGGGGGTAGTGTTGGGATAGTGGAAAGACAACTTGATTCATCCAATCTACTATGCTAGTAGAACGCTGATTGGAGCCCAGTTGAACTACACTATGACTGAGAAGGAGATGGTGGCTGTGGTGTTTGCTTTTGACAAGTTCATATCATACCTGATTGGTTCTAAGGTAACTGTATACACTAATCATGCAGCTCTCAGGTACTTGATTGAGAAGAAGGAGTGTAAGCTGCGCCTGATTCATTGGGTGTTGCTACTGCAAGAATTCAACCTCGAAATTCATGACCGTAAGGGCACAGTGAACCAAGTCGCTGATCATTTATCACGACTTGAGGGAGCTGAAAATTCGGTTGAGGTTGAGAATATTCTGGAAACCTGTCCAGACGAGCAGTTTCTCGCTACTAGTCTTTGAGGAAGCACCATGGTATGCAGACTCTGCAAATTACATGGCTTGCAGTATAGTTCTCTATGATCTTTTATATGTATAAAAGAAAATGTTTTATCGTGATTTCTGCATGATTTAATTGGACGCGCCCTATCTGTTTAGAATATGTGTTGAGAATATGATCCGGAGGTGTGTCCCCGAGATAGAACAATCTTCTATTTTGCAGGCTTGTCATGCATCGGTGTATAGAGGATATTTTGGAGGGGTCAGGTCAGGACAGCGGCGAAAGTGCTAGAGGCCGGATTATTTTGTCCAACAGTGTTTAAAGATACGCACCAATGGGTGAAGGGCTCCAATGAATGTCAGCGGACCGGGAACATTTCCCCTCGCTATGAGATGCCCATGAACCCGATTCAAGAGGTAGAAGTGTTTGATATCTGGGGGATTGACTTTATGGGTCCCTTCATCAGGTTCTTTAGTAATAAGTACATACTCGTTGCTGTGGATTGCATGTCCAAAGGGGTAGAAGCTACAGCTTTGCCCTCTAATGATGGAAGACAGGTGGTGGGATTTTTTAAGAACATATTCACCCACTTTGGGATAGCAAGAGAGATTATCAGTGACAAAGGCATCCACTTCTGTAATACAGCTTTCAAGAAGTTTCTAGCAAAGTCTAATGTGCGCCCTAAGGTTGCCACCCCATATCATCCCCAGACTAGTTGGCAGGTTGAAGTGTCCAACAGAGAGAAAAAGAGTGTGTTAACTAAGACTGTGAACGCCACAAGAACTGATTGGGCGAAAAAGCTACATGATACACTCTGGCCTTATAGAACTGCTTTTAAAACACCAATTAGTATGTCACGATATAAGTTGGTGTTTGGAAAGGCCTGCCACTTGCCAGTGGAACTTGAACATAAAGCATGGTGGGCAATGAAAAAACTAAACCTAGATATTAAGGCTGCGGGCACAACAAGAATTACTGAATTGCATGAGCTCGACGAGTTCAGACATCTTGCTTATGAGAGCACAAGGTTGTATAATGAGAGAATGAAGCCGTTACACGACTAGAACATTGTTGAGAGACATTTCAAACCTGGAGACATGGTATTGCTCTACAATTCAAGATTATGGTTGTTCCCTCGTAAGCTTAAGTCGCGATGGTTTGGTCCATTTCGGGTGGTAGAAGTATTCCCTTCGAGGGCTGGGGAAATTGCCTCGGAGAAATACTCTCATACATTTAGAGTTAATGGGAAGAGACTGAAGCTATACATAGGCATGAAAGAACCAATGGAAGTGTCAAAGATTTAACTGATGGAACCGTAAAGGTCGAGCGAGCTAGAAATGCACTTGTCTGCGTCGTGCTGTAACGTTAAATCGGGCGCTGTGTTGGAGGCAACCCATTGAATGTTGTTATTAATGTTTTCTAACAACTATATATATATATATATATATATATATATATATATATATATAAATATATAAAGAAAAAAACAACCAAAAAAGGGAATATAAAGACTCTTCCCGATGACGAATCCTTTAGACAATTTTCTTGAGGAAAGTTAGTCTAGAGAAAATACCAAAAAGATTTTTTTTTAATTTTTAGGTCGTGTAGTAACTCCCCCTTGATTTTTCTTTAGGCCAGGGTTCTTTTTAAGGGTTTAGCTTGAATCGGGTGTATGTAGTTTTTGTTCATTTTATTTCTTTTTAGTTTTTAGATTAGGATTAATGGGCTACGATCTAAAATCGAAGGAAAACCCTTAGCGCTGATACACCTGAACACAATAGATAATAGAGTGCAACGCTTAGATTCGATGGTTGAATCTTGTTAAAGTGCCTTAAAAAATTGTATGTTTGTATCTAACTTGAACACTCAAAGGAGAATGTCTTGATAAATCAATCCGGAGTGAGTCGTGTGCCATGTGTTTGTGAGTTTTATTATATTCCATGATTCACATTTGATGCCCAAAACTTGCCATGTGTGTTTGCAAAGATAAATAGTAGTTTCATTTAGTTTTAAAAGTGATAATAGGCATTTATTTGTTGAGCCAGACATATAAAGTAAACCCACCTGAATGTTCTAAATCTTAGTTAACCCCATTGAGTCTATAAGCTTGTTTCTTTGGCAACCACATTGCGAACCTTACCCAGTTTTTTGAATAGCCTGTTGTTTGAACCCTTTTACCTCCCATAAGTAATTGAATGGTATCGAAAATCTGCAGAAGCAAAAGTGTGGGGTGGTGGTTTGATTTTTAAGTGAACCCATTGAAATAGAGAAAAGGTATTGAATTTTGAAGCATAAAAGAAGAAGCACCACAAAAAAATGTTATAAATAAATATAGCGGTTGATAAATGGTAGCTTGATGCAAATGCACCTAATTGATGGGGATCTTAAATAAAAAGTGGTGGAATATTTGGTTGAGATAAGTATGATTTGGAAGGTTAATGTAGTTGTATTAAAAATTCTTAAGGAAGTTAGTCACTATATCTAAATATATCCTACTTGTCCTTTAGCCTACATTACAATCAAGTGAAGTCCTATTCATCTTAGACTGGGTGGGCTCAATTAGTAGAATATTACACTACGGGCAAGCTTATGATGCATTTGTTGGAAACACGTTCTCAAAGCATTATACTAAAACGTGTGTTCATATGTGTAGGTTTTGATGAATGACAAACAAGCGCAAATTGACATATGACGAAGTTCAAGTACAAGCGCACAATTGATATATAACGAGATTCAAGCACAAGACCAAGTTTTATAGTTTTACATGAGTCGTTCTTAATTGTGATCTTGATCCGACAACTTGACTCATGACATGGCTTCTCTCATAAAATTATTTTTACAAAATCATGCATATTTAATTTAATGCTAAATGATTTTAAATCATGCATATTTACTTTAGTCAAAATGATTTTTAAACATGCCTCTAAAATCTGGACTAAGATAATCGATTATGTACTTATGATAATCGATTATGTTAAGCCAAGACTGCATGACAATCGATTGTGAACTAATGATAATCGATTGTGTAAAGGCAGTGAGCATCAGGTTTTTCAAACCTGCATGACAATCGATTGTGAACCTTATGACAATCGATTGTGATGAGGCAGTGTACATCAAAGTTTTTCAACGCTCAAAATAATCGATTGTGAAGGTAATGACAATCGATTGTGAAGAGACAGTGTCCATCAGATTTTTCAAAGTCACAAAATAATCGATTGTGAACATATGACAATCGATTGCGTTGAGACAGTGTCTTCCAGACTTTTTCAAAGTTATTAAATAATCGATTGTGAGTATATAACAATCGATTGTCACGAGGCAGTGTCTAAATTGATTTTTCAAGACTGATATATAATCGATTGTTAACTTAGTATAATCGATTGTATAACTAACCGTTGCCAAAAGATTTTCAAATACCGTCAGGTAATCGATTGTTGAAATTAAAATCTGGAAAGGATTTTTTGAACGTTGCTGAATAATCGATTATTGATTTTGTATAATCGATTGTTTTACGTAAAATCTGGAAATGATTTTTTGAACCTTGCCAATAATCGATTGTTGATCTTGAATAATCGATTGTTAAGCGTAAAATCTGGGATTGATTTTTTGGAACGATTGGCAAACAATCGATTGTGGATTCTTGAAAATCGATTGTCACACAGTAAAATCAGCAACTCTTAGTTGGCAATTAGGCAACGGTAATGCCAAGTTTTTCAACTATAAATACAGCTTAAAATCAGTCTTTTGAGTACACAATAACACACAACAACTGATCATTCAATTGCTAAAGCTTGCATATTCTATTGCTTATTATTTTACATTCATTACATAAGTTTTTGAGAGCCAAATTATTGTTCAAAGTTGTTGTGATCTTGAGCGTATTCTTTTACTCATATCCACTCTATTAAGAGAGTCTTGTTTATGTGAGTGCTTAGTGTTTTGTACACTTGAAGAGAATTGTTATTCTCTTGTTGTAAGAAGGAACTTGTGTTTCCTTGGTTGAAGTCTTGGAGTGTTGTATCTCCGAGCAAAGGTGTTGAGGCTTGTGTCCTCAGGTTGTAAAGGTTTGTTAGGCACCCGTAAGCTTCACAGTGAAGTCTTGGGGTGAGGTATCCTCGAGCAAGTGAAGTCTTAAGGTGTGGTATCCTTGAGCAAGTGTAACGGTTTGTTAAGCACCCGTAAGCTTAACGAAGTTAGTGGAAATCTCGAGAGAGTCTCTCGGGGACTGGACTAGCCACGGGTTGTGGTGAACCAGAATACTTCGGTGTGTTCTTTCTTATTTATCGCACTTATTTATTTCCTGCAAATTTTAAATTCCGCAAGTGTACGCTAATTTTTATTATAGCGCTATTCACCCCCCCTCTAGCGTTAAGCGTATTATCTAACAATTGGTATCAGAGCCCAACTCTCTGAAGACTTAACAGTTTGAGAGAAACATCCATGGCTTCTACTCGTGATTATTTTGCAGGAATAGATGAAGGACATTGCTCCACCCGACCTCCACTATTTGTCGGGATAAACTATACATATTGGAAAGAGCGGATGAGCATCTTCATCAAAGCAAACAATTTTCGGCTGTGGCAAGTCATCACGCACGGTGAACAAACGACAGCAAAAATTGGGAAAGCCAAGGTAAGTGACTATAATACCAAGGCAATCAAAATGTTATATAGTACTTTGAATCAGAAAGAATATCAGAAAATCTCCCACTGCAAAACTGCAAAAGAAATATGGGATAAGCTTGAGGACAACTATAGTATGCCTCAACAAGCGAACAGCTCAAGTGAGGAACCGACTGCCCGATGCCTCATGGCCAACAAAGAAGAGGAGGTAAGTAATTCTAACTCTCATTCATTTGAGGAATTACAAAATGCTTACAATGAATTATACAGTGAGTTTGTTAATGTTTCCAAAACTATTATGGAATTGAAGAAAACAATCTCTTTGCAAGAAACAGATTTTCAGAAAACACTTTCTTTGCAGAAAACACTTTCTTTGCAAGAAAAAGATTTTGAAAAATCCTCCTCCTTGAAAGAAATGGATTTTGAAAAATTGACTAGTGAAAATAAGGAGCTAAAAGAAAAAATGAGCTCTCTTGAAAATGACAATGGTGTTCTTAAAAATAAAATTGATATTTTGGAAAAAGCAAATAATTTTTTGGAAAATGACATTGTTGATTTCAAAAATAAAATCAAGGAATTGAATGAAGCTTCTTCTATTGATAAATGTTCTAATTGTTCCTCTTGTAGTTCTTTAAAATTAGAGAACATAGAACTTAGGAACGCACTAGAAAAACGTAGTGTTAATAGTCCTAAAATTGAAGAGAATAAAAAGGATATAAGTAATGAAGTCGGACCATCTAGAAAGAATTCTAGGAACCTCACTAATGAGTCTAAGATTAATTGTTTTAGACCACCTAGAAACGACTCTAGGAATTTTGTTAATAAGTCTAAAACTAATAATTTTAGACCACCTAGACACAACTCTAGGACTTTTGTTAATGAGTCTAGAATGAATAATTTTAGACCACCTAGACACAATTCTAGGAATTTTGTAAATGAGTCTACAATGAATAATTTTAGACCACCTAGACATGACTATAGGAAATTCAACGGTTCTAGGGGGAACAACTTTAGACCACCTAGAACACATTTGGCTCAACCTAGACATATGCATAATCCTAATGTTACATGTCACTATTGTAATAGGGTAGGACACATTGCACCCGTTTGTTTTGCTAGACATAAAGATTTATGCGTTAATTATGATTACTATTTGCCTAACCCCCAAGGATACAAAATGGCATGGGTACCAAGAATTCGTTAATCTGTCTTGTAGGTGTGCTTGAAGGCTACAATATTGTAGTAGATGCACCAAGCACAATACCTTATTGCATCAAGGGGAATGTCGGTTAGTTGTCATACCTTTGATACATATGCAATACTTGATATGTTGTAACAATTGATACATCCTTGCAAATATTCGATATCAACTATTTTTGTTAATTGGAGTCTTGTTTTTCAAATAACAATCAGGATCAATTATGTTCTGATTATCTGTTTTAATCAACAATTAGTATCTGTTTTCGGATAAAAATACTTCCTGAAATATTTGTTAGTATTTATTAACAGTCAGCATGCTTGTGCCAAAAACAGTTCATTCATATCTTGATAAATGAAAATCCTCGTGTGTTGAATAACTGTTGATACATTCTTGAATAGTAATTGATTCATACTCTCAACAGCTGAAAATAGTGAGTAATGTTTACCACTCTTGAGTGTCATCAGTTGATATATGCTAACTAAGTGGTATACTGCTGTTAGAAAATTGATTCCTGTTTTAATAAATATATTCTTTGATTTATAACAATTGGTATATTTTTCAAAGAGTTGATTCGTAATGTTTGTCAAAGATATTGATCTATCAAGATGTTAACTGTTGACAAATTTCTCAATATGCTTTGCTAAAAACAACAATTAGCATTACAGTCAATAAAATCAAAATTGATACACTTGTTGCGTTTTCCAACTAATGATTTTGTCATACCTTATCTTGTTGGAAATATATTGATATATCATGACATGTTCGACAATGTTTGGCAATTGGCATCTCATTTTAGAGTATTCGGTTGTAAAGTCTTTATTCATAACAATGGAAAAGATCAATTGGGAAAATTTGATGCTAAGTCCGATGAGGGAATTTTCATTGGTTATTCTTCACGTATCAAAGCATATAGGGTTTTTAATAAAAGAACCGAAACTGTGGAGGAATCCCCTCATGTTGTATTTTCCGAAAATAATGCTCGCTTGGCGAGAAAGGATTCCGGTTTTGATCTTGCAGGTTTTTAAATAGCTTGAAAGACAAAATACAAGAGGACACGCCTAAGGAAAATAAAGACGAAATGTTGAAACAACCAACGGAGGAAGCGCGACAATTGGAGAATGAAACGAAAACGCCTAACGAGTGGAGGACAATCAAAGATCACCCTCTCGAACAGGTAATTGGCGACGTCGGAGAAAAGGTAAGTACTCGAAACTCCCTTAAAAATGCCTTAGGTCATACTGCTTTTGTTTCTCAAATTGAACCAACAACCATCTCCGAAGCAATTGGGGATGAATTTTGGACCTTGGCAATGCAAGAGGAGCTTAACCAATTCAAACGGAATGAAGTTTGGGATTTGGTGCCAAGACCCGAAAATCATACCATAATTGGTACGAAATGGGTTTTTCGAAACAAGTTAGATGAAAATGGTGTAATCACTAGAAACAAAGCTAGGCTTGTAGCAAAAGGCTATAACCAAGAAGAGGGTATTGACTATGAAGAAACATATGCTCCCGTAGCTAGATTAGAAGCTATTCGTCTATTGCTCGCATTTGCCTCTTCTATGAATTTCAATTTATATCAAATGGATGTGAAAAGTGCTTTTCTCAATGGTGTTATTCAAGAAGAAGTTTATGTTGAACAACCCCCCGGTTTTGAAGATTTTAAATCTCCCGATCATGTTTTCAAACTCAAAAAGGCTCTTTATGGTTTAAAACAAGCTCCCCGAGCTTGGTATGAAAGATTGAGTAAATTTCTATTGGAAAATGATTTCATTAGAGGGAAAGTTGACACCACTCTTTTTGTTAAGCATAAAAACAATAATATTTAATTAGTTCAAATCTATGTGGATGATATTATATTTGGTGCTACTAACAATGTCTTGTGCAAGGAATTTTCCGATTTAATGACAAGCGAATTTGAGATGTCTATGATGGGTGAGTTAACATTCTTTTTGGGATTACAAGTAAAGCAAATGAAAGAAGGTACGTTCATTTGCCAAGCCAAATATTGCAAAGAATTGCTGAAACGATTTGAAATGAACAATGCAAAAGCAATGGCGACTCCCATGAGCACATCCGATCATCTAGACAAAGATGAGAAAGGTAAGGAAGTCGACACTAAGAAGTATCGAGGTATGATTGGCTCTCTTCTTTATCTTACTGCTAGTCGTCCGGACATCATGTTTAGCGTGTGCTTACGCGCCCGTTATCAATCGTGTCCGAAGGAGTCTCACCTTACTACGGTAAAACAGATTTTGAAGTACCTTGTTGGTACTACAAATGTGGGTCTATGGTACCCCAAAGGCTCTTCATGCCAACTCGTTGGCTATTCCGACTCCGATTTTGCTAGATGCAAATTGGACCGCAAGAGCACTAGTGGCACTTGCCATTTGCTCGGTAGCTCTCTTATTTCTTGGTTTAGCAAGAAACAAGTAAGTATTGCATTGTCCACAACCGAGGCTGAATATGTAGCCGCGGGGAGTTGTTGCGCTCAAATCCTATGGATGAAACAACAACTCTTGGACTATGGCCTAAGTCTTAATCATATCCCTCTTAGATGTGATAACACTAGTGCCATATGCTTGACGAAGAACCCCGTTCTTCATTCGCGAACAAAACACATTGAAATTAGACATCATTTTATAAGAGATCACGTTCTCAAGGGCGATGTCGAAATCGAATTTGTTGAAACCAAAGATCAATTGGCCGACATCTTTACAAAGCCCTTAGAGAAAGAGTCCTTCTTCTGAATTCGTAGTGAACTCGGGATTCTTGACTCCACGTTGATCTAAGTCATGCATTGCAATTTTTTATACATGATTTCTAACTTGAGCGTCGGAGACGTCTAACGAATTTTTGCAGGTATCGCCCTAAAGGTAGGGGAAATTATAAAGCATGACGCGTAATAATCGAGTCTTCTTCAGAAAAATCGGTTTCTGTCATCTAATAATCGATTATCTCGTATCGATAATCGATTGTACTGCTATTATTTGAGTTATTGTACTCTCTTTAAGTAATCACGTTTTATCTTCAATAAATAAACAAGTTTTTTTTCAATCCTTGCCATCTTATTACATTTTTTTGCTAATGGCAAAAGGGGGAAGATAAAGGGTATGCACTCTCAATTCTTATTAGCTTAAATTGAGGGGGAATTCATATATTGAGGGGGAACTAATTGCATACTTGTTGCATATCTTTTCTTGTCTTGAATCGTCATTATGAATTGCTTAATATGCATATCCCGCTTAAAGTTTGCCATTATCAAAAAGGGGGAATTTGTTGGAAACACGTTCTCAAAGCATTATACTAAAACGTGTGTTCATATGTGTAGGTTTTGATGAATGACAAACAAGCGCAAATTGACATATGACGAAGTTCAAGTACAAGCGCACAATTGATATATAACGAGATTCAAGCACAAGACCAAGTTTTATAGTTTTACATGAGTCGTTCTTAATTGTGATCTTGATCCGACAACTTGACTCATGACATGGCTTCTCTCGTAAAATTATTTTTACAAAATCATGCATATTTAATTTAATGCTAAATGATTTTAAATCATGCATATTTACTTTAGTCAAAATGATTTTTAAACATGCCTCTAAAATCTGGACTAAGATAATCGATTATGTACTTATGATAATCGATTATGTTAAGCCAAGACTACATGACAATCGATTGTGAACTAATGATAATCGATTGTGTAAAGGCAGTGAGCATCAGGTTTTTCAAACCTGCATGACAATCGATTGTGAACCTTATGACAATCGATTGTGATGAGGCAGTGTACATCAAAGTTTTTCAAAACTCAGAATAATCGATTGTGAAGCTAATATCGATTGTGATGAGGCAGTGTCCATCAAAGTTTTTCAACGCTCAAAATAATCGATTGTGAAGCTAATGACAATCGATTGTGAAGAGACAGTGTCCATCAGATTTTTCAAAGTCACAAAATAATCGATTGTGAACATATGACAATCGATTGCGTTGAGACAGTGTCTTCCAGACTTTTTCAAAGTTATTAAATAATCGATTGTGAGTATATAACAATCGATTGTCACGAGGTAGTGTCTAAATTGATTTTTCAAGACTGATATATAATCGATTGTTAACTTAGTATAATCGATTGTATAACTAACCGTTGCCAAAAGATTTTCAAATACCGTCAGGTAATCGATTGTTGATTTTGTACAATCGATTGTTGAAATTAAAATCTGAAAAGGATTTTTTGAACGTTGCTGAATAATCGATTATTGATTTTGTATAATCGATTGTTTTACGTAAAATTTGGAAATGATTTTTTGAACCTTGCCAATAATCGATTGTTGATCTTGAATAATCGATTGTTAAGCGTAAAATCTAGGATTGATTTTTTGGAACGATTGGCAAATAATCGATTGTGGATTCTTGACAATCGATTGTCACACAGTAAAATCAGCAACTCTTAATTGGCAATTAGGCAACGGTAATGCCAAGTTTTTCAACTATAAATACAGCTTAAAATCAGTCTTTTGAGTACACAATAACACACAACAACTGATCATTCAATTGCTAAAGCTTGCATATTCTATTGCTTATTATTTTACATTCATTACATAAGTTTTTGAGAGCCAAATTATTGTTCAAAGTTGTTGTGATCTTGAGCGTATTCTTTTACTCATATCCACTCTATTAAGAGAGTCTTGTTTATGTGAGTGCTTAGTGTTTTGTACACTTGAAGAGAATTGTTATTCTCTTGTTGTAAGAAGGAACTTGTGTTTCCTTGGTTGAAGTCTTGGAGTGTTGTATCTCCGAGCAAAGGTGTTGAGGCTTGTGTCCTCGGGTTGTAAAGGTTTGTTAGGCACCCGTAAGCTTAACAGTGAAGTCTTGGGGTGAGGTATCCTCGAGCAAGTGAAGTCTTAAGGTGTGGTATCCTTGAGCAAGTGTAACGGTTTGTTAAGCACCCGTAAGCTTAACGAAGTTAGTGGAAATCTCGAGAGAGTCTCTCGGGGACTGGACTAGCCACGGGTTGTGGTGAACCAGAATACTTCGGTGTGTTCTTTCTTATTAATCGCACTTATTTATTTTCTGTAAATTTTAAATTCCGCAAGTTTACGCTAATTTTTATTATAACGCTATTCAACCCCCCCCCCCCTAGCGTTAAGCGTATTATCTAAAAACATTTCTGTGGCATGTGAATGTTCTTTGTAAGAGTGAGCAAATTTTGTCTATCTAAATTTTAATTGTTCTAAATATCATCATATGTGGAACTACTCTCTTATGTGCTGTGAGGGTAAGTGATTCACAATGGAAAGGTAAGTCTTGACTCTTGTATAGAGTGGTTTGAGTAAGTGCAAATGTTGCATGGTACGAAGGATTTGAATTTTGAGGTAAAGGTTGTTCACTACTAGTGCATCGTTGGTAATATATTTAAGGTGTTAGTTATTAGGGGAAAAGCTTAGGGAAGGAATGTTGATGCAGTGTGGTGATTGCTCGAGGACTAGCAATGATTTAAGTATCGGGAGTTGATGTTAGGCTATATAGACGATATTTAAACCTTAATATTACTATGCTTTGTTGTTGTTTTACAGGTAAATTATCAACAAAATTCTCTAAATAGTGTTCGTTTATTTCGCAGGGAATATTCTACGTGAAAAAGCACCATATAGTATTTTGGAGGCGTTAATGTGAAGAAAACGCCCACTCGAGAAGTACCCGAGTACAAAGAAGCAAGAAAATGGCCTGGGCAAATTCCACTACGACCGCGGTGGATTAAAACTCGAGGTAGAAAGTTCGACTCTCACCGCGGCCGAGCCGCGACAGCGGTGCACTGTTCACGTATCAGGAAATTTGGAGACCAAAATATAAATTTGAGGAAACTTTTGCCAAACCCTTATAAGCTTTAGAAACTCGCCAAATATTATTTTGAAGAATGTTTTTAGACTACTTTGAAGGAGGAACAATTGTATGAAGATCAACCAAAACATTATAGTTTTTCTATCTCTTTTATTTTCTTGCAATTACCCACTATGAATAATTTAGTACTTTTTTCTTGTTTTGTCATGAGTAGCTAATTCCTTAGTCTAGGGTTTTGATGGAACCTATTGAAGGATGAATTTTTTAATTTTGTTAATTTAGTTTGCCAGTTTAATCTCTATTTGTTCAACTACGTGCTTGTTGTAGTTAATTGATAGGATCCTCAATTAGATGTGCCTATTTAGTGTGCATAACTAGGTAGAGCGTGCATATTTAGGTTATTGTTGAACAATACCATTTTCAAAGTATACGAGAGATCTATAACTGCAGGTTTAAAGGCGGGATTAGGGATAACGAAGCCTTGGATGCAATCTAATGTGAGCTGTAATAAACAAAGCCAGCTAGCGTAAGTCGGGAGAGAGCGTTTAGTATATTATCGTAATTACTCGGGAGAGATTTACGGTAAAAGGTCCGCTCATGATTGATAGAGATGATTTGGTGATTCTATGTGAAGTATAACTGGAAGGGATTCCATCAATAAGGGAAATCATAACCTTAGAACCTTCTCCTAATTACTTACACTTTAATTATAGTTAATTTTTAGTTATTTATTTACTGTCAATCGTAGTTAGTAGTAATACCACTAAGTGTTATTGACAACGATTGGAAAATTGATTCTGTAGAATTTAGTAAGTCCAACAAAAGTGATTGATAGGTTAATTCCTTGTAGGTTCGACTCTGGGCTAAATACTTAGATTATATCTGCAACATCCGCGTGTCCTTTTTATAAGGCATAGTTGGGCGTGATCAATATTTATGCTGGAACTTTCCGCAAGTTCTAGCATAATATGCTAGAAGTTCATACACAGGCACCGATCTCCAGTACCTTACGCTGGACCGGTCCCTACTGTTGCAAAATATTGGCTATTTTTTAATGATTTCGCAAACGCCGACTTTGGAATCACCAGTCTGAAAACTGGCTAGTCCCTGCTATTTTACAGGTGAAAAGATCTTGGTTGAAAACTTCACTATTTAAATACTCCTTCGGTCTATGATAAGTGACCAATTTGCTTTTGGCACGTCCATTAAAAAAATATGAAATTTTATATAAAAATATCTCGTATGACTAAATTATCCTGAATTAAATATTAATGTGAGTAAGAAAACTTTTTAGAAATATATACATAAAAATAATTTTATAAAAATAAATTAAAATTTTTCTTGATTATATAAATAGCCACTTATTTTAAATTAATATAAAAATTAATAATCACATAGTATAGACAGAAGAAAGTAAAAACGAAAAACTTTTTCTTTATTCAGGAGAAAGTAATAATTGCATGGAATAACTCGTCAGGCAATTTCTCGCCTCTTTCAGAACTGGTTAAAAAAAAAATCCCTTCTTCCGCATATCAAAGGAGATGCGGCAAAATGCTTGGATGAATATTCTAAAGCTAAAAGAAAACAAAAAGGTAACAATGTTTCTTCAGACCAAGTAAGCTTTCTTTTTCGGAGAGGCAGTAATTTTCACTTATTAGCTGTAATAACTTGTAGATTTCCATGGGCAGCGTAAATCTCAAAGTTCGTGTTAATCTGTCTTTGGACAACTTCAAAATTATCACAATAAATGACATTTTTGCATAAACTGCATTAGATAAATGTTTCTTGGAAGTTGGCTGATTGATCAAACTTAAAACTTTAACTTACCTTTGAAAACAAAGACAAAGTAACATGCAATAGAGAAAAAGGGTAAGTACTCATTTGTTTACGTTTAACATATCTTTGAATCTTAATTATTAGTTTTTTTTTACTTTACAATCACTTATCATAATCAATTATCACCGGACACTATCATTCTTAATCATAATCGTCATCATTGTCGATAGAGACAGATTCAGGATTTATATTCTGTGGGTTCAACTTTTAAGGTTTTTAATATTGAACCCATTGTATTTTTAAAGTTATGGCTTCAAACCTATCATCGTTGCAATTTTAACGAATTTTTGCGCATATGCTCAAGCGAAAGTACTGAGTTCGGATGAACCCGGCAGATATACTCTACATCCGTCTCTGATTGTTGACTATCACCACCCACCACCATCAATCTCAACAACCAACACTCATCCACCTCAAGTAGCATAACTGACCACCCCATCACCATCAATTACCATAGCTAGCACTACCCATCATTATAAACTATTACCACCCACCATTGTTAACTATCACCACCAACATCCTCAATCATAATAGTTATCACCACTAGCTACTATCCTAAACTACCGCCACCAACCTCTGTTTTAAGTCGGCATTCACAAGCACTGCCATTAGCCATCACCACTAGCAATTGTCATATTTTAAAAAGTTATACATTATATTGATTGAATATTGGATTAATTAGTATTTTATTTGAATTTTATGTTCATTAATTTTTAAATAAACGTAAATTTTATGTATTCAGATATTAAAAATCAAACAATCTTAATTGTTTAGCGTTCATATCTCAATACATATCTTAGTATTCAGATACGTATTTAAATTTAAATATTTTAATCTTGATATATATCTTAATATTCAAATGTGTATTAAAATTGAAGCTGTCTTAAACGTATAAAAGAAAAACAAATGAGGCCTAAGTGAGTGGATTCATCCGAACATACAAAACCAATTAAAAGAATGAGAAACGTATGACCTCCACCAATTGGCTGGCCTATTTAACTAAATTATATATGGCCTTGTTTTTAGGTTGAATTGTTAGATAAGGTGAAGTCACACAAATAGTTAATCTAATCACTACACATATGTAATTATGTGCATTATTTACCCTTCTTTAACTTATGGACTATTTGACTGAATATAAATCTGTAAACCAAAATATGAGCATTGGATACTGTAATAATCTGTATCAGGGCATACTAAGTACTCAAAATATCCTCCATGGTACAGAGTTATCTAGTATTTTTACTAGTGGGATAATTGTGCTCAGTAAAATAGTCGAAGTATGCCAAAACTGACACAAACACTTTTGTTTTAAGAAATAAAGCATATAGTCAAAATATTATCATGTGCACTACTTAAGAACTGTTTTCATTAATTTGAGATGTTTCTTATGACCATTTATTCAGGTTCATGGACGAGGCAAATTGCACACTAGATGTACGAAATGATCCTGTATTCCCATTATTAGATACGTTTAAACATTTTCAGTTTGAAATACAAATTAAAATTGGTTTGCCACTTTATCAGAACCGTTATTCACCTCCAATAAGTAATTAATTTAGTGTGAGCATATTCTCAATAGAGACTAGAGATAACAAAATCCGTAACAACAACAACAACAACAACAACTACCCAGTATAGTCCCACAAAGTTGAATCTGGGGAGGGTAATATGCAGACGAGCCTTATCCCTATCCGAAAGGGCAGAGAGGCTGTTTCCAATTGACTCTCGGCTCACATAACAAAATCCATACATATCTATAATAGCGCTAGCTCTGTTTCGGTTTTCTTCTGCTCAATTTATGTTTTTGGGAGAGGAGTAAATAATGTCGAGCGACGCTGGACTATTAGACTGTAATTCCGATCATTAAAATTGTGCTACATTTGCAATGTATGGCTCTTTTTTAAAATAAAAACAAAATTGTTTGATTTCAATATATTTTGGAGCAAACATAACAAGATAAAGGGCCTTTCATCCTCATTTACACATAAGCAGCAGGGTGGCTCTCCCCTTGGAGAGTATAAAACACCAATTGCCTCTCTATTCCACGGAGGGACACATTTGCTTTATAATCTTGATCTTGATGATAAGTCCAAAATGGCCTATGTATCTGTCCAATCATCTACATATTTGGAACCTAATTTTAAATACTACAGAATATGACTCTTTATTCCTTTGATATAATAAGCTTGTTCACCTTGCCAATCAAAGTTCAGGAGAAAAAAAATACATAATACGTCGGAAAGTGCTCACCTAAATACAGGTACATGCAGAATTAAGATAGGTTTAAATGGAGCAAACATAAACAGTGTGATGTAAATAATTTATTCCTGTTTGTTTGGGATTGCAGTAAATATTATATTGTTACATAATAAAATATGACTCAAGGCATTGCCATGTCTTTGATATCTATCTAATCTTAGCGGCTTCGGTTATCCTAATGACAAGTATAACTAAATTGTACTAATTAAAATGGTATTCTTTTTATATATTTATAGCTGGAAAGCCTAAAGCTGGGAATCTCACAGCTTTTTGCTTGTGATGCATTGTCATCACTCATCACTGATAATCAACAGCTGTTAAACTACCCAAATAATCAATTATGTGATCCACATTGGTATTACTGAAGCCATATACTATTAAATTAAACAATAGTATATTTTTGTAGATTCAGTTCAGACAAGGGTCTTCTGTGCATAGTTAACAACTGGAAAAGGCCACTTTTGAGAATTTATCTAATGAGTAATGGATGGACTTCTACGGCAATTATTGATCCTTTTAGCTTACGTTGCATCAGCATTTCTCACAATATAAAACAAATAGTAGAGACCAATAAGGGATCAGTTGCGGTACTAATAATATATTACAACCAAAAGATATAGGAACTAAAATATATTTGACAGTTGTAATTTTTTTTCATAATATAGCCTGTAATTTAACAGGCCATATTATATGTCGTTATGAACAGTTAGTCCTTAATCTGATTGTGTAAAAAATTATGCACTATTAAAGCACAGAGCTTAAAAAATTTGCAATTTAAAGAGAAAAAGATGAAGTGGGGAAGGGCTTGGTGTGTAGTGAAGATATATAAGAAGAGGGGAATCTTACGTAAAAAGCAGCCATATAAATGAGAAGATGTTTACATGTTCTTGAAAGGACAATTGCAACTTTAGCTGACAATAACATTTCATATTGTTGTTTGCCCCAGCCTTAGCTCAATCATGTTCATGTATCTCATACACTCTAATATTATCTATTCCCTTATCATGGGCCAAATCTGCCACAACTCATTGGGTAATTTTAGATTATGTATGTCATTTTCTGCCCATTATATCATCTGATGATAAGAGGAAAACAACTTATAAATTTTGAATCTTCATCACCTAACTTACGTACAAATATATTGAAAGCTACGTTCTGACTAATAGAGCCCTTTTTTCTTTTACCTTAATTTTTGTATATTCACAACAAACCATTTTAATAAACTGAAAGGAAGAAAAAGGATTCACTTACATTTAGCTTTGTATAAAGGATATAAAAGGTTGACATGCATCTAATGGCAATTTTATTTCATATTTACCTACTTTTTCTTTACTTCTAGCCAAGTGATCCGGATGGTAAATATGCATTTTACTTCTCAATAAATGAGAAGATCTTTACTTCTCAATAAATGGTAAAATGCATATTTACTATCCGGAAGAATTAATTATAGTTAATCATAACACATCCAAGACTTTTTCCAGCTACTGATTGGTAGCAGTTTATTATTTCTGTTGAAACTGCTGTGCTAAAAAGGCAATAGGAGTACCATTCTTCGAGAAAGGTCAAACACCATCTTCCATGACAGGCACTCATTTCTTCTTTACTGCAAATGAGAGTAAACGTTTGTCATTACGGAATTATTTTTCCTGGAAATTACTTATTTGGAGAAAATATTAGTGAGTTGAAAGAATTTTGTTCAAAAATAAATATTAAAATTTATATTATAGTAGCAGATCGAAAAGTATTCTGATGAAATTTTTAAATAATAAGTAAGATTAATATCTAAATATTGGTAGTTGTGAATAGTATTCAATTGAGTCATGAAATTTGTACGGAAATGACTTTTGTCCATTTATAGTGAGAGAAATTATTTTCTCCTTTTTGAAGAAAAACCTTTTACCAAAAGATATACTCTCTCCGGTCTAGGGGTGTGCATTTGATTTATCGATTCGATTTTAACCCTTATCGATAATTATTTCGATTATCGATTTGAACATATGCTTATCGTTATCGTTTCAATAAGGTTTCGATTTTTTCGATTTCGATTTACGATTTTTGGGGCTTATCGATCTGTTATCGATTACATCAACAAGAAAATTTTCGGGATTCCATAAAAAGTATATCGCTACAAACACGCCTAACTAATATGAACAAAAAGAAGCTAAAATAAGAAGAGCATCTTTTATAACATAAATCTTGCGTGAACAAGCAGAGGAAACGAAATTAAAGTAAGAGATAAAATGTATGCCACCAACACTACAACGGTATAAAAAAAATAAAATATATCGTCACGGCTAATTTTATTTTTCATTAATTTGAACTTTATTCCCTTGAGCTTTAAATATCATCATTCCTTAAATGTGGTAGAGGAAATAATAGCGCTAGGGACTTAGGGTAAAGGAAATGGTATTATAAAATAAGGGTAAATTTTTTTAAAAAAAATTATAAAAACATAAAAAATAGTGTATGTTATCGGTTTATGGATAAACCGAAAAGGACATAATCGAAATCGAAATCGATAACTCGATAAGGAAAATTTTGAAATCGAAATTGATAAATCGATAAACCGATATCGATAAATTGATAACAAATAATCGATTCGATTTATCGATAAACCGATTCAAATGCATACCCCTACTTCGGTCCACAATAAGTGAACAATTTATCTTTTTATTTTGGTCCAAAATAAGTGTTCATTTATATAATCAAGAAAATAATCGATTTAGTTTTTCAAAATTACCATTGTGTATGTATCCCTAAAAAGTCTTTTACTCTTCACATTAAATTATGTAGCAATATTTAATTTAGGGGTAGTTTAGTCGCATTAACTATTTTTTGTCTAGAATTTTATATTTTCTTTATGTAGTAACATTTAATTAAGGATAGCTTAGTCATACTAACTATTTTTTGTCTAAAATTTTATTTTTTTTAATGAATATATTTAAGATAAATTGATTAATTATTATGAAACGGAAGAAATATTAGTTTTGATAAACAACTCCATCAGGCTAAAAGCACCGAGGAAATGGAGCAAAGAACCCTAGGAATTAGGATAATACGGATTTTTTTTAGTTCCGCCCTTGATTTTGTGACCAGTTTTTATACCTTAGTTGTTGGTTAATACGGATTCAAAAAAGAAAGAATTAAAGCCAGAGTTATAAAAAGCTTGGTTAAGTATAAGATTAAAAAATTATATTACCTGAGCTAAATAAGTACAAAATTCCAACTGATGTGCACAAGAACGTGGCATTCCCTCGGGAATAACATCCACAGGATGCGAAGAAGAGTAATATCTTAACATATTGCTCATCTTGTCAATATAGGCAAATTGCATAGTATATTTTTTTCTCCTGGCCTAGTATAGTATTTTACTTTTAAAAGAAAATTATTCTCTTTATTTCTACGTAGATTGACACATTTTACTTATCGAAAAATTAATTTAAATAAATTTTAAAATTTACATGAATTAGCCCAATTTAGTATTTTAAATTTAAAATTTAAATATTCAAAAATGATACGAAAGTACTATAGATCAGTGTTTTAAAAAGTATTTTTGGGGAACCCTAGGAGAGAGGCATACCAAAAATACTCCGAGATGATACTGTGGGGCGATAGTCTCAAGAGGTGTACGTCCAACAATTCGGGAGGTACGCTTAGGTGTTTGAGGCGTGTTTTGTAGTGGGGCGTAAGCCCCAGAGATTTTTTCAAATTAAAATAAAATTCGTTAAATAAGTCTTTCATATAATACCAAAATTCTCAAAAGTCGACTTGTACTTAAACAAAATTTTTAAAATGGAATTGAAATGTATTATATATAAAGGTCAAGACCTTTTTTAATGATTGAAGTCCTAATTTATGGTCTTTTGCAATTCTCTATGTTATCCGTTAGTCTGCTAATCTCTCAAAAGTAATGAATATTCAATTTTTTTTTACCAATACAAAGAGAATTACATTATCCTTTATAGCAACAAGTTAAAAGTTTAAATTGAAGGTTAGTCATTCTTTTTGTTCTTCCATGTAAAAGATTTTATTCTTTTCGACTCAAGATACTTGTGCTTATAAGTAGCATATAATAGATTGTTATGACTAGTTTTTTGTGGGAATAAAGCACATCAATGTATATATTTTTCACATAATTATAATGTTCTTTAATTTTTATGCAATTTTATATATTTATAAATATTTATTATAATTATAATATTCCGTAAAATATTAAAAATTAAATATACATAAAGCTTACGTCTCGCTGCATATATAAGACGTCTTGACTTACATTCCAATCTTTTAAAATACTGGTATAGATTGCAATTTTTTATGTCAATATAATTAAAAAAAATTATTTAAATTGTTGATCAAACCTCACACAGTTTAAGTGTGTCATTTACATTATATTCACCTGCTCTACCGCTCGGGATGGATCCACACAAACTTTGCAAGTTCTTTTTCTTGAGATAGGAATAAAGCAGAATTGATTCAGGTAATTTCAACGCCTCAGGAAAGGAATCAAATTTTACTTTAAAAGTTAGGCCCCTTGGATTTTGTTGCAAATTGATCTAAAAAGAATTAGTCAGCATTTCTATATAAATTTGGTTTAAATTTAAATAAATGAATTTTAAAAAATGAGATAAAAAATAATTTTTCGAAAATTAAAATTATAATTGAATATGTATTTTATACTTGAAAAGGATTTGAAATTTTATAAATAGAAAACTTTAAAAAATTTAAGAACTATTCTAGAACTGCTTTTGAAATTTGAAGATTTTATTTTTAAAATCTGCCAAAAAATAAATATATAAACAAACATATATTTAAAAACAACATTAAAAGAAAAACTTCCAAATTTTATGCCAAAAGGGAGCTTAACTTTAGGCGTGGTTTTCAGAAAGTAATTGTGAGCTTTTGTGGAAAAGTTTGTTTGAAAATCTTTCTCCATCCCCATTTTTGCGGCCTTGGCCTTTATTGACGTCCCCTCTTTTTTTTTTTTTTTCGCTTCATTGAGAGTGTCCGCAGGGCCAAGACTCGAGCCAAGATATTTTTGAAGATGCTGGAGAAATTTCAGCGCTATCGCACCAAATACCGTGAGATGCATGAGCGGATCAAGGAGAGCACCGGCACTCAATCTCTTGGGGTGGAGCTGGAGGAGAGGGATCAGAAGCTGATGCAGTTCATTTGCAGATGTAGTGAGCATGATGAGCTACTTCGTGCAAAGGACGAAAAGCTTGATTGGAAAAAGGGGTCGCCATGTGTGAGAATCTCCAGGCGAAGGTGATATCATTGCAATCCGAGCTTGATTAGAATGCCATCATAGTTGAGGCCTTGAGTGCAGAATGGATGGGGAAGTTAGCTGTGTTGAGAGAAAAGTGTCTGAGTTAGAGAACACCGAGAATTCTTAGGCGTCGGCTTGAGCAAGGGCGACAGAGTTGGAAGACATGATCAGTGTCCTTCGGCCAGAGCAAGAATCTGAGAGAGCAACGGTGTGAGGCCCCGTGAAAATTTTCGCTCAGAACCCAAATCTCGTAATGCGAAGTTAAGTCAGGTGCCGCAGTACGGACCTTTTGAGTTAATCATTGCATTAAGAAGTCAAGAAATAATATTTTTCAGAAAAGTACAATTTTGCGGTCAAGAATACAGTCGCATATCAGGTATGTGGACCCGCATAATCGCCGCAAAGAGAGTCAGTGTGTTAGCCAAATTTGAAGTCGACTATGCGATCGTATAATCGAAATGCAGACCACATAGTCATTGTGTAATTTCCTTAAGATTTTATGAAGGGAAGTTCTGCGGTGCATTCTGCGACCGCAGAACGATAATGCAGGCCGCATTTCTGCCGCAAACTCAGTCAGTGCGTCCAGTTTTTGGGGGAGCATTTTGCGGTCCATTCTGCGGACCGCATTTGCGATCGCAGATCTGACTCAGGGCTCCAATTTTCTAAATTATAAACTCGACCCCTATCATTATATTCGGCGTAATAGCTCATTTTGAGCATATTTCCTGATTCTTCTAGAGTAAGAGAGCGGAGTCTAAGAGAGGAAAAGTGCTGCTCACCAATATTACTCCAAAACCTTGCTAAAACATTGAAGGTAATCAAGTGAAGGCACCTAAATCTCATCCCAAAAGATAAGACTTCATCACCTCAGCTCTTATTTTTATACTTAGCTATAAGGGGTCATTAGTGAGGTAATTCATAGGTATAAGAATGAATTTCTTGCATGCATATCAAACCATGGAGTATTGGGAGATATCGAACTAGCAATAAAGCTATTGGGGTATAGAATGATAGAAATTTCTCTCAAAAAGGACCTAAGATCACAATACACCTATAGTGTTTGATAATATGCTCAAACAAGCTAGAATCTCAATCTCGTCTCAAATTCTCGATTCAATTTATAATTCTTACACAATAGGTCGAAGTGCTAAGAGTTCCGAAATTTTGTAAAGATTAAGGAGAGCTATATTGAAGTATGTATGGCTAAAACTTCCTTTTATTAGAAATTGAGCTCCGTTGGCATTTCCGCAGGTGTGGTAAGACTAGAATTGGCTGATGTATTGATTGTTATTTCACATTAATTGATTTGCAATTATATACATATATGCATGAAGGATGTGCCTCAATGCGAGTAATATAATATTCGTGATATTTAGAGAAGTATGAATAATAAGAATCATGTGTTGAAATTCTTAGGCTATAAGCAAAGATTAAAACCGAGATCGTCATGCTAACTATGTGGAAACTTAGTTGTTCTTGCAACTTGAATTGCTTGTGTGTGCCTATGACTATGAAATTGCAAGATGGATATTGAATATGGAATGGTGTGATAACTGTGGCCCTAAGTGCCAATGAATTGATACGAGATATGTGAAACAAAGATTCAAATGAGATGATCAATGAGAAAGGAGCAACGCTTAGGTACGGTGGCCTAGTCGATTGGATCGTGATCGGACACCATGCCGCACACATGGTGGTAATGTGCTAAATTTGAATTTTAGAAATAGGAAAATGAAATGGTGATTGAGATATATGCCTCAAATGAGGAAACCTAGCCGATCGGGTCGTGATCAGACTCCGCTTAAGATACATGTGGTATTGAAGACAGTGATGAACATATGAAAGAAATGCCCCAAACCTAGTTATGGAAATTATGTAAAAGACTATATGGTTCATTTATTGATGATATGGTGTCTGATAATACCTTTGATTTACTGTTGTTATTTTCTTGTTCATGTTTGATAGTTCTTTCTAGTAAAACGGTGTTTAGTTATACATACTAGTACTATTCCATTAGTATACGTCCCTTTTATCGGGGTCGATACATTTATAAATGAATGTAGGTGGCTCCATTGCAGATAGTGCCGATCGCGCGTAGCAGATTACCTTCTTCTCAAATCTTGGTGAGCCCCTTTCTCCATCAAGGGGTTGTATTTTATATCTTTTGTTGTTGTGGACTTTCACTTTTAAGGTATAACTCGGGCTTTGTTGCCGACATCATCATACTTATCTTTTGTATCCTTAGAGGCACCATAGACGCATGTGTGGGTTATGTACGGGTGTTGAGGGGTCCGTTAACTATGTTGTAATTATAAATTCATGTTATCTATAATTGTGACTTTATGGGAATTTCATAAACTAAATTTAACTATGGTTTAAGTTTGTAATTTAGAATGAATTATCACTGTTTAATGTACTATCTTTACTTGTCTAAATAGATGAAAGCATGGTTTCCCTGTTCATATTGAGTCAGGTAAGAAAAGTTTGATAAGGCTTGCTCAGTTGGGTTCATTCGATTGAGCATCGCTCGTGCCTCACGAGGTTGGGTGTGACAAACGGCCACGCTAAAGGAGGCGAGGCTCGAAGATCGCGTCGGCGAGATTGACCGAGAAGCTATGAATTTAGAAGATTAGGTCGCTGTCCTCAGGGCTAAATAGATGCAATTATTGGCCCAAGTTGGATCCTCTGCCATTGTTTCTCACCATTTGCATGAGCTTTAGGTTCATGTCGAAGCCCAACGAGACATATACAAAATTTTGTGGGAGGCAGGAAATGCTTTTGAGGCCCCTTATGAAGGAGCCCATGTGAAGGCACGAGAGGTTCGTGTCAACTGAGGCTATGACCCTACAGCACCGGAGATGACGAAGACATTGATTCCGAGGATGACCTTGAAAATAAAGACGGGGAGGACGGTGGTGATGACGCCGAGTGAAAAATTATTGATGCATGTATTTTTTTTGTTATTTTTATCTATTTTTCTTTGGGCATATTTTGGCCCAGTGTTAAGTGCGGCTGTCGTGCGTGTATGTATAATTGAAAAAATGGTTTCATTTGTGTACATCTTTTGATTTTTCTTCCCCTCCTCATTGTTTGTTACATCTTTTGTTTTGGCGTAGACCTTTGAGTTTTTATAAGGCGGGTCTCTGATTTCTCGATT
The DNA here is from genome assembly GCA_034376525.1 of Nicotiana benthamiana. Classification (NCBI taxonomy): domain Eukaryota; kingdom Viridiplantae; phylum Streptophyta; class Magnoliopsida; order Solanales; family Solanaceae; genus Nicotiana; species Nicotiana benthamiana. The sequence continues at coordinate 158,122,758 of CM067339.1, forward strand.
TGGGGATGCGACCTTGGCCGGATCCAGCAGGGTCTTGATATGTGAGTTTGAGTGGAGCCGCTATGGGCTCGTATACTTGGGCGAGATTATTTTTTGATTTGTCGATCTAAGAGGAATCATCTATGATTCAGACAGGGGTCGAATTCGGGTTCGTAATTTCGGACGATGTTAGTCCAGAATTACCGATTCTGGTGAACTTAGCGTTTCATCAATTTTTGATTTATTTGAATAAGTTCTAGAGGTCTTGGCAATGGTCTTCAGCCGTACATTGTTATTTCGAATTGAGGTCGAAATTTTATCTCGTTGAAATTCGAACGAGGTCGAATTCTTCTTTTGGCGATGACCTTTGGTCGTAGAGGTGTCATTGTGAACTAGGATCGAAATGTTAACCGGTTGTAATTCGAACGAGGTCGAATTTTTCTTTTAGCAATGGCCTTTGGAATATGGGTGTCATTTTGAACTAAGATCGAAATGCTAACCCGTTGTAATTCGAACGAGGTCGAATCCTTTGGCAATGGCCTTCGGCCATATGGGTGTTATTTCGAACTAAGGTCGAAATGTTAACCCGTTGTAATTCAAATGAGATCGAATTTTTCTTTTAGAGATGGCCTTTGACCATAGGGGCGTCATTTTGAACTAAGGTCAAAATGTTAACCCGTTGTAATTCGAACGAGGCCGAATCCTTCTTTTGGCAATGGCCTTTGGTCATAAGGGTGTTATTTCGAACTAAGGTCAAAATGTAACTCGTTGTAATTCGAACGACGTCGAATTTTTCTTCTAGCGATGGCCTTTGACCGTAGGGGTGTTATTTGAAACTAAGGTCAAAATTTTAACCCGTTGTAATTCAAACGAGGTCCCTCTTTTGGTGATGGCCTTTGGCCATTGGGGCGTCATTTTGAACTAAGGTCGAAATGTTAACCCATTGTGATTCGAACAAGGTCAAATCCTTCTTTTTTAGTTTTTAGAGAATTTCACAGGTCGTCATACCATTTGTGCATATGCCGGGGTGAACCCCGACGTACTCGGTTTTGTTATTACTTGAGGATATCAGGTGTTCTCCGAGAGAGTTCCAATTTTGCTTAAATTTTTTTACATTGGAGAACACGATGCTTTTCATGGCTGAGTCTCAGCTTATTTAAGTTTGCTTGCATTGGAGAATAGAATGTGTTTCCTGGTGGGTTCCAGTTTGCCTAACTTTTACTTACATTGGAGAACATAATGCGTTTTCTGGGCGAGTCCCGATTTACTTAATTTTGCATGCATTAGAGAATATCTTGATGGGGAATACAAAATGTTGCTTTATTTCATTCACCGGAGAACATTATACATGTCAGTTGCATCCATATGTTGGGAAAGTTCTCGTGTATCTAGTCCCTTCATCGGTCAGGCTGGAGAAACAATCGGTAGGGGGCGATGAATCATACTTTGAACTTCGAGATGTCCCATTCATTGTCTCGCCTAAAATCTTCCCAGAGAACCTTATTAGGGCAGAACTCGGGTGATTGACAAAGAGTATGACTTGAGGGGCGTCCTTTTTTTCAGAAATTGAAGCATTCGAGGTAGGCGACATTTAAATTGTTTTGTAATTTTCCTTCTATCATTTTTAGTTGGAATGACCCTTTGCTCGCTTGTCCATGCGAGTGCTTGTATTCCTGTTCAAACCAGCAAAAGACGGGATAAACACAAATGAGATTTTTCGTACCTCTACCTGACGAATCAGTTGGAAAGGGCAGTGTTGTAGTGTTAGTCGCTGCGCCTGGTGTTTGCATGGCGATTTTGGGTTTTGCGGCTACATTCAGCTCCATTGTTAACAACGTCGAGTCTTCACGTGGGTTGTGCCCACATCCCTAACTAAGGTGTTGGAATCGAGTCATGATCCGATCTCGTTCGATTGGTATCAATATCTTTGAAAACATGTTATACTTCGTTCATGGACCATCCAATGGAAGGGGGGATGTGAAAGCACAACAGGATGTGCCCATTCTTTCAAGGGATCACATAACAAGCTTCTGCCTCCTCCTTAGGGATAGAAATGCGAGTCAATATATACGGCAAATGCGTTAAATGAGGATGTGGCTACACCAGTTGTCTGTGATCCTACTTTATACGTGTATATATCGTGCTTGAACCTATCACTACAGGCGAGATGTGGGGTTTTCCTAAATATCGGTTATAACTTCTAGTTTTGTGTAGCAACATGACCTAGATTGGTAATGTTGTCTCGAGGGTTTATTTACTGCTTTTTTTAGTAGGTGGTGACATTTCAACGGTTCTAGATCTGAAGAAAACTAAGAAATTCCCACAGAGGGTGCCAAATTGTTCTATCAAAAAAGTATGAAATCCTTTTTTTGAACCAATTACTAATTTAGAAGGTAAATCTCAGTCAAACATAATTAATCTCAGATCTAGATACAAAGGATTAAAGTAACGGATGAACAAATAACATGTAATATTTCTTCCCATAATATTCATATATCAGACATAAGAAATGAGCTTACATAGGATCCAGAGAAAGAGAAAAAACTTTTGAAGATGAAAAGGTTCTCTCCCCTTTTATGGGTTTAGCTATCCCTATTTATATTAATATCTTTTTTCTTTATCCAATAATCTTTGACCAGTGTACTTTCTTACAGCTGTACACTTTATTGTTCGCTCGTTCATTACATTCGTTCTGTTATGCGGGCTTTTCGACAACTTGAGCCCGGCCATCTCTTTGTTATTCCATTTCATGAGCATCACAACAATTTGATCGATCCCATATCATTCTTTTTAAGGACGATTAACCACTAATCAGTACATAAGTCATGAAAAAAATATAATTAGTGGAGAAGGAAATATGCGGCACTCGTAGACGTCGTTGGTAAGTGGAGCAAGTTGACGAAAGAGCAGAGTCTCCCATACAATGGGCGGAGAAAAGATTCTTAAGTGCCGCACTAGAATCCAATACTTCTCTTCTGCTTCTTCTTATAGAAAAAGGTACCCCTCTCTCTACCCATTCGCGGAGACACGGAGCCGCTATTACCCAACACTTTTGGAACCCCCACCCCCATTCCCCCAAATACTTTATTCTTTCCTCGCCCCCTCTCCACTCTAATGCAAACAACGTCATGTCCACTCATTTTGCTCAAAAGCCACTACCTTTGAAAACATAACCATGGTTAGTTTCTTAACCATGATTAGTTTCCTTCACTTTGTCCAATAATGCTCCACTTTTCTCCACATCTCGTACCCCTTAACCCCCACGTTCTTTCACCTCTATATATCTCTCTTCGTTTCCTTTTCTCCAAGACTCCCTTCCACTTTGAACTCTCTTTCCAGTTCCAAATCCTTAGCCATTACTCATATCTTGTGTTCCAAGCAATCTAGGGGGCATCAAAGTTGTCTTTGTTCATTTGATTCTTGTTTTACTCATAGTGTTATTAGTGTAAGAGAAGATTTAGTTATATATACGTTTGCAGTAATGAGTTGCAACGGTTGTCGAATTCTACGGAAAGGCTGCAACGAGAATTGCATACTGCGACAAAGTTTACAAGGCATTGAAAGCCCTCATGCTCAAGCAAATGCCACCGTCTTTGTGGCCAAATTCTTTGGCCGTGCTGGCCTCATGTCTTTCCTCTCCTCTGTTCCCGAATCTCAACGTCCAGGTACTTACTATTCATGTGCATTAAACCACGTTTTATTGTATGCAAATAAAGTTTAATAAGAGTAACAGAGTAGCCTTACGATCCACTGAGGTTTAGTTTTTTCTTTTTTTCTTTTTTTTTTTTTGCTGTAAAACTTCTACGTTCATACAATATTTATTTACTTAGGAGTTTGTTTTTGTGTACCTGTAGCTCTATTCCAATCGCTGCTTTTCGAATCGTGTGGAAGGACGGTGAACCCGGTGCACGGAGCGGTCGGATTATTGTGGACGGGAAACTGGCACGTGTGCCAGTCAGCGGTAGAAACGGTGCTTAAAGGAGGCGTGTTACGGCCGTTGCCGGAGTTTTCAGGTGTAACAGCTTTACCGGAGTCCGATTCAGCATCCAAGGCGAACGATGTTAATCTCTTTAGATCGCAAAGCTTCAACTTCCGATCTAAGAGGAAAGTTATGGACGAGGTGGCGGAGGATCTAGATCTCGGATTATCGTCAGGATTCCCGGTGAAAATGACGGCCACGGGTGGTAGAATGAACCGGCGGACGGAGAAGAGACGAGAGGCTACACCTTCGTTGAATTCTGATGAATCTGATACCACAACACTAGAAAGTGGTTTTATGTGCCATCAAAATCCGCAACAAGGACAAAGAGATGATACTAAACTTCTTAGATTGTTCTTTTGAAAGCTTGATTCAAGTTTTACCGTGGATTACTTACAAGTTAGTGCCAGTTATTAACTGAAGCTGGAACGAGTTTTACCTTTTTCTGTTGTTAAAACTGTTATCTCCAACTTATTAGTGATAAGTTTTCGGTAACTTAAGGGGGTAAATTGAGATGGCTTCTATGGCACTTGATTTCTTCTTGATCATGAAAGTTTTGAGGGAAAGATGAGAGTTGCCTTCTTTTTACTTTCTTTCTGCCCTTTTTAGGTTCTTTCTTTTTACAATTTGTCACTGGTCATTGTGACTCATAATAAAAGATAATTTTTCCCATTTCACCTTCTTTTCTCCGGATAATTTCACTTATGCTCGTCGAACTATTTTTTAATTTTAGTAAAATCATTTAATTATTCTTTATTATTTAAAAGTAACTAAATTTTATCATTATCACTTTATTTTGCCTCAAGCTTTCTTCATAAATATAACACGGTATACATTTTTAATAAAAAAAAACACATAAGCTTAAATGGGTTATACTCATTTTAAGATTTATATCTCCTTTAATATAACTTGACCCAAACTCTAAATGAATTTCGATTAAAAAATATATTAAATTTCACAGTAATTTAAAATAATTATCCTATACTACAAAGTTATTACCTTTTTTTATTATATAATGCACATTTATAATTGTTCTATACTAAAATAGATTAGGCTAGAAAATTCTTATTTTGTTTGTACGCCCTATCTAAGTCATTTTATAATTACGCTGAAGCAAAAATACTATTGTATCCAACTCCAATAACATGTTTATACCATTCTATTGATTTTAAAATGTTGCTTATTAAGCAACACTAGCATACAAATAACCTGCTTAGTAAGTAACTAATAAAATTAAAGTGCATAATAAAAATTGTCAATAGACATGCAATTACAGACAACCTATAGCAACTGTTTAGACAAAAGGACATAACATACTCTGTCACTAAGATTGTATCAGTATGATCAAAACCTAAAAAATATTTACAAAATCTAATTTTTCTTAAATTCCCTAGACTTCCATTTTTCCACATCAACCACGAAATCAAACATGATTTTGCTCTTCACATTCCTGCCTCTCTTTGAAACAAGTACAACATCTAGAGGTTGGATAACATCAAATTGTGAAGAACAATCAACTTCAATTGGAGGAGCAACAACCTCATTAGATGCACTAAAGTCTTGAATTGGTCTCTGATGAAAAAAAGAAGATTTAGATTGTGTTAAGATGCAATCGAACAATACTAAAAGTTAAGAATCACCTCAATAATGGCTGAACGATTCTATGTGCTATTTTTTACTTATTGAAACACATTTGGAGTTTGGGTTTTAAGCCATATTAAAGGAGACATGGATCTTAATGTGAGTATAGCCTATTTAAGTTTATGTGACATTTTCTTTGAATTTTTTTATTAAAATATATGCCATATCATATTTATGGTGGAAGTTTGAAGCAAAATGATTTTTAAATGATAATAATGAAGTTTAATAATTTTTAAGTGACAAAAAATAATTGAAAGACGTTACTGAAACTAAAAGATAATTCAATGATCATCACTAAAATTAACCCGCTTTTCCCCCTTAATGATGGAATTTATTGTTGACTACATTTGTACTTCAAATGAACTATACATGTTGTAAGCCAATAATAAAAGAAATAACCGAACATTTTAAGATATTGAGTACTCCATAATTTATGAACTTTGAGTAGTTTTTACTATTAAAAACTTATATTACTGCTAAATTAACTTGAATTTAAGTTTTTTCCGACGTCTACAAACTTTATCACTAAATCCTACGTCTGAATAAATTTTTTCATCATCAAGAATCGCCTCACAATAAGGATTAAGTTGTATCACAATTTGTTACCCATAACGTCAAGTTGAAGATTTATAACTTATGAGTTGTTTGTTTACATCCACAAATATTAACATGCCTTGTTGTTTATTATTGCATGCCAATTTAAACTTGACCAAAGCCTTTTAATTGTCTGAAATGTCGAAGGCAAATATAGAATCGAATCGCATCATCATGGTAAAGCTTCATAATTAAGTGATACTTCTACCAACTCATTGAAAAAGTTTGTATATGAATAACAAAAGCTTCAATTAATAAATCATAAATGTGCTTTTTTTGCTCCATATATATGCGTTGAGAATAAACGATTAGCATGGGTAGTACACTGGGTTCCCATGGCTGACAAAACCCTGAAAAATGAGAGATTCAAATAAGCCACGTCCTGTAACAGAACTAGACTTATTGTTCTCGCATTGAACCACATACATAGTCACAATTGTTTTAAATTTTTATGTATACTAATTTGTGATTATATATCTCTATTTCAGTCCCATATTATCTTTCTTTTAAGGTCTTTCATACCATTAAGAAAAACGTTATATAGTCTTAATCATCAGAGTTGTCTACATTACATATTTTAACTTAATGCAGAGATTGGGCTTACAAAATTGGAGAGCTGAAGCTTTTTTTTTAAAAAAAAATTATTTTTAATTACTGTAGTTGTCAGGTATCTTGAATCCTAGTATAGTGTAGTTTCCTATACAATTCTAGTCTTCTTTTTTATGTTTTCATATCGGATAAAATGAATCCGGATTCATAATTGTCATTTTCACTGGAAGAAGATCTTTTAATATTCTATCCAGCAACAATTGACAAACAACAGGTAAGATGACGACTAATTCGGGACAGTTAGCAATTGCTCCATTACTTGAGCCAACAAAAACTAAACTTTCGCCTTAAATCATAATGGAAAAAGTATGTATGATTGTGGTATACATGTAATCCAATAGTCATCTGTAAACATATATGTTTGGCTTAAGCGACTTTTTGTTTTGATGTTTAACAAAGAAACACATGCATGAATAACGGTGTACACATAATATAGGCAGATTTAAGCACAAGGTTGCACGTGAAGGGGATAAGTATAAATAGTTATATATGATATTTCCTGAACGAAAAGAATGCATAATTGATAAGGAGCAGAATTTCTTACGTGAAGAGAACACTATCCTAGATAAGAAAAGAGTTAGATATTGAAGTTAACTCAAACTCTTCCACCAAGGAAGAGTATAGAATTAGAACTCTAGTTAATCCTAATCCTACTAACTCTATATATTTCAAGATGTTCTCTTTTACAGATGACGCACAAACGTTGAAGTTAAGTATGAATTAAGAGCAAAAATAGTAATTTTTTTTTGCAAGCATTCCTGTGTGTTTCAAGTGTACAAATCTGGAGCTACATGAACCAAATAGAATAACCAGTTTCATGTGTCTGCCTTTTATTTAGTCCAATTGTACTAGAGCTTTTGAGTTGTATCTTTCAGCTTTCTTCAGAAGCATTTGTGTTAGGTTTTTTGAGTTATATTATTCAAGTTAAAGTTAATTTGAAGATGTCACAACAGTTTGCGGCCGATTGCTACATGGGTTAGAGGATAATCTTTAGGTTTACAAGATTTTTGTAAACGTTTTTTGGTTCAGCGATTTTGTGAAGTGTTAGGAAAAATCCTACTGGAAAGTAAAACGTGATTTTTTCACCTTTTGAGCCATGTATTTTTCACGTAAAAATATATGTGTTCTTTACTTTCTGATTTATTTATTCCGTAATTGTAAAATAAGGAACATATAGAAGAATTGGGTCCTTTTATTATCAATGGACTCAAAAATAAGACACCACACAAATGAACCCTCTTATACGGTATTGAAATATAAAACATCACATATGCCACAAAATTTTACGATAATATTCACAATTATTTTTTATGGGAATTTAGCTCTTAAAGCTTTAGCTTTCTAACATCCCATTAATAATATCGACAAATAAACTATGTTGCAAGAAATAATGAAGCCACAAATCCTGCATACCATGTGCGTAAACGATGTCTTAATTAGTTTCTCATTAGAATAATATTAAGAAAAGAACGAAAGGAAAGAGAATTAAATCCTAACACTTGATATACATCAATAATTGGTGAGGTCATTTACCTAATAATGGCTCTCACATGATGACCATTTAACTTCAATCTATATCATAATAAAGATTCTGAATCTGCATTGTTGTTAAGAGATTAAAGATTAGTTATCGCCCTCAAAGCTTGATGTCGCAACTGAAATATTTTAGGGTTTAGGTATAATACATGATAGAAATGATGATATCAATGAGTCAGACTTTTTTTATTAATAAAGAAAGGTTGAGAAAAGAAAAAAGTTCCAAAAGGTGAGTTAAGCTATAAAGTTAATTCCGGCTTTTGAGTTCTGAAAGAGGCATATTTTTATTAAATATACTCCAAATTTTGGGGTATTTTTTTGAGTTTAACTTTGTGACGAGCAATTGGCCGGTGGAAAATGAGTCCTACAGACAATTTGCATTATCTACTCCTAACTTTATTCAATTGGTGGAGAAACTATCTTATTAATTTACTCCATTTATAGTAAATTCTTTCTATTTAATCGTCGTATGTTCGGGTTAGTTTGCGTGTATTTATATAAGATATTTATTATTGTTCATCAGCATAAATATATCGAGTAATATTGTTTATTAAAACTTGAATAGATAAAATGAAATCACTTACTAATATTTTTGCTTCTGCTCATGAATTTAAATTTAAGATAGCATGATTCTCAATCAAATTTATTGACTATTAGATCACACATGCGCTAAAATGTTAATAAACTCTTTACCAGTATTTCTTGACATGATTTAATTTATTTCATCTGTTTCTTTTTATTTGTCATATTTTGATTTTTTATACCCCTTAAAAAATAATAAATGAAGTTCAAAATTTACCATGGTATCTATATTAATTGATGCATAATTTTAATGATTTTGAGAAAATGATTTAAAATGAGTAATTACTGTTGTGGGTATAACAAGAAAAAGAAAATTATCTTTTTCTGATATGTAAAAAGTGATAAGTAAAAGTAAAAATTTATTTTTAAAATAGTGAACAAATAAAAATAAACTGAGGGAGTATTATTTAAGTTATATTTGGACAAACGATACATAAGATTGAAATACAAGTAATTTTGATATAAGAACTCTTAGAGCTGCCGGGGGAATCCTCTGCAAGTATGTAAAGGTGATTAGTGAATAAAAGTTAAACTTTATGCAATAAAATCTAGTTCATATCTTCAAATAGCAGTGAATTCTTTTTACACTATTAGCTGATAATATGTTTTATTTTTATGGTTCTAATTTACAGACTGTTACCTATATTATTATTATATAACAATAATAATAATTTAATAGAATTTTATTAGTGGGATCTGGACGACTAACCCTATCACTACCTCAACCACTATCTTATTTAGGTAATAAGAGGTGTAAAAAAGAAAATTACGCCATTTCTGTATAAATGCTAAAATGTTATAAAATATTTTATTTAAGGTGAATGTCCATATTTAGAGAGATCCTAGGGTTTATTACTTGGTGGCTAAGTCACCACCTCCCCATAAATAAAGGGGTTCTCTCCCATTGTAAATCATCCCAAAAGTATCAATAAGAATACTCCTCTCTCTACTTTTCTCTCTATTGTTCTTGTTCTTGTATTATTGTTCTTGTTCTTATATTATTTCATAGCACGTTATCAGCACGAGTCTCTAACCAATTGAATTTAATTTCTTCCTTCTTCCAGAATTTCTATACGGAAAAATAGAAGAGATGGTATCATCATAAAGTAATGCAACGGGATGGAAACTCAAGAGGTATATTTGATATCACAACATTTATTGGTATACCTTAAAGGTAAGTAATTTACTTTTCCCTTTCAAATTCTTGAAATTCTACGATTTGATTTCATATACAAACATAGACAACAAAGTTTGATTATAACTCTAATGGAGTTTGTAAGGAATTATAACCACGTGAAGTGGTAAAAGTTCTATGTCTTGCCATGATCAAATTCATGTATGATTGTGGGCAACGAATTGAAAATACGTCCCATTGAATTTGCTTCATTCTCATTCCCTTTAGAGAATGTGATAGCAGTATGTGATAAGTCTGAAAGAAGACAAAATTATTACAGTGAAGGTATCAATGGATGTGGACGTGGCAATAGACGGAATTATAATCGTCATCATTGTGATAATGAGAATAATAAAGATTCTCAAAATAATCTTTCACTTTATGAAAGTAATATTTGACATGAGATTGTATATAGCACATACAGATGATTATGATCCATTCCCTGAAGTGAATGTGATAATTGTAATAAAGCCCGTAAGTATGGACACGCTCTTGATGTAATTCTGTTTTATGTCTGACATTATGAAAAGAAAGTTCGTTGCCCTTGAAATTTCCGGCAAGAACTATATGACATGGGTGTTGGATGCTGAAATCCATTTGGATGCAATGGGTCTTGGAGACGCCATTAAAGACAGAAATAATGCATCCACCCAAGACTATGCTAAGGCCTTGATTTTCTTGCGCCATCACCTTGATGAAGGTTTGAAACTGTGCTAAGGCCTTGATTTTCTTGCGCCATCACCTTGATGAAGGTTTGAAAATTGAATATATCACAGTCAAAGATCCACCTATCTTGTGGAATGGCTTAAAGGAGAGATATGACAACCTGAAGTTGGTCACTCTGCCACAAGCACGATGCGATGAGAATCCAAAAGCAAATAGTTCGTAAACTATATATTATCGTTGCGGTGGAAAAGGGCACTGGGCGAAAATTTGCTGTGTACCAAGACATTTGGTTGAGCTTTATCAAGCATCTCTAAAAGGTAAATGCCCTGAAACCAGTTCTGTCTCTGACGACAATTTTGACATCACCCACTTGGATGTGGCAGACTTCTTTGAGCACCCTGAGGGGAAAATAGACGACTTAATTGATGATGGATCTGTGATGAAGGAAGATGGAATTGTTTGATTTTATTTTACTTATTTGTATTAGTTAGTGAATAAACTAATAGTCATTAGTATCAGCTCGTATTAGTTAGCTTATGATATAATGTTAGTATTAGTTCTTTAGAATGTTTCAATATGCTTAAATTTCAAAGATATTTTTATTTTCCAGTAGAGCTAATCGACTAACCTAACAGTTAGTCGATTATCTAATATTTCGCATTAAAACTGGATTTTTCCGCAAGGCAAGATAGTCGACTATCTGATTTAGATAGTCGACTAACCTGATGACTGTTTACTAAGTTAGTCGACTATCAACTCAGTTAGTCGACTAACTAATATTTTGCATTAAAACTGGACTTTTCCGCAAGGCAAGATAGTCGACTAACCTGATGACTGCTTCCCAAGATAGTCGACTATCAACTAAGTTAGTCGAATAACCTCAGCAGATTTTGAAAATATTGTTTAATTATGAAGCAACGGATTAAATTTGTTTATTCTCATATTCGTATATCTCTTTTGATTAATTGATTCATGTACCACACATACGATATTCAAAGAGAAGAAATATTACTCTCATTTAAGTATGTGTAAGGCAGATGTTACTACAACTTCTGGTAGTAGTAAATTGATTAAAGGCTCCGGAAGAGCAACTATAACTCTGCCTAAAGGAACATCATTTTAGAGAATGCAATGTTCTCCTCCAAGTATAAAAGGAACTTGTTGAGTTTTAAAGATATCATTCAAAATGGATATCATATTGAGACAATAGATGAGAATAATCTTGAATTCCTCATTTACTCATGAAAATGAGGCTGCCCACTTCGATTTGGGGTCACGCCATTTTGCATGCAGCAATGCTAGTTCGTCTCAGAACGACGAATTATCAAAAATATTTCCCGTTGCAATGAGTTTTGGGTCATGAACCTAATATATCCAACTTAAGAATTTTTGGATGTGCAGTATATGTGCCTGTAGCACCGCCATATTTCACCAAAATGGGTCTGCGAAGAAGGTTAGGAATATATGTTGAGTTTGAATCGCCCTCCATTATTCGCTACCTCGAAACATTGACAGGGGATTTGTTCACTGCACGATTTGCAGACTGTCAATTCAATGAGATACTTTTCCCAAAATTAGGGGGATAAGTTGGTGAAACCAAACGGGAAATTTTGTGGAAAAATGCATCATTATCTCATCTTGATCCACATACCTCTATTTGTGAAAAAGAGGTGCAAAATATTATCCATTTTCAAAGAATAGCAAATTGAATGCCAGACGCATTTACAGATTTGAAAAGGATAACAAAATCACATATCCCCGCAGTGAATGTGACAACATCTGATTCACGAATACATATTCATTATTGGAAGAATATGAACATGAAATTGGTATTGAATATACCACACTCACCCCTAGAAGGAGGTTTGAGATGATATATGAAAACAATGTCATTGTTATGGCATGAATAGTCATTGGTCACGTACCTATTGTACGCCAAAATAATTTGTCAATGTGATTATCAAAGGACAATAATAATGCAAGAAACATATCTTGCATATAATTTTGACATGACCATAATGGTATAACTTTCTCTTTAAAAGAGATATTCACCACATGGATGTTGATGAATTTGTGGTAGTACAAAATTAATTGAGAGCTCTAGAAGAGCCAATTATTACTATGTTTGAGAAACACAATTGATTACCAATAAGGTATTGTGTTGTAGTAAATCTCAAAGAAACTTATTCAGTTTCCAAAGTATATGCGAAAGCGATTGATTATATTGAGACTATAAATAAAGGAAAGATTTGATGTCTTCTATTACTACAACTTGTAGCGGGATAATCTGTATGTGAAAAACTACCCGCTTTATTCTCCAGTTTGTACTACACAAGAATACCACAATAAATTGGACGTTTATTGATATAAAAACCCATATCATAATAAACTTGAAGTTTATTGATAATTGCACATGTCATGGTGTAAATTTGAAGTTTATCAATATTGATAATTTATGCAGTTGGCATTCGGTTAGCCATATCATTTTAAGTATGATGTGCAGTAATAGAGAATTCACATGGGTAAATATTAAAGAACTAGAAAGTTCTTTACGAATTCTCTTGTATTACTTGTTCTCATTAATTAATTGACCAACTAAAGAGTTCGGGTTGAATCCCATAAATTCTGGAAATATCAAAGGTGAATATGGGCCCATTCACCTGCCATGTATACCACATATGATGCATCTATGATATGGTTACATGTGCGATTGTTATTAACCCGCAGCCTGGCCGGTGCTTGCGAGGTAAATTGCTCAGTAATATAACTTCGAGCATAATTTCCAGATTTTCTATTCAAGATAATTCATCTTGATAAGTTGATTTATATCATAGTTGGTTTAGCAAGATAATTATTGAGTGCCTTCACTTAATAGCTAAACTGTTTCTTATGAGAACAAAGTTATATATATCAGTTTGATATACGTTGTATACGAGAATATATTATATTCTCCCCTCACAAGAGGTTCAGGGTCAGGAACCAAATAATTTCATCTTATTATTATTGATGTGCGGTGTATATTTTCATTAACACCATAATGCACAAAGATGGACTCTCAAAGTTGAGGAAACAAGTTAGCTTTTCTAACATGAGGGGGAGACATGATAAACACTTGAGAAAAGGTTACATGGGATGAATTATCATTTGTATATATAGATCCTCGAATATCATAATATGAACCTGAAGTTCATAAAAGGATAATTCAATTGCAACATATTGCAAAGCATGCTATACGCATTTGCTAACCCAAAGAAAGTAACTATATTCTCACTGCAAATGCTCATATTAAGTCCCAGAAGGACAAAGTCTTTGATACGCTTAAAGCGTATAGACAAATCGGTTTCAAAATAACTTCTTAATAAAGAAGATGAGCAAATGATCAAAGTGATCATAATGGGGAGGCAAGTGATCTAGAAGATCACATGACATAACACTTCATAAAATCTCATGAGAGATTCAGGTACCTGAATATATGAATAAAGAGATCTCCATGTTATGTCTTTATGAAAATTTACTGGAACCGATATAAAATGTTCGTCGACGACATCTATGATAGCGCTAAATATCGATGAGGATCTTATGTTTGTCGAATACAAACAAAATATTGGCTAAATGGAAGAGATACAATTCAAGCAGAATTGATCCCATATGAAAGACATGTAGTTCTGGACATGTAGTTCAAATACTTGAAAGTATAAAGTCAATGATTGAAGTTGCTTGAAGCATATACAATTCTTGGTCCTGAAGTACCACATCCTAAGTGCAACTTGTGTACATATGTATCTTGCTATAACTATAAGCATGATGGCATCGAGAATATCTCTATGGAGATATTGAAGAGTCATTCCACGACATTATATGAAGATGTTCATATCTATCAAGAATGATAATTTCAAGGTGCGGAATATTTATTCAAATCAATAGGGCTGATTTATTTATCAAATCTCTACAAAAGATAGTTTTGAAGATGGTGCACAAGATTGGAATGCAAATGCTCAAGGATGTGAATTGATGCTCTTTTCAGGGGGAGTTAATGCGCGTTGCACTCTTTTTCCCTTACAAGGTTTTGTCCCACTGGGTTTTCCTTACAAGGTTTTTAACGAGGCAACCAATAGGCGCATATTCAAACATGTGTACTCTTTTTCCTTTTCTACAATTTTTCCCCATTGGGTTTTGTTTTAGTTAAGGTTTTAACGAGGCACATTATTGAATAGACATTCAAGGGGGAGTGTTATAAAATATTATATTTAAGGTGAATGTCCATATTTAGAGAGATCCTAGGGTTTACTACTTGGTGGCTAAGTCACCACCTCCCTATAAATAAAGGGGTTCTCTCCCATTGTAAATCATCCCAAAAGTATCAATAAGAATACTCCTCTCTCTACTTTTCTCTCTATTGTTCTTGTTCTTGTATTATTGTTCTTGTTCTTATATTATTTCATAACATAAACATTATTCACCAAAAAATAAAAAATATAGTATGAAAGAAGAGTATAATTGAAGACAACGCTTGCATGTTTAGGATCCGTTTGGTCATAAAATTTGTCAAAATAAATTTTAATTTTATTTGGCAAATATATGTTTGCCCATAAATTTTGTCTATATTTTAGCAAAACCTCAAATCCAAAACTAGTTTAATGACTAGTTTTGAACCAAAATATTTACAAACACTAATAAGATAGTATATGTTTTGCTAAATTAAATTTGAAAAATATATTTAAAAAACATATATGTTCAAATACACTTTTATTTTCAAAATAAAATTTATCCAAATTAAATTTTTTAAAACAAATTTAAAAATCCATAATGAAACGCTAGCTTAATTTTAACTAGCAATTTAGGCTAGCTAGGCGCCTACCAAATAGCTTTAAAGAAATATGTTAAAGTAGGGTCCACAATCCACAAAAATAATAGAGTAGGAAAAGAAGGATCCACAATCCAAAACGTAATAAATTACTAAAATAATATGGATAAAAAAAATAAAGAAGAAAAAGGGTTGAAAATGCAGCGACACACAACAGTTGGATGATGGCATATATATGAACCAAATTTAAGAAGCATAATTTGTAATTTGTAGTAAAATATGTAATATCCTATTGGCTTATTAATATTCCTTTTAACTTTTCCAAGATAAACCCCTCCAGCCTCCACTACTTGTAATAAAGTTTATTTGTTAGTGAGGAGGAGGATTCTTGGGCTGTCACATTATCACAGCCTTAATTCACACAAACTTGTCAACTCTTTAACCTTACCATTACAACTGAAGCCTTTTGCTTAAATATTAAGAGTATAATTGAAAATTTAATCTTAAATTCCTAAAGTGATAATTATTTTGAGATAATTCTTTCGACAGTCAAATTATTCCATAAACAAGCTGGAGCTTTGTTCAATTTTGTTGTAATGGAGGCAAGTGAGAAGAGAACAGCCAATGCTTTGTACATTTGCTTAATACTTATTTTAGTAAACAGTTATTACAGGTAATTAACATCTGATGAGCTCAAATTTATAATATGTACTTCCTGCATCTCAAATTATTTACATTTTTCTCTTCTCGATATTTAATTTATATGAATGTTGACCTAACATTTTAAAATGTCGGATCCGTTGGAAACACACACTTTCTCTCCACCACTTGACTATGTCGCCAACTTTTTATTGCTCATTGTTTTTTAACATATTGTATTCCTGGCCCAATGCTCGTTTCCTTGGAGCCTATTGCAAAAGCCTATGTAGACGTCATTTATTTTGGACAAATACTTCCTCTCATATTTTAAGTCCTTTTCACAAATTAAATTAAAAAATGATTTATGCGGTATACCCATGAAAAATATCAGTTAATATTATATACAAATAAAATATTTATTTTATTTTATATACTTACTTTATAAAATTATTTTACTATGTATACTTATTGTATTCTAAAATATAATATTGTATATCCTAAATTAAAATATTATGATATATTTGTTAGTAATCTGTATTTGTAAAACAATAATGGAGAAAATAAAATAACATAAACAGAAATATAAACGAAATAACAAAAACTAATTCGAGCACACTGAATTCATAATGTTTCTTTAAGGAATTTAATCCCATTCTAGTACCCGAAAATATGGATTATTTCCTCCTACAATAGAACGAATGACAAACTGGTATAGTGGTACTTCAAACCCCAATATTTCAGCGAACACAAAGTTCAATGGTAAATTATACTTACTGTTTTTTTCTTTAAAGTTAAAATAAACATAAGAAATGAGAAGAACTCATAAAATTCGTATGAAAATTATGAGCAGAATAGTCTTGTATTTATAGCCAAAGTTGGGCCGAAATCTGAAGAGGTATAACTTTTCAGGATGGTTGTTTATGCAAAACGGTCACAGCATAAATACCATAACATAAATGGTTATTTACTCAACAATAAAGAGAAAATTGAAGAGAGTAGTTTAATTTCAGTTACACGCTGAAAAACGAATTGCATTTAATATTAATATTTATTTTATTATTAATATTATGTTATTAAAATAAATATTTTAAAATATTTCTGTTAATATTTTACTATTAACAAATAAATTTGGTCAAAAAATTAATTAATCAATCATTTCACCAAATCCAAATCTGAATTCGAAGCCGAAACCGAAGCCGATCCGAGCAAGCGACGATGGCGACGGCACGAGGCTTGCCTTCTTCTCAGCTCTTTAAGAGCTAGAAGAAGAGTAATTGCTTATATACTCATAAAAACCTCTTCCTCTTCCAATATGAGACAATGTCCTTTTGCCAATGGGGGAAACTTAAATTTTTACTTAAAAATTTTATTTCCCTCCATTTCCCATTCATCATATTTTAAGAATATCATATACTCAATAGGCAAGCCAACTATTGAACAATTTACCTTTTTTGCCCGTTTTATATTCTTTAATTGTTATGCGATAATAACATTTAAACAGCATAATTCAAACATAAGCAGAAGTAAAAGCGATAAGCTATCTGAACATGAATCCAAAACAATTATATGAACCTCGACCACCTAGAATTGGTGTCACGATACCACAGACTATCTAAGATTTACTATATACAAAGTCTAAAAATAAACGATGCACTATTTCTGGAATTAAGGAAATGAACAGGAAAATAAAGGGTAGAGGGAGACGCCATGGCATGAGGACTCCTGCAGGCCTACCTTGCATCTCCGCGTGGATTGAAGGTAGCCACTCAATATACAGTCCAAAAGCTGCTCCGGGATCTACACATAGTGCAGTGTATAGTATCAGCATAACCGACCCCATGTGCTGGTAAGTACCTAGCCTAAGCTCGGCGAGTTAGTGACGAGGCTAGGACCAGACTACCAAATAAACATGTGCAATTCAACTATATACAGCGGAAAAAAAGTACATAAATAAACAGTCAAGTATTTGAGGGGTAGCATATTGCGGGGGAGATATCAATTCAGAATAGAAGGACAACAGGTAAATGGAAGAACAATATATCTCTGAAATCAACAAGAATCAGAAAAACAATAAGTGCACGGCATCATCCTCTGTGCTTTTATTCTCATCATCGCCAAAGCTATCAAGTAATGAAAATGTGCACGGCATCACCCTTCGTGCTTTTACTCTCGTCCTCACCATATAATTATTATAGTTGGCATGGAATGGTACATTGCACGACACGACAACACCCTTCATGCTTTACACTCTTTCCTCACAAACCATACACGGCATCACCCTTCGTGCTTTAACTCTCTTCCTCACCCAAATAACAATAACAAGCAATAGGGCAGAGAAATAAAATAAGCCACAATAAAAATTCCGGCAAGGATAATAATTCAACAATAAGTCCCGGCAAGGGTCAATATCAAAACAACAACAATATCCCGACGAGGGAGACATCCTTTTTTCTTTTTCACTTTTACTTCACAATTCACTTTACAACTTGAGTCAATTCTCTAATATGGTTCAATTTACCTCTTACACTTCACATTTTATTAAACGACTTGAGCCAATGCTCCTCAATATTCAAATGCCACAATTACCTCCCAAACCTTGCCAATAATAAAAATCATCACCAAAGCATGAACAATACAACAAAGTCATAAGAATTACAATATAAGACTCACGGACATACTTGACACCAACGTACAGATACTTATCACCATACCTATATGACGTACTCAACAAACACCACATAAAAAATATGACTCGACTCCTAATACCTTAAGTTAAGGTTAGACCAAACATTTACCTCGATGCCACGAACAGAATTCACGTCTCAATTATCCTACCACCAATTCGCTCGTATCTAGTCATAAGTTACTCAATTACGTCAATAAACGTTAAATGAATCAATTCTAATGCATGAAAATGAGTTTCCTAAAGTTTTATCCAAAAAGTCAAAAATCGTTATCGGACTCACATGGTCAAAACCTGATGTTCAAACCAAAACTCGATTACCCATTTCCCTACAAACCCAAATATATAACTTATTTTGAAATTGAACCTCAAATCAAAGTTCAAATCCCCAGTTTTTGAAAATTTAGGTTCTACCCAAAACACCCAATTTTTCCCGTGAAAATCATTGATTTTGAGTTGAAATCATATTAAAAGATGTTAATAATTTAAGAAAACGAGTTAAAATTAACTTCCAATCGATTTGGAAGAAGAGTTGTTCTTGAAAAATCGCCCTAGGGAGTTTGTGTTTTGAAAAGATGTGAAAATTGATTGGTTTTCGGCTAAGTATAAAAAAAATTGTAGGTTGCAGATATGGAAATTGTGAATCTCGATCTCTGCTAGGTTTGCATCTGCGAAAAAAGGCTCGCATTTGCGAGCTGGGAATTGTGATACATAGGTCGCATTTGCGATGACTGGCCTAAGTTGGAGGATTGCATTTGCAATCAAAATCCTCTCAATTGCAAAGATTGGCTGGCCTGGGCTGCTTTTGCAATTGCAACCAAGCCCTCACATCTAAGATATCGCATTTGCGAGCCAGGCTTCGCATTGTAGGACTGCAATTCCTTAAGACCAAAAATTCACCCTGTAGCCTATCCACAACTCATCTGAGCCCGCGGGGATCCGAACCAAACATACACACCAACCTAAAAATATCGTACTCATACATTCAAATCACTAAAATAACATCAACAACTATGGATTTAACATCAAAATCATGAAATTTTCTTAAGAACTTCAAATTTCCAATTTTCTCCAAAACAATCTGATTCACGTCATTTCAAGTCTGTTTCCTACCAAATTTCACAGACTTATCTTACATCACATATAAGACCTGTACCAGGAAACGAAACAAAAATACGGGCCTGATACCATCAAGTTCTAATCACAATTTATTTCCAAATCTCATAAATAATTTCAGAAAATAATTTTCTTTAAAAATTCAATTCTCGGGCTTGGGACCTTAGAATTCGATTCAGGACATACAACCAAGTCCTATATTTTCTTACGGACCCTTCGGGACCGTTAAATCGTGGGTCTGGGTCTGTTTACCCAAAATATTGAGCAAAGTCAACTTAAATTTATCATTTTCATAGATTTTCACATAATGGCTTTCCAGATACGCGCCTAGACTGCGCATGCAAATCAAGGTGAGATAAAAAGAGGGTTTTAAGGCCTCGAAACGTAGAATTTACTTTTAAAATCCTTTTGGGTCATCACAATGAACTTCTGGAGACTTAGAGTAGTTAAATAGAAGAGCATATTTTGTTGCCGGCGCTTGAAATCAATCCCGAAATTTTTTTCAGGTTTCCCCGCTTGAGCCAATGTTGTCGATGTTGTTCGGCTCGTTGAGGCATTGGCAGTCACCACTGGAACAGCTTGGTTCACATTTATTATTAGTCATTTATGTAAAACAATAGCACAAACATTAAAGGCACATATATTTAAATCTCCAATAGAGTACAAAACCACAAAGGTTTTACTCTTCTAAAACAGTGAGTACAAATACAAAAAATATATAAATTCCTTAAGCTTGTTATTAATATGTATTCGTAAAATAATTCTAGAGAAAATAAAATAACATACACAGAAATGTAAACGAAATAACAAAAGCCAATTCGAGCCCACTGAATTCATAATGTTTCCTAAAGGAATTTAATCCCCTCCTAGTACCCAAGGTTATAGATTATTTTCTTCCAGGATAGAACGAATTACGCACTGGTGTAATGGTACCTCAAACCCAGTGTTTCAGTACTGTTGCTTTCTTTGAAGATAAAATATGCAAAAGAAAGGAGAAAAACTCAGAAAATTCATATAAAAATTTTGAGCAGAATAGTCTTGTATTAATAGCCAAAGTTTGGCTGAAATCTGAAGATGCGCAACTCTCAGATTGGCTATTTATGCAAAACAGCTACGACATAAATACCATAAAATAAATGGCTATTTACTCAATAATAAAGAGAAAAAATTAAAGAGGGTAGTTTAATTTTCAGTTATACAACTGAAAAACTAATTGGATTTAATATAAATATTTATTTTAATACTAAATTTTATTATTAAAATTTAATTTTATTTTTATTAATATTTTACTATTAACAAATAAACTTGGTCCAAAAAATTAATCAATTAATCATTTGACCAAATCCAAATTTGAAATTCAAAATCTGAAAGGCCGAAGCCGAGCCCGAGCCCACCGAGCAAGCGACGACGACGGCGCGAGGCTTGCCTTCTTCTCAACTCTATAAGAGCTAGAAGAAGAGTAATTGCTTATATACCCATGAAAACCTCTTCTTATTCAAATATGAGATAATATCCTTTTTGCTAAGGAGGAAATTTAAAATTTCACTTAAAACTTTAATTTCCCTCCATTTCCCATTCACCCTATTAAGCATATCATATACTTAAAATCCCAACAATAAATAATCTGGATATAGTATTCCAAATTAAAATATTGTAGCATGTTTAGTTTGAATATTGTATTTCAAATTAAAAATTAATGTATATTTGCATTGGATACTGTATTTCAAATTAAAACGTTGTAGTATATTTGATTTGGATATTGTATTCTAAATTAGAATAGTGTAGTATGTTTTGTTAGAATATTATGGTATGTTTAGTTTAGATATTGTATTCTTCGTTAGAATATTAGGGTAAGCTAGATTTGAATTCTTTAAATTAGAATGTCGTGTTATCTTTGTTTGAATAATATATACCAAATTAAAATGTAATGGTCTGTTTAGTTAGAATATTATATTTCAAATTAAAATATATGGTAAGTTAGGTTTGTATCGTATTCAAAAGTAAAATATCATGATAGATTTTAGAATTTATGGAGGTATATCGTATAATATTTTTGGGGTATTTGATGTAATTTCAAAACTTAGGTATATCATGAAAGTGAGTTTTATAAAGAGAAATTTTTATAAACCAGTATTATTTAGTGGTTATTAGCTAGCTATAACTACCATTTACTAAATTGCGTCGTATAGCTTTATTAGGGGTATGCATTCGATTTATCGATTCGATTTTGACTCTTATCGATAATTGCTTATCGATTATCGATTTGTATATATGCTTATCGTTATCGTTTCAATAAGGTTTCGATTTTTTCGATTTCGATTTATCGATTTTGGGGGCTTATCGATTCGGTTATCGATAACATCAATAAGCCAAGAGGCGTTTCCAATTTCGTCCGTCTCTTATAATTCGAATTGATTAGGGGAAAGCAAAAGAAAAGAAATTATGCAGCTAATTTAGCATGTATCATGGTTTGAAAATGCATCTGATTCAGAAATAATGCAACTTACGCTGCTTTCATCATTTGGAAACACAACCTTTTCCGTTTGCAGTCTTTGGACGCAAATACAAGAATGTTACTCCTCCCATTGCTTTCAGCATTAGACTGCTGTGAAAGAACAGAATTAACTAAACTGGACTATGATGTGATTTATGCTGCAACTGGAAGTGCTGGCCATGTGCTTGTTGAGTCGGGCAGATGATCTTCCATCATGGGGCTAGATATTAAGTATGAATAACCCCTTTTCAACCATTGAAGCAAGTAACTTTTTGGGGAGGGGGAGCAGTGAAAGTATGCAATTTGAGAAAGAGATCATAAATGCAATTAGACTTAGAGACAACATATGCTACAAACAAACAACAATGGAATGTGTTAAAACTCCCAGACTCTGCCTTCTCAACCTCAACTTCTACTCATTCCTTCTGTTCTTCCAATACAAACTCAACATACATATCTTTAAGTGCGATCACAACAGTAGTCATAAGTGGCCCCATTATTGCTCCCTGCGCAACATATCAGTTTACAAATGAAGAAGAAGAAAGATCAGCAGCTGCAGTGCAGCAGCAATACAACAGCAACAGAAATAGGATTCAGAACAGCTCAACAAACAGCTAAAAGACCAGGATAACATTCGACCACAGCCCAGAACCATTTTATAAACCAACAACAACATAAAGTAACCCACAATAGACTCTACTGATCATGAGTTAAACACAGAAATGGACGAGCGAACAACTGAACCACTACAACTCTCACCAAAAGATAGTGGCAGCTCACAGATGCAATAAGATAAGAAAACCTATTGAAACAATTAGAAATCTGGATGCTATTCTCTGTTTTGCCAAAGTTCAATACCAAAGTTTCTGGTAGATCGAGCGAAATCTGGATTCACAGCTTGGATTGATCAACCAAAACAGGAATAGATATGCATCAGAACATAACATTCTTGATTTCAGCTAAAAATTTCCTATTCGCAACATATGCAACTAGTAGGGAGAATACTGAAAGTTCACAAGAAAACTTTTAAAAGAAACCAAAAAAGAAAAGGACTAAGCAGAGAAGCAGAAGATTGAAAACAAACTTGAGTAGAAACGAAAGCAGAGAAAAGAAGAAATCTCAGATTTACAACTAAATGCATCTTACAGTATAGTATTTGTTAGCAACTGGCAGAATGCCATATATCATAAAAAGGAACTAAGCAAGCAAACTATGTAAGCTAAATTATGAACAAAACTAATTATGACTACTAATCAGAGCTCCAAATTCCATTTCGATTCCAAATCAAGCCTTACATTAGGTGAAATTCAGAAGTGTACCTCTAATTCAGACCAAAACTTTAGTCTGAAATTAGACAAAACTGCAACAGCAGCAAGCCAAACACAGCAGGAAAGCAAAAGCAAAATCAAATGAGACAGCAAAGTCAATTTGGACCTCTAATTCAGAAATTTGAAAGAAACCATGTGAAGCCACGAAAAAAGCAAACCAATTGACGAAATGGGGTTTGTTGCTCAAATAGAGAACTACCAAAAAGTAGTTGAGCTACAAAGTATATTATTTAAAACAGAGAACTTACATAGCAACTAACAAACTCTAGCAAACATCGTCGGTGGAAGCTTCTTTGCCAAGATTAGTAAAATCTAATAAGAAAATAACAAGTCAAGAAATTGTGCAATTCCTTTGTTTTGAAATTGTCGAGTGAGTAGTTGCAACTGTAGACTCAGAATCTTTACTTTCATCGGCTACTTTATCAATATTATCATTTTCAGCCATGTGAAGTGAATGAAGAATACAACTTACTGTCTTAAACGAGTTGAATGAAGCAAAGCAACATGAAGTCAGCACTCCTCGCTGTTTTCTGCCAGAGGAAAACAAAACAACAAACGGCGTGGGAACAGTGAATTCAATTAAACAAGGGAGTGACATTAATAACTAAGCTGCTAGTATTAACTATTGCCATGCTGAACTGTTTGTAACACTTATTTAAACTGAAACTGAAACAGGCACTGAATGCTGACTTCTAAATCAATTACGAGTTCAAGCCAGTCCCGATTTTGTATCCTTATCACAGTATTAACAATGAAACCAATACTAAACCATACTATGTCTATAACTAATAATCACGAATTAACAGTCCTAAGGAGTCCAATTTAAGTGAAAATTTCACAATCCAAATTAGCAGAAGTAATCCTAATTAGGCAGTCCAAGTGTTATAACACAAATCAAAGTAAAACTACACAAATGCAACTTATCCACTATCAATTCTATTATGACAACTGAACACACAGGTTCCAGGAAGCAATTTTTTCAGCATTTCAACTTCAAAGCTACAACAACACTTGATTCGAACAGGTTCTTGGAAATGAGTTACAGTGGAAGAAAGAGAAAGATCAGCAATAGCAATACAATAGCAATACCACAGCAGCAGCAAGACAACAGTAACACCAACGGCAGATCACCAGCAGCAATAGAGTAGTTAAAACTATTATCAATACAGCAACACCACATATTAAATAAAAAATACACTCAAACCAAAGATCAAACTTATTTGTAAAACCTGACAGCAAGTGAAGATTGAAGATTGAGTCAACGGCGAGTCGGCGACAGCGGTGAGTGGCGATGGAACAACAACGACAACGACGATTGGAGAGTGGCGATAGAACAGAGAGGCGGCCGGCGCTAAAGAGAATGGTGAGTTGGTGACGGAAGTTCAGTCACTGAACTGAAGAGTGAAAAGTGAAGAGAAGCGGCGCTGGTTGAAAAATAAAAATAGGGTTAACTTAAGTATGATATCAGTACTATATTTATATGCAAGCAGCAAAGCAACAAAGGGAATAGGGATAGGGTAGTAATAGTATTATAAAATAAGGGTATATTTATCTTTTTAATTTATCTTATCGATTTATCGATAAACCGATAAACCGAATGGCCAAAATCGAAATCGAATCGATAAACCGATAAGGAAAATTTTTGAAATCGAAATCGAATCGATAAACCGATAAGAAAATAATCGATTCGATTTATCGATAAACCGACTCGAATGCACACCCCTAAGCTTTATTTTCAGTTGTTATAGAGTGTATCAATGTATTTAAGCTATTGTATTCATGAATACAGTAGCAAAACTCCACGTGAAAATAGGGGAATCTAGCTAAGCAACGATTGTATTCGTCTGTATTCGAGAGTTGTATTCGTGAATACATTAACGTAAACTGCGTACAAATGATCTTTTCAGCTGTTTAAAAATGGTAAGTGAATCTATTAACGCGATAGAATCCTAATATAACTCAATTATAACACCCAGAATTTGTATTTCACGTTATAGAAAAGATTTTCCAGCCGAAAAATACCACAAAACATACCAATCTCTAGATTTTCAATCCCTCCTTTTTCTGTTGCGTAATTTTAAAATGTATTTAGACGTATTTAAATATATTTGGATGTATTTACATGACCCTCACCGTTGTACTTATGAATGAGTTATGTATTTCAAATACATGTATTCATCTATATTTTAATGATAAATAGTTATTATAATGACTTTCACTGTTTGTTTTTAGATGTATTTAGATATAGTTAGATGTATATATATAATTACACTCATATTCACCAATGCAAGTGCAGTTATTACTACCATCAAGTAAATCTAATCCCATGAAGTTATTAGGAGTTGATGAGTATGAATTCCAGAAAGAACATGGCCAACAAAGTAATCGTTTGAAGGCCGGTTGGACATTAAGAAGAAAAGGGGAGGCGGCGTGGCGGAGAATGGCACATGTAGGGCGGTTGTTGAGGTGGTTGTGGTTGAAAATTGAGAGAGATAACGAAGATGAATCAGTTGATAATGGAGGTTGCATTTGTAGGAAAGATACTGGGTTGGAAGAGAGATAGTGGAGAGAACAACACGGGTTTTGATAAAAGTGTATACAATACCGGTTTGTTGGGAGAGAGAACAGAAAGTATGAGAGAGAAAAAATATTTCACATCATATTTATTGGCTTAACAGTAGAAAGTGGTAATAAATAAATAATTTACTATAAAACCTAAAAGGTAGCTATAAAATATAATTTTATAAAACGGTATTTATTTTGTAATAAATAATGTGTAAAGGTTTACTATAGAAGATAAAAAAAAATTATAAACGGATACATTACGTAACTTCTCCAGAATTGAATTTAAAAATATTTAATATTTTAAAAGAACAAGAAGCCATTTATCATCTCTTTAATTGCAGATATATCCTTGTTGCTCCAATCAGTTGTCAAGGAGCTTTTAACAATCAGTAGCTACATTTTATGTATTTATGTTTCGTAGCTAGTTTTGGATAATCCCTTGTATTTGAGTGTATTTTTAATATATTGTATTCAACCTTATTTGATGTGGCAATATTGAATGTATTTACACTAAAAAGACGGTCAAATCTCTGACAAAATTACGTAATACACTATATTTAAAAAGGAAGAATACAATCAAGCCCAAGCAAAATACAAAATACCGTGTACTTACACTAAAAATGAAGAATACATTCAAATCCTTTTCAAAATTAACTGTATTTAACTAAAAACAATAAAGAATATGGTCAAATCTCCAATGAGAATACAAAATACATTATATTTAAAAATAAATAATTCAATCACACCCCGTCAGATCTCTGGAAAAAATCTCAAATACGCTTAGATCTCTGACAAAAAATAATATAAAATATACTATATTTATATAACGATTTTCCGACGTGAAAGGCAGTGGAGAAGTGGTGGCTTCTTTTTTTGGTGTGAAAGTAGTGATGGAGGAATAAGTCTCAGGTCAGACAAATACATTTAGATGTGAGATACAAAGGAGAAGATATCATGGATTCTTGCATCTCCGTTAGATCAAGATCATGTGAGATCTTCCTCCTCCGTTGTTTTCACCGCTATTAATGAATTGATCGCAACTTCGTAATTTCATATTTTGATCTGTCGGTGGGTGGAGACGGTGTTTAAGGGTGATACAATAATCCCATGTATTTGAGTGTATTTTTAATACATTGTCAGTTGTATCTAACCTTATTTGATGTGGCAATATTAAATGTATTTACACTAAAAAGATGATGAAACGGCGAATACTGCCAAACCCGGTCAAATCTCCGACGAAATTACGTAATACACTATATTTAAAAAGGAAGAATATAATCAAACCCAAGCAAAATACAAATACCGTGTACTTACACTAATAAAATGAAGAATACATTCAAATCCTTTTCAAGATTGACTGTATTAAACTAAAAAAATAAAGAATACAGTCAAATATCCAATGAGAATACAAAATAAATTATATTTAAAAAATAAATAATACAATCAAACCCCGTCAGATTTCTGGCAAAAATCTCAAATACACTTAGATCTCTGACAAGAATATAAAATATACTATATTTATATAACGATTTTCCGACGTGAAAGGCAGTGGAGAAGAGGCGGCTTCTTTTTTTGGTGTGAAAGTAGTGATGGAGGAATAAGTCTTAGGTCAGACAAATACATTCAGATGTGAGATACAAAGGACTGAGAATATATCATGGATTCTTGCATCTCCGCTAGATCAAGATCATGTGATGCCTTCGATCTTCCTCCTTCGTTGTTTTCACCGCTATTAATGAATTGATCGCAACTTCGTAATTTCAGATTTTGATCTAACGGTAGGTGGAGACGGTGTTTAAGGGTGATACGATAGTCCCTTGTATTTGAGTGTATTTTTAATATATTGTTCAGTTGTATCCAACCTTATTTGATGTGGCAATATTGAATGTATTCTACTGTATTTAAATGTATTTACACTAAAAAGACGATGAAACGAAGAATACTGCCAAATTCGGTCAAATCTCTGATGAAATCACATAATACACTATATTTAAAAAGGAAGAATACAATCAAACCCAAGCAAAATACAAAATACCGTGCACTTACACTAAAAAATGAAGAATACATTCAAATCCTTTTGAAAATTAACTGTATTTAACTAAAAATAAATAAAGAATACGGTCAAATCTCTAGTGAGAATACAAAATACATTATATTTAAAAATAAATAATACAATCAAACCACGTCAGATCTCTGGCAAAAATCTCAAATACACTTAGATCTCTGGCAAAAATCTCAAATACACTTAAAAATATAAAATATACTATATTTATATAACGATTTTCTGACATGAAAGGCAGTGGAGAGGAGGCGGCTTCTTCTTTTGGTGTGAAAGTAGTGATGGATTAAGTCTCAGGTTAGACAAATACAGTCAGATGTGAGATATAAAGGAGAAGGTATCATGGTTTCTTGCATCTCTGTTAGATCAAGATCATGTGACGCTTTCGATCTTCCTCCTCCGTTGTTTTCACCGCTATTAATGGATTGATCACAACTTTCAAATTTCATATTTTGATCTGGCGGTGGGTGGAGACGGTTTTTAAGGGTGATACGATAATCCCTTGTATTTGAGTGTATTTTTAATACATTGTTCAGTTATATCCAACCTTATTTGATGTGGCAATATGAATGTATTCTACTGTATTTACCCTAAAAAGACGATGAAACGGAGAATACTGCCAGATCCGGTCAAATCTCTGAGGAAATTACGTTATACATTATATTTAAAAAGGAAGAATACAATCAAACCCAAGCAGAATATAAAATACTGGGTACTTACACTAAAAATGAAGAATACATTCAAATCCTTTTGAAAATTAACTGTATTTAACTATAAAAAAATAAAGAATATGGTCAAATCTCCAATGAGAATACAAAATACATTATATTAAAAATAAATAATACAATCAAACCCTGTCAGATCTCTGGCAAAAATCTCAATTACACTTAGATCTCTGACAAGAATATAAAATATACTATATTTATATAACGATTTTCCGATGTGAAATGTAGTGGAGAAGAGGCGGCTTCTTTTTTTGGTGTGAAAGTAGTGATGGAGGAATAAGTCTCGGGTCAGACAAATACATTCAGATGTGAGATACAAAGGAGAAGATATCATGGATTCTGGCAGCTCTGTTAGATCAATATCATGTGACGCGTTTGATCTTCCTCCTCCGTTGTTTTCACTGCTATTAATGGATTGATCGCAACTTCGTAATTTCAGATTTTGATCTGACGGTGGGTGGAGACGATGTTTTAAGGATGATACGATAATCCCTTGTATTTGAATGTGTTTTTAATACATTGTTCAATTGTATCTAACCTTATTTGATGTGGCAATATTGAATGTATTCTACTGTATTTAAATGTATTTACACTAAAAAGACAATGAAACGCAGAATACTGCCAAATCCGATCAAATCTCTGACGAAATTACGTAATACACTATATTTAAAAAGGAAGAATACAACCAAACCCAAGCAAAATACAAAATACCGTATACTTACACTAAAAAATGAAGAATACATTCAAATCCTTTTCAAAATTAACTGTATTTAACTAAAAAGAATAAAGAATATGGTCAAATCTCCAATGAGAATACAAAATACATTATATTTAAAAATAAATAATACAATCAAACCCCGTCAGATCTCTGGCAAAAATTTCAAATACACTTAGATCTTTGACAAAAATACAAAATATACTATACTTATATAACGATTTTCCGACGTAAAAGGCAGTGGAGAAGAGGCGGCTTCTTTTTTTGGTGTGAAAGTAGTGATGGAGGAATAAGTCTCAGGTCAGACAAATACATTCAGATGTGAGATACAAAGGAGAAGAGATCAGGGATTCTGGCATCTCCGTTAGATCAAGATCATGTGACGCCTTCGATCTTCCTCCTCCGTTGTTTTCACCGCTATTAATGTATTGATCACAACTTCGTAGTTTCAGATTTTGATCTGACGGTAGGTGGAGACGGTGTTTATGCGTGATACGCGATGAATGGGGTATAGAGCCGAGGGCGGTGATGTGTGGGAAAGAAAAAAAAGAAGCAGTTTAGTTGGGCTCCGTAGAGCTCCGGCGGAGAAGACGGTTGGCGATGTCTTTTCTGTCGGCGAGGGAGAAGAGAGGGAAATGAGAGAGAGCTGAGGGAGAAGAGAGAAAGAGGGTTGAGAGAAAAGATTATACAATGGAATAAGTTAGTGTATTTGGTATTAGCTATGATCGGTAAATTGAAACTTCAGTGTAGCTATAAAAAATAATTAAATTAAAAGGCAGCTCTGATCCATTAATAGCTCTTAGATTTAGCTGTGGCAAGTAAATTTTCCTTAAAATTTAGGCCGCAGTATTGAGATTAAGATGTTTTCAGTTAAAATCTTAGGAAATAGGAATTTGTGTGAAAATTAAATGCAGAGTGCTTCTCACTGTATGTTGAGGTTATAGATTCCAGGTCCAGTACTAAATATTATTTGTCACATTCTTTACCTAGGAAGAAGGTACATATATTAAAGTACAAACTACCACAAAACTATATTCTCCCAAAAAAACCTGTCTAAACTAAGCTCTTTCACATTCTCACTGGGAAGCAAACTCTTACACATCCACAGGAAACAACACACGCGAACGCGCACGAACTGCTGAATGATTGTCTAATTAGAATTTTACATATATATACACGTGTTCTTTTTACTCTTCTTCCTTGACAAACAGTGGAAAAAGAAAAGAACGAAAGATTAGAGCATGTATACAGCTGATTAGTGGGAAAGAAATCATTTCTGAAATCTTCTGACAGAGAAGAATACATGAGCAGGAAGCAGATATGTTGCAAAAATGCCAAACAAGAACCAGGACTAGTCATCGGTCTCTTGCTCTGGCCACCGTTACTATAGGATGTTAGCATTAAAAATTTTGTCAAATAACATCAGTTCTACACCTGTCTTGTCAGGCTGTTGATCGCCGGTTATGTTGTATTACGTGTGTTCTCAAACTACAGTCTTTAACCTGGTCCACAATTCACAATATTAATCATAATCTGAGTAATTTAGAAAAGACCCATACAGAAGAACACATGAAATGGCCGCTGCATTACCTGCATTGTTGCTATCATCGACAAGAAATCTTTGCACTGTTCAAGAGAAGCCTGCTCTTTGGCAGCTACTTTGGCAAGTTCACTTACCAAAGAATTTAATTCCTCCACCTGAAAAATCACAAACTTTTTAGGCAACCACCAAATTATCACAGAAGTCTATCTTATTTCTTAAAAGTAAATCTTCTTTCGCAACCAAAACAACTAAATTTTTAAAAAGTTACAATAAAAGTACAGCTCGTTCATCGTAGCAGATTACTACTAATATGCACCAGCAGTTCAGTTGGAAGGATTACTGCTGGTAACCTCAAGAATACTTATCACGAGAAAAGGTAATATCCAACTTTCGAAAATCAAAGTACAGACTTTTGACAAAGGAAACTCCAAACAGATACTTCCACAACTCACACATTCATCACTGTTTACAGTCTTGAACAAGTAATGATCCTTAGTTCAGCTACTTCCACCATACAATAACAAGAGCCATATTGCAACTACACCAGAATTCATTCCATTACGATAACACAAGCAGGTTATATAAACATCTTCAACGATGGATAACATCATTCCATATGATTTTATTTAATCCATAGGCAAAGCAAATCTCGGTAATCCTTAAATGAACACCAGAACCACTTAGTCATATTTCAAATGCCTATGTTACATTACTGTTGAGACAGAAGTCACAGAAAATATCTAATAGTCAATTTGAAAGTGCTACAGACACAAGTAATGTTGGTAACTTCATACATATTCACCAATTCAGAAGGACCCTGAAGAGTGGGTACACACAAAAGAATTACACTCAACATTGTAGTTAGTCAAGGTAGCAAAACGATCAACTTCCAATAGACAGGCTAATTGCAGACAATAGAAAGGCATTGCCAGCGGAATAACTAATAAAGGGGACACATGGAATTTCCTGGGATGGATCTTTTAAAAGATTTATTCAGGATGGGGAATGGAGAAAAGACCATTTTTTCCAAGCAATATATAGCCTAGTGACAGTGGAGGGACAGGATGGATGGTGTAAGGTTAGACTTGTTCCCTGGAGAGATTGCTTAGTCTAGACAATAAGGGAATCCATGTGGAGACCTTGCATTTCTCTTTTATACTATGTACAGTACCCTCTTGGTACTGATATTTAATAAAACTACCTTACATCATCTCAAAAAGAGAGGGAGAGAGGGGAATCATACGGTGAAATATTAGAAAGACGGGGAGCGCCAACAGGGTAACCTTCTTTACGTGGTGCTCACATGGAACCTTATACGGTGCAAAACTTGAGGGATTGCACATTGGTAAGATGGTGCCGTGTGTGCAAGCAAAGTAGTGAGACTTCTTGTTGTTCCCCTGACCATGCGTGAATGGGGGATGCCCCTTTACTACTCGCTCTTCATTGCAAGTATGCAGAAGGGTTATGGAATTTGGTGTACTTGATATTTAACATTTCATGGCTGTTTCCTGGAACAGTTGCAGAAGCCATTTTGACAAGGAGATTGAGCAAAAATAGAAAGAAAGGTCAGTCTTGGAATAGCGCTTTCATGCATCTTGCAGAGGATTGGGGAGAAACCAAAATTAACAAAAGAGTTAGATGAATTGAGAAGCCAACGTGAAAATCAAGAGCTGCAAACAGTCTTACTTATACTTCTGGTGCAAAGAACATATTTCATTTTGTAAAGATGGCTAGATTTTTCTGAAGCTTAATACCAGATACTTGTATCTATTCAACTTTTGCCACCTTCTTCATGTCTATAAATGAGATGGTTATTCTGACTTATAAAAGGGCAGCCTTGTGCCCTACGCTCTAAGCTCCCAGATCCAGCTACGCCCGAGTCAGGAGAAAGATCAGACCACATTGGGTCTTATGTATGCAGCCTTACCTGAACCCGTGACCTCTTGGTCATACGGTGGCAACTTATACCGTGGGGCCAAGGCACCCTAGTCATTAGATTACAGGATTGACCGAAAGCAACTAACTTGGACGCTGGAGCAGAGGCATAGTTTTAGTTGTTTGCTGTATATCTGGATAACAGGATTGGGCAGTCATTAGGCTAGAGTACTGATCCCATTTCTGCAAAAATGAAACTGGAGTTCTAGATCTCTTGCCACAAAAACTAGCTACTACAACAACTACCCAGTATACTCCCACCAGGTGGGGTCTGGGGATGCCACAAAAACTAGCTGTTTTATTGAATTTCTTGTACGTGGAACTGGTTTCGGAACCAATAAGATCCTAAGGTCCCAAATGCACACTTGCCATACAAACTAGTTGTTTTATTGAATTTCTTGTACGTGGAACGGAACCAATTAGATCCTAAGGACTCAAATGCACTGCTTGAATACAATTTGTAATAGACAGTATATTAAAAACCAGAGTATCCTACCGTTAACAGCATAAATTTTTGAATGAGGTAACAGGGCAGCCCGGTGCACAAAGCATCCCGCATTCATGCACGGTAAGAGAAAGGGCACACCCCAAAGGAGCGATCTAGACAGCCTACTCTAATGCAAACATTAGTGGCCGCTTTTACGGCTCGAACCCGTGACCTATAGGTCGCATGGAGACAACTTTACTGTTGCTCTAAGACTCCTCTTCAAATTATTGAATGAGGTGGTTCGCAAAATTCATTACCTTTTCTTGGTGCTGCTTGTATACAATCAAGAATATTTGATGCGTGTGATCCTTATCAAAAAGGCTTGATGCCTGTGAAACCTAGAACTGAATAGAGTTTGTTCTGGAAGACTAATATTAGACATACACTGAACTCGGCAACCATGTTTCTTCACTAATTCCAGCTATTACTTTTTTTTTATGTTGACAAAATCTAATTCCAGCTATTATTATACTGTAACGAATGACTTCATGCATACTTCTGTCAGATATTGGCTAAACTAATCTCATCCCCAAAGGGAAACAAGTGAACTCATGCAGTCTGATTTCGACCTTTTATAGGTTAAATAACAAGAAGAACTTGGTCTAGCCTTCAGTCAAGAACTGGAGTTCCAAGTCTAGCCATTGTGTAATCAAGTGCACAAGCCTCCAGGTAGTAATTTAATCAGCCAAATTCTCGAGCAACATGGCAAGTGGAATCTAAATTTCACAAGGTGAGGTTCTCAGATTTTTCCTTACCCTCCACCAAATCTTACGTTCATGTATATGACCTTAATTTTTTATTCTGCTTTATATTCCAGCTTACTTAACCCTAATGTTCATATCTTGTATGCGTGTATTTGTCCTTAATCTTTGCGGAAGATACTCATTTCCAAATCTCACTGTATCTCTAGTTTATGTTGGTTGGTTACAGATTCTTTCTCAACTTCATTATTTTCTACTCCTACCAGTAAAACTGCAAGTTGCGTTCACGACAGGGTAACATTTCTGCTAATTGCCAGGAAGGCAAATTGTCTCTTCCAAATTGCTTGTTCAATTCTTTCTAACTTTATGTACAAATATACGACTATCTCATGCAACAGACCTCCTCGGTCTACTTGGCAAAATCATTTCATTCAAAACAATGAAATTGGATCAAAGAATGAGCAAGCTTTTAATATCTTACTTTTTTCCCAAAACAAAATTGCAGACAATTGACATCAGTTTCTTGACAAGAGGGTTTGCTCTGATGGTAAGCAACCCCCACTTCCAACCGAGAAGTTGTGAGTTCGAGTCTCACCAAGAGCAAGGTGGGAAGTTCTTGGAGGGAAGGATGCCGGGGGTCTATTTGGAAACAGCCTTTCTACCCCAGGGTAGGGATAAGGTCTGCGTACACACTACTCTCCCCAGACCCCATTAAGTGGGATTATACTGGGTGGTTGTTGTTGTTGTTGATATCAGTTTCTCCTATCAAGGAACCATGATTCTAACAGATCAAATCCAATAAAGCTGCCTAATGATTTTTACCACTATACTGCATTCTACAGCTCTGGAATCAAAGGTTTTCAACAGAAAGACTTCATAATATTTTCTTTATCTTTCCTAATTCCTTTTTCTTTTCTTTTCTTGATGAAGTAAATTTCCTAATTCCTTTTTCTTATCACTTCACTCCTTTCATGATTTTTGAGAAGTCGGCTTGTTAGATGGAAATTGATCTTCTTTACTTACTTTTCTTTTCCTTATAATTTTCCTGTGTATGATGTTGTAACTCTGGAGATTTAAAGGCTTGCCCCGTTTACCTCTCTCTTCCATATTTTTCATTGGGATCACTATGAACTATTACAAATTCCAAGTAATAAACTACCTAAACTAAGTTCCTTCTTATTATATAGAATCTCTTATGGAATCCTTCAAGTAAAATACTGCTTTTACTGCAGTACTTTTAACAATATGCCTTGATCCTATAATAATAAGGATAAATTTATGCGGCAGCACCAGCAAAACCTGAGAAATCATCTTGTTAAAGGAGATATTTTGAAATACACTGAGATGAAAAAGAAAATACAGCTTCCTTTGACTTGGCTTTTCTTTTATTGCTTGAGACAAGAAAATAAGGGCACAATGGAAGAAAAAATCTATATAGGTGATACCAATTTTTTAGATTAAGTCTTAGTCATGTTAGTACATTTACCTTAGGTTCAATGATTTCTAGAGTCCTTTAGTCTTTTGTTCTTAATTTTGTTTTACGTTATATAATATTGAACGGAGATCAGCTTAAATGGAGCGACACAGACACTGATGATTCATATAGCCGAACGGCACTTGCTTGTGATTGAGGAGCAGTTGTTAGATGAGAGAGAGATAACAAAATCTGAAGAGGATCCATTCCATATCAGAAAGAGCTTAATATAATATTTGTGACATGGGAACAATTCTATTGCTATTCAATACAAACTTCAACAACAGTTGTGAGCTACTTGATAAACAATATTCTATGTTGCTTAAATATCCTAACAGCTTTATCAAAAGCAAAAGAAAAATGAAAGAGGAACTAATACACTCACTATGCATTAACTGAATTCACGGCAACAGTCACCATTATCAGAAAGATAGCTAGATGAAAATGAGGTTACCTTGCCCAAAATGGAACCGACTGAGGATGACATTGCCTGCATCACACCATGCGCTGAACTAACAGCATCCTTCAAGTTTTGGATGTCAACCTGTTGTTATTAACACACAGATTACATTAAACTATATGTGACCTCTTACGAAAAACAGAAACAAAGCCTAAAACCAAAATATAATGTGTCACCCAATTACATACATGAGCTCCTCCAATGACCGGTAGACGGAGAGTGCTCGCTTTCAAGGCTTCAATTGCTCCAAGCAGTGAGATGGAGTGTTCTTTATCAAATGAAGCCCAATCTTCTAAGGACATCATCTACAGAAGAAAAGAATCAACTTCGCTCACAATAATCATATCATGCCTACAGTTAGTCTCTCTGATAACTACTACAAGACCTCATCAACTAGATCAACTGGAAGACACTTTCTCTCAGAGACTTTGTTCAGAATAACAAATTGCAGTTGATATAAACAGTCAGACTTTTCGATTAGGAGTGGGTTTCCAGATGAATTGGCTCTACTTTGGCTGAAAACTGACGAGGATGGCACGATATATGAAACATAAAAGATAGTATTTGAGATGAGAAAATATAAACCAACTGAGACGAAACTGGACGCATTTTTAGTTGCAAACAGTATTCACGAATGATGTATTGCAGGGATTTTATTCATATATTGAAGGTGAATGCTAGAATCTAATTGGTGCCCAACTGCAGAAAATCCGAGAACCAAGGCAAACACAGAGGAGTCTGGTACTCACTGCCGGATTAGGGAAAAACATCAAACAAGTCATTGACTACTTTTAAAGTAATTTTACTTCTGCAAAAAAATGAAGTAACACAACACTCGTTTAAATATGAACTTATAAAAAGAAGGAATTGCATTGCCACATGCACAAGTGAAGATTAGAAGGTGAGCTTTCCAACAGAATGAATGGGGCAAAAACTTAAGAACATATAGCAAGTTACTCTCATTCTGAATAGCAAAGCAAAGAAATTAAAACTATCAATTTTGAAATCCGCTCTTAGGGGTGAGAGAAAGATAGAACAGTAGATAATTGTGTTAGGTAGGGTAATCTGTCACTTATGTGAACTTATGCAATAAGCATCCCATCTATCAGTAAGAAACGGAACAACTCCCTTAAGTCAGAAATTGTCCTAAATTATATTTTGGGTTGTTCCTAAAACAAATGCACTCCCTAAAAGAAACTTTTCCTCTCGCTCTCGATACATTCTCAATATTCTACTACGAAAATTTCATAAGAAACCAACTAAAATAAGTTAAAATTCCTCGGAATGTTAGAATTGCATATTGTGTCAGCTAGAAAGGAGCATAGAACATTTCATTCCGGATAGGCCTGACACGAGTGGAGTAGTCAATAAGATTCATGGGCAAAGCTAAGAGGCAAATGTCAAAAGGTCAACAGCATCACTCGTATTGAGGTGCTCATAGTTAGTATTTGCTGGGCAATATAAGATTCATGTTATGCGTGCCATAGAGAGGAGTGCAAAGGAAGATGGGAAGTGAAGACAATGCAAAGGTATTAGATGAAACTAGCTTGGGTTTCAATGAGTCCAGGGATCAACATGATGAAATAGCAGAATATCCAACTGACATTTGAATACAATATAACTTTAAGGAAATTTT
This sequence comes from Nicotiana benthamiana, assembly GCA_034376525.1. Taxonomy (NCBI): domain Eukaryota; kingdom Viridiplantae; phylum Streptophyta; class Magnoliopsida; order Solanales; family Solanaceae; genus Nicotiana; species Nicotiana benthamiana. The sequence goes on from CM067339.1 coordinate 158,160,882, forward strand.
AAAATATGAAGGACCTGAACTGGTGCCACTGGCACATTCCAGTTATAGTCATGATTCATGGATGATGCGTTAGAGGGCTTCTTTTAATGCCAAAAGAGGTAGATCAAGCAGCACCACAATTCAATAACTATCGGCAGAGGAAGGAGGATTCTTTTAAAGGATAATAAGATAAAATTTTGAGATATTAATGGGGTATTGACAGTGAAAGGCAAATTAGGATTAAGTTAAGTAGCAGCTATTCATAATAGTCAAACAAAAAGAAACAGGGGAGAAAAACCAATTATTGAGCTCAGAAGCAAAGCAGATACCGAAAGTGAAAATAAAGCACATTCTGAAATGCAACCAAACTATGTTAACAGAGGGCAAAAATTTTCTTGGCCTTCTCAACGAAAAAGAGGGGCAAAGTTAGGCTGCATCAGGCTGGTTGATTTTACCTTGTAGGGAATATCTTTTCAACAGAATACAAAATAAGCATGAAACCAAACGATGATATCACCCAAATATCCAGCAAGAATTTATAATATTGAAAATGTACCTAGGGGAACAAAGGGCTGGTACCATACCTGTCCCTTTAAAATGGAAGCTAGCTTCAATTTCTGCCTCAGCAACTGTAGCCTGTGTCTTTTCTTAGTGATTGTATCACGTAAATCTGATATTGTTATCCATGCGTTCCATAGAGTTTTCTGCAAAAAGTACATAATTTTAGCTTATAAAATGGGTACAGATCTTGTTTATGAATTAGCATAAACTTATTAAAGGAACTAAGATAAGACCTTCAATCTTTAAAACAACCTAGTGAATTGAAGCTATTTTCAAGACAGCTTGAACCAAAAGGAAGGACATGATAGAAGCTTTCTAAGAAAAGAACTGCATAACCATTGGATTGATCAACATTAACAGATAGAATTTCAGTAAAAGTTACCTATCTCAATTAGCAAGTGGGAAGAACAATGATCAAATAGATGACAACATATAATGTCTTATAACTTCAATTAAAAACTTCTCTGGCAACATCTCTTATCCAAAAACTAAAAATTGAAGGTTTAATTCATATAAGATCAGGAAGCAAGAGAGTTCCTTGCAAGGCAATTTAGCCTAACCGTGCTTAGCTAGGTAAACTTCTTTGTTCGGACAGCAGCTTGAGACACAATTTTAACAGTTGATAATTAGATAAGGAACAAAAAAATGCACATCAGCTAGTATTTTTTATGCAAAGAAGCTAGTGAAAATATTACTAATCATTTTCTCATTCTCCGTAAAATTGCCAACCAAGCAGTGGAATGTTTTGTTGCAACTTTTTGGTGCTAGCAAGACAATGCCTAGGACTGTTATCAGACTATTCAATGATAGAGGGGCAAGGAAAGAAGAACCAGAGGAGCAGAGCTTGGAATGTAATCCCACAAGCAGTTATATGGATTATATGGAGAGAACAAAACCGAATGAAAATTCATGGAATAGGTAAAACATTTAATCAAATTTTAAAACTGAACTTTATTTTATTTTTGGAGTGAGCATGAGTTGCCCACATGGATAGATAACTGGCTGCATTCTGTAGATAGAAATGCCAATCGCTAAAGATCTATTACTCTTAGGGATGACCTATCTTATCCCTAAAAGTCATTTATATCCTACACCAAAGGAAAATTCATGTAAGTGGAATTATTTGAAGTGACTTGTTCACATATTTTTTCTGCAAGGTATGGAAGAATCTGAGCTCCCTTGTTCTTATTTCTCAAATCAGGGAAAAAACAGTTTGAAGTTGAAGGGGTATAAACAACCAATCAATCAACTACACCTCAATTCCAAGAAGTTGGAGTCTGTGATACAAGTCCTCTACATATTCCGCCATATTCGGGCCCAGTTGATTTTAATACTAGTAAGTAATCCTTAGGGGTACAGACAACACATTATAGTGAGATACTGAAATCAATTAAGACATTCAAAATTTACATTGAAAAGTATAGCTTTACCTCTGCATTATGTTTTTGCACCAGCAAAGTTGCTTCAGTCGTAGCATTTACAAAGCGCCATTGTAAGTGTCGATTGTACAGAAGCCGTAACAAGTGTGCATCAACAATTCGATTTTCGCCTACCTTCCCCCTCCGAACATCAACAGCAAAACTAAGAACTGAAGGGGTCTCAACGAAATTACTATTAATAGTACTAACCACATTTCTGACGCGTGATGGACTAGGCATTCCTCTGGAAGGAGATGATCCAATAAGCTTACTAGGAGATGCAGACCGAATGCTTCCACGAATAGGCGATGACATTGTTCGCGGGGACGATATTGGGACATCACTAGAGTACTTTCTCAACTTCTGTGGCACAACCAATTTGGACCCTGGACTTGTCGATAAAGGTGACCCAGGATCCTGCAACCTCCTCAACCTACTATTTGTTTCTTGCCAAAACCTAGCAGAAACAACAATTCCACGAGGCACACCGCGTATGCGTGAACTCCCACCACACTCCTGCACTCCTGAAGTACTACCAGAAGAAACACTATCCGTGTCAGATGCAGTAAGATCAGATGGTAGAGACGACTCATTATTTACGTCCTGAGGGTGTTCAACAGCTTTCAAAGCCGGCTCAGCATTTCTTAAATCAAGACTCAACCTGCCACCGAAAGAAACCCTACTTTCATCAATCATAGATTGCTGCAGTGTCCTAATTACATTCTCAGATCCAATAACCTTGTTTCTATCCCCATTATTACTACAATCTAAGCTCCTCGCCAACAGATTCCCCTGCCTAGCCCTCCCCGGCCACCTATGCTGATCAATAGGCTTAGAATTCTCCAACTGATCTGCCCCACCATAATCAGCTCTCCCTCTAAGGGGAGTAGTAGTACTACTGCTACTAGTACTCCTCCTCCTCTCAGGAGTTCCTTTCCTTAAACTACTCAAATTAGGAGAAGGTGGAGCCACCTTAGTCTTACTTACAGGTAGTGAAAAGGTTTCACCTTGAAATGAAACTGATAAACTCCTAGTAGAAGTCACCAGCAGCTTTGTTGCTGCAGAAACTTCACCTACATTACTGCTTACTTTAGAATCAAGATCAGGTGTAAGAGGCCTAGAAACCGAAGACGGCCGCCTCCGGTCAGTCACTGAAACAGATCTTTTAGGACCTGAAACAGGAGTAGTAGTATTTGACAAATTTCTAGAAACTAAAGGAGAAGGGAATCTTCTAGTACTAGCAGAAGTTGAATTTGAAGATAGTGAAGAGGAATTTGAAGAGGAAGTAGAAGGAGAAGGAGACATATAACGAGATTGGACAGTTCTTGATTTGGGTCTTTTAAGGTTAGCAGAAACTCCAACTCCATTGTTGTCTGGTAACAATGGGGGTCTTCTTGAAGGTTCATCTTTGGGGTTTTGTCGGCCACTTGTTGAAACAGCAGCCACCATCATTTCTCTCTCTCTCTCTCTCTCACACACACAGTGACTCTCACTCTTTCTCTCCAAAATAGGAAATTCAGCTCTCACATTGTATTTTCAAAACAAAATACACTTACCCATTAACTGTTTCAGTGTCGCCATGCCTAAATCCTGCAAAAGAAAGATCAAGATTCAAGAAATCCCACCATAACTCAAAACCCCATTATGTCTCTGATAAAGTCCACTTTTTTTTTAACAGCTCAACCAGCATTAATTTTAAAGCAGAAAAATTTTAAAACAGAGAAATTATAGCAGTGGTTTTCCGGTGAGAGTAAAGGAGGAGGAGGAGGAGGAGGAGGAAAGAGGTGAGTGAAAAGGGTCAGATTTGGGGGTACAGAAAATTGGTACATCCTCTTTAGGCTATTGGGTGGTTTTGGGGTTTTGTGAATCTTTGGAAAGACGTTACGCTAAGCAAATCATAATTTTGTGTTTTCACTTATTTCTTAATGATTTTTAATGTGCTTTGTTTTATTTACACTATAATAATGTGTATTTATTTGGTAATTAGAAAATGATTATTTTGCTTTATAATTAAATCAATCATTTTTTTAAAGTTGAGAGGTTGTTTGTATTAAAAGAGGCGTGACTATCTTTATTTTTGTCTATTTGCGAGTGGAGTTCGTATTGATGGAGGTGTCCCAACTCCACATAAAATCTCTCCCATACTTGAAATGCAAGTAATTACTTTAATATTTTTTGGTTTAGTATATTTTGTCCCTTTCCTCAATTACGAATATGACATATACTATAACAATAACTATAATACACTTAACGAATAATTCTATGTATGATCATTCAATTTTTAGTATATTACACTAAAATTAATTATTACTATAACAAAAGAATAACTCACATTCTCTCTCTATATATACTGTGAAAATTGCCGAAATTATAATATTCAATTTGACACCTCAATTGTTTTTTTTTTCTTTCTTCTTATAAGTGGGTCTAAATGTGTTATTTTTAGCTCACGTGTGGACATAAATTCGGACAAAACCTGATTAAAAAAATTTTGAAGTTATGTTGAAAAATAATTTTTGAAAATTTATGTTGTGTTTGGACATTTATTTGTTTAAGCGAAAAAAAAATTAAAATTTTGTGAGTGGAATAAAAAGTTTCACCCAAAAACTACTCTAAACTAATCTAAGGTCCCGTTTGACCATGAGTTCTGTCAAAATAAATTTTGAATTTATTTTCAAAACATATGTTTGGCCATAAATTTTGCCTATATTAATCTCAAATCTCAAATCTCAAAATTAGCTGTTGAGCTGATTTTGGACCAAAATTCCAAAACATGAGAATTATATATATGTTTTTTCGAAATAAAGTTGGAAAACATGTTTTGAAAACGTTTGTCCAAATATATTTTTATCTTCAAACCGAACTTCATCCAGATCAAATTTTTTAAAATAAATTTAGAATCTACGGCCAAACACTAGCTAGGGAACTTGAAATTCTTTTTTAAAAACTGATCGTATTTTATGCGCAAACAATGTTAATAATTTTTTTCTTTTTTTTGAAAAAAACAACAACCAAAATTAATGGCCAGATGGGAGCTTAACTTTTAAGAGGTGACACTTGGATTTATGTAGCATGAGTTGTTAAAGTAGTAGCCTTTTAGGCAATTCAGATCGGATTTTAGTATTTTATGATATTATACTTATTTTATGTTTTGTTGTAGGTATTAATTAATATCGATATAATTTTGATAGTAATATCATTTATTCCATATAAAAGGTGAAAATTTAGTTTTATGATTTTAACACATTAACTGAATTACTGAAAGTTGGATAATTATCATTATAGTAGTACAGTAGTTACTAAGATGATAACTCTTTAGCAGTTGTTGATTTTGTTATGCAATTGCTGGGGATTTGTATGTATTTTACTTTTACATCTAAATTACTAGGCAACCGCGGAAGCTATATTTATATTGCTATATAACAATGTAAATTACTCCTATTTCAACTTCTTTTAATAAATAAAAAGAAAGTCATAGTATTGAAGTTAGTTAAGACTTGGATCTCAAATCAATCCAGAAAAGTAAAAAAAGAGAGAATCTCTTATACCAAAGTGCCCCAATTATATAATACTGTAAAGTTAAATCACAGGGCTATAGTTCCTCCATAATTAGAAATTTTGGATAACTCAATTTTTAACTAAAATCCCTAGTAGATTCCATTTTGCTCCTACAGGTCAAGCTAATACTTCTTCTTTTTAATTAACTACCTACAATCTAGTTGGCGCAAAGTTATTGGTTAATTAAGAGAAGTTTTATTTTGTGTCTTATACAATTAATACTAGTTGTATGAGGTTTTTTTTTATTTATAAATTTGTGGACATCAATCTTATATTTAAAAAGTTAACTCATACAATTAGTGCCAGACACAAAATAAAATTTTCTCTTAACTAAGATAAAACAAATTTCCTAGTTTGACCATTGAAGTAACCCATTGAACAATTGTTGTTAAAAGATACTATAACAGTAGTAAGAGGTAAGAAGCCAAGAAATCTTTGTCCCACAATTGACTGTTCTTGGATTTTTCGGGCTTCATTATTTGAGCAAAGAAAAGGAAAATACAAAAGTGGCTTTTTAGAGTTTAATTTGTGAAAATAGCACAAGCTAGGAGTTTCGAATTAATAACTGAAAAATAATTAAGTTTGTAAAATTATTGAAAAATAGTTATTATTTTACTGAAAACTTCTAATATATTATATTGAAACTCCAAGACACGGAAAGTTACAGTATTTATAGAGTTCATGCCTATAAATTTCCAGTATATTATGTTGGAATTCTAGCACCATTATAAATTCTAGCACATTATGCTGAGGTAAAAAATTCAAACTCCATATATTATGCTGGAATTTGTTTGGATTTTTAATGATGTTTTTGTTCAGATTTTATCTTTACATGAAAAAGTTACTAAATTCCTATTACTTTTAAATATGTGGCTATTTTTCAACTATCAGTTATAAATCTAGTTATTTTTAAAAAAAATTCTGTTTAATATTTGTGCAACAAGATAATTGATCCGCAATAATAAATATGTTCTTTATGTAAATATAAAAAATTGAGTATTAACTTGCCACGGCCAATTAAATCAAACAGTAGTATAAGAAAATTTTTTAATAGACTAACAATGTATATAACTTAAATTCGAGTTTGTAATATTTTGAGAAATAAGACAAAGACAAATACCAAGATAGAGATACCACAAATTAAAGAATGAAATCGATAGATATCTCACTAGAATTCTAAGGCTTTAAATCTCCAAGTCATATTTGCATGTGAGCATTGCTAATTTTAGTAAAGTTCCAACTCTATAATCTCACGTACATACATAGTTCATGTGTATCAGTAATAAGTGTTTGAGTTGTCCCACGTTGGAGGGATTTGAGATCCTTGGTCTTCTTATATGGCTTGGGCAATCCTCACCTCATAAGCTCGCTTTTGGGGTTGAGTTAGGCCCAAGGTTCATTCTTTTCATGGTATCATAGTCAGGCTCATCCCAATTATTATTATCGATGTTGGGCCCCCATTTATGTTGTCCACGCTCCAGAGATCTGGGCGTGAGAGGGTGTTGAGTTGTCCCACATCAGAAGGGTTTGAGGTTCTTGATCTTCCTATATGGCTTAGACAATCCTCACCTCATAAGCTACCTTTTGCGGTTGAGTTAGGCCCAAGGTCCATTCTTTTTAATAAGTGTATGCCAACTTTTTAAGTTGAGTGTCAATTGTCTCTGTTTAAAGTTGTTCATGTGGATAACATGTCTTTTTCACTCAAACATTCCTTTTTCTTCTATATGTGATTGGATATCTACCGCATACATGTATTCTTCTATCTTCGAATACATCAACTTCTTTACATATACAATCCACGCATTTTCACGTATTAAACATGTTAGATATTCCTATAAATATATAGTACCAACTTTGATTAAAAAATTGTTGACACAATTCATTATTTCATGCATTCATTCGGTTAACGGAGACCCTTTTGATAAGTTATTCAATCCCGCACTACACAAAAATCTCGTGTATATATGAATATGTAAATAATACTCCCTACAGTTAAATTTAATTATTTTTTTGCTATTTTTACACCTATTAAGGAATTCACTCTTTAGCGTTAATTAACAAATAAAGTTGATCATATTAACTTTAATGTATTTATTGAAAACATAACAAATACTCCTAGACTCTTTACTTAAATGGCATATTTAGAAGAAAAAAAAGTTAATTCCTTCTTGATATCTTAAAAATCAATATTATGGACCCAAAGAAAAGGTAAAAAATCAATTAAAATGAACCAAAGGAGTATTTTCTTAAAACCCTATATCACTAGTAAATAATGCAAAGCATATGAATTATTAATTAGATAGAGGAAGTAATAAAAATTTTAGAACCGCCATAATAAAGAACATACAAAAATCAACATTATTCACTTACATATAAAATTATGATAATAAATTGACATCGCTTAACATAAATTTGGGTGTAGGCTACATAGTAATTCCAAACTTGGGATAGGAGGGTATAAAAAGATTAATTACCTTAGGAGAAATAAAGTGAATAGAAATTGGAGCATCAAAGAAGTTTGGCAAGGAATATTAGGAACTTGAAAAGACATCCTTGCCTTGTAATCTTTGCAAAACAAAAAGTTATACTATATGCTTCAAAATGTTTAGTTATTTGTGGAGTTTTATATATTAATTGGAAAGCTCTCAGGTTTGCTAGTTACAGCCTAGGGATAGGATGCTCCGTCCCACTCATCGTATTCTCTATATGCCTATTCATTCTCCCTTGCTTTTGCCGCATATATTTTGCTTCTCCACTGTATTACTTCTGCCTTATATTACATACTACTATTATATGGAGGTGACAAAATCAGTTATTGTTTAACTAAAAAATAAAATTTTAATTAAAGTTAGAATTTAGAAGAACGCGAATTACTGATAATGAAAAGAATGTATAAAAGGAATTAATTTATGTAGCAAAAGAATATTTAAAAAGAAAAGCGAGTAAATCAGGATATATTCTAATGATTTTCGTGTTCTCAACTGATCAGATGTTTCCTTTTTTATAGGTGTCCTAAAGATATATGTTTTGTCCGAATCATAATGAAGTTATTATGAATAATTAAAGACATTGAATGCTACGTTACATAATCATTACATTTAATACGAATTCTCTAACGTATTTCGTATTTAATGTCTGTTATATGATGTATATGCACGTTTCTTACTATCAGATTTATTTTTTTGCGCTCTTGGATATAAACGACTTCAACAGGTACGAGCGCTGAATTATTTGAATATCTACACGTGCCTCCTCTTCTGTTATTTGCTCGTGCCTGTTGTAATTCGTTCATGTTGTCGCCCGTGCCTCTTAATCAGTTGTCATTCTTTGACCACTTAATCGTATCATGACATGTTTCCTTAAATATAATTTTTTCCTATATAGATAGTCCCCCTACTTTCTATTTATTCAATAGTTGAATATTTGGGAAGTGGAATTCTTTAAAAGAAAATCTTTGTCACCATAAATGTTATGACAAAACTTATGTTTCAATTGTCGTTTCCATTTAATGCTCCGTATACGTGTTGTTTTCTCATTGGTTCTATAGTTTTGCAGCCCTTTTCAAAGCTTTTCCTACGACTTCACTATTCTCGAAGTGTCAGTTATAGTTACGGTTCTTCTATCATCGTACTTCTTTCTTTTGCCGATTGTCCCTCAATATAAATATAACTTCTTTCTTTATCTTCTATCACATAAAACTTATTGAACACCCTATTCTTTAAATCTCTATTTACTTCTTCCCTACTTTGATCTTGATCTTCTTCACCATGACTTCACCAAACCCTAACCCTAGGAGAACTCCTATTTTAATCACTTCCTCAATGCCCCTATGAGGCATAGAAGAGGTGGTAGACTTTGTAGTTTAGGGTCCCTTCGTGGTGGTAGAACTTCTACGCCTTCTCCTAGTTCTGGTCTTTCTTCTAGAACTAGAGGTTCCCTTTCTCAAAGGTCTTCATTTAGAAGCAAAAAACCTTTTAAGCCTTTACGCGAGCCTTTGGTTGAAGAGATAGTTCCAACAGAGCTACCTTTTTACCATGATAGGAATCTCTTAGAAAATAAGTCGCTACCTTAGACCAAGCTGATGCCGTCCCAATTCAGATTATAGAGATTCTAGCCCCCATAGTTCGTAAAGACTGTCATCGGAGCAGTGGATCATAATTATTCCCAATCCAAATCAGAGGATCACTTCTTACATGATTGGGTTTTCATTTATTTACACATACCCTTTCACTTTAGGGTTCAAACCAACCATTGACCTGGTCATTCTAGATTTAGTTTTTTCAATGTTTGTTTGGGCGAGATTGTTCCAATTGTATAGAGGGCAGTTGTCTGTTTGAGGCATCTTGCCAATTTAGAAAACATTAGCTTTACTTTTCCTCACCTAATCCACCTCTATTCCCCTAGGATTTTCCGCAATGGTATTTTTACCCTAGCAGCCAGGAGCAAAAGGGTTTTAGTGAGCCTCGAAGATGATAAGTACTGTGGCTGATATGCCCGATTTGTTGTTGTCCCTACTGCTGGCTTAGTGGCGAAGATAATGTTCCCTTCCCCGAGAAGTGAAATTTTGCACGTAAGATTTATTTTCTTATCGTGTCTTTTTTCTTCAAGTTTATTAATTTCCCTAATATTTTCTTTTTTTATCAACCGTAGGAGTTGTAAAAGATGTACCCAACTTCTGTGGTTGGGAAGATAAGTTACTAAAGACCGCTCCAATGGAGGGTAGGTCCTGGAAAAACCATTCCAACTGTTATAGTTGGAAAGTAAGGACTCATGGTAAGAGATTTTGTTTTACTTTTCACGCATATAAATATTTTTATTGTTATAACTTCCATTCTTCTTTTTATCATGATTTGTTATTCGAGGAGTCACTACTGAAGCTGTTGCTGCTTCTCGTGACTCTTCAGGTACTCGGACCTCCTTAGACCATGAAACAATCTTGGGCTCTTCTTCCGCAAAAAGGAAAGCTCTTGAAGAAGAAGATTCTGAAGAAGAAGATGAAGGAGTATCCTGGGTGATGAGACCACGAGCAAAAAGGCGTATCGTCTCTGATGACTAAACTGAGGCCTCACCAGTTGATGCACCAATCATTATTCTTGACAAAGACGCCACTCCTCGTGATACTCGTGAGTCCATTAACCAACTTTCTTTCCATTGGTTTTGATAGTGAAGATTTAGGACCAGTTTTAGATGAACTCCTCTTATCTTCCTTTTCAACTCCCGCACTTGCTATTCTTTCCTTGCCTGCTACAACTGTTTTCGTTCCTCCCTCTACCATTCCTACTCCTTCCTTTGCTCCTCCTTTGACAATTCTCCCATCTATCGTTTCATACGGAGGCAGCTTCTTCGAGTAGAAGTGCTACAATGAGAAGCGTTACTATTGAAGTTCCTGCTAATAGAAACCTTCTAAAGAAATCTGGTCAAGCAGATATTTGGCTTGAGCCTTTAATTATCCCAACCGAGAAGGCAAAACTAAAGAGCCACAGCTTCTTGACCTTGATGAATGACATAGTGCATGCCACTCTAAATGTATTCCTCTTCTTTCTCTTCTTTACTTTTTTACTTTGTAAATATTTCTATCTTTGGCATTTTTATTTCCCTTTTTAGGCCAATCTCATCGGTACAGAGCTAATGAATAGAATCTCCCTCTTGGAGAAGACAACACGTGATTCAGAGAAGGTTGCATGTGATTCACAGTTGGAAGCATCAATTGGAAAGAGAAATATGACAGTGCTCAAATTGAAATGAAGGATTTGCAAGAGAGCATGGATACCTTAGAGCAGCAGGTACGAGCATTAACTTTAGAGCTAGCGGTTATCAAGGATTCCATGAGCCAAGAAGAAAAGGAGAAAGAAAGCCTTGAGTCCTCCTTTTCAGAACAGATTTCTAAAGCTAGTGAGGAGAACAGGGCGTTGAAGGCTCTGTTGAACCAAAAAAAAAGTTTATGCTGAAGAGCTCGTACAAAATTTAACTCAAGCACAAGAAGATCTGCAAATTTCTACTGACAAGGTACATGCTTTAGGGAGCTCTCAGGCTTCTCTTCAAGCTTCTTATAATTTTACCTTGGCAGGGAATGAAAAGCTTAAGAATGAGGTCACTACCTGGGAGGAGGATTATGAGATCCTTGAAGAAAAATTTGATGTCGAAGTAAGTTGGGCTTTTTTGAATTCTCGTCGTGATACTTTGACTAAGAATGGTCAAGAAGTTTTTGACCTGGTGTTTGAAATAGCTAATGTTAACAAAACTATTGAACATACTCAGCGACCTCAGGACTTTCCTTCTCACGTGATTGGAACTCCTGTGGCTGAAACTCATATAGATATCACTTCTTCTTCAAGCCCAATCGGACCTACTGTTGTGAGTCAAGTTGAAACTGCTCCTAATGCTGCTCTTAACCAAGTTGAGCATATTACTGCGAATCACGATCAACCCGTAATCATTGATGTATCTTCTTCCGTTCCTTCAACTTCTTGTTGAAAAATTTTCCTTGTCTTGAATTCCTATTATTTTTGTTTTACTTTGGAAATTTATGTAAAGAACACTTGGCTTCATTTGAGGGTTGATTTTGGAACTCAAGTTCCCAAGTCCTTTATGGGGCAAGCTGCATAAATAATTTCGTAGCTTTATGACTAAATTTTATATTTAGTCTTCAGTTTTTTCTTTATATTATGTTTACTCTTGCCTTTTTCTCCTTAAGGACTTACAGAATAATTTTGCATTTTTATCCTATAAACATGCTTCTGTTAATCTCATGACTTAATAACTTAAACATGAGTTTTATAAAAGAGGGCGCTTTTATATTTCAACACTTAATGAAGAAGAGTCACAACTTTATAATGGTGTTATCATACGACGAAAGAGATAGGAACACACATGTTTCTTTAAAATAACTCTGATAAGTTTTGAATAATACTTTATATGTATTTGAAGTACATCTATAACTTCCTCGTAACTATTTTTCTTGCAACAGATTTATGAAAAAAATAATTAAAAAATAAACACGAGGTTTTTCTTTATAACCATTTACGAACAATAAACGCAAGGTTTCACCTTATAACCTACTTTAGTACATGGCTTTTACCCTAACTACAGTAGGGTTTTCTTTAACCGTGGCTCGTGACTTCATGTGATTTTTACTCTGCACTTGACTTTTCCACGATTGATTTCTTCAATCTATTTGCCTCATTTATACATACTTGTGTATATTATGTAGTCCCCCAAGTATTTGAGTGTTGAAGTATGAAGCCTCGAGCACTTGATTATTTACCTCATTAAGTCATTTTCCTGAAAAGGAAAAACATGGGGGACTCGGGGGTGCGATTATAGATGAAGACTGCTTAATTCGTTTGAATTTCTATCAGAATAATGGTAACCCTGCTTAAACCATGTATTCCTTAAAAATAATATCTCTTCAAATGAACGGTATTCCAAAGCGAAGGAAGTATCTTTCCATCCATTGTCTCCAGTTCATATGCTCCCTTTCTTGCTATATTTTAAACTCTTGCCATTAAGAACGAAGTCCCTAACTTTAAAGAATCTGAGGCGTGCTTTTCGATTATAATATCGTTCTATAACTTATTTCTGTTTGTCATTCTTATTAATGCAACCTCTCTCCTTCCTTCGAGTAAGTCAAGGTTGACTCGCATTTCTTCATCATTTAATTCTTGTGTTACCTGTGTGAACCATGTGCTTGGCTCTCCTATCTCAACTAGAATCAGTGTCTTAGCTCCATAAACTAATAAAAATGGTATTTCTCCCGTGCTTAATTTTGCAGTTGTACGGTACACCCATAAAATTCCAGGTAACACCTCATGCCAGCTACCTTTTATTCCTCTAGCCGCTTCTTTAGATTGTTAATAATAATTTTGTCCATCGATTCTGCTTGCCCATTTCCCACTAGGTGGTAAGGTGTTGACGTAATCTTCTTAATTTTCCAATTTTAAAAAATTCAGTGATTTGATCTCATATAAGTTGAGGACTATTATCACACACAATCCTCGTTGGTACTCCGAATTGGCATATGATATTTTTCCAAATGAAATCCTTGACTTCTTTTTCTCATACCTATTTAAATGCATCTGCTTCTACACATTTAGTAAAGTAATCAGTAAGTACGAGCAAAAATTTTACTTGTCCTTTCGCTTGTGGTAATGGACCAACGATATCCATTCCTCGTTTTACAAATGTCCATGGAACTATTACTGGATGTAGCAACTCCGCGGTTCTATGCATATTGTTACCTTACTTTTGGCATTTATCGCATTTAGCCACGAAACTTTCTGCTTTTTCTTCCATTTTGGGCCAATAATAGACTACCCTAACAAGGATTCTTACCAATGACCTTCCTCCCACGTGATTCCCACAATGTCCCTCATGAACCTCTCTCATTACATATTCTATTTGAGAAGGTCTGAGGCATCTTGCAAGAGGTCCTCCAAATATTTTGCGATATAAATTGACTTGTTTTGAGCAGTAACGGCCAGCCCGCTTTCGAAGTGAATAAGCTTTCTTCTTATCTTCAAGCACGGTACCATACTGCAAAAAAGCAACTTTGTTTCTCCAATCCCTAGTTAAATTATTGAAATTTACCTCATTTTTATTAGGGTAAATAACTTAATAAAATAAATGTATAACTGAGGCGTTTGAATCGCTTGCCGCGTCAGTCGCTGGTGCGAGATTAGCTCAAGAATCGGCTTCAGCATTCTCATCCCTTGGTATTTGTGTAACTTTCCAAGTTTGAAATTGCTTTATCAATTCCCGTGCCTTTTTTGGATATTGTTGCATCCTTGTTTCCCTAGCTGTATAAGTCCCCAATATTTGATAAACCACGAGTTATGAATCACTTTTGATTATAATCTGATTTATGCCAAGTTCTCGTGCCAGTTCTAGACCTACGATAACAGCTTCATACTATGCTTCATTTTTAGCCATGGAATTACATTTAATGGCTTGTCGATTGTTTCACCCGTAGGTGGTACGAATACAATCCATAAACCCGCACATTTTATGTTATATGAACCATCAACGAATAGAGTCCTAGTTCATAGGTTAGCTCCATTTAACACTTGCAATTCTTTTTCTGCTTCTAATTGCATATATTTACTAAAATCAGCCACGAAATCAGCTAATACTTGCGATTTTATGGCAGTCCTAGGTTGATAGTTGATTTCATATTCACTTAAATCTATTGACCTCTTAGCCAATCTTCCTGATAGCTCATGTTTATGCAATATATTTCGTAAAGGGTAAGCAGTTATTACAGTAATATGATGACATTGAAAATAAGGTCTCAATTTTCTAGATGTCATGATTAATGCAAATGCAAGTTTTTCTAACTGAGGATACCGTGTTTCCACATCTAATAAAGATTTACTAACATAATAAATGGGGGATTATTTACCTTACTCCTCCCGGACCAATACAACACTTACCGCTACTTCTGAAACGACAGGGTAAATAAGCAGCCTTTCCTCTGCTTTTGGTTTTGCCAGTAAGGGTGAATTTGGCAAGTACTTTTTCAAGTTTCTGAGCGCCTGTTGACATTATTCATTCCATTTCAAATGGTCCTGCTTGTTTAAGGGCCGAGAAAATTTAAAGCATTTCTCTAATGATTTGGAGATAAATCTCCCCAAAGCTGCAATCCTTCTTGTTAACCCTTGAACTTCTTTCTTATTTAGAAGTATATCAGGGATTTACTCGATGACCTTAATCTTTGCGGGATTTACCTTAATATCACAGTTAGAAACAAGAAAACCCAAAAACTTACCCAATGCAACACTAAATGCACATTTCTCGGGGTTTAATTTCATATTATATTTGCGCAAAATTGAAAATGTATAAGATAAATGAGATATGTGATCCTTCGAATACTGAGTTTTAACAAGCATATCATCTACATAAACTTTCATAGTTTTCCCTAAATGTCCTTGAAACATTTTGGTAACTAACCTTTGATACGTTGCACCTTCATTCTTTAAACCAAAGGGCATTACCTTATAACAATAAGTCCCCCTGTCTGTTATGAACGAAGTTTTCTCCTCATCTTCTGGATCCATTTTAATTTTATAATAACCTTAATATGCATCTAAAAAGCTTAATAGCTCATGACCTGTTGTCTCATTGATCAATTGATCTATGTGTGGTAGTGAAAAAGAGTCTTTAGTGCAAGCTTTATTAAGATCAGTATAATCTACACAAAATCGCCACTTACCGTTCTTCTTTGGAACCACAACAGTATTAGCTAACCAGTTAGGATACTTTACATCACGAATAGAACCAATTTTAGCAATTTTTGGACGTCATCTTGAATCACCTGATTCTTGAAAGTTTTTTGCTTTCTTTTCTTTTGTTTGACTGGAGGGTATGAGGGATATTCATTCAGTTTATGAGTCATTACCTCTGGTGGAATACATGTCATGTCAGAGTGGGATCAAGCAAAGCAGTCCACGTTAGTTTTCAAAAATTCAACTAACATACCTCTCGTTTCTTGGCTAAGATTAGCTCCGACGTAAACTTTCCTATCAGGCCATCAAGCAAATAACACAACAGGCTCTAATTCTTTAATTGTGATTTTGATGTTTTCATTTTCCTCTGGTTCTTGAATAGTATCAGGTCTTGAATCTATATCTATTCGCGTTGCTTAGTTGAAATTTGTGTTGTGGTGACCTCAACTGCCTTCTGTGGTTGCTATTTACTTTCGTTTCTTGTGCTTGTATTTGTAGTGGAATTGATCGCCCTGGATGTATGTTGATCTCCACAAATTTGACAGATTCCCCATAGTGATGGAAATTTAACAACTTGATGCAAAGTTGAAAGTAATGCATCCATTTCGTGGATCCATGGCCTCCCAAGAATTATGTTGTAAGCCATATCCATATCTATCACCTGGAACTTTGTTTCTTTGATGACACCTTCGGCGAATGTGGTGACTATTACCTCCCATTTTGTGACTACACTGGAATTGTCGAATCCAGATAAAGTGTGGACTTTTGGTATTATTTTGTCGTTGGCTTGCTTCACGCAATACTCTTAATAAAATAATATTTACCTAGTTACATGGATAATCAAAACTCGTTTTACATTAGTATCATATACAATTAAAGATATTACCAGTGCGTCGTTGTAGGGTATTAACACTCCATCTGCATCTGCATCTGCATCATTGAATGTACTGCTATCTTCTTCCAAGGTGTTCCGCACCCGTTTCCATTGAGTGATTGTTATTTTTGAAATCTTGTTAGCGGCCATGTATGATATACCATTAATATCTTCACCTCCACTGATAACATTGACAATCCTTTTCGGGGACGATGGTTTTGGAGGTTCCTGCCTATTTTTCATTTGATCTTGCTTGCCTTTCTCGCTGAATAGCTCTGTGAGATACCATTGCTTCAACAAATGATTAACTTCACTTTGTAGAAATTAACAATCGGCAGTTTTATGTCCGTGGTCATTATGAAACTCGCACCAATGGTCAGGGTTGTGCATGTTTGCATTTGATCTTATTTCTTTTGGGC
This sequence comes from Nicotiana benthamiana, assembly GCA_034376525.1. NCBI lineage: Eukaryota > Viridiplantae > Streptophyta > Magnoliopsida > Solanales > Solanaceae > Nicotiana > Nicotiana benthamiana. The sequence goes on from CM067339.1 coordinate 158,177,911, forward strand.
ATCAAACCTTATCTCCCATGCTTTTCAAAACAGCCACGATCTCGGAGGTGCTGACATTGAAGTCATAACCACCGAATCTTGCTTTTAAATTTGAATCATCATCTCGTGGCTCATGAGTGTTTCGATCGTTCCTGAATCTCAAGCCTATCTCTCTATTCCTTGATCTGTGATCGTACCTCTGATTGTCTTGCTTTGGTCGTGAGTCTCTTCCCGCAGGTCCCATGTAAGGCTTATATCTATTTTTTCCGGACCTTTTTTCAGTCTCCATACTTCTTGAACTTACCTTTTCTTCTTTTTGAAACTGTGGAACAACATCTTCCTCAATCCTTAGTTTCGTGCTATATGTGTTATAAACGTAATTCCAAGTTGTAGCTGGGAATTCTTGAAGGTTTTCTTTGAGCCTCCTCGTGGCTTCTGAACTTTTTTCATTCATATTGCTTGCAGAGGCTATAGCTGACGAGTTGTCAGGTACACGCGACAATGTCATTCTTTCACGCTGAAATCTATCTATAAATTCTCTAAGTAACTCTCTCCTTATTTAATTTTGAAAATATCTTCCATTCTTTTTTCCACCTTTTGAGCTCCCGAATGTGCTTTGATGAATGAATCGGCAAGCTCAGCGAAAGAGTCAATAGAATTTTCAAGTAGAAGAGAGTGCAGTGTGAACGCTCCTTTAGTGATTGTTTCGCCAAATTTCTTAACGAATACAAATTCAATTTCCTGCTTAGTTAAGTCATTGCCTTTTAATCCCGTCGTAAATACAGTCACGTGGTCTCGTGGGTCTGATGTTTCATCATATTTTGGAATGTCAGGCATTTTAAACTTTTTTGGAATTGGAAGAGGAACATCACTTGGCTTACAGGGTTGTTGTGAATATCGATCCATATCTACTTCTTTGATCACGGGTGACACCCCAGGTACTTTCTTTATGTACTCACTTTGCTCCTTGAGTTGTTTTTGCAAGGTTAGTACTAAGTTTAATAAATAATAATTAATCACATTACTTGGTTCTCTCTCTTGTGATTCACTGGGAGTCCCTCCGCTGCTTGAGTTGACAAGTCCAGAACGAGGATTATCCAAAGTGTTGTTATTGGGTATTGGTGCAGGGGTTGCAATAAGTAACCGGTTAACAAGTGCTACCACAGCTTTGTTGACCTGAGCATCAATTAATTTATGCAAAGCGTCATCAACGGTTTCAACATTCACAAGTTGAGCATGTTCATTCATTTGAGACGCATCAGGGGTTCCCTCTCTGGATTATCGGAGAGAGCCTTGTGGAGTTTGAATCGGAGTGTTAATACCTTGTGGATCTCCCTGATTTTGTTGGTTTCTTGGTTTCCTCGAATGTTAACATTGTCGTTCGACATGATTGGTCAGCAAGAAAGTTAATCGAGAAAAATAGATTATCAGATTCCCGGTAACGGAACCAATTTGTTTAACTAAAAAATAGAATTTTAGTCAAAGCTAGAATTTAGAAGAATGCGGGTTACTGATAATGAAAAGAATGTATAAAAAGAATTAATTTATGTAGCAGAAGAATATTTCAAGAGAAAAGCGAGTAAACCAAGATATATTCTAATGATTTTCGTGTCCTCAACTGATCAGATATTTTCCTTTTATAGGTGTCCTAGAGATATACGTTTTGCCAAATCATAATGAGGCTATTATGAGTAATTAAAGACATTGAATGCTATGTTACATAATCATTATATTTAATACAAATCCCTGACGTATATTTCGTATTTAATGTCTGTTATATGTTGTCTCTGCGCTCTTTTTACTGTCAGATTCATTCTTTTGGGCTCTTGGATATAAACAGCTTCAACAGGTACGGGCGCTGAATTATTTGAATATCTACTTGTGCCTCCTTTTATGTTATTAGCATATGCTTATTGTAATTCGTCCCTATTGTTACTCGTGCCTCTTAACCAGCTGTCATTCTTTGACCACTTAATCAATTTACGTGTCATGACACGTTTCTTTAAATACAATTCTTTTCCAATACAGTCACATCTTAGAATGAATTGGATTATGACTAGTTTATTGATTCGAATTAATGTATCTTGACACAACTTATATTCAGTTGTAAAGTTTTGACGAATACTCCATATTAGGTTGTAACCCATTACAACTAAATTAATTCTTATTTATATATATTTACACTAATAAACTTACACACATTGTAATAAAGTATAGTGTTGGATGCGATATTAGCACCCTGAATATTCAGATGTTTGGATTCGTCTCTAGATATGTGGCATTCTGACTTTAAAAAGAAAGAAGTCAAGTATCATGTTGTGATGTATGTCACAAGAATCCGAGCTAGCTAACTAGTAAGTAGTAGTAATTACCAAGTTTATGCAAACTTAAAAAAAGAAACCCTAAAGAAATAAAAATCTTCGTAGGTTCATGCATATAATGTGTGTGTGTGTCTGATTTGTTAGATCAATAAATTAAAATAGAACGTACCATTTGCTGTCAAACACTACTCACGATCGTATATATATTTTGTCTGAATTTCCATGCCAAAGAAGGAGTATTCATTTTTATTTGTAGATGAACTAGAGTTATGGTCACCCCTGACGTTCTTTATTTCCTGTAAGATGTTTCTGTCTATTAATAAGAAAGAGAATTGAAGGTGAAAGTTATAAGAGGCGGAAGGACAACATAATAAATGATCTTCTGGTAAAATTTCTTAAGCCCGTGTCATCTGTAATTTTCTATTTTTGCTTCGTGAGGTCTTGTCGTCAATGGCGAATTTAGAAATATTTTCAAGAATATTTAAATTTGAAATAACTAAAAGAAATTCCGAGTAAAGAGTGTTCAATATATAATTTATACCTCTAAAATTAATATTTTATTTATATACATGATATAATTTATCGTAATATTTTGATGTAGGTGATCAGTAGATCATCCTTTGTAAAAAGTAGCTTCGCCCCTGATTGTCGTGCTGACATTTTGTAATTGAAAAATTAAACTTCCTTATAAATGAGGTTTATCTTTTGTATTTTAATGGATATAAAAGAGTTTAACTCGTATATATTGACGTTTAACAAGGTAAAAGTTTTTTAAGCTATTACTTTTAGTCGTTTCAAATATAGTAAATATTCATAGTAAGTGAAATAATTTGTCTTTTGAAAATTAAGACAAGTAACTTTCTATAACAAATTAAATTACATTGATAAGTTCTGTTATGAAATAGAAGATTCTTACACTTCTATTTAAGGTGAATGTCTTTAATGTATCTAATTAGAGAGATTTTAGAGTTCTATTAGTGGTAGCTAAATCTTCCTCTCCCCTATAAATAGAGGTGCCCCCTACCATTGTAAATCATCCCTTGAGACCCCTCTCAATTCAATAAGAAGAACTCTCTCTACTCTTCTCTCTATTGCTATTGTTCTTGTCTTTTGCTTTAGTTTATAACACGTTATCAGCACGAGACTCTACCGTCTCAAGTATCATTCTCGAAAATCCAAGGTATTTTCCCTCTTCCTAATTTAATTTTCGAGTATGTCTGACATTATGAAAAGAAAGTTCGTTGCCCTTGAAATTTCGGGCAAGAACTATATGACATGGGTGTTGGATGCTGAAATCCACCTAGATGCTATGGGTCTCGGAGACACCCTCAAAGATAAATAAAAAGCATCCACCCAAGATTGTGCGAAGGCCTTGATTTTCTTGCGCCACCACCTTGACGAAGGTTTGAAGATTGAATATCTCACCGTCAAGGATCCACTCGTTTTGTGGAACAGCTTAAAGGAGAGATATGACAACCTGAAGTTGGTCACTCTGCCACAAGCACGATATGATTGGGCCCATCTGAGGCTACAGGACTTTAAGTCCGTTTCTGAATATAATTCTGCTATGTTCAGAATTACTTCTAAACTGAAGCTATGTGGAGATAACATCTCCGATTACGATATGCTTGAGAAAACGTTTACAACGTTTCATGCCTCCAATATGGTATTGCAGCAACAGTACCGAGAGAAAGGCTTTACGAAGTACTCTGAATTGATTTCTCTCTTACTAGTGGCTGAGCGTAATAATGATCTGCTCATGAGAAATCACGAAAATAGACCAACTGGGTCTACACCACTGCCTGAAGCAGATATGGTACACTCGCATTATGCCAAACATAAAAGGGACCATGATCACGGTCATAAACGGGGTCAAAGCCAAGGACGTGGACAAGGAAGAAATTCCAAAGAAGTCCGTCACCCCCCAAAGAGAGATAATCACCGAAAGCAGAAACGGGGTCCAGAAGATCCTAAGGCAAATAGTTCAGAAACTATATGTTATCGTTGCGGTGGAAATGGGCACTGGTCTAGGACTTGCCGTATACCAAGACACTTGGTTGACCTTTATCAAGCATCTCGAAAGAGAAAACGCCCTGAAACAAATTTTGTCTCTGACGACAACTTTGACTTCACCCACCTGGATGTGGCAGACTTCTTTGAGCAACCCGAGGGAAAGATAGACCACCTAATCGGTGACGGAACCGTGATGAAAGAAGATGGAGCTGTTTGATTCTACTTGTATTAGTCAATGAATAGATTAATAGTCATTAGCATTAGCTCGTATTAGTTAGTTCATAAAGCAATGTTAGCAGTAGTTCTTTAGAATATCTTCAATATGTTCAAATATCAATAAAACTTTTATTTTCCAGTGGGGGTAATCGACTAGCCTGAAAAACTAGTCGATTATCAACTATTTTCGCATTAAAGTTGAAAAACAATTGATCAACAATCGATTGTCTTTGGCTAACAATCGATTGTCTTGAAACAGTGTGTTCTGGAATTTTTCAAAAATAGCCAACAATCGATTGTCTTTGTCTAACAATCGATTGTCTTGAAACAGTGTGTTCTGGAATTTTTCAAAAATAGCCAACAATCGATTGTCTTTGTCTAACAATCGATTGTCTTGAAACAGTAAGGTCTGGAATTTTTCAAAAATAACAAATAATCGATTGTGTGTGTTCAACAATCGATTGTCTATGTTCCAACAATCGATTGTGTGTTTAATAATCGATTGTCTTATGAAAAACGCTGAAATTTTCAAACTGCAAAGGAATTGATTATGGATAACATATCTGATTTTGTTAGCCAACTGTTAGTAGCAGATTTTGAAAATATTATGTGACACAAAAGAATTGAACTTGCTTATTCTTATGTTCCTGTATTTCTTTTGTATGTCATACCATGGAAAGTAAATTGATCGAAGGCTCCGGAAGAGCCATTGTAACTCTGCCCAAGGGCACGACGTTAATCATAGAGAATGCTATGTTCTCCTCCAAGTCTATGAGAAACTTGTTGAGTTTTAAAGATGTACGCCGGAATGGCTACAATATTGAGACAATGGATGAAGATAATCTCGAATATCTCGTCCTCACTTCAAAGAATGTCTCCGGCCAAAAGAGGGTTATTGAGAAATTTCCGTCTTTATCTAGTGGCCTGTATTGGACAAGAATTAGTGCAATTGAGGCACATTCAACAGTAAATCTAAAGAATACTGAGTCCAATACATTTGTACTTTGGCATGATCGACTGGGTCACCCAGGATCAACCATGATGAGACGGATTATAGAAAGCTCATATGGGCATCCGTTAAAGAATTTCAAAATTCTTTCAAGTAATGAATATCCTTGCACTTCGTGTTATCAAGGCAAGCTGATTATCAGACCATCCCCAACAAAGGTTGGGACTGAGTCACCCCAGTTTCTGGAACGTATACAAGGGGACATTTGTGGACCTATTCACCCACCTAGTGGGTAGTTTAGGTATTTCATGGTCTTGATAGACGCATCCTGTAGATGGTCTAATGTGTGCTTGTTGCCATCACGCAACCTTGCGTTTGCAAAGTTAATGGATAATAGATGAGAATAATCTTGAACTCTTCATGAAAACGAGGCTGCCCATTTCGGTTTGGGTTCACGCCATTTTGCATGCAACAATACTAGTTTGTCGGCTGCCCACTTCGGTTTGGGGTCACGCCATTTTGCATGAAACAATGCTAGTTCGTCTCTGACTGACGAATTGACACAAATATTCCCCATTGCAATTGGTTTTTGGGTCATGAACCCAATATATCCCATTTAAGAAGCTTTGGATGCACAGTATATGTGCCTGTAGCACCGCCATCCCGCACTAAAATGGGTTTGCAAAGGAGGTTAGGAATATATGTTGAGTTTGACGCGTCCTCCATTATTCGCTACCTCGAAACATTGACAGGAGATTTGTTCACTGCACTATTTGCAGACTGTCAATTTGATGAGACGCTTTTCCCAAAATTAGGGGGAGAAGTTGGTGAAACCAAACGGGAAATTTTGTGGAAAAATGTATCATTATCTCATCTTGATCCACATACCTCTATTTGAAAGAAAGAGGTACAAAAGACTATCCATTTGCAAAGAATAGCAAATCAAATGCCTGACGCATTTACGGACTTGAAGAGGATAACGAAATCCCACATTCACGCGGAAAATGTTCCGATACGTATTGAAGTCCCTATTGGACAAATATCTAGTGTCATATCCAATGAGTCAAATGCACGCCAGAAGCGTGGCAGACCATTAGGTTCCAAAGATCGAAATCCTAGAAAGAGGAAAAAGAACGATCTAAATGACACTATGAAAGAATCACATGAGGACGCTCATGATTTGATTAATTCCGAGATTCACGAAGAATCTATTGAGCCTGAGACTCTTGAAAATACGGAATGCAAGAATGTGAGGATCTCGAACCTCAGTCTGTGGTAGTACAAAATTAATTGAGAGCTCTCGAAGAGCCAATTATTACTATGTTGGAGAAACACAATTGAGTATTGTGCTGTAGTAAGTCTCAAAGAAACTTATTCAGTTTCCAAAAGTACACGCGAAGGCGATTGATGATATTGAGACTATAAATAAAGGAAGGCTTTGATTCTCCTATTACTACAACTTGTAGCGGGGTAATTTGTATATGAAAAGCTACCCGCTTTGTTCTCCAGTTTGTACTACACAAACGAAAGAATGCCACAATAAAGTGGATATCTATTGGTATAAAACCCATGTCATAATAAACCCGAAGTTTATTGATAAGTGCACATGTCATGGTGTAAATTTGAAATTTACCAATATTGATAATTTATTCAGTTGACATTCGTGTTAGCCATCTCATTTGAAGTATGATGTGCAAATTCACATAGGTGAATATCAAAGAACTAGAAGTTCTTGTTCTCAGTAATGAACTGACCAACTAAAGAGTTCGGGTTGAAGCCCCTAAATTCTGGAAATATCAAAGGTGAATATGGGCCCATTCACCCGCCATGTATACCACATATGATGCATCTATGATATGGTTACATGCGCCATTGTTATTAACCCGCAGCCTGGCAGTGCTTGCGAGGTAAATCGCTCAGTAATCTAACTTCGAGCATAGTTTCCAGATTCTCTACTCAAGACAGTTCATCTTGATAAGTTGGTTTATATCAAAGTTGGTTTAGCAAGATAATTATTGAGTGCTTCCACTTAATAGCTAAACTGTTCCTTATGAGAACGAAGTTGTATATATCAGTTTGATATAAGTTGTATACGAGAGTATATTCTCCCCTCGCAAGTGGTTCAAGGTCAGGAACCAAATAATTTCATCTTATATTAAGGTGCTGTGTATATTGACATAATGCACAAAGATGATTTTCCAAAGTTGAGGAAACATGTTAGCTTTACTAACATGAGGGGGAGACATGATAAACACTTGAGAAAGTGTTACATGGGATGAATTTTCATTTGTATATGTATATCCCCGAATATCATGATATGAACCTGTAGTTCATAAAAGGGAAATGCAATTGCAACATATTGCAAAACATGCTATACGCATTTGCTGACTCAAAGAAAGTAACTAAATGGAAGAGATACAATTCAAGAAGAATTGATTCCATATGAAAGACATGAAGTTTTGAACCTATAGTTCAAATGCTTGAAAGTATAAACGTCAAAGGTATGTATAGTCAGTTTTCGATATCTTATTTGTTTAGTATCACTAATGAAAGCTTGATATGCAGCTAAAGTCTATTATGCGACTTACATGACTTAACTTGAAAGATTTAAGTTGCTTGAAGCATATGCAATTCTTGGTCCTGAAGTACCACATCCTAAGTGCAATTTGTGTACATATGTATCTTGCTATAACTATAAGCATGATGGCATTGAGAATGCATCTATGGAGATATTGAAGAGCTATTCCGCGACATTATATGAAGATGTTCATATCTATCAAGAGTGATGATTTCAAGGTGCGGAATATTTATTCAAGTCAACATAGTTGATTTATTTATCAAATATCTACCAAAGATCGTTTTGAAGATGATGCACAAGATTGGAATGCAAATGCTCAAGGATATGAATTGATGTACTCATTAGGGGGAGTCAATGCGCGTTGCACTCTTTTTCCCTTACAAGGTTTTGTCCCACTGGGTTTTCCTTGCAAGGTTTTTAACGAGGCAACCAATAGGCGCATATTCAAACATGTGTACTCTTTTTCCTTACTTTAATTTTTCCCATTGGGTTTTGGTTTTAAGGTTTTATGAGGCACATCATTGAATAGACATTCAAGGGGGAGTGTTATGAAATAGAAGATTCTTACACTTCTATTTAAGGTGAATGTCTTTAATGTATCTAATTAGAGAGATTTTAGAGTTCTATTAGTGGTAGCTAAATCTTCCTCTCCCCTATAAATAGAGGTGGCCCCTACCATTGTAAATCATCCCTTGAGACCCCTCTCAATTCAATAAGAAGAACTCTCTCTACTCTTCTCTCTATTGCTATTGTTCTTGTTCTATTGTTCTTGTCTTTTGCTTTAGTTTATAACAAGTTCAAAGTTTTTATTACAAGGTCAGTAGATATAAATTAAATCCAAAAATTATAGACATAAAAATATGGGAATGCACGTGTGTGGCCTCTGAATGTATTCAGGTTTCTTTGATTTCATACATGCATGTTAAAAAGTGGTGTCTATTTACTTCTTTTCCAAAGTCACTGTGCCACTTAACAGGCCAATAGATTTTTTCCCCATCTTTTTTATACAATATATATATATATATATATATATATATATATATATATATATTAATGAATATTGTAACTTTGGATACTTATAGCTCTGAATTTGATAATGATTATAAGCTGCCAGAAATTGGAGTTATAGAAAATACTAATACAGAATCAGGGTAACCATCAACGACAGAGATGATGAGTCACAAGGGAACAACAATTAGACATTACTGGGAACAAACTCGTCTTTTTTATTTATGGTATAAAAAGACAAGAAACTTAGATCCTCCCTTCTAGCTGACTCACATGCTATCAGAAAATACATACATTTTGGATTCTATATTAACATTTAATCATAAGCAAGCGTCTTATATCTATAAAATAATTTGCAAAAATCAAATAAGGAAATGACATAGAAGTCACTCGTAGAATCCGTTTGAATTAGCTCATATAAAGTAGCTGATAAGTATTAGTTGTTGAAAGTAATTTTAAATGTAAAAACTGTTTTAATAAATAAGAAATTACGTATTTGGATACAATAATAATACTTTATTTGGTATTTGATAAAAAAAAGTGTGATAAGCTCTTTTTATGTTAAAATGACTTAAATTGCTTAAAAATTATTTACACTGATAAGGACGTAATTTTTTAAAAATTTTAGATTTCAGATCGATTTAAATACAATGGATTTTATTTATCATTTTATTTTAAATATTGATGTACTTAGATAATTTAATATTTATAATAAATATATAATTATAAGTTATAATAATTAATAAATTGATAAAAATTTCTTTAAATTTTAACTTTGACGAAAATTTCATTTTTAGCCAAACACCTTCCTTATATTACTGTATCGGGAGTTGATGACTAACGACTTAAACAATGCGTGATAGCAGAGAAGCATAAATAACTTTTCAGACACGAGGTAGCAATAACAGGAGATTGATCGATGAAGCCGCAGAAATACAACCATTTTGACATGTACACTCCCCTTGCCCTATACTTGGCTTTTCTTGAATTGCATCAAAAGGGTCGGGCAGAGCTAGAAAGCGAGTTACGATTTTGATTAAATTCAGTAATTTTAATTCAAATTATATATTTATTTAATGAAATTCATTTAATATGTATAAATTATTAATTTAAAACTAATTAACTTAAAAATAATTAAAAATTTCAAATTCATAAGTTCTAAATTTTGACTCCGCCTATGCAAAAAGATACTAGTATAATATACAAGCTCAGTAAATCAAAAATTTAGATTATCTTTTAAATTCAAATGTCAAATCCGGGAGAAAATTAAAAAATAGCAAGATTTACAGCTGGTGTTTCAAAAATGCCTAATTTCAAAAGTAATCGAAATTTAGCTACTTATCATGTAAAGATAAATCTGAACGAAAATACTTTTCAAAACCCGAAATATACTCCAGTATATTATGCTGGAGTTCTAGCATAAGTATACTTGAACTCCAGCATATTATACTGGAGTTCCAGGATAAATATGTTGGAACTCCAGCATAATATGATGGAGTTCCAACATAAGTACACTAGAACTCCAGCATAATATACTGGAGTTCCAGCAAATATAGCGTTCCAGTATAATATACTGGAGTTTGGAGCACCAGTGCTCCAGTCTCCGGCATATTATACTGGAGCTAGCAAAGTATACTGGTCCAGCATATTCTCATACACAGGTTCACCAAACTATATTATATTACACTGGCGCGGTCTCTATTGCATCAAAATAGTGATTACTTTTCATTGACTTCATAAATACTGGTTATTTTTGAATGGTTAGTGCCGTATTATTTTTGCGTCAAATCTTCATCCCTTAATTACTTTCACCCCACAGGAGAAAAGAAATTTAAAAAAATAACTAAACAAATGAAGTTTGTTAAAAATACAAGTATTAGATAGCTCAATTTGAAAGTGATGAGACGAAATCATTATGCTCGCCTTTGCTTCTTCTTTCCACTTCAATGTGTAGAACGTGACGATTTAAGCTTTCTAAATTTGGATTTAAGAACATCAAATGTGTAGCTCAAAGTTTAAGTCAAGATCTAACTAGTATTTAATAGCAGCAGCCAGCAAAGAAAGTGGACCAGAGAGTGAATGAGAAAGGGCAATGGCTTAATAATATTGTACTAACTAATTGACATTTAAACGGTGCTATTAAGTATAACTTTGAGATAAAGAAAGTTGGTAGTGTTAATCTTGACGAGAATAGTGTTTGGTAAAGCTAGACTACAACTTGTACTTTGAATCTTGTTTCCAATTGCAAAGCTTCTTCAATATCTCAAATTCATTAATTATTGTTTTTAGTATTAGTATTATTTTGGACTGTTTGATTAGACAACTACTTGATAGCTTGACGATAACTAGTGATACTCTTTTCTAAGTTGTAGGTATTAAGTTCAAACATCACTTCATTGTTCATTAAAACACATTTGGTGACCAAGTTGGGTGACAGAGTCGTTACCACTTATTTTTGTGTTATCTCCTTTTATTCTGTCATGCAGTTAATACTCACTAATCACTAGTAAGATATAATTAGGGGGAGAAACTAAAAAATCACTAGATTTTACCAGGGATAATTCAAAAATAGTCATACTTTCAAATGTAATCGAAGTATAGTCACTTTTCATGTAGAGATAAATTTGAACGAAAACACTGTTCAAAATTTGAAAAAATCTTCTACTATAATATACTGGAATTCCAGTATAATATACCGGTCCAGCATAATATACTAGAATTTTTCGCATATTGAAGTTACAACATAATATGCTAGAAGTTCATACAATAGTGCATCGTTCTCCAATATATTATGCTGGAACTTTCTATGTTGCAGCAAAATACTGGTTATTTTTTAGTGACTTTACAAACGCTGGCTATTTTTGAATTACCGGTCTGAGAACTTGCTAGCACATGCTATTTTTACATAATTAGTGGGCGTAGCAAATTTTCGGCCATGCCATTAGGGCTTGGCCACCTTTTATATTTTTTTTAAATTTTCTATCCAGTGTTCAGTACCGCATTGAAGCCTGACTATATTCGAATTCGCGCTGGGTAGGACCCCATTCGGGGATATCGCTCCCTTTACAATTTTTTTCTGAAGAATTCGCCATGATATACCAAGGATTTTTCATACCCAGGACTCGAACTCGAAACTTCTAGTTAAGGGAACAACAGCCCTATCCATTACAATCCTTTAGTGGTGGCCACCTTTTACATTGTGATGGCAATTAATCATCGAAAAATGGTCAAATATGCGCATGTACTATTGAAAAAGGTCTAATATTGCCCTCTGTTATACTATCAGTCCAAATATAGCCCTAACAAAATACTATCCGTTCAAATATATCACTGACATCATAAAAGTGGTACAAACCTACCTTTCCTCCATTAACTGCCTCCATGTGACAACATTTCATTACCACCTCATCATCATACTCCCATTTTCATCAATTTCTCATAACCTTGCTTTCCCTTTTATTTGAAGAAAAATCACAAATACTATAAATACAAACAAATTATATCAAAAGAAATGCTAACAACTAAAGATAATATGAAACAATGTGAACCGAGAAAATTCTGATTTTGTTGTTCAAAGTTCAAATGCTTATACGAACGAAAATATATTTTGTTTTATATATAAAAAAATTAAGCAAAGATACATGCAAACTAGTTTAAGGTTTCAAAATTGACCATGGTGAGAAAGAAAAACAACCTAGACACGAGAGTTAATCTTTTTTGCTTCTTTCTCTTCAACATATTTCTGGAAGGCTGTCATTTTTTCTCTCTTTATTTTTTGTGTTAAAATAAAAGTGCTACTAAATTTTTCCTAAGTAGGTCTTACAAATTCAACGGTAACACAAGAAAATGCAAAATAAAATACAAAATTATTTGGTCAAGTTAAAGGTATGTACAATTCCAAGATCGGCCGGAGAAGCAACATGTATTTTGAAAAGCAAGAGGAAGTAGAGGCAATGAAAATTTCAAAATAATGATTGAACTTCAAAGTAATTGAACTTGATAGCTGCAAACACAGTGAAATGGTAAGGTAGCAATAAAATGTGTTCCTAAGAAAGGCAATTAACAGAGAAAGGGTAGGTTGTAAGATATATGGATTTATATCTAGATATATGGACTTATATCTACACACATATGAACAATATATGGATAATTATATGTTATGTGCTATCTTTTGGTTTGGCCTAATTATGTGGTCTTATGGACATTATGTTAAGGGGGCCAATGTGTTGTCATACTAAAGTGTAGGACTAATGTGTAGATACCCAAAAGGGTAACCTTAGTTTATGATGGGCTAACTAAGGTTACAAATGTAACTATGGTTACATGAATGCTTGTGACTCTTGAGTTTTGTAACTCTTGCAAGACATAACTCAAGACATAACTTTTGTCTTGTAACTCTTGTCTCTTGGGTTATGTAACTCCTAGAGTTATAAAGTGGGGTTATAGTTCCCATTCTAGTGCAAGACAAGTTCTTCTTCTTTCCATTGAATCAAGAACCATATTGTCCATTGTCTTGCAAATAGGGTGGAAAACCATAAGCCAAATTTGATCATTGTCATATTATTGTTATTGTGTAACAATTCTCATATTGTTAAATCTTGTGGATTCATTCTTGTGGTGACAATCATACTTCAAGAAAACTTGAAGGAAGGTTTAAAAGGACTTAAGGACAATCATCAAAAGGAGGTTTCATCAAATTCCACACATATGGATTCAGGTTAGCTTCCGCTCATGTAGTTTGTATATCCGAATTATTCGATATGAAGGTTGTTGTCTTTAGTAGGAATCATAATCCTAACAATTGGTATCAGAGTCACCCTTCAATTTTGGATAATTTGGATGTTCATAAGGTTCATGTTATATTAGGATTCATGTTAAAGTATAATTAGAATTTTGTTTATGAAATTCTACCATGAAATAGCATGATAGCATGATCTTATGAATGTTATGATTTGATTCAGTTTGATGTTTTTATATCATGTTAAAACGTTGTATATAGCATGATTTAGTTGGTAAATAACATGTTTTCATGTTTACAGATTCATGTTAAAAATCATGTTATAATTCAGAAAAAGTATACACTGTACAATCGATTGTATACACTCCAGTGAGATGAAATGTTTTTAAATTATACCTGACAATCGATTGTCTGGATTTGACAATCGATTGTTTGGTCCAGTAACTTAGAAAAATTTTTCCTTGTCACATCCAGTGACTTAAAATTTTCAGAAAAAACCAAACAATCGATTGTCTGTTTTGACAATCGATTGTCTGGTCCAGTAACTTAGAAAAATTTTTCCTTGTCACATCCAGTGACTTAAAATTCAGAAAAAAACCAAACAATCGATTGTCTGTGTTGACAATCGATTGTCTGTTCCAGTAAAGTTTAAGAAAAAACGTTTCAACTCTCTTAAGTTTCAGTGAATATTAATTGTTTTAAAGTCCATCAATTCTTATAATATATTTAGAATTGTCCTATCATGTACACAACGATTAATATTCAAGTGTTACATATCAAAATATGTAACACATTAAGTTGAGATTCATAAAATGGCTTAAGGAACTAAAGTTTATAGCATCTAATATTTTAGTTATTCAATTGAAGCACCATGTTGCCAAAGTAACCTCTATTGTGTAGATTGATTAATTTTAAAATATAAGATGACTGTGGATGTTAGTCTTCCATGCGTTTAACATCGGCCCAAAGGAAGGTGTTATTTGGCAGGAATTCGAACATTCTTGTGGTGGTAAATATGAGACGATTATTTGGTTTTCCATGTGAATATTAAATCGGCCCAAAGGAAGGTTTAATATTTGACAGGAGTTTATTGTTTATGTTTGATCACTACACCAAGAGTACCACTTACAAGTTGTTTTTCTGTCCAAAGACTAAAAACAATGTTGTGCTAGGTATCTTGTAATGGGAAATGCCTAATTTTGAATCTATAAAGTTAAAGTTCAAGTATTTGTAAGCATGTATTTAGTAATCCTTTTGTTCTATTTTCAGTAAATTCTTCTGCTTCTACGATCTCTGCCAATATCAATAGCATCCCTGTGCTTAACGGCACAAATTTTAAGGAATGGAAAGAGAATGTAATGATCGTTCTCGGTTGCATGGATCTTGACTTAGCACTTCGGACTGAGCAACCTACTCCTCTTGAGGATACATCCTCTCCTAATGAAAAGAGAGCGATGGAGAAGTGGGAACGCTCGAATCGCATGAGTCTAATGATCATGAAGCGTGCAATTCCAGAATCATTCAGGGGCACTATGAATGATGAACCCAATGCCAAAGTTTTCCTTGAAAACCTCGAACAGCGTTTTATTCAAAACGAAAAGGCGGAAACAAGTACACTATTGAGTAAACTTGTTTCCATGAGGTATAAGGGCAAGGGAAACATTAGGGAGTACATTTTGGAAATGTCTCATCTTGCTTCGAAACTTAAGTCACTCAAGCTGGATTTACCTGAGGAACTGCTTGTGTACTTTGTTTTGATATCTCTTCCGGCACACTTTAATCAGTTTAAGGTCAGTTATAACTGCCTGAAGGAGAAATGGACTCTTAATGAGCTCATTTCACATTGTGTGCAAGAAGAGGAAAGGATTAAGCAAGATAAGACTGAAAGTGCTCATTTGGCATCTTCTTCTAAGGAAACTAAGAAGAGGAAAAATAAGGAAGTTGCGGTTGTAAGGCCCAAGATTAAGCAACATAAGGAACCTAAGGTTGAAATTACTGGATTAGGTTGCTTTCTCTGTAATGGGACTGATCATGTAAAGAGAGATTGTACCAAGTACCATGCCTGGCGTGCGAAAAAAGGTACATTTCTGTCTCTTGTTTGTTCTGAAGTTAATATAATTTCGGTACCTAAGGATAATTGGTGGGTAGGTTATGCTGCTCACATAAGGATATCTATGCAGGGTTGCCTGAACTGCCGAAAACCAAAAGATGGTGAAAGATACATCTATGAGGGTGACGGCAAGAAGGTGCCAGTTGAAGCTATTGGCAAATTTAGGCTGTTGTTTAAAACTGGTTTTCACTTAGATTTGGATGAGACTTTTGTTGTACCGTCTTTTAGACGGAATTTAATTTCAGTTCCCCAATTGGACATATCCGGTTATAAATGTACAATTGGGGACAATAAAGTTAGTCTCTTTCGGAATTCAAATCTTATTGGTACTGGTGTTTTATCAACATTTGATAGCTTATATTTGGTTGATACAATAACTTCAAATAAAGAAACTTTGCATACAAGTTTAATGGTACCAAAAGTTAACTAATGAGAATTCTATTTCACTCTGGCATAAACGTTTGGGTCTCATATCCATTCAAAGAATTCAGAAACTCGTGTCAGATGGAATTCTTGATTCTCTTGATTCCTCAAATTTGGAAATTTTGTATTGAGTGTATCAAGGGAAAACAAACAAACAAGAACTAGATTAGGTGCTAAGAGAGCTTCGGACGTCTTAGAATTGATACATACGGATATTTGTAGGCCATTTCCTACTCCTTGTCGGAATGGTCAACAATACTTTATCAAATTCATAGACGATTACTCTCGTTATGGGTACCTATATCTTATTCATGAAAAGTCCCAATCCATATTAAAAACCGTAGCTTATATTCTTAATAGAGTTCCAACTGCAGCTACAATAAAAACCCCATATGAACTTTGGACTGGGCATAAACCCGGTATTCGGCATTTTCACATTTGGGGTTGTCCAGCTGAGGCAAGGCCTTATAGGCCGAATGAAAAGAAACTGGACGCTAAGACGGTTATTAGCTATTTTGTTGGATACTCTGAAAATCCAGGGGTTTTAAGTTTTATGATCCCACATCACGAACTATTTTTGAGACGGGAAATGCTAGGTTTCTTTGAGGATATTGAGTTTGGGGGGTGGGGAGATAAATAAAGTTATTAGAGATTTTGTCTTTGAGGAAGAACATGTGTCTTTCCCTCAAGTTGTTGATGCAACTCCGGTTCAAGACAATCTCGAAAATCTCCCCCATCAGGACCCTGATATGACTAATGAAAATCAAACTCAACAACCTCAAGAAACTGAAATGCCATTAAGGAGATCCACTAGAGAGAGGAGAAATGCAATTTCGGATGATTATTATGTATTTCTCCAAGAACAAGAAAGTGATATTGGACTTGAGGAAGATGATCCAATCAACTTCCGTCAAGTCATTAAGTGTTCTAACTCTCAAAAGTGGATTGATGCCATGAATGATGAGTTGAAGTCTATGAGCGATAATGACGTTTGGGAGCTTGTTACGTTGCCCGAAGGTACGAAACCTATTGGTTGTAAATGGATTTTTAAAACCAAAAAGGATTCAGGGGGCAATGTTATTAAGTACAAAGCTCGTCTTGTCGCAAAAGGCTACACTCAGAAAGAAGGCATTGATTATAAAGAGACTTTCTCTCCAGTTTCATCGAAAGACTCTTTCAGGACTATAATGGCATTAGTAGCACATTTTGATCTTGAGCTTCATCAAATAGATGTTAAGACTGTTTTTCTCAATGGTGACATTGAGGAAACAATTTATGTGGTGCAACCTGAAAACTTTGTTTCGGATGAATCAGAGAAGAAGGTTTGCAAATTAAAGAAATCCATCTATGGGCTCAAGCATGCTTCTCGTCAATGGTATTATAAGTTCCATGCAGTCATTACATTTTTTGGTTTTGAACCAAATATTGCTGATGACTGTATATACCATAAGTTCAGTGGGAGTAAGTATATTTTCTGGTTTTATATGTCGATGACATACTGCTTGCCTGTAACGATATAGCATTATCACTTGAAACTAAGAAATTTCTTTCAAAGAAATTTGAAATGAAAGATCTTGGTGAAGCTTCTTTTGTATTAGGAATTCAGATACAACGAGATCGCTCTAAAGGTGTTCTCGGTCTGTAACAAAAGGGCTATATCGATAAGGTTCTGAAAAGATTTGGCATGCAGGATTGTAAACCAGGCAACACCCCTGTTACTAAGGGAGACAAATTTAGTCTCAAACAGTGCCCAAATAATAATTATGAAATTTTTGGAAATGTAGAAGACGCCTCATGCTTCGGCGGTAGGTAGTCTGATGTATGCTCAGGTATGTACACGACCTGATATAGCATACATTGTTGGGATGTTAGGCAGATATCTAAGCAATCCGGGTATGGACCATTGGTAGGCAGCCAAAAGGGTCATGAGGAATATACATAGAACAAAGGATTACATGCTTACATATCGGAGTTCGGACCAGTTTGAGATCATCAGGTATATCGACTCCGATTTTGCCATTTATGCTAATAACATATGTAACCATGGTTGCATATGTTAATAACAACAGTAGTTTGACGAAAGCAAAACATAAGGACGTCAAATTTCGGGTTGTTAAAGAAAGAGTACAAAATGGACAATTGTGCATTAAGTACATAAGTACAAACTCCATGCTTGCGGATCCGCTCACTAAGGAATTGACACCAAAAGTATTTCTTGAGCATATTGCTTGTATGGGTGTCAAATCAGATAAGGATTATGTATTTTAGTGGGAGTTTGTATTGCACATTTATGTATTGTTCATTATATTCAGTAATTCAGTTATATCTGCGCAGATATTCAGTTTTAAAGTTTTTGTACTCTTACAGTTTAAGTATGATCTCAATAAAGAGAACCAGTTGGAAATAGACATTCTATTGACCACACTTTATGTTATTTCCATGCTACATACCTACACTTGATCCATGTCGTTGGTTATATTGATATACGTGATCTATGATTGGTTCTAGTTACGAATGAGTAACGACGAGCTCTTAGGTCCTATGTTGGTATGATTGATGGACCGGATTGTTCATGACAATTTTATTGTGATATCAATTTTGTGCACCTAAGGTTTGTAACATATAATATTAAGGTTTGTACATATGTTTGTATATCTCGTCCAAGTGGGAGATTGTAAGATATATAGATTTATATCTAGATATATGGACTTATATCTACACACATATGAACAATATATGGATAATTATATGTTATGTGCTATCTTTTGGTTTGGCCTAATTATGTGGTCTTATTGACATTATGTTAAGGGGGCCAATGTGTTGTCATACTAAAGTGTAGGACTAATGTGTAGATACCCAAAAGGGTAACCTTAGTTTATGATGGGCTAACTAAGGTTACAAATGTAACTATGGTTACATGAATGCTTGTGACTCTTGAGTTTTGTAACTCTTGCAAGACATAACTCAAGACATAACTTTTGTCTTGTAACTCTTGTCTCTTGGGTTATGTAACTCCTAGAGTTATAAAGTGGGGTTATGGTTCCCATTCTAGTGCAAGACAAGTTCTTCTTCTTCCCATTGAATCAAGAACCATATTGTCCATTGTCTTGCAAATAGGGTGGAAAACCATAAGCCAAATTTGATCATTGTCATATTATTGTTATTGTGTAACAATTCTCATATTGTTAAATCTTGTGGATTCATTCTTGTGGCGACAGTCATACTTCAAGAAAACTTGAAGGAAGGTTTAAAAGGACTTAAGGACAATCATCAAAAGGAGGTTTCATCAAATTCCACACATATGGATTCAGGTTAGCTTCCGCTCATGTAGTTTGTATATCCGAATTATTCGATATGAAGGTTGTTGTCTTTAGTAGGAATCATAATCCTAACATAGGTTTGTACCACTTTCATAATATCAAGAATATATTTGAACCAATAGTATAACGATATAGGTATATTTGCATTGATAGTATAACATAGGATAATATTACACCTTTTTTAATAGCATAAGGGCATATTGAACCCTTTTCTGATTAATCATTGATCTGATTAAATTGATGCATTTGCTTTCAATTAAAATACAAAACAGAACTCCAATAATTGGATCGGAGTTCAAAACTTTTACAAATGGAATCCCGATAAACATTGATGAAATTTTCAAATTTAGTAATTTTGAGCCTTTACTAGTAAAAACTTCAAATTCTATGAACGATTCTTATTTTTCGAACCTATATTAGTGCAAAATCCAGGGAATCGAGAAACGGTTCATGATTTTTGAATTTATATTATATTTCAACAATTTTTAATATTTTAATACAAGTTCTAGAAAAAATTATTGGGTTTTGAACCTTTACTATTACAATGTTCAGGAACGATTCATGGTTTTTGAATTCACTCTATACTTCAACATTTTTTAATTTTTAGATACAAAATCCAGAAAAAATTAATAATTTTTGAACATCTACGAATGCAAAATCCAAGAACGATTCATAGTTTTTGAGTTAAGATTATATTTTATCAATTTTTAACCTTTATACAAAATTCAAGAAAATTTACTGATTTTTGGACCTTAAATAGTGCAAAATTCAAAAAAATTCAGGTATGATTGGTTCTGGGATTCATATTATACTTCAACAATTGAGAGCTACTGCTTCAGGTCAATCAAACTCTAGGAACAATTACTTCATTTTGAACTTTATATGAACATATTTCCTTTTTGGTCCGTTTCAAAAAGAATGAACCCTTTCTAACTTTGGAAACAAGTTAACTTAAATTTACAATTCTACCCTTAATAAGAAGTTTTTATAATCATACAAATACTCTGGGCCTTTTTTGACTTGTTTAGGAGCATAAATTTCAAAAGTCTTCACTTTTTCTCAAACTCCATGCTCAGTCAAACATGTTCACAATTGAAATGGAGGAAGTATAAATCTTCAAAGTTCAGTAATCATTTTTAGAGTTGTTTCATAGTATTTTTGTGACGATCCAAATGGGGTCATCACTTGTTTTCGTGCTTATTTTGTACTTTCAAGGCCTTGAAAACCTCACCTACGGTTGCTTGATTTACGTGCGCAGTCCGGGCATGTAGCCGAAAAGCTTGGATATGGATTCTGTGGGAAAAATGCTAAATTTTAATATTAAATTGAGCAAATTGACTTCGGTCAACGTTTTGGGAAACGGATCTGGACCCGTGATTTGACGGCCCTGGAGGGTCTGTAGGAAAATATAGGGCTTGAGCGTATACCTAGAATCGAATTCCGAGGTCCCAAGTCCGAGAAATAAATTTTTATGTAAAATTATTTTCTGGAAATAATTAAAGAAAATGGAAATGAAATTTGATTAGAAGACTGGGGTATCGGGCTCGTATTTTGGTTCCGTTGCCCGGTACAAGTTTTATATTGATTGAAGCACTTTCTGTAAAGTTTGGTTGAAAACGGACGTCGCTTGACGTATTTCGGACCCGAAATGGAAATTTTATGTCTTATAAAAAAATTGAAAGAAACCATGAGTTTTGAGGCTCGATCCGATGTAAATTATGCTATTTTGACGATTTGATCGCACGAACAAGTCCGTAGAATATTTTATAGTTTTGTGTATATTTGGTTTGGAGCCCCGAGGGCTCGGGTGAGTTTCGAGTAGGTTACGGGAGGTCTTAAACTTAAAAACACCAGATATTGCAGCTGAGGGGAAAAGCTGCAGGCTCCAGTGCGCCCGCGATTGCCTTAGCGTGGTCCAAAGTGTGCGCTGTGCGGCCGCGGCGTGAGCCGCCTCACCGCGGTTGTCCTCGCGCGGTTCGCGTTGCCAGCTTCAGAGATCTAGCAACCTTCAGTTCCACTAGCGCGATCTTGTATGCTTTAGCACGGTCCACGGTGTGAGCTGCGCGGCAAAGGTCTTCCTCTCACGGTCTGCGTTGAATGCATCAAAAAGTATAAATACCGAAATTTTCAGTTATTTTCTCACTTTTCAAAAAATCAAATACATAAGAGGCGATTTTCTAAGCAATTCTTCTCCTTCAGAACGATTGATAAGTGATTTCTAACTCATTTTCTTCACTCCTTAACACCTTTAACATTATTTTAACGTCAAATCGAAGATTTTAATGGGAAAAGTTGGGTATATTGGGTAGGACCTAGGTTTTGCTAAAATTGGGGGTTGGACTTCAATTCAAGGTCCGATTTTAAAACTAATCACATAATTGGATTCGTAGGGGAATGGGTAACCGGATTTTAGTTCGAACCTCGGGTTTTGACCCCATTGGCCCGAGGGGCATTTTAGTTATTTTACCTAAATTTGCGTCTTAGCTGTAAATTAAATGGTTGAATTAGTTTCTTGAGATGTTATTTACGAGATGTAATTGAAATGAATAGATTTGGGCCGTTTAGAGTCGGACAATCGTGGCACAAGGGTGATTTCAAGTTGATTTTGGAGTCGATCGAGGTAAGAGGCTTGTCTAACCTTGTGTGGGGGACCTTTCCCTTAGAATATGATATTTGTTAATTGAATGCCTCGTACGTGAGGTAACAAACGTGTACTTAAGCAAATTGTTGGAAAATCTATTTTTACTTGAAGTGTTTAAATTGAGTTTTCTTGCTTACATGTTCATTTAGAATTGTAAATTTATTTTATGCTAGTTTAGAGAAGCATGTTCATTTGACTTGCTTGCCTAAGTGTTTAAACTATCTTATTTGTACTCCGCGTAGTATGTCTGGATAGTATTTCCTATTTCTTGTCTGAGTTGGTATCTTTCATAATATTTGGGTAGCTATTGTGTGTTTTTAAATTGGGACTATTGGTTGGCCTATCGGGAGATCTCCTTGCACTTGATATGTTCTGGACTGAGGGTGTGGGATACCAAGAGATCCCTGGCACATGAGATTGTAAAAATTGAGGATACCAAGAGATCCATAGTGAATATAATAAAGATACCTAGAGATCCTTAGTGAATATGATGAGGATACCAAGAGATCCTCGGGATACCAAGAGATCCCTAGTGTATGTGGTGAGGATACCAAGAGATCTCCGGCTATTATTTCCTGTTGTGAGTAGTGTTCCTTATACTGCTTTGTTCTGTTTCCTATTGCTGTTTCCCTTATTTATCCTGTTTAGATTCTCGCTGTAGACTTTATCTATGTTGTTTTTCTTTATCTCGTCGTATATTATATTTATCTCAGTAGGGCCTTGACCTTTCTCGTCACTGCCCAACCGAGATTAGGCTTGACACTTACTTAGTACTGGTGTACTCGTGCCTTTTCTGAGCATGTTTTTCATGTGCAGATCCAGGTACTTCATCTCAGTCGCACTATCAATGAGACAGTGAGATCTAGCAAAGACATGAGGTATATATGCAGTGTCTGAAGACCGAAAAGTTTTCTTACTTATTCTATGTGTAGTGTTTATATTCTATCATACTTTTGACGTAGACATTCTGGTGATTAGAGCATTTATAGTATCTTCCTTTAGCTTGTGTTTTCCCGTGCATTTTCGGGTTTTGGGATTTAGATGTAAACTTCCGCATTTATTTTTGAGTTGTATATGCCAAATGCCGCTTATATACCGTTTTTATTCTAGTTTTGCTTAATTTAATTAAATATTTCCGCCAGTTATATTAATTTTCGCATTATTAAGCTTACCTAGTTGTAGGAGCTAGGTGCCATCACAACATATTCATGGAGGGTGAACTAGAGTCGTGACAATTTTATATGGCGTACTTCTTTCCCAAACTTGTATTCTTGCATTAATAAGTGGCTACTTTACTGTAATAATTTGAAATACGTCTTAGCTTTAATAGCTGGCCTAAAAAGTAGCTATATACCAATTTCTCACGATTAGTAATGCTACATAAACTAGTAATCTTGATTTTAACGGACCTGTTTGAATCGTAAAAATAACACATTATAGCTAGTTTTCGGATTGGTCATTCAAATATATCCAGCGTTTACCAAGTCAGTGAAATATAGTCACTATTTTACTGCAATAGAGACTGGTCCAGCGTAATATACTGGAATTTGGTGTACCCGTGTATGAACTCCAACATATTATGTCGGACCAGTATACTTTGCTGGCTCCGGTATAATATACTGGAGACGGAGCATCGATGATCCAAACTCCAGTATATTATACTGGACCGATGTACTTGTTGGAGCTTTGATATATTATGTTGGAGTTCTAGTGTACTTATGCTGGAACTCCATCATATTATGCTGGAGTTTTAACATACTTACCCTGGAACTCCAGTATAATATGTTGCAGTTCAAGTATACTTATACCGGAGCTCCAGTATAATATATTGGAGTATTTTTCGGGATTTGAACAGTGCTTCCGCTTAGATTTATCTTTACATGGAAAGTGGTTAAATTTCGATTATTTTTAAAATTAAACTATTTTTGAACAACCTGTTGTAAATCTGTCTATTTTTGAATTTCTCCCGTTTGAATCACATGATTTGGCCCACGTTATTTGTACTCTATATGCCTAAATAGATTTAACAGCCGAACCTCTGTTCCAGGTGAATGCGAAGTAAAAATAGCACAGTCTAGCCATTTTTCTGACTGATCATTCAAAAATAGCCAGAATTTACCAACTCAATGGAAAATAGTCACTATTGCAACATAGATCGGTCCAACATAATATACTGGAGTTTGCGCACATGTATATGAACTTCCAGTATATTATGTTGGACCGGTATATACTTTGCTGGTTATAGTATGATATACTGGAGATTGGAGCACCGGTGCGTCAAACTCCAGTATATTATGTTGAACTGGTATATTATACCCAATATATCATGCTGGGGTAATTTTTCGGATTTTGAACATTATTTTTATTCAGATTTATCTTTACATGAAAAGTGGTTAAATTTCGATTACTTTTGAAACTGGGCTATTTTTAAACGACTACTTGTAAATCAGACTATTTTTGAATTTGTCCAGAATTTGTGTCAAGAGAATTTTTCATAAAGCACCATCTTTTAGTAGTAATTATCCATCTACAGATACCATTTGATATATTACGGATTATAGATACATTTTATGTGGTTATATGATGTATTTAATTTATTTAAGTTATTCTATTCATGAATACAACAACAAAAATAGGCGTGTCAGGGAAGTCTAGCTAATCAGTTGTTGTATTCGACTGTATTCATGGAGTGAAACATGGATTACAACTGGACAGATTATTGTATTCGACTGTATTCACGGCATGAAATAGGGGACTAACCTGTTTTTAAAATGGAAAGTGAATAAATTAATATAATAGACTCCTAATATAACTCAACAAACTCAATTATAACATACAAAATTTGTATTTTCAGTTATAAAAAAGATTCTCAACCGAAAATACCCCAAAAACATAACAATCTTCAGAGAAATTATATAATACATATGAATACATAAATTATATTAATTAAAAAAAGACGTATGAATGTATTCATGGCATATAATTAGACAGTGAATACAATGAAATCCATTGAGTACAGCGGGATACATTGAAATACAATGAGAAAAGAGACAGTGAATACAATGAAATACATGAAATACAACGAGACACATTGAGTTACAATGAAAAAAACACAATAAATATAATAAATACATGAAAATATATTGAAATATATTAACAGAAGATCAAGTTGCTCAGCCCCAAACTCTATCGTCCTTGTTTAAGAACAAGCCAACCGAATTATATGTTAACGGCTGCTGTCTTTGAAATTTTTAGGTTGCCAATGCCATTTAGTATAAAAATTAGTAGGCCTACCATTATGAGAACAACGAAATCCCTCATCCAAGAACTTACACATCATTTGATTTATATAGTGGATAACTTTCATCCCAAATCCAATTCCTATAAAAAGATCACAACTTTCTGCTCCATCTTCTAAAATCCTAACTTTTCAGTCTTGTTGTATGGAACAGACGGTCAATTGAGCCCAATCCACGTAGCAAATAAGGAGGTTTGCTGATACAAACGAGGTCCTTTGTTTACTTTTCTGTAATCCAACAAAAACAGACACAAGAATAAGCAAACAATGAAGAAAAAGCAGCCAAGTACACCTTGTGATGGCTCAAAAAGCCCAATCGTTTGAATTTTTTGAAAATTTTAAATTGGGTCATTGAGTTGAAGAATCTAGGAGATGGGCTTTGCACAAATCTGATGGATGGAGGAGGAGATTGGAAATTTTAATAGGATAAGGAAGAGAATGAGATGTATCAAAGTAGAGAAAAAAACAGTGTAACTGATATGGTGTTTGGGGCTAGGAGTTAACTAAACTCAAAGTAGAGCCCTAAACTCAAATTGGGTCATTCGACGATTGCTGAAATTTAGTTGTTTAGGGTTAGGAGTTAACTAAAATTAAATATTTTGCTATAAATTTTAAAAAATATTTATACAATATAATTTTTAAATAATATTTATTTAAAATAAATAAGTTGTTAAGCCGTAAAAATCCTTTTGTCAAGAAGCTGTACTCCACTTATTTAGTTCAGTTAATTGCTTTGATTAGTCAGATCAGTTCAATGAGATATTGAAACGTGGCAGATATGGAATTTGAGTAAGTCGGTTAGTCAATTTTTTGGTCTCCCGCCCGGCTCCCCATTTTTATATGAACCACTGTAGTCTCATTTCAATGGAAATATCTTTTTCCGCTCCCATGAATTCTCTCTAGAATGTTCCTTCAGAGACTCACATATGAAACTTTATCATGTAATCGTTGCTTCTAGTCGATAAAATCTCTGTGAATTCTGAAGTTTGATTCTTTGTAAAAAAACAGGGATTTACACAAATCGATTTCGTTCAAATCTAGTTTAGAATCAGAACTTTCGTTTATATCGCTGCATTTTTTTTTCCTTGTGATATGGAGGATACGTCACGATCTACAATCGGTCATTTTCATCCTTAATATCTCTACGAATCCGACAGCCCAGGGACGGGACTAGTGAAGTCAGACTTGGTGTTTGATGGATCAAGATATGGTGTTTGATGGATCAGGATATGGTGTTTGGAGAAGGTTTGTTCTCTTAGCTTTGACCGTGAAGAACAAGGTTGGCTTCGTCGATGGCAGCTGCGCTATGCCCAGTGCCGAATCGCCATTGTTCGGAGCTTGGATCAGGTGCGACGCTATGGTCATTTCATGGATATTAAATTCTCTGTCTAATGAAATAGCAAGTAGCGTGATATTTCAGAGCTGCGAAGGATATGTGGCATAAATTGGAATTGAGGTTTGACGAACCATATGGACTCAAAAATTGAGCAGTATCTGGAATGAACTAGATAGTCTGAATATACACATGAAATGTATCAGTGAGTGCAAATGTGGTGCTAAGTTGCAATTTTACAAGGCCGAAGAAGATAAAAAACTGTTTCAATTCCTTATAGGGTTAAATGAGTGTTACGCTGGGGTTAGAGGAAGAATTTTGATGATGAGCCCCTTACCATCACTCAATCAAGCATACTCTCTCCTTCTTCAAGAAGAGAGCTTGCAAAGGGAAGTGCAATCTGGGCAGAAAATGAAGAATGATGCTAGAAAAATGAATGTTGAGTGCAATTACTCTAAGAAACAAGGTCACTCTATTGATAAATGCTACAAGATCTATGGATTCCCTGCACATTTTAATAAGATAAAGTGAAGCTACAAACGGACTATACTTGTTGCAGTTACCTCATGATGCCTTCCTTTCCACTTCAGCGTTTACATCTTCTGTTCATTTCAGTATACCTGAGAATTCGTATATAGATAAGTCCGCAGTTACTTCCACCAATGTACGATCAGATTTGTGCATAAATAAAATTGTTTCAATTACTGGCGCTTCTTTAGATCCTTTATATTCTCAGGATACTCTTTGGCATTTTCGATTAGCGCACATTTTATGTTCCAATATGAGGCATATACCTAATCTGCACTCTGATTTATATGATTCTGAAGTCGTGGGTGAGTAGTGCTTTTATAGTTGGGACGGAAATGTAGAGCTTACTTTTAAGTAACAAACACATGCTTTAAATTTCTGTCTATCACTTCTTGGGCTGTTCTTGTTATGTTGTTTCGGATTCTGTTGTGTTGTCACCATTGATGTATTTTCTTCTAAAATCTATTAGAATATATTAAGCTGTCTGCAAATGGGAAAGAAAAGGAAGAAAAGAAATACTTGATGTTCTGATGTTCTATACATATTATTGGCACCCGGAACTTATTTATTTTCAACTTATATGCTCCATGATCAAATTCATCATCAGAGCAACCATTTCATATCCTTGAATTTGAATCCCGGAGGACCAAGATATAGTACTTCAAAGACTTTTCTGAATGATTTGAAAGGATGCTGCAGATTGCAAACCTTAGTTAAGTTTGAGAGATGCAGTTTATCCATTCATAATTCCTCTGAAGTAGATCCATGGCAAATGGAGTTTCTTAATAGACTGCAACTCCCCATTTCGGATTATCAGTGGATAGATGAGGAGGGAATGGAGAATAATACCAAGAACAATGCAAGTAAGATGATAAATCCCAAGTTAACTTTGTTGCTATCATTGCTTTGATTCTCTATGAAGTTTCAGGTGTTGAAGATTCAGTAAGATCGGTGTTGGGCCTTTGCTGCTATCTTTATTTGACTTCAATCCGAAGCTTTAGTTACCGCTGCTTTCCTGAAAATGGCGGATATGTATTTGAATTTCATCAGTTGTTGGCCTTTCCAGGAATCACAAGAAGGCTTTTGGAAATGACTTAGTGGTGTCACATATTATGCTATTTATCCGAGATTGTTCCTTGATTACCTGAAACATTCAATTCCCATCTTTAAGCACCTACATTGAAAGAATTCTATGGAACAATCTCTGGCATACTTGAATTATAGAGGCCTGCATATGTTTGGGTTTTTCAGCTGTTTTATTGCAATGTTTTTTCCTTTTTTATTTCCTGTAACGGCAATTTTGTCAATTCCTGGGATTAAGCTAAGTCAGTGGTTTACTGTGAATTTCCAAGGCGCAGCTTAGGCACCTTGTTTTTGTGGTTTCTTCATATCTTAATTCACATCTTTCAGCATGAGAGATTGGATTCAGATCCTAGCGAGTGGACTGATGGTTTTGCAAAAGTTGGAATGCTGATTGTTGCCTTCTTACCAAATGGTGGAGCCAGGCTGCTGCTGCAATGACTAATATGGGGTTATTTAAAGCTGAAACGGGCAGTGACGCCTTCCAGCTTCTTGGAATGAGTGGAATGGGAATGCTTCCTTCTTTATTGCTTCAAGGTTTGACGGATTTCCGGTTGATTCTTCACATATTGTACCACAATTTAAATGCTTAATCACTTTTAGTGCACAAGACCTTTTCATAGATATTAGAGCTTCTTCGTTTCCAGTAAACCTAGAAGTATAGTATTCCCCTTCATCTTAGCTGCGCTCACATAGTTACCAATATGCATTTCAAAGAAATGTTTGCTCTTGCGAGTAGTATGGAATATGTAGAGCATCACATGCTAAACCATAGCTATTGGCATCTTTTCTTTTTTGCGAAGAGCATTTACTTCGACCAGGTCCAGAAGAGACAAATGATCTGGAAGACCTGTTGTTGAGATACAAGATGTCACATAATGCAAAGTGTATACACAATGTATATTTATTGTATTTTGGTATACAATTAATTGGGCAGTGATGAAATGTCTGGCTTGGGCCTCTCCGAGCCCAATCCTTGAGAGTCATATCTGAGCCCATCTCTGAGCCAATCAGAGATCCGAGCCCCATGTTCTTTGGGTCATTGACCCGACCCGTTGATATATATATTGGGGTCACAGATATTTGTGACCCCCGGACTTCATTTTGTATTTGTTTTCCTCGGTTGAATAAACTGCTCTCTGAACTTCGAGAGACTTCTCACCTACTCCTCCTTCTTCTCTCTACTTTCTCTCTCTATAATGTTCATGATTCATCGGCTTAATCTCGATGTTAACATGGTATCAGAGCCTCGACGACGATCCAATCATGTTTCTGTGTGTTTCGTGGTCTTGGATGAAGTCTGTTTCGAGGTTTTTGGGGGTGATTTCTGAGACCGCTTTGTCGATGATGATTTCAATCTATCAGAGACCTTTCTGAGTGTCTCTTCATGATATCCGAGTGTGTTTTCCTCTCCTGAACACTCTGGAAAGATTTTGTGATGATTTTGGTTGGTTGATTTTGGGTGACCTATCGGCTTCTAGGGTTTCTGACGGTTTAACCTGAGGTTTTACCGTATTCCGGTGGCTCGATTATCACTTTGTGGACGCTTTGGGTGTATTTCCGACGTTCCTGACCAGATCTCCGGTAAAGTTTGTTTTTTCAAAAGCTATACCTAGGGTTTGATACCTAGGGTTTATCTGTTGTTTGAAGGCCGATCTTCTCCGGTCGCGAAGAAGGAGGGTAACTCTGTCCTTATCCTCGATTTTATGTGTGATTACTTGACTCTGTAATTGTGAGCATCTGGTGGTATCTGTGACTACTTGACCTAACTGTAGTTTGTTTGTTGGTTACTGTGTCTGTATACTTGTTTTGGTAGTATCCTGTTTGTTGAAAAGTTATTCTTTTAAGCCGGTTCATTATGGCTTCTAGCACAAGCACTGGTGCTTCTACTACTGTAGATTCTCTAGTCCCCTTTTTCTGTACTCGTCTGATGTCCCTGGGGTACCACTTGTTCCCATTCCCTTCTCGGGTAGTGGTTATGGGGGCTGGAGACGCAAAGTGCTTGTTGCCTTGTCAGCCAAAAATAAAATCAGTTTTGTTGATGGCACATACGCCCGACCTGCTACCAATATGGCTCAACAAAGGTTGTGGGATAGGTGCAACAGTATGGTGATCTCCTGGTTGATTGCTTCCCTTTCCCCTGCTATTGCTGAATCTGTGCAGTATGCTGACACTGCACAGAGCATATGGTCTCAACTTTTGACCAGATATGGGACTGCAAATAGGTCCAAAATATATGAACTGAAAAGAGAGATGTCCCACACCTCTCAAGGGTCATCCGATGTAGCTTCTTATTTCAACAAACTGAAAAGTGTGTGGGATGAACTTGATTTTATGTGTGTTAATCATGGTCTGAGATGTGCATATGCTGCAAAAGATGGTATAATTCAGGAATGTGATGATAATAAGGTGTTCCAGTTTTTGATGGGTTTGAATGAGGTGTATATGGGAGTCAGGAGTAATATTTTGATGATGCAGCCCACTCCTTCCCTTGACAGTGTATATAATATTGTCCTCAATGATGAGATGCAAAGACAAGTTCAGTCTTCCTCTCAATTTGATCCTACCTCTGTCTCTTTCAATGTGCATACAAACAGGCAGCCTGTTGGATTTAACAAGGCCATAGTGCCTGCTGCCCCTCCTCCTTTTAGACAGAGAGTCAGTTTTGATCAAACCAGGGGACCTTTGTTTTGTCGATACTGTAAAAAGTCTGGACACTTAATTGATAAGTGTTTCAAGCTACATGGGTATCCACAAAGTCCCACATTTAACAAGGGAAGGAGGCCTGCTGCTGCCCATCTGAGCACTGGTCTGGATTCTCCTATTTCTGATGGATTGTTGTCTGTTCCTCAAGGGAATCCTTCTGCTAACCATCAGTCTGCTACAAGCTTAGATGGTCAAAGCTCTGTGATTCCAGGGTTGAGCAAACATGATTATGACCAGCTGATGAACTTGTTACACCAGCCCAAGCTGGGAGAATCCACTGCTCAAACTCCTTCTCCCATATATGCTGCAAACTTTGCTGGTACTTTGTTGACTGAGAACCCTGTTTCTGATTCCAAACTTTGCTTGCTTACTCACATTAATTCTGTCACCTGGATAATAGATTCAGGTGTCTCTAATCATATGACTCATGATAAGAATCTACTCTTTAATATTATACCTCTAACTCTGCCTTACCTTGTTACTCTTCCAAATGGTTATAAAGTGAAGGTAACTTGCACTGGCTCCTTTGCCTTAACTCCCTTCATTACTCTTCACAATGTGCTGCTTGTCCCCTCTTTTAAACACAACTTGATTTCTGTTCACAAGTTAGTGAAGCAGTTACATTGTATAGTTATGTACACTGAACATTCCTACTTTCTACACATGATACAGGACCCTTCTCTGAGGAGGCCACTGGATCTTGGTAGACAAGCTGCTGGGCTGTATAAACTAGCTTGGTTTCCTACTTCCCCTTCTCCCTCTGTTAATTGCTTTTCTAATTCTGTTTGTCCTGTTTCTGTTTCTTGTAATGGTAATGATAACCAAGTTGTTGCATTGCCCTCTGTGTCCTCTTGTAATGATGATATTTTGTCTGATCACAAGACTGTTTCTATGCATTCTCATGTAAGTAGTTCCACTTGTAATAATGATCTTACTTCTGATATGAATTACACTTGGCACTTAAGACTTGCACATATTCCTTTTGCCTACATGAAATGCATTTATGGTCTGCATTTTCATTTTGCTTCCAAACAATCCTTTCCTTGTACAGTCTGTCCTATGGCTAGACAAACCAGGCTCCCTTTCCCTGATAGCTCCATTAGAACCTCTAAACCTTTCCAACTGATTCATGTGGACACTTGGGGACCTTACCATACTTCAATCTCATCTGGTGGCAAATACTGTTAGATAATACGCTTAACGCTAGAGGGGGGGGGGGTGAATAGCGTTATAATAAAAATAGCGTAAACTTGCGGAATTTAAAAATTGCCGGAAATAAATGAGTGCGATAAGTAAATAAATAAGAACGAACGCACCGATATATCTTGGTTCACCACAACCCGTGGCTAGTCCAGTCCCCGAGAGACTCTCTCGAGATTTCCACTATCTTCGTCAAGCTTACGGGTGCTTAACAAACCGTTACAGTTGCTCAAGGATACCGCACCTTAAGACTTCACTTGCTTGAGGATACCTCACCCCAAGACTTCAACCACTAAGACTTTGGGTACTTAGCAAACCCGACAAATGAGAAGATATGTTCTTCTCAAGACAACTCTCTTTTACAACAAATACTCTCTCAATAGAGTGGATAAAGAGAAACAAAATAAGCTCTATGAACAATACAAAGTTGTCTATCAAATGGCTCAACAAAAGCTCTAAAATGATGCTTGAAAATGATCAATATGTATATCAATATATGCAAGAGTTGTGTGTTTAAAATCAGCTCAAAAGACCTCTTTTTATAGGTGAAAAAGTAGTGCTGACCGTTGCTTAATTGACAAATAAAATCCCTGATTCTGTGCTCAAACAATCGATTGTTTGGAGGTGACAATCGATTGTCTGACCAACGTTCAAAAAAGATTCCTGATTTTAGGCTAAACAATCGATTGTTAAACCTGAATAATCGATTGTTCTTCAACGTTCAAAAATCAATTTAGGATTCTGTGGGAACGGTCACAATATAATCGATTGTATGAAGGTGACAATCGATTGTTGGTAATCGATTGTATGACAAGACAATCGATTGTTTTGATGTTTAAAAACGGTTGCACTGTCTCAAAATAATCGATTGTTAAAAGTAGACAATCGATTGTTGACTTCATATAATCGATTGTGTACATATAGTCGATTATGTTGTTCCAGTGTTCAAAACTTTGGCAACGGATCGATTATATACCATTGATATACACTTGATATACACTGTGTATACCAGAATTGAAAACTTACTTCAAAACCCATTTTGGTTAAAAATGAAAAAGTTAAAATAATTTTGTTTAAAGTATATTAAAAATATTTATGATATATATGATTTAATAAAATGATTTACTTTAATAAAATGATTTTGTGCATATTTATGATGACCTAATGTTGATCCAAAAGATAAGATAACTTAAACGTTGTTCTTACATTGGTTCTACCTAACGACCTACGTCTTGGGTCTTCGGTCTTGAACTCTTTGGCTCGACTTGGCTTGTCTATGCAATCCCGTCATCAATATGCTTCTCGCCATTTGATAGTTTGTCATATTATATCATTGTTTGACGCTTGACTTCATTGTTTGTCATTCATCAAAACCTATAACTGAAAATCATGCTCATACAACCAAAGCGCACACATCTTAGATATACATGATTTCCAACAATTTTTCCCTTTTTGATAATGAAAAACAACGGAAGATATGCATATTGAATTCCCCCTAAATTAATGCTATATCTCAACATACAATTTATGCAACCAATTCAATATAATCAATTCAATATAATTCCCCCTTAATTGAATATTTCCCCTCAATTAAGGCATGCATATCGCCCATATTCTTCCCCCTTTTGGCATTAGCAAAAAGAGTATACCAGAAGTTATTTAAACCATTGACGATATCAATTGTTATAAACAAAATCAAATAATTCCAAATACTAGTAACACCATAATAACGGTCATTTTTCGCAAATTCATCAATTGTTATTTAACCTAAAATATTCATCAAAACATGAATCAATCACTTATTATAAAATTAATTGATACTAATTGTTTTTCAATAATAAAACTTATTAAAACATGTATCACCCAAAAATAATTAATGATTATTAGCATATATCAACTTATTGTGTTTTATTCAAAATAGGATAACTAACCGACGTTCCCCCTTAATGCATTAAGGTTTCGTGCTTGGTGCATCCACTACAATATTGTAGTCTTCAAGCACACCTGCAAAAAGAACCTAAAAATAGGTTTTTGGTACCCAACTTCTTTTGGGTCAATGGGGGTTAGGATAACAATAGTCATAATCAACACATAAATCTCTATGTTTAGCAAAACAAACGGGTGCAATGTGTCCTACCCGATTACAGTAGTGACATATAATATTAGGATTGTGCATATGTCTAGGTTGAGCCAAATGCGTTCTAGGTGATCTAAAGTTGTTCCCCCTAGAAGCGTTGAATTTCCTAAAGTCATGTCTAAGTGGTCTAAAATTATTCATTCTAGACTCATTTACAAAATTCCTAGAATTGTGTCTAGGTGGTCTAAAATAATTAATCTTAGACTCATTTGTGAGGTTCCTAGAATTCTTTCTAGATGGACCAACCTCATTACTTATGTCCTTTTTATTCTATTCAATTTTAGGACTATCAACACTACGTTTTTCTAGTGCGTTCCTAAGTTCTATGTTCTCTAATTTTAAGGAACTACAAGAAGAACAATTAGAACATTTATCAATAGAAGAGGCTTCATTCAATTCCTTGATTTTATTTTTGAAATCAACAATGTCATTTTCCAAAAATTTATTTTCTTTTTGTAAAACTTCAATTTTATTTTCAAGAACATCATTTTCATTAGTCAATTTTTCAAAATCTATTTCTTTCAAAGAAGAGGATTTTTCAAAATCTTTTTCTTGTAAAGAAAGTATTTTCTGAAAATCTGTTTCTTGCAAAGAAAGTGTTTTCTGCAAAGAAAGTGTTTTCTTCAAATCTTTTATCATTTTGGAAGCATTAACAAATTCACCATACAATTCATCATAGGCATTTTGTAATTCTTCAAACGAGTGAGAGTTAGATGTACTTACCTCTTCTTCGTTTGCCACGAGACACAATGCGGCGGTTCCATCGCCTGAGTTGTCCGAATCCCGTGATACGCGCCTATGGTGTTTCTTCTTTTTCTTGTCCTTCTTCATAGACTTACAAAACTTTTCAATTATATCATTGGAAATATTATCATCATCCCTTTCCGAATCACTTACCTCTTCTCTTTTAGAGGATGAGGCTCTTAGTCCATCAATTGTGATATTCGTGAATTCCATCGACTCTTGGATGGCATTGGCTTTGGAACGCCATTCGGGAGTGAGGCTCCGTAGGACTTTTCGAACAAGATCTTTGTTCGTGTAAACTTTCCCGAGAGCATGTAGATCGTTGACGATTTTTAAAAATCGTTCAAACATAACACCAATGGGTTCCTTCTCCATTTTAAAGATTTCATATTTATGAGATAGAAAATCAATTTTAGATTCTCGGACTTGAGGCGTACCTTCATAGATGATCTCGAGTTTATCCCACATCTCCTAGGCGGTTGTGCAGCACGAGATTTTCCTATAGTCATCCGCATTGATCACACAATACAATACATGGATGGCCCTTGCATTATTTTCAACTTTCTTGATGTCCTCGGCATCATATTCATTTTCCTCCTTTGGAACCTGTTAGATAATACGCTTAACGCTAGAGCGGGGGTGAATAGCGTTATAATAAAAATTAGCGTAAACTTGCGGAATTAAAAAATTGCAGGAAGTAAATAAGTGTGATAAATAATAAAGTACGCACCGATGTATTCTGGTTCACCACAACACGTGGCTAGTCCAGTCCCCGAGAGACTCTCTCGAGATTTTCCACTAACTTGTCAAGCTTACGGGTGCTCAACAAACCTTTACAACTTAAGGACACACGCCTTAACACCTTTGCTCGGAGATACAACACTCCAAGACTTCAACCAAGGAAACACAAGTTCCTTACAACATGAGAATCATAATTCTCTTACAAGTGTACAAAATACTAAACACTCAAACAATACACTCCTTAATGAGTAGATATGAGTAAAAGAAGTAAGCTCAAGATCACAACAACTTTGGACAAGAATATGGCTCTCAAAACTTATGTAATGAATATAAAATGATTAGCAATAGAGTATGCAAGCTTATAGCAATTGTATGATCAGTTGTTGTGTGTTATTGTGTTTAAAACACTGAAATGAAGCTGTATTTATAGTTGAAAAACTTGGCATTACCGTTGCCTAATTGCCAATTAAGAGTTGCTGATTTTACTGTGTGACAATCGATTGTCAAGAAGTCACAATCGATTGTTTGCCAATCGTTCCAGAAATCAATCCCAGATTTTACGCTTAACAATCGATTGTCCAAGATCAACAATCGATTATTGGTAACGTTCAAAAAATCATTTCCAGATTTAACGTAAAACAATCGATTGTACAAAATCAATAATCGATTATTCAGCAACGTTCAAAAAATCCTTTCCAGATTTTAATTTCAACAATCGATTGTACAGAATCAACAATCGATTACCTGACGGTATTTGAAAACTTTACGACAACGGTCAGCTTCACAATCGATTGTGCAATGTTAACAATCGATTATTTATCAGACTTTGAAAATCATTTTAGACACTGCCTCGTGACAATCGATTGTTATATACTCACAATCGATTATTTAATAACTTTGAAAAAGTCTGGAAGACACTGCCTCAACACAATTGATTGTCATATGTTTACAATCGATTATTTTGTGACTTTAAAAAATCTGATGGACACTGTCTCTTCACAATCGATTGTCATTAGCTTCACAATCGATTATTCTGAGTTTTGAAAAACTTTGATGTACAGTGCCTCATCACAATCGATTGTCATAAGGTTCACAATCGATTGTCATGCAGGTTTGAAAAACCTGATGCTCACTGCCTTAACACAATCGATTGTCGTTAGTTCACAATCGATTGTCATGCAGTCTTGGCTTAACATAATCAATTATCATAAGTACATAATCGATTATCTTAGTCCAGATTTTAGAGGCATGTTTAAAAATCATTTTGACTAAAGTAAATATGCATGATTTAAAATCATTTAGCATTAAATTAAATATGCATGATTTTGTAAAAATAGTTTTACGAGAGAAGCCATGTCATGAGCCAAGTTGTCGGATCAAGATCACAATTAAGAACGACTCATTTAAACTATAAAACTTTGTATTGTGCTTGAATCTCGTTATCCACCAATTGTGCGCTTGTACTTGAGCTTCGTCATATATCAATTTGCGCTTGTTTGTCATTCATCAAAACCTACACATAAGAACACACGTTTTAGTATAAAGCCTTGAGAACGTGTTTCCAACAATTTCCCCCTTTTTGATAATGGCAAACTTTAAGCGGGATATGCAACTTAAACAATTTATAATGACGATTCAAGTCATGCATTTGTTCCCCCTCAATATATGTATTCCCCCTCAATTTAAGCTTATAAATATTGAGAGTGCATACCCGTTATCTTCCCCCTTTTTCCATTAGCAAAAATAATATAAGAAGATGCCAAAGATGTAAATAAAACTTGTTTATTTATTGGAAAGAAAATGTGATTACTTAAAGAGAGTACAATAACTCAAGTAATAGCAGAACAATCGATTATTGATACGAGATAATCGATTATTAGACGATAGAAACCGATTTTTCTGAAGAAGACTCGATTATTGCGCGTCATGCTTTATAATTCCCCCAACCTTTAGGGCGATACCTGCAAAAATTCGTTAGACGTCTCTGACGCTCAAGTTAGAAATCATGTAAAATAAAAAGATGCAATGCGTGACTTAGATCAACGTGGAGTCAAGAATCCCGAGTTCACTACGAATTCGGAAGAAGGACTCTTTCTCTAAGGGCTTAGTAAAGATGTCGGCCAATTGGTCTTTGGTTTCAACAAATTCGATTTCGACATCGCCCTTGAGAACGTGATATCTTATAAAATGATGTCTAATTTCAATGTGTTTTGTTCGCGAATGAAGAGCGGGGTTCTTCGTCAAGCATATGGCATTAGTATTATCACATCTAAGAGGGATATGATCAAGACTTAGGCCATAGTCCAAGAGTTGTTGTTTCATCCAGAGGATTTGAGCGCAACAACTCCCCGCGGCTACATATTCAACCTCGGTTGTGGACAATACAACACTTACTTGTTTCTTGCTAAACCAATAAACGAGAGAGCTACCGAGCATGGCAAGTGCCACTAGTGCTCTTGCGGTCCAATTTGCATCCAGCAAAATCGGAGTCGGAATAGCCAACGAGTTGGCATGAAGAACCTTTGGGGTACCATAGACCCACATTTGTAGTACCAACAAGGTACTTCAAAATCCGTTTTACCGCAGTAAGGTGAGACTCCTTCGGACACGATTGATAACGGGCGCATAAGCACACGCTAAACATGATGTCCGGACGACTAGCAGTAAGATAGAGAAGAGAGCCAATCATACCTCGATACTTCTTAGTGTCGACTTCCTTACCTTTCTCATCTTTGTCTAGATGATCGGATGTGCTCACGGGAGTCGCCATTGCTTTTGCATTGTTCATTTCAAATCGTTTCAGCAATTCTTTGCAATATTTGGCTTGGCAAATGAACGTACCTTCTTTCATTTGCTTTACTTGTAATCCCAAAAAGAATGTTAACTCACCCATCATAGACATCTCAAATTCGCTTGTCATTAAATCGGAAAATTCCTTGCATAAGACATTGTTAGTAGCACCAAATATGATATCATCCACATATATTTGAACTAATAAAATATCATTGTTTTTATGCTTAACAAAAAGGGTGGTGTCAACTTTCCGCCTAATGAAATCATTTTCCAGTAGAAATTTACTCAATCTTTCATACCAAGCTCTGGGAGCTTGTTTTAAGCCATAGAGAGCCTTTTTGAGTTTGAAAACATGATCGGGAGATTTAAAATCTTCAAACCGGGGGGTTGTTCAACATAAACTTCTTCTTGAATAACACCATTTAGAAAAGCACTTTTCACATCCATTTGATATAAATTGAAATTCATAAAAGAGGCAAAAGCGAGCAATAGACGAATAGCTTCTAATCTAGCTACGGGAGCATATGTTTCTTCATAGTCAATACCCTCTTCTTGATTATAGCCTTTTGCTACAAGCCTAGCTTTGTTTCTAGTGATTACACCATTTTCATCTAGTTTGTTTCGAAAAACCCATTTCGTACCAATTATGGTATGATTTTCGGGTCTTGGCACCAAATCCCAAACGTCATTCCGTTTGAATTGGTTAAGCTCCTCTTGCATTGCCAAGGTCCAAAATTCATCCCCAATTTCTTCGGAGATGGTTGTTGGTTCTATTTGAGACACAAAAGCAGTATGTCCTAAGGTGTTTTTTACGGGAGTTTCGGGTACTTACCTTTTCTCCGACGTCGCCAATTACCTGTTCGAGAGGGTGATCCTTGATTGTCCTCCACTCGTTAGGCGTTTTCGTTTCATTCTCCAATGGTGGCGCTTCCTCCGTTGGTTGTTTCAAAATTTCGTCTTGATTTTCCTTAGGCGTTTCCTCTTATATTTTGTCTTTCAAGCTATCTAAAATACCTGCAAGATCAAAACCGGAATCCTTTCTCGCCAAGCGAGCATTATTTTCGGCAAATATAACATGAGGGGATTCCTCCACAGTTTTGGTTCTTTTATTAAAAACCCTATATGCTTTGCTACGTGAAGAATAACCAATGAAAATTCCCTCATCGGACTTAGCATCAAATTTTCCCAATTGATCTTTGCCATTGCTATGAATAAAACATTTACAACCGAATACTCTAAGATGGGAGATATTTGGTTTCCTTCCCTTATAGAGTTCATAGGGAGTTTTCATGAGTATAGGCCTTATGACTACTCTATTTAAGACGTAGCATGCGGTACTCACGGCATCCGCCCAAAAATGTTTGGGAATCTTGGCCTCTTCGAGCATGGTTCTAGCCATCTCTTCGAGACACCTATTTTTCCTTTCCACCACCCCATTTTGTTGTGGTGT
The DNA here is from genome assembly GCA_034376525.1 of Nicotiana benthamiana. NCBI lineage: Eukaryota > Viridiplantae > Streptophyta > Magnoliopsida > Solanales > Solanaceae > Nicotiana > Nicotiana benthamiana. Next base: position 158,218,217 of record CM067339.1, read on the forward strand.
ACGTGGAGCGGAAAAGATATGCTCGATACCGAGTTCGTCACAAAAGTCCGCAAAGAGATTGTGATCAAACTCTCCCCCATGATCACTTCTAATTGAAGTGACGGTTGTTTCCTTTTCGTTTTGAACACGCTTAAGAAAATATTTAAAATTCTGAAAAGCATCACTTTTATTGGCAAGAAATAAAGTCCAAGTAAATCTAGAATAATCATCAACAATCACAAAAGCATAACGATTTCTTCCTAGACTTTCAATGCGAGATGGTCCAAATAAATCCATGTGAGGCAATTGCAATGGTCTAGAAGTTGAAACAGTATTTTTGGATTTGAAAGATGCTTTTGTTTGCTTCCCTTTTTGACAAGAATCACAAATAGAGTCATTTTCAAATTTTAAATTGGGAAGACCAATAACTAAGTTTAGAGAAATCAATTTGTTCAAAAGATGCATGTTGATATGTGCTACTCTACGATGCCATAACCAAGTATCATCCTCTTTACTCATAAGACAATCAACATATTCGAGTGAGGAATTAGCAAGATCAACCATATAAATATTATCCACTCTAAAACCACGAAGGATAATTTTAAAATCACTACGTCTAAACACTAAGCATTCATCCGAATCAAATAGGGCAAGATTTCCCTTGTCACATAATTGACTTATGCTCAAGAGATTATGCTTTAAATCTTTCACAAGTAATATATGCTTAATAGAGGAATTTTCATCCTTACCGACCGATCCGATGCCAATAATCTTTCCTTTATTGTTATCCCCAAAAATCACACTTCCTCCTTCTTTGTGTTCTAGTTGAAGGAATTTGGATTCGTCTCCCGTCATATGTTTGGAGCATCCACTATCAAGGTACCATAGTACACTTGATCCCTTCAAACATACCTACAAAACAAGTTAATGCGTTTTAGGTACCCATGCCATTTTGGGTCCTTGAGGGTTAGGCATATTATAATGATGCGATTGAGTGATATGTCTATGTCGTGTAAAGCATGCAGGAGCAATATGACCAATGCGTCTACAATAATGACAAGTCACGTTGGGGTTATGCATCCTTCTAGGTTCATAGTAACTTGATGGACGAAAATGATTTACTCTATTTTCATTATGACTATTGCGCATTTCATTAGAACCATTTCTCCTACTATTAGTTCTAAAATGAGCAGCATTTCTAGAGTAATGGTCATGTCTAGATGTTCTAAAAGGTTCAAAACTCCTTCTAGTGTTTGGCCTAGAATATGTATCATTTCTAGGGTAGTCATTTCTAGGTGGTAAGTCATTTCTAGGTCTTCTAAAATGTTCAACATTTGGTCTAGCATGCATATTTGTTCTCGGATTGCTATTTCTAGGATAAGCATTTGTTTTATTAATCCTAGGTTGAGCCTTAGGTGGTTGGGGTTTGGCTTCAACCTTTTCTTTAGGCTCATTCTTAAAGCCTATGCCATGCTTGGTTGATTTCAAATTAACAAGGACCTTATTCAAATTTTTGTGGGAAGAATTAAACTTATCTAAGGTACCTTTAAGTCTATCTACCTCATTTTTGAGATGCATGCAAGAAGAACAATTTTTAATAGAACTTTCGGGCTTGTCGGCGCTTCTTTTTCCGAAAAACTTGTTTTCTTCTTTCAGCTTCTCATTTTCTAAAACCAGTTTTTCTAAATCCTTTTCTTTCAAAGAAAGCTGTTTTTGAAAATCTTTTTCTTTTAGAGAAGCATTTTATTTTATGCTCTTGACAGTTTTTGAAGCCTTAATAAATTCAGTATATAGCTCATCAAAAGCAGTTCGCATTTCCTCAAGAGTAAAGAAGTTTTTAGAAGAGATTTGACATACCTCATCTTGCTTGTCTTCTTGCGCCATAAGACAAAGGTTTGCGGCTTCGTCTTCTTCTTCTTTGCTTGACTCATCTCCGGAGTCTCCTCCCCAAGAAATGTATGCACGTTGCTTCTTAAAAGGTTTCTTCTCCTTTTTGATGTTTGGGCAATTTGATTTGATGTGCCCGGTTTCACCGCATTCATAGCACTTTATTTGTTCGCCTTGCTTTTTGCCCTTTCGTTCATACTCCTTTCGCATGAACTTTTGAAATCTTTTGATAACGAGTCCAAACTCGTTGTCTCCGTCCTCATCAACTTGAGGTTGGCTTGTTCTTGCCTTAAGCGCTATTCTTTGCCTCCTTTGATCATCAACAAGAGGGTTAAGTATAGTAGACTCATAAGTCTTAAGGTTACCTCTTAATGCGTCGATGGTGACATTTGAGACGCCAATGGATTCTTGGATTGCGTCGGCCTTTGATCGCCATGCCGGAGTGAGACTTCTAAGAATTTTTCGAACAAGTTCTCTATCCGTGAATGTCTTCTTGAGAGCATGTAGATCATTTACGATTATTGAAAATCGTTCAAACATTTCATCCACCTTTTCACCTTCCTTCATGTGAAATAATTCATAAGCATGGGTTAGGAAATCAATTTTGGCTTCCCTTACCTGGTCCGTACCTTCGTACGTAATTTCCAGCTTGTCCCACATTTCCTTCGCCGTTGTGCAACACGATATTTTCCTGTAATCGTCAGCATTTACAGCATAATATAATAAATTAATTGCATTAGCATTATTTTGCAGCTTTCGGATATCATCCGCGTCATATTCTTCTTCGGACTTGGGAACCCATTCGGTTTCAACCTTTTTGGTTGGAATTTGATTTCCCTTCGTCATCACCTTCCAGAGATGAAAGTTGTTTGCTTGAACGAAGATTTTCATCCTCTCCTTCCAGTACGTATAGTTTGTACCGTTGAATAGAGGTGGTCGTGTGGAGCATTGTCCTTCATCAATTCCTGCAAAAGAGTCACGAGTAGAAGCCATGGATGGTTCTCTCAAACTGTTAAGTCTTCAGAGAGTTGGGCTCTGATACCAACTGTTAGATAATACGCTTAACGCTAGGGGGGGGGGTGAATAGCGTTATAATAAAAATTAGCGTAAACTTGCGGAATTAAAAAATTGCAGGAAGTAAATAAGTGCGATAAATAATAAAGTACGCACCGATGTATTCTGGTTCACCACAACACGTGGCTAGTCCAGTCCCCGAGAGACTCTCTCGAGATTTTCCACTAACTTGTCAAGCTTACGGGTGCTCAACAAACCTTTACAACTTAAGGACACACGCCTTAACACCTTTGCTCGGAGATACAACACTCCAAGACTTCAACCAAGGAAACACAAGTTCCTTACAACATGAGAATCATAATTCTCTTACAAGTGTACAAAACACTAAACACTCAAACAATACACTCCTTAATGAGTAGATATGAGTAAAAGAAGTAAGCTCAAGATCACAACAACTTTGGACAAGAATATGGCTCTCAAAACTTATGTAATGAATATAAAATGATTAGCAATAGAGTATGCAAGCTTATAGCAATTGTATGATCAGTTGTTGTGTGTTATTGTGTTTAAAACACTGAAATGAAGCTGTATTCATAGTTGAAAAACTTGGCATTACCGTTGCCTAATTGCCAATTAAGAGTTGCTGATTTTACTGTGTGACAATCGATTGTCAAGAAGTCACAATCGATTGTTTGCCAATCGTTCCAGAAATCATTCCCAGATTTTACGCTTAACAATCGATTGTCCAAGATCAACAATCGATTATTGGTAACGTTCAAAAAATCATTTCCAGATTTTACGTAAAACAATCGATTGTACAAAATCAATAATCGATTATTCAGCAACGTTCAAAAAATCCTTTCCAGATTTTAATTTCAACAATCGATTGTACAGAATCAACAATCGATTACCTGACGGTATTTGAAAACTTTACGACAACGGTCAGCTTCACAATCGATTGTGCAATGTTAACAATCGACTATTTATCAGACTTTGAAAATCATTTTAGACACTGCCTCGTGACAATCGATTGTTATATACTCACAATCGATTATTTAATAACTTTGAAAAAGTCTGGAAGACACTGCCTCAACACAATCGATTGTCATATGTTCACAATCGATTATTTTGTGACTTTGAAAAATCTGATGGACACTGTCTCTTCACAATCGATTGTCATTAGCTTCACAATCGATTATTCTGAGTTTTGAAAAACTTTGATGTACACTGCCTCATCACAATCGATTGTCATAAGGTTCACAATCGATTGTCATGCAGGTTTGAAAAACCTGATGCTCACTGCCTTAACACAATCGATTGTCATTAGTTCACAATCGATTGTCATGCAGTCTTGGCTTAACATAATCAATTATCATAAGTACATAATCGATTATCTTAGTCCAGATTTTAGAGGCATGTTTAAAAATCATTTTGACTAAAGTAAATATGCATGATTTAAAATCATTTAGCATTAAATTAAATATGCATGATTTTGTAAAAATAGTTTTACGAGAGAAGCCATGTCATGAGCCAAGTTGTCGGATCAAGATCACAATTAAGAACGACTCATTTAAACTATAAAACTTTGTATTGTGCTTGAATCTCGTTATCCACCAATTCGCTTGTACTTGAGCTTCGTCATATATCAATTTGCGCTTGTTTGTCATTCATCAAAACCTACACATAAGAACACACGTTTTAGTATAAAGCCTTGAGAACGTGTTTCCAACAGAACCGTGGTTTCTCCAACTTTCTTTGTCGGCATTGATTCACCGTTTTTGATGATTTGCCACAAACGAAAACTGTTTGCTTTGAGGAAGATACTCATCCGATCTTTCCAATATGTATAGTTTGTTCCGTCAAATAGTGGAGGGCAAGTGGTGGATTGTCCTTCATCCATCGTTCCTGCGTTCAATATTCTCAACAGAAAATATATATTGCTCTCAACCGGTTAAGGCTTTCAGAGAGTTAGGCTCTGATACCAATTGTTAGATAATACGCTTAACGATAGAGGGGGGGGGGGGTGAATAGCGTTATAATAAAAATAGCGTAAACTTGCGGAATTTAAAAATTGCCAGAAATAAATGAGTGCGATAAGTAAATAAATAAGAACGGACGCACCGATATATCCTGGTTCACCACAACCCGTGGCTAGTCCAGTCCCCGAGAGACTCTCTCAAGATTTCCACTATCTTCGTCAAGCTTACGGGTGCTTAATAAACCGTTACAGTTGCTCAAGGATACCGCACCTTAAGACTTCGCTTGCTTGAGGATACCTCACCCCAAGACTTCAACCACTAAGACTTTGGGTACTTAGCAAACCCGACAAATGAGAAGATATGTTCTTCTCAAACCAACTCTCTTTTACAACAAATACTCTCTCAATAGAGTGGATAAAGAGAAACAAAATAAGCTCTATGAACAACACAAAGTTGTCTATCAAATGGCTCAACAAAAGCTCTAAAATGATGCTTGAAAATGATCAATATGTATATCAATATATGCAAGAGTTGTGTGTTTAAAATCAGCTCAAAAGACCTCTTTTTATAGGTGAAAAAGTAGTGCTGACCGTTGCTTAATTGACAAATAAAATCCCTGATTCTGTGCTCAAACAATCGATTGTTTGGAGGTGACAATCGATTGTCTGACCAACGTTCAAAAAACAGATTCCTGATTTTAGGCTAAACAATCGATTGTTAAACCTGAATAATCGATTGTTCTTCAACGTTCAAAAATCAATTTAGGATTGTGGGAACGGTCGCAATATAATCGATTGTATGAAGGTGACAATCGATTGTTGGTAATCGATTGTATGACAAGACAATCGATTGTTTTGATGTTTATGATGACCTAATGTTGAGCCAAAAGATAAGATAACTTAAACGTTGTTCTTACATTGGTTCTACCTAACGACCTACGTCTTGGGTCTTCGGTCTTGAACTCTTTGGCTCGACTTGGCTTGTCTATGCAATCCCGTCATCAATATGCTTCTCGCCATTTGATAGTTTGTCATATTATATCGTTGTTTGACGCTTGACTCCATTGCTTGTCATTCATCAAAACCTATACCTGAAAATCATGCTCATACAACCAAAGCGCACACATCATAGATATACATGATTTCCAACAAATACTTCCTTACAATTGTTGATGATTTTTCAAGGGCAACCTGGACACACTTATTGGGATCCAAGAGTAATGCCTTTTCTATGCTTAAGTCCTTCCTTGCCATGGTCAGAACCCAATTTAATGCTGTGGTTCAGACTGTTAGAAGTGATAATGCTTTAGAGTTGGGCTCTAGCAATGAGGGCATTTCTTTCTTTAGCAGTCAGGGGATCATCCATCAAACCTCTTGCCCTCACACCCCTCAGCAAAATGGTGTAGTTGAGAGAAAGCATAGAACTCTTCTTGAGGCTTGTAGAGCTTTGCTCTTTCAATCTGGCTTGCCAGTATCCTTCTGGGGGGACTGCTTATACACTGCCACTTACCTCCTTAACAGGATACCAACCAGATTACTAAATAACAAGTCTCCTCATGAGATCTTGTATGGCCACATTCCTTCCTATGCTCACTTGAGGGTTTTTGGTTGCCTGGCCTATGCCACTGTTCCCATTCCTCAAAGGGACAAGTTGAAGCCAAGGGTTATTCCTTGTGTTTTTCTGGGTTATCCTTTTGGCAAAAAGGGTTATAGGCTTTATGATTATACTTCCAAGAAGTATTTGGTCTCCAGGGATGTTCTATTTCATGAATCAGTCTTTCCCTTTAAACATGCCTCTCTCTCTGCTTCTACTTTTCCCTTTCTCCACTTACCTCCTTAACAGGATACCAACCAGATTACTAAATAACAAGTCTCCTCATGAGATCTTGTATGGCCACATTCCTTCCTATGCTCACTTGAGGGTTTTTGGTTGCCTGGCCTATGCCACTGTTCCCATTCCTCAAAGGGACAAGTTGAAGCCAAGGGTTATTCCTTGTGTTTTTCTGGGTTATCCTTTTGGCAAAAAGGGTTATAGGCTTTATGATTATACTTCCAAGAAGTATTTGGTCTCCAGGGATGTTCTATTTCATGAATCAGTCTTTCCCTTTAAACATGCCTCTCTCTCTGCTTCTACTTTTCCCTTTCTTCCCTCTGGAGAACATGATGATTTCTCTGATTCTCCTATTCCACACTCTCCTCCCTCTTCTGACCCACCTGTCCAGATGCCTTCTTCTGCCCCACTCAGTCCTGCTGTTACCCTTCCTGGTTTGGATCCTCCTCCCTCTGTCCCAGCTCCCAGAAAGTCTAACAGACACCATAATCCTCCTTCCTATCTTAAAGATTATGTGTGTCAACTCTCTGACTTCTCTGGCTCATCTTCCTCCTCTTTGGAACTTGAGCCTCTATACTATTCTCAGGCAACATCTGTTCCAGCTTGGCAAGCTGCCATGAGACAGGAGTTTGAAGCTTTGGACACAAACCATACTTGGGATGTTGTTCCTCTTCCTCCTGGTAAGAAACCCATTGGTTGCAAATGGGTTTACAAAATTAAATATAAGGCAGATGGCAGTGTTGAAAGGTATAAGGCCAGGTTGGTCATAAGGGGTGACACTCAGGTTGAGGGGATTGACTTTACTGAAACTTTTTCCCCAGTGATAAAAATGACTTCTGTCAAGTGTCTTATTGCTGTGGCTGTCAAGAACCACTGGCCCCTTTTTCAGTTGGATGTGAATAATGCTTTTCTTCATGGTGATTTGGATGAGGATGTTTACATGAAACTCCCTCATGGTTTGACTGTCTCTGTTGATTCTGGTTCTCCTTCTTCTATTTCTCCTCCTCTGGTATGCAAACTCAAAAAGTCTTTGTATGGGCTGAGACAAGCCTCCAGGCAGTGGTATGCCAAACTGTCTTCTGCCCTCTATTCCAAAGGTTATACTCACTCTCTGAATGACTACTCTCTGTTTCTCAAGGGTAAACTTGGTTCTTTTGTGGTGGTAGCTGTATATGTGGATGATACCATTATAACTGGGGATGACAGTGATGAACTGACTGCTCTGAAACTCTTTCTGGATGCTCAGTTTAAAATCAAGGATTTAGGGTCCTTGCATTATTTTTTGGGTCTTGAAGTGTCTGCTGTCCATGGTGGGATGCACCTCAATCAGCACAAGTATATCTCTGATTTGCTGCACCAGTTTGACTGTGTCAATGTGTCCTCTGTTGTGTCCCCTTTGGACATCAATGTCAAACTTCATGCTGATTCTGGTGATCTCTTGCCCTCTCCTGATCAGTACAGGAGCCTAGTTGGCAAGATGCTCTTCTTGACTCACACCAGACCTGACATCTGTTATGCAGTCCAGCACCTGAGTCAATTTCTCAAATCCCCCAGACTTCCCCATATGACTGCTGCCCTGCATGTTCTGCGGTATCTCAAAGGCACTTCCTCCTTGGGTCTACTTTATTCTGATCATGCTGACTTTTCTGTTGCTGGATATTCTGATAGTGACTGGGCTGCCTGCCCTGATACTAGGCGCTCTGTTACTGGGTATTGTGTGCTCTTGGGTGGTTGTTTGATTAGTTGGAAATCGAAGAAATAGCCTGTTGTTTCTCTTTCCTCTGCTGAGGCAGAATACCCAGCCTTAAGAAAAGTTGTTGCTGAATTGACTTGGCTCTGTCGCTTGTTGGGTGATATTGGGGTCCCTGTTTCCACTCCTGTTTCTGTTTATTGTGATAGTATGGCTGCTGTTCATATTGCTAACAGCCCTGTTTTCCATGAACGCACAAAACATATCGAGGTGGATTGCCATTTTGTTCGGGACTTGTTGCTCTCTGGTTTCTTGCGGTTGCTTCATGTGCCTACTTCTCGACAGCTGGCTGATTTGCTCACTAAGCCTCTGCCGGGTACTTTGCTGGCTCCGCTGCTTACCAAGTTGCAGGTGGTTCCCCCTTCAAACTTGAGGGGGAGTGTTGAGATACAAGATGTCACATAATGCAAAGTGTATACACAATGTATATTTATTGTATTTTGGTATACAATTAATTGGGCAGTGATGAAATGTCTGGCTTGGGCCTCTCCGAGCCCAATCCTTGAGAGTCATATCTGAGCCCGTCAGAGATCCGAGCCCCATGTTCTTTGGGTCATTGACCCGACCCGTTGTACTAAATATATATATATATATATATTGGGGTCACAGATATTTGTGACCCCCGGACTTCATTTTGTATTTGTTTTCCTCGGTTGAATAAACTGCTCTCTGAACTTCGAGAGACTTCTCACCTACTCCTCCTTCTTCTCTCTACTTTCTCTCTCTATAATGTTCATGATTCATCGGCTTAATCTCGATGTTAACACCTGTCGGGACCTTAAACGCATGAGCCAAGGTGTTTCTGATGAAGCATTTCTTAGCCTACTTGCGGAGTCAAAAAAGATTCAAGATTCTGAAACATTGACAATAGAAAGTCAGAACTAGTGTAGAAGACATTCATAAACTTCACAATTGGATCCGAAGGGATACAGAGAGAGTTCAATCTAACTAAGATATACCATAAAAGAAAGAAAACTCATCGTAAACTTGACAATTGTAAAAACTTTTATTTTTTGAAGGATGACATTAATGGTGGTACTTTTACCTCAAATTTTATGCCATTAGTCGCCAACTGAAACAGGTCATACATTATACTCTTGTACTTCAATTCAAGATTAGAAGGGCCATTTGGTTAGACTCTTTGAAGTTTTTGATCTCCTATTCACAATAATAATAATAATTATCCGCTAACATGCATATCTTTAGTTTATTATTCTTACAGAGTACGATTATTGGTTTATCACCTTCTTTAATCAACAACAGCTAATTTATTTTATATTACTACCTACAGAAAACAAGTTTAGCAAATCATACATGTTGTTGAAGAGGTCAATAACATTGATCAATCATGTACTATATAAAAATAATAGTTTTTTTCTCTGACACAAGTAAGAAGCACATTACTTGGACTGTTTCCCTGTTCTTTAACCCTATGTCGTCAATGGCTTTGATATTTGATTTACATAGATATTTATTTTTAAAGAAACATGTCAACCTATGGAGAACCATTTTACCATGTGATAGGCTAGTGTTGTAAAGAAATGCTAGAATTCAAGATACATGTGAAGCAAGTAAAAAACATATGGATACTAATTTTGGGATAAAATGGAAGTAAAGTAGTTTAATTAAAATTAGTTAGGGGTATTAATAAAAAAACAACTCCAAATATACATAAAACCCCGTATATGCTAAAACTTGCCGCCACTTGGCTGAGGAAGAAAACGGGACCGTGTTGATCCTCATACAAACAGCCAAACACGGCCTAATGAAACGGGATCATTCACTTTCATTTTACAGACATGACGTACAAAAATCGCACGTGTGAAATTAAAGCTTAGGGATGAGAAAATAGTTCGTGTTTGGTTTATGTTCATTACTCAACACACAAAAGACGGACAAGATCGCAAAAGCATACCTCAAACAGATATTAAAATAAAACAAAAGACAGCTTGAACGTCGTTTCGACCCACACAGGTCAATTCCTATTGTCTGTCTCTGTTTCATTCCTGCCGTTAATTCAACTCAATTTCGTTAATTGAGTTTTAATCTTCTCGTTTAATCATCAAAGGGTTTCTTTTAGTTCTTGTCAAATCTTAAAATTGTCTTTAGTTTTAGTTGGATTCTTTTATTCTTTGCTTAATCCTTCTCTGCTTTCGCTCTTTATGATCCTCGATCGCTTAATCTGAATTTGGGTTTAGCTTCCTTTTTCTCTTATAAATTTTACTTCCTTGATGGTGATCCCAAACGGTTCATCTTAACTTTTGTTCATGAGGTTAATTGTACTTTGAAATTACTAAATTTGGTAAAAACTTCATCTTGAATGCATAATTGGTTTCATATTTTAATTTGGAGTTAGGAAATAATTGCTGACATTGTCACTGTTTAGTTAATTCATAGATTCTGTTAATTCGTAATTAAGTATGGGCTTGCAAGCTTAATTAGCTTCCTGTGATCTGTCCTGAAAAATTGACTTTTTTACAGTGTACACTAGGAAAATGTATTATTGGGTATCCGGTAGTAAATGATGCTATTTGTTTCTGTTCTTTGCTGGAATTCACGAAGGTCTTGGCATTTTGTGTGTTAGGAGTTTCAAGTGAAAATGGTGACCAACCGCCATTATACTCGAGTTGATACATTAGAGCTCAGAAATCTAATATGTCGGAAGATTGGACAGCAGAGAGCTGAAAAGTACTTTAATGAGCTCAGAAGATTTCTTAGTTCAAAACTGAGCAAGGTTGACTTCGACAAGTCCTGCATTCGAACTATTGGAAGAGAGAATATCCACTTACATAATCGTCTCCTTCTATCCATATTGAAGAATGCCTCTTCGGCTAAGGTTCCTCCACCGAAACCTAAAAAGGTTGAAGAATCTCTGAGCATCAAAGTCGGGAATGGTTATCAGAGGAGTTGTCTGCAGTCGCTCTATGGTGACGCATTTCCCTCATCACCTCGCAAAACCAGCTCTCCAGTTAGTAGAGACAGAAGGTTCCATGACCGTCCTAGTCCTCTTGGACCACTTGGGAAGAGTCCTACTATTACTTGTGAAGAAGCAACGCCTAGGATACAAGAACAGGAAAGTGCCACAGAATTGCATTCTCTTGGTAGCAGACCTCCAGTTGAAGTTGCATCTGTAGAAGATGGGGAAGAAGTTGAACAATGTGCTGGAAGTCCAAGCATACAAAGCAGAAGCCCCGTCACTGCCCCTTTTGGAATTTCTGTGAATGCAGGTGGTCCTCGAAAAGCTCTTCATAGTGGATCTATATATAACTTTGGTCTGGAGACTTGTCAAAACCGTGGAGAATTGCCTGGTAGTAGATCACTAAGAAGCCGTTTGGAGCGGAAGTTAGAAGCAGAGGGGCTTGGCATATCATTGGACTGTGCTAACCTGCTAAACAATAGTTTAGATGCATTCCTGAAAAGACTGATTGAACCTTGCATAGGACTGGCTGGCTCACAACATAGAAATGAACGTGTCAGAAATCGTTATACCCAAATATTGCCTGGATGGTATGGTCAATATCCTGGGAATCATACAGAAAGACAAACAAAATCCTCATGTGCAAGGATGTTGGATTTTCGAGTAGCAATGGAGAGAAATCCTCGTATACTTGGGGGAGATTGGTCCACAGTACTTGAGAAGGTCTTTGCTTGTGCTTCTGAATAAACAGCTCATCGCCATCAACTTGTTACCTGATGGATAAGTGGAGATTTCAAGCGTTTTGTTTCTAATTTGATGATGAGGTCTTTGTCATGATTTCCCATGAAATGAAGAATCCGTGAGAATTGTTAAAGGAATAAGCATGTGAATATTGTAGGAAGTTGTCGGATATGGGTGGGGTGAGATTTGTATTCTAGGAGGATTGGCCCTTGAGGGACATGTTTACAAAAATTACTCATAGATATTGTTTAACAAGTTCTTGGTCTTAAGTCATTTTTCATTTTACAGATAGGGTTTTCTGTGAAAGGTTTTCATGAAATAAAGCATATAGTTCCATCAACTTTGTACTATTGTAAGTCTGAGAAGTTAGCTAGTGACCCAAATTTTAACCATTAATGAGTGCTTTCAGCTCCAAAGCTTTTTACCGCTTTCTGTCTCTTCATGAATTGATTTTTGCGACATAAAGGCAAGGATTGTTTTTCCTATGTCAAGTCCTAAGTTGCTCTGACACACCAGTTTAGGTGCCGCACCCATGTCGACACGACACTAGTATGGGTGTGGGTATGAGATCCGTACTGGATATGGTCAAACAATTTTGGATACCTTGACTACGACGGATGAAAAATTTGATACGAGATACAATTTGATTCCCGAGATCAGAACCAAAACTAGGATAAATTTGAAGAAAATAGCATACCTTATCCAGGAAATCAATCATTCACTTACCTACAACTTGAGACTAAAAAAGAAATCTCATTTTACAATTTCTCATAATTTAGAGATATTTTTATATTTTTGAATTATTTGTAGCCGGATCCCGCACCCGTATCCGTACTAGGATCCGTATCTCGGAATCTTAGAATTTACATCTCGAAGGATCCGACCTCTAGATTCGCACCCGTGTCGAACACCCACACCTGTGTCCGAGCAACTTAGGTCAAGTCAAGAGGAAATTGTATTTCTTGTTCCTGGGTTGGAGTGTTAAGTGCATTCCTCCTGTACAGACGAAAAAGTATAGAGAGACATGCACTCTTTCCCTTAAAGTTCTTGAGATTGATCTGGCGTTTGTCCAATGTGATGCCTGATCAGTGGCTTCAAGTGACATATGCTTCCTTTATTGGCTGCTTTCTAACATCATGTTTCAAAGACTGATTTTCTTTTGGCAGTCTTCGGTCGCTAGCATATCAAATTGTTACTCTTCTTGGTTGTTTGCTTGTTAGTGCATTTCTGTATGTTGGTGGGGCTTTTTTCTTTTTCATCCTTCCTTTCCAGTCCATCTAAACGACAAAGCCCTGTAAATGTTTGAGGTTGAGGTATGCACTTCTTGCCCTTAAATTCTTGAGTTTCAACTGAGTTGACGATTGAGATCCTTATTGGTGGCTTGCCTTCAAGAGATATGATTTCAATATTGGCTTCAAAAGGTAACGTCACAGTTCCATGATTGGCTGCTTCTGGCAGTCTTCTGTAAGTCTATCTTCATTCTTCAAGATGTGGTATAGTTTCTTATCTTATTTATTTATTTATTCTCAATCTCACCTTGTTGTCAGCACTTTGAAAGTTTCCTGTTGGCTACCATCGGATTGTAGATGAAGTGGCTTTAAACGTTTATTGTTAACACTTTTCTACGTCAACTTGCTCTAAATGTTTAATGTGGTATGTATGCACATATTCTGACAGCCTTGTTGCAGGTTCAGAATTCTGCACATCCACGCACAAGTACTCTGTGTTGGCATCCAATGAAGTCAATCTAAGAAATTCTCTGTGTGCACGAACAAATTTCAACTCAAAAGGAATAGAAATGCGCTCCATAAGGTAAGCACATTAAATATTAGACTCATCTCTTCCATCTTCATAATTCCTCCACAACATGAAGATGAGCTTTCTTCTATCTATGTTTATGCATCCATGCTGATTATTATTGTGTGTTTCATATAGTAGATGTTAAAACCACATAGGAGCATAGCTGTACGACGAGCAGTGAGAGTGGAGGCTCAGCTGTAAATGTAGTGACATGGTCAGCAAGGATTCATATTGCCAACCCCAACTTGCTTGGGACTAACAAAGTTGTTGTTGCTGTTGTATGGTTCCCCTCAAGGTTGTCTGTTTCATGGTCAGTTGCCTGGCTTAGTTGATCTTCAGAGAAGAGCTTTTACGTAGAGCAGCAGATGTTAAGCTTTGCTCCTGCAACTCACGGGGGATATTGACGATCACTTTTTGCACTGCCCAATAGATACTCAGGTATTGCAATGAATCATGTCTCTTTGATGTTAAATCAAATACCAGGAGAACTAAGGAAAGCTCTCATTAGCTGGTTGGGGAGAAAAATGGATAAAAGCTCAAGATATTCTGATGCACCATGCCTGCTCGCATCCTATGGCTAATATGGAAGGAAAGAAACACTCCTCGTTTTGGGAACACAGTAGTAGCTATACACACACTTGTATATAAATGCTTGTACTTCAATCGCCTTTTTGAGTTCCTTCACACTCTATGGGACTATTGGGATTTCTCTCTCATTTTTTGATAAACTTAAACATTGTAATATTGGTGCAATTGTACTCCCTTAGTACATTGATCAACTCCTCCATCTTGATACATAAAAAATGGTATTATACACGGACAGTTTATTTGCATATAAGTGTAGTTTAACCGGTGATGGCATGTTAGTTACTTATTTTGTCATGTTACAAATTGATGTTTATCAGAGATTTACTTATAATTTCCTTATAAGTGATTGATCACAGAACTCTTTTTACAGTCAGTGCATAGATCTTAAGATTCCTAAATATAATATTGAACCATTCGTCCCAACTACTTGATTGTGTAAATCTCTGTTCTGGTAACTGCGAGGGATGATCTCTCTCAACCTCAGAGATCTGATAAAGAAACTTCAAAGACAAAAAGAGAGTGAGCTTTAATATAATTCTCAAGAAATACACCAAAAGTATCTTTTGATTCAACGAGCCAAACAGATGGAGATCTCAAGTATCTTACTTAAATCTCAAATAATACAGTTACATATTATTACAAGAAAAGAACACAAAGCAAGCAAAACCGATCATTTCGGGAAGCATACAAAAAAAAAGTTGGCATAGGCAATTGAATTGCTCCAGATAGGAGGATGACAATGAGTTAATCGTCAAGGAAGTTGTGGAAAATTATGGAAGTGAACGAATTGGATATTAGTAGTAGGTTGGTGGGGGTGGAGGTGAAGCATAGGTGGCAGATTGCTCGTACTTTTTAGATGGTGGAGGCGAGGCAAAGCTGGAAATTTGTTTAACGTAGTTTGTTAGAAATGGAGGTGAGTAGTATGATGGCGATTGTTCATAGGTCTTTGGTGGAGGTGGTGGTGATTCATAATATGGTGGAGGTGGAGATTTATAGTTAATTGGTGATTGCTCGTAGAATTTTGGTAGTGGTGGTGGCGACAAAGAGTAGTATGAAGATGGTTGCTCATTGTATTTTGGTGGAGGTGGTGGAGATTTGTAAGAAGATGATTGCTCGTAGTATTTTGATGGAGGTGGAGGCGACTTATAATAAGAAGATGACTGGCCATAGTATTTTGGAGGAGGTGGAGGTGACTTGTAGTATGAAGTTGTTTTTTCATAGTATTTAGGAGGAGGTGGAGGTGATTTGTAGTATGAAGGTGATTTTCCATAATAAGTTGGTGGTGGTGGAGACTTGTAATAAACGGGTGACTTGTAATATTTTGTTGGTGGCGGTGAGTTATAGTATTTAGGAGCAGGTGATTTATAATATTTTTGTGGGGATGGTGACTTGTAGTAGTACTTTGATGGAGTAGGTGACTTGTAGTACTTAACCGGCGATGGTAACTTGTTGTACTTTACTGGCGATGGTGACTTGTAGTAGTGCTTTGAAGGAGCAGGCGATTTGTAATATTTTACCGGTAAAGGAGATTTATAATATTTTACTGGTGACGGTGACTTGTAATAGTCGTGCTTTGAAGGTACAGGCAATTTGTAGTTTTCAGCAGATTTTTCTGGTTTCTTGTAGTAAGGAATGGTGGGTACAACATACTTAGATGTAGAGGGAGAAGTGTAGCCATACGAGTAATCAGCAAAAACAGTGCTGGCTGCTAAGCAAATTACCAAAGCAAATGCAAGAAGAGGCCATTGCCCCAGCTTCATTAAGCTTCTCATTTTGATCTGCAAACCAACTGTAAATGGAGGAGAGAAGGAGAGAACCTAGAAAACTTGTATTGCATAGTTGAGAAGGGAGCTCTGGTTTTTATACAGCAATATGACATCATTCTTGACATTTATAAAATGGCTTCATGGTTGCCCACCAAGAGGAGAGCAAAGTCCAAACAAAGACTTGGTCAGTAGTGGGAAGCATTTTCTGGTGTCAAATTAATTCAAATAAACCAGAAAAGAAAATTAAATATCTGAAAAAACAAAGAAGCCTACCAAAAAGTAGTTAACATTGACATAACTCATAGTAATAGAAAGCCAATGTCCCGGGTTGAATGCTTGGTGACAACCTTGATTACTCCAGTTGGATAGTTAGCGAGACTAGAGAATCATGCGCGTAATATAGATGCGTCGTGACAAAAGGATTGCTCAAATGGTCAGCATCCCCGTACTATAACTTTATCGAAACTCAAAAATCACGTGCATAGTAACTAGAGGAATTACTCAAATGGTCAGGATCCTCTCCTATAACTCTAGAGTTATGAGTCTGAATCATCAAAGGAGCAATAACTCCAACGATTAGGGAATAAGGAAAAGGAAATAAAAAAAGGATTTAAAAAAAAAAAAAAATATATATATATATATAGATGCATCAGTGATATTCAGAACAATTTGGTACAATAATAAATTGTAATCGAGGAACTTCTAATCGAAAATTGTTAAGTGGGATTCCAGATTTCCAGTAGAGAATGATACTACAATCGCAAAATCTTCATTAGATCTTCTATAACTATGCCTGCCCGTTGCAGTAGATATTGCTCCTTTCTGATAGCTAATATAGAATATGTGATTTCTAGCTAGAACTTGGATTTTACATAAAGAATCATGACGGATGAAGTAACTATTAAATAACACATTCTACAGCCTCTGTTGAAGTTCTGCTCCATCACACTAACGTGTCAACGTAATGAAAATCACTCCAACGGTATGCCTCCAGCCAATTTGTTAGCAAGAAGAATATCGAAATTGTTAGCAGAGAAGAGATGATACAGCTCCTTCTACAGGATCACGTCGTAGAGACTTTCTCTTGGCTTGCCATGTACGGTAGGTAAACATTCCATACATACGAAAATCTGTTGCTTACAAGCGGCAGCCAATACAGTAACAACATCTCGTTAGTTGCGTTGTCAAATAGACATACATATATATTATATATAGAGAAGGATAGAGACAGCCCTTTATTGAAAATGAAGGTGGAAAAAAGAACATTTTCTTCAAATTGGGAGTTGAACGATTGGGAACCTAATGACAGAAAAAAAGACATCCGAAGTTATGTATAGTGAGTATACCTGTAAATGAACGGGAACAAATTTGAATGTAATGAAATCACATATTGGCCAGTACATAAGACCATTGACAATAGTGGAAACCAAGTCGCGCTTGAGTCTGGCAACAATCTCTGAACTACTCACCTGGTGTATCACCCGATAATTAGAATTAGTGGAAAAAACATTCAAAGTCAATGCTCAACGTAATTCAGAAAAAAGAAAAGAAGGAAAAGTCAAAGAGTTCAAATAGAGGTTGACAATTATTGCTAGTTCGTTCATATCCATTCAGCAAATAAAGAGAACTGACAACACAACACATTCAATTTCCAAAATCACCAAGAATGATGGACAGCCATTTGCCTGTAAGAATTGATGGACAAATAAGAACAAAAAAGGAAAAAAGGGAAAGAAGCATAAGAAGGCTTGCCGACGAAGAGACTGATATCTTATGGTGTATCAATTTTAACAAACAGATCTTCCTAATCTAATTTTAAATTATATCAATTTTAACAAACAGATCTTCCTAATCTAATTTCAAAATTCTTCTGGTTTCTGCAGTAGCTACCATTGGTCCATGACCTCTGAGATAATGTGATACAAAGTTTAGTACACTATCTCTCAAACCCAGATGTTAGCAGTTGGTTTCTCTCGTGTCACTGAACCTATGCACTCCTCTCCAACACTCTCACACAAGCTTTGTGAAGTTTTTTCTTTCATATTGAGGGTTCAAGAGTGTGATAAATCGCCCAAATGTCTAGAGAGCTCCATTGATACTTTATTTAGTTGATGACTGTAAGTTACAGCTTTTGATTAAATATTTTAACTAAAGCAACTCAGAACATCTAAAAAGCAGGACTCGTTTGTACCTTGTGCTGCAGCATTCATGGAGAAGAAAACAGAGTTAATTGCACGGCCATAGACTGTCTGTCCCAAAGCTATTTTCTTAAATGTTGTTATGACGTCACGCTTTGGAGAACACCTTGACAGAAAATTGAACCAGAAATGAAGTGAAGGTCCAACAATTAGTGCTCCATAACCAGCCATCCTCAATGTTCGCGCGAGATCATACTGCGTCATCAATGACCCAGCAATTGTCTGCAGAATGGAGAGTGCAAAGAACACGGGGAAAACAATTAGGAACGTGTAGGGATTTATTCCACAGGTGAACCAGAATAGAGAGAGAGACTAAAGGGGAGCAAATGATGCACAAGACAGGTGAGATGCAAAATTACATATTTATATGTTGAGCAAAGTGAGAACTAACAGATTTTGATATTTTGCCATGCTGGTAAACAAGATTTACCGATTCTTTTTTGGACAAGTGAGATTTATAGGTACTAGTACTACACCATACATGATACAAAAACTACGCTTAGAAGGGAACCTAGCTAGTTTTGTGCTTAATGTACTTATTCCAGCTACTCCTAAAAGATAGTTAATCAGCAAGGAGATGAAGCAGATTAGAAGCCCCTGCTCGTTCAACACTAAGGAAAATAGAATCTCCAATTTTAGGCGGGTTTTCTTGTCCACCACCGACCAAGATGCACAAGAGCGGTTTCCAGTGATGCTGGAAAGGAAGACATAATGGCAAAAAGCTCAATGCTCTGATTGTTCGTCTGTGTCAAACACTACACAAACCGTTTTCTATGTGAAATGACAAGGTTTTGGTTTGGTTACTTGGGGAATCCTAGGCGAAAGAATCTATAAACTTCTAGGACAAGTAGTAGGAAAGAAAGGGACCTCTAACTCAATTCATTAACAGGTTTTAAGGCATCTTTTTCTAATTTTAACGTTCACATTGGCCGAGTGAGTCGAAGGAGTCTTCATCATGAGTCAAGTTGGGGTTTCATTCTAGTAACAAGATGAGCACACTGCAAGACCAGACAAGTCACATCCTCATCTTGCAGTGTGACATCTGACATTTAGTTAAGTCATTTCCTAAGTTGACTCCTCTATGATAACACATGCTGCAGTTGCACCTCGTGAGTTTATTCAAGAAGTCTTATTCTTACAGATGCCTTTATCACTTGGATCCACAGTGGAGACGGGTCACAAACAAGAAGAATAGTGTATGTCGTATAGTTCAAACTTCTAGATGACGATGAATCAGAAGCCACAACTGACTTCGAATAGTGCATATGTTAGGTAGAGTGGATTTGCATGAGACTATGACAGTTCGGAATGCAAAGAAACCGAAAAATACTAGGAAGAAATTGCAAGTTAGTTCTGAACTTTATAGCTGAAAGATTCAATAAATGTATGGTCGGTATGTTTAGACATAGACCGTAGCTGCTACAGCGCACTATTGTGTATTCTCTAAATGAAAGAAATGCATTAAATTTGAGAAGCAGAAGAGACATCTAAGAGCTGCTGGGAAAAGTCCATACTCATAAGTTTAAGATCACTTATCCTATATACCTAATACTAAGAGTAACTCTACCGGGAACTTAGCATAACCTAGCTATTTTTTCTGGTTGAACGCCCCATTTCAGCTATATGTAGGAGTGGCAAACGGGCGAGTCGGGTGGGATATGGTTCGGGTCGAAAGCGGATAATAAAAACGGATTAATTATCCGATTAGACCCATATTTAACATGGATAAAAAATGGGTTAACCGTCGAATAATATGGGCAACTATATTATCCATAAATTCTTGCATATGATCACTTTTGAGAGAATTCTAATTCTTCCTAACTTGAGGAACCCCCAATTTGAAGCTTTACAAATGTAAAAGTTAGACCCATTGGTTTCTAAATAGATAATATGGTTCTTACCCATATTTGACCTATTTTTAAAAAGTTAATTATTCAACCCATATTTTAGTGGATAATATGGGTTGGTTAACTGTTTTTTAACCATTTTGCCACCCCTACCTATATGCTTAATTAAGGTGAAAAAAGTATCAGGAGGGAGGAAAGGAAAAAGGTCAAGATCATTTTTCTCGTTTGATTAAGAAGTTGAAACGAAAAAATACACAAGTTTTATGCAACAACTATATTATAACCTCTGCAATAGTAAACCCTTTATCACTAAACCACAACAATAGGACGAATTTGTGTGATTTTGGCATGACAAAGAATGTATTCACACAACATACATGATTCTTAATCGTAATAATGAATTTTCCAACTAAGTTATTTCCAAAGAATCTTAAAACCTATATATATAGTAAACAAGAACAGAAGTATTATGCCAAAACCAGGACAAATAGTCAAAGTAAGAAATTTCCAGTGAAATAAAATGAATCTTTGCTGAGAATAAAGTACCTGTGAAGATAAATCAGCGGCAGTGAGAATAAGGCCACAAGTAATACTCTTGGTGAGAATGGGTCGAGAGTTGAGTTTTTCTAAGTACCAATCCACGAACCCAAATTTTGAAGCAGAGGCTGAAACCCCTGAAAAGAAAGCCAGAAAACTAGGATTTGACAACTCAACAAGTTCCTTATTTTTGCTGTAAAAAGATTGCGGTAATTTTGAATAGACTTTAGAATGTTGATGTTGGTGGTGAACAATATGGTTCTTGAAATTCAAAGGTTCAATGTAGGGGTTTTTACAGAGATGGCGGAGGGTTTTAGAACCATTTCTGAGGAAAAAAGCACACATCTTTGTATTCGCCGAGAAGAAATGGAGAATCCCCAGGTGTATTTTGTGGTTTGTATTGAACAGGAAAAAGCTGAGTAATTGAAAAAGGGTCTATTTTTCGTAGTAGGAAAGAGAAGGGGAGGGGTCAGTGGTCAGATGTGTAGCAGAGGAAGGGAACTAGTTAGCAATTTTGCTACAAAGATGGCTGCCAATAAATAGGAACGAAGTGTAGAAGACAAAATAAGGCTAAGTCATCATCGTTTACCAAGCGCTTCCCTAATTTTTCATACACGTGTACTAGGACTTGAATAATTTTTTGCCTTTCTCTGATTTGAGTAATTAATAAGACTTCTTTTTAGGCGGAATACATATATGGACCATTAGTTCTGGCTTTTGTTATCATTTGAACATTTAAACATAATATTATTTTTATTAAGCCCTTTAATTAAATTATATTTGTGCTACTTAGATATTTTGTAGTAACATAATTAAATGTGTGGGGATCAGAGGATGCGTGAACATAATAAAATTGAACAGAGAAAATTTTCAGCGGATTTTTTAGGACACTAAGTTGCTAGAGTCGACAGTTAGGTTTTTTATTTTCTGAAAATGAATTTCAATTTGTTTTGTAGGTTAATTTTATAAGGTGGAATATTTTAAGGTGTTAGAGGCAACTATAATACACACGTTTAATTTTTATAAAAGAAATTTTCGGATGATCTACAAAGTGTCTAATTAACATGGATGTAGTTTAGTTGAAGGACCTTCTAGGAATAATTCTATGTTTAGGTGTTTAAGTGATAAAAAAGCCAAGTTTAAAGGTCTAATTATGTATTTTGCCTCTTTTTTTCATTTTACACAATTAGAAATTCCACCTAGGAGTACTATTTCATGAAAAATAAAAATAAAAATTGAAGTTCAAGAATACTTCGAGACAAAGGAGTAATTTTCAATTTTAAGATTTTCTATGTATAACCTTTGCACTTGATGTTACAAATTTACGTTTTTGTTCTTATTATTTGTATTGACCTAACTTATAATATACACATTTCTTACATGGCATTAATTCACACATAACCTAATCAAACAGACAAAGTTTAGTTGCAAGACAACACACCGATATGCACTAGAAACTAGTAGTAGTATTATTATACATCCTAAACACACATATATTTCTATAACTTTCTACACCTTTGTCCAAATTATTTGACTCCATATTAAATTATGAAACTTTAAATATGAAAAAGTCTTTTGTTCATCTCTTTTGCAGGATAGAAATATACGTTTTTATTACTTTTCACCCCTTTTATCCAAATTATTTGATTCCTTTTCATTCCTCTAATAATAAAAAGTGGAAAAAAGTCCATTGTCCACACTCTTTTGCGAAATAAAAGAAGTTGGATGGTATGAACTATATAAACACGTTCTTTATTTCTACAGTGATAGGAATTTGGTACGCTGATGCCATTGTAGTGTCAAAATCTGATCATAAGTAAATTACCATTAAAAAGGAATAGAAATGGTCGATTAAGTCATGATCGTACCATAAAGCATAATATCGGCGAGTATCTCGGTCACTGCTGAGATCAAGCCATCAAAAGGCTTGCGCAACAGAATATATGCAGTCATGCTTGAGCTAGTAAAGAGGAGTATAATCAAGAAGGGATATGCTGGTTAAAGACCATTGAACAAAGGGGAAGATGGATTATACACATATATATATGATCGAAGAAAGCAAGAAGATGGAGCTTCCAAAAAAAAAGGAAAAAGGAGAATAAGAGACAGAAGAATGAGAGGAGACCTCTAACGACAAAGGAAAGGCCTATATTTTGGTTATAAGCTTTTGCAATCACAATTTTTGAATTACTAAAGATAGATCTCATTGTTCTCGACGGGATTCCTTCTTTTCTTCTACGCTCTTTCAAATACGAAACACTTTGGTTTTAATATGTAAGCTTACCATTACGTTTGATGTCCTTTAATCGTCCTAAGAAACGTTATACAAGCTTGGTCTCATTCGATTCTCGTATTCAATATGTTTAGATCTAAAATTAATTATGTTTGGCTAAGATTTATCCTCTATTTTCTTCATTAATTAGTTTAACTAAAAGGTTCAATACTTTTTGATCAAACAATTTGGCACCGTTTATGGGCATTTCTTAGCCAAATTTTTTAGTTTCCTTTAGATCTAGAACCATCCAAGTATACTTTCAGACTGTCACAACCTCACCATCTCGGAATAAACACCTACACAAAAAGAATGATATATAAGCTTTTGAGATAATTGTACCAATCTAGGTTAAATCTCTATATAAAATAGAAATTATGACTGATGTCTATGTAAAACCCACACCTCACATGTGACGATGGGTTTGGCACGTCATGTGCATGTTTGAAGTAGAATCACGGTGGCTATGCACTAGGCATGACCGCAATCCCATGTGAGGTATTCACCTTGTATACCGGCTTGCAGTTCCACCTCTCAGGAAGGGATGATAGTCTACTGTATGACCTTATGAAATAGCGGGCATATCTTGCCCTATTTTGTATCCACACATACTAGATGATTTACGAACAAAATATGATATGTTTCCTTTATTATTTGCGCATATTGGATTGGGACTCGATCTCGATACCCCAATGAGCAAAGTAAGTCCAATCCACGAGAAGCCTAGACACGATTAACGAAGCCGAACACGGATGCCAAATCTAAAATCATCATTTGAGTACAAGGCAAAGCGAGTGACCCTAAAATGCCGCTCCTCCTTTCACCGACTTGCCAGGCCAAGGTAAGGCAATTTCGTTTGGGTTTAACTTATCACGCTCTTGTAATGACCGGTTCGGTCGTTTTACTTTCTAGAACCCCGTTTTCCTGAATAAGACTTTTTGTACTTTTTTTAACTTATTTATGACTTGCGGGGATGGTTGGTTCGAGATTTAGAAGAGTTTGGGTTGAAATTGAAACACTTGTCTCCTTAATTCTCGCTTAAAAGACCAAGTTTGACTTCGGCCAACGTTTTGAGTAAACGATCTCAGAATCTAGATTTGAACATTTTAGCAGATTCTTATGATGATTTCGGACTTGGCCGTATGTCCAGATCGAGTTTTTGATGACCCGAAAACATTTTAGCGCCTGATGGTGATAGTTGATTCCGTAAGAATTTTGAAGTTCTTAAAATTTGTTTTGGAGAGGATTTTTGTGTTACCGAGGTTCGAACGGACTTCCAAGACCGAGAATAGATATGTAATGTCATTTAAGATGTGCACATAAAATTTGATGTCAATCTAAGTAGTAAAAGTGTGTTTCGTCACATTGGAAGTAGATTGAAGATCTTGAAGTTCATAACTTTGATTCTATTGGTTTTAAGGGGTGATTCTTAGATTTAGCGATTTCGGGCATTCTGACGGTTCAAGAGAGTTCACTTTATCATTTTAAACTTCTAGGTATGATTAGACGAGGCCCAGGGGCCCCGTGCATCAATCGGATGAGGCTCGGGCTTAGTTGGAAATGTGGGAAAGGGATGAAGATTCGGGCTTCTGTCATAACCGCACCTGCAGTTGGTCAGCCTTAGGTGTAAGCTCGGAGAAGCGGCTAGGCCATTGCAGATGCGTGCATGGATGGCCAATCTAGGAGCCGCAGAAGCATCCAATCTTTCACAAAAGCGATTTGCTCCTCGCAAAAGTGGCCCAGCTGGCCAGGGGAATTGTCGCAAAAGTGGACTCATTTTCGCAGATGCGATGAGCGCAGGTGCGACCCAAGACCGGAGATGCAGAAATCACTAAAGGTAGTGACCTCCATTTATTGTAGGTGTTAGCCATTTTTGGCTCATTTTCCACTCAAAGGTTGGGCTATTTTGGAGCTCTTGAAAGAGTATTTCCACCAAGCTCTTAGAGATAAGTAATTCCTATTATATTTGAGTTAAATACTTGGATTTTGGGTAGATTAACATGTAAAAATTAGTGAAATAATAAAATTAGGTAAAACATAGGGTTTTGATAAAAAAGTGATTTAACCACGAAATTCATTATGGAATAAAGTAAAAACCATATATTCTTGATCCTTAGGTTATGGATAACAATTTCCTTCGAAAATTTCTAGGATCCGGGCATGTGGACCCCATGTTGAATTTTAGGAACTTTGCCTTTGGAGTTGTATAATCGCTTTAATAGCTAGACTATGAATTTGTAAAACTATAGTGATAGACATTTACACTATTTGGATAGTTTCGGATTTTGCGGCTATGGTTCGAGAGTTGGACGCATTCTTGAGTTGGAAGTAGGCTTGAAACAAAGTGAGTCTCTTTTCTAACCTTGTAGAGGAAAATATCCCTATAACTTACTAAATACTATGTGATTAATTGTGGGGGCTACGTATGCACGAGGTGAGGAGAGTCCGTTCGTAGCTACTATTCTGTTATGTCCGGGTAGTTCTAGGATCGCATCATGCTACATGGTCGCTATTAATTACTTATATATGCTAATGGTATAGAACAAAGTAAGTTGAAGGAAATCTAAGGTTTTACAAGCTTCGAGTGAATTATATTCATTTTTATAAAAAGAAATTAAAGAAGTATTGTGTATAAATGATTAAATTATGTTTACCGCATTACACGTATAATTCGCAAGTGAGGTTATGCTTTTACCGTGTCGCATATAAGTAGATGCATTTATGGTTCATGCCGTTCGATCCTCGGAAGTGCATATTTTACTTTTATGTTGGATCAGGCCGAATGTCCCGTGAGCACGTGATTTTTGCCCTATATATGAAACACTCCCATAAAATTAAAACAAAAAAAAATTCCTTATTTTCATAACTTTTCATGCATTTTTATGATAATTGTTTGCATTTTTGTATGCGCATTTTTATTCATATTAAAAAAATATTAAAAATATGCATTTTTGCATCTAGAAATTAATGTCATATTTTAGTATTAATTATAGGTCAATTTGTTTTAGAATAAACATGAAAAATAAAAAATTAGTTCATTTTGCATTTTAATCTTTTTTATTTGGAAATTATCACAAATTAGATTTTTATAATAATTTTAGGAATTATGTAGTTAGTTTACATATATTGGAGTTTAGTTTAGTTGCAATTTTATAAAATAAGAAAACAAAAAATGGGTTATAAGTTAAAAAAAAAAAAGAGGTAAAAGAGATAATTGAAAATGCAAAATAAGGCTGAATAAAAAAAGAGCTGCCAATTTGGGCCTTTACGAGAATTAAATTGGTTCGAAACAATTCACAAACCCCGCCCAGGCCCAGGAAGCCACCCGATCTGGTCCAGCTTCGCCCCACCCAAAATGACGCTGTTTCTGTCATTTCTAATATGAGCCATTCGTTCCTTCTAATCCAACAGTTTGGATTTGTTCTTCAATTTTCATATTAGTGTCCAAAATTGTCCAAACCCTAGAGACAATTTCATCCTCCTCGTATCTCCCTCTACAACTCCACTGGAGAACTCACCGTCGGGAAACGCCGCATATGACAATCAACCCAAAATTAACACCATAGAAGCTCCTTCTTATCCTCTTCCCGAAACCCACGATGGATTCCTTCAAATTAGAGCCAGCCTCGTCGAATATCCCATCGAAGTTTTTCCGGCCAAGTCAAAAGTTGGCCCCATTGAGCCCAAAAGCACACCAGCTGGACGTCGTCCTTTCCTCATCACTAATATTTGCCCAGAATCCCTCGAGTCTTAGTAATCTGGACAAATTATGGAGCTAGGGTTCACCCAGTTTAAGGCTATTTCGAAGGTTTTCAAAGATGAGTTAACTCAGGTTAACGTTATGAGTTTATTTCGTGTGAGATGAACCTATAACATTAACTCGAAGTTAATTTTGAAGGTTTTTTGATTCAAGGTATGAATTCAGTGAGTTCTTCCTTCTTTATCTTTCAATTTGTTTCGTCATTTTGTTTAGTTCAGTCGAGTGAGTTTAGTTTCTAGATTAAAAGCTGAGTTCATATTTTAATTGTTCTAATTGATTGGTTAATTCATCTTAGGCCAGTGTTAGCCTTTTGTTTAAATTTTAAGTTGTTTTGATTCATTTTTAGCTTGAATGTTCAATCGTTAGTTAGTCATTAGCTTAATTAATCTTCTCGTTTGTTCCAATAAGATACTGATTTGCGACCTTGTTTTGATTTTGACTGTCGGTCCTCTGGAATTGAATTTGGGTCGTATTGCTTGTTTGTGGGATCGGATATAGCATTTTAGATAACTACGGTTAAGTTTTTAACTGGGGTAAAAAGTGTTGGTGTTAACCAAGGTTGGGAAGGTCAGTAATTTCAGGGGTGTTTAAGGGTAGTCTAGATATTTTAAGTAGGGAGAATCTTTTGTTAACTGAAATAGGAAGCTTCCAGCAGGGACTAAGGGCCAATTTTAGGTTTTTAATGGATAAACTTGGGCTTCAAGTCAATATTAGGAGGACTAAATAGTAAAAAAAAAGAAAACAACTGAGGGATTAAAATCTGTAATTAATAAGGGACTGCAGGTGCAAACCTAAAACCTGAAGGCTGCCCTATTTTGCTTCTATAAAAAGGCACCTAATTCCTTGCAAAGGGGGATTCCTTCTGCCATTATACCTTCAGCTATGAAATTCAGAAAACACTCAATTTTTCTTTTCCTTTTAAGCTTCGAGTTAGTTTATGCGGCAATATATACAAAAAATACAAAAAAATACAGAAACAGAAAGTCATTGTTTCATTAGAATTTTAGGGTAATTTTGATATTCTAGTTCATAATTTCAACTTTCTGATTCTCTAGCTGTTGGTTGAATTTTTTGGGTGATTCGCAGTTGATTTCGAACAAATTTTGGGTTCATTTAGTTTGTGTTTGGTTGTTTGTTGCTGCTGCTGGTTTTGTTTCAAATTCTGGGTTGGATTTCAAGTTAAATTGGTGTTAAGCTGTGTGTGTGGGTGATCTCTGTTTGCTACTGGGTTTCAAAGCTTTTCTGGGTTGAGTGAATTGAATCCGGAAGTGCTGTTGATTTCTGCCCATTATTGCTATTGAGCTACTGAGTATTAGCTGCTTACTTGCAGCTGATTTCTTCTCTTCCTTTTCAGTTCTGTTTCCAGGTACATGGTTTAAAATCAGCCTGATGTAACTTCAAAATTGAGTGGAATGAAGTCATGCTTTCCTGATCTAAGCTTGTTTTGTGTGAATCATAGATAGTCAACAAATATGAAATTTGGTTGGTTTTTTTGGACTTGCTAGAATTAGGGATTGGTTTGGATTTGAACTTTTGTATTGAATCTGTTAGGCTGTAGACTACATTTTGAGTATTTAAGTTGGTAGTTAGTAGTATCAATTTGCTGCATTTTAGTTACTCGTATAAAGCATGCCAAGTTTGAGTAATGGATGTTGCTTGATTATATATAGGAATTTTTACCAGCTATGGAATGCATTTAGAAAAATTAGAATAAAAGTTTAGTGGGTTTGGCTTAGTCGAACGAGCTTGGTTGCTGTTGTTAACTATTAGGAACAAGTTCTTTGATATATCGATGTGAGTTTTTCTTAGGGCTCTAAAATTGGATCTTGATTATTTGTTCATTTTTTAGTAGTTGTCTTAAATATATCATATGGTAAATAGCTAAATAATTCTTAGTTTCCAATTATGCCTCACTCATTTAGGTAAAGTAAGATGATAATTACAGTAAATATTTATGTTTTTTTATGGTGTTCCATTTGAAATCTGCTCAATAATAGCTCGCTCAGTCCTGGATTTGATCCCAGGTGTGTTCCTCGGCCATCCGTTTGGCCTTATGCACATATTGGGCCACGATTATCTGGGCCCTTTTTGTGCCCATTAAGTGGGCCATTACAGTTAGTCGTTCTGGTTTGTTCAATTGTTGTTTGGTTCATTTATTTAGTATTCAATTCACAGTTAAGTTTTTCTAGAGTTACTTGGCCAGTAGAAATTATCGTGATGCTTTAGATTGACCTTTAATAGAATAATGAGACGAGTCTCGCCAAACAAAAAAAAACGCGGGGCCCTCGATATTGGTTTCATAAAATTGTTTAGAACTCGGGAAGGCCGTTTAGCGAATTTCACGGCCTTTCACAAATATTATTACGCTAGATCCTTTAAGCGAGATTTAATTAAATTATTTTCTTAAACTCGGGTGTGCATTGATGAGAACCAAATCCAAATCTCGACGAAGTCGAAACGTGTCGACGATCACGTGTACACTAATGGTGACGTGGTTAAAAATACTTTTTCATGACGTCGCAAGTCCTTTAAAATAATTATTGATAAAAGCGGTTTACTAATAAAAGGCACATAAGTTAGCATGTATTAGAATCAGATAAAATCAAATACAATAATTAAGCGACCATGCTAGAACCACGGAACCCAGGAATGCCTAATACCTTCTCCCTGGTTAACAGAATTCCTTACTCGGATTTCTGGTTCGCAGACTGTAACTGAGTTATAATCTTCCTCGGTTCAGGATTCAAATCGGTGACTTGGGACACCATAAATCTCCCAAGTGGTGACTCTGAATAATTAATAACCAAATCCCGTTCCGATTGTCCTTTAAGTGAAAAAACTCCTTTATGCCTCCTTTGTGGGGGTGTATAGAGAAAAAAAGGAGGTGTGACAGCTCTGGCGACTCTGCTGGGGATTAGAACCCAGAACGTTTTGTTCACGGTACAGAATTCGAGCTTAGATAAATTGTTGTATTTTGTTATATCTGATTTTCTTACATGGTTTGTGCTTATTGTTACCGCTTTGATATTATCTGAACTGTATATAAACTATGTCGATACCCTTCTCTCTCTACCTCCAGGGATGTGCTTACTGGTTGAGACTCCCTATTCTATTAGTGTCATACCCTGAAATAAGAAAGAGGCCGGATAAGTTACTAAGCTGCCTGACCCCGCAGGTCACCGGTAAGTTGCCCCCTCCTCGATTCGAGTTGTTCGCTCGGGTACACTATCTAGAACACCGACCCAGATTTTGAACATATAATAACTTGACTTCATGGCGGATCCCTAGTAGGAACGCTTATTTCCATCATGCTGCATTTGACTTAGGGGACTCAACACAGGGGTTGGGACCGTCTAGGGCTAGCAACCTGAAATGAAAACGATCATCCTGGTGCATCCTACTTGTTCTGTGCATTTATTTTTTCGAACCTGCATGTTGACCAGTTTTGAATCTTGGAATGTTGGAATTTTAGGAGGAAAAATGAGAGAAATAGCGGTTACGGAATTAATTGATTCTTTTGGAAAAACGAATGCCCAAGTACTGTCGGAACTCTGCCGAAATTTTGAGAAAATATAAAAAGTGTTTAAATAGTTGTTTTATTCAAAAAACGTCCGTCATTTTTTTAGTTTGTCTTGTTTGAAAAAATGGAAAATTAAAAATAGTTTGTTTTGTCACGAGAAAAAAAAAGTCTTGATTTTTGTTCTTATTGTTTCAAAATATTTTGTTTGCCAATGGAAATAGGGTGTGTTATTGAAAAAGAAAAAGAGTCGTTATTTTTTTTTTCCGAAAATAGGTTGTGTTACTAAAAAATGAAAAAAAGAATTTTTATTTTTAATTGGAAAAAATAGGTTGTTTGTTGAAAATGAAAAAAATCGATATTTTGTCTTGTTTTCAAAAATAGAAAAAGGAAAAGTAATTTGTTTTGCCATGAAAAATGTGAAAGGAGAAAGAGTCGTTATGTTGTCTTGTTTTCAAAAATAGGAAAGGAAAAATAGTTTGTTTTACCATGAAAAATGAAAAGAAAAAAAAAAGAGTCTTGATTTGATGAAAAAGAAGGAAAAAGAAGAGCCTTTTATTTCTAGTTCGGAAAAATAGGTTGTCTTATTGAAAAAAAAAGAAAGAATGAGTCTTTCATTTTAATTTGGAAGATAGGTTGTTGGAAAAATATGCTGTTTCATTGTTGAAAAAGAAGAAAAAGAAAAAGAGTCTTGTTTTAAAAGTAGTTTCTTTTTATTTTATTTTTTGCTTATGAAACGCCAAAAGAGAAAATGAAAAAAGTCATGTTTTGAAATGGTTCAGTTAATCTGCCCGAACTACGCATGGTTTGATTCTCACAGGGCATGAAATACGTAGGCAACCCTCATTGGGTCCAACCTCCCCTTTGCAAAAATAGCCAAAAAAATGTCAAAATTTTAATTTTGTCATAAATAAACTAGGTGATGCCGTTTCGTCAAGAAAGCCAAATGTTCCCAAACGGGACGCCGGAAGGCCGACTTTGCATAAACAGCCACCTTTGGTCATGTTATAATTTTTAACCTTCATAGCCTTAAAATATTTGTCCCCGAGGCACTGAAAATTTGTGTTTGTAATACCAGGTCATTTATTTTAATTTTAAAAAAAAGCAAGAAAAGAGTTAGTGATAAACTGAATACCGTCAGATTTTTTGGTCAAAATTGGCATATATGGAAAGGAATCTGTCAGTTTGTTTATAAGTTTGTATTTATTTTGATTAGAGTACGTGGGTCGTTTGCTTTTTGAGCCTGTATTCCATTGTGTCAGAGACTGTTTGTTTAAGTTTGTCAGTTATAAACTTTGTAGTCAGAGTTTGTTTTATTATGAAAATTGAAATTTTCAAAAATATTTCATTGTTTTTTACCTTTTATCTGCACGAACTGCACCTGGTCTGATTCATGCAGGGTCACGATACGTAGTCAATCCACATAGGATTCGACCATAACCAAATAAAAACAAGGGAGAGGAAAAAAAGATCGGAAAAATGAAATGAAAAATGGAAAAGAGAAATTGAAAAAATGCGAAAAGATGCTAATAACGAGGGTTGACTCAATTCATACTAACATGTTTTGTTTTGAATTGTGAAGAAAGTTGAGGTGGTTGGTTTGTGGTCACTCATCCATACAACACAAGGTCGAAAAGCAAGGCAGTCATGACTGGCAAAGGGTTGAACACATGTATTACTGATCCGTCTAAGGGAACTGTTGAATCAAAATCTAACAAATGGAAAGAGAAAAGGAAAGAAAGGAAAAAGAAGAAGAGAAAAGGGAAAAGAGAGGATGAAAAAAAAGGGAAAGAAAAAAGAAAAGAAAATAAAGAAAGAGAAGAAAGAAAAGAAAGAAAAGAAAAATGAAGAAAAGAAAGGAAAGAGCAAGAAAATAGAAAGAAAAGAATAGAAAAAATCACAACAACGTAGTGTCTATGACGTGAACTACGTTTGAATTGATCCCGAAAGGGTACGTAGGCAGCCTCTCTGAGGTTCAGTCATACCAAAATAAAATTCAAAAGTCCCCAAGCAAGAAACTGGGGCAGAAGTTGTGATTGGTGAAAGATTGGATTCCGAAAGTTGTAATTTTAACCCATTTTGATATTGTTTTGAAGCCTTTTTATACCCTTTCTTTCTAACCCATCCAAAAGCCTACATTACAGTCCAAAGAAAGACCTTTTGATCGGTCTTTGAGAAATGCCAAGTCAAGCAGGTAAGGTAATTCATGTCAGGGGCAACACTCCGGTCCAAACAAGGTGATGAAAGCTGAGAGAAAAAAAAAAAGAGAGAGTCTTATTGGTGAAAACCTTCACGGGCACCTTGAGGCAACGGTAAGTCGAGAGAAAGAACAAATGAGAGAGGTTTGTTGGTGAAAACCCTTCGGGCACTACAAGTCGAATAAGGAATGTAAATTAGATTAGAAAAGCGGAGCACTGAAGCCCAATTTCACGGTGAAAAGATATAACAAGAGCTGAACATCGGGTTTGATTGGCATAATAGCTACATGTGCATGTCATGGTCGTTGGAGTTGATATACACATTTGATAGGTTTCTACTTAGTAGTTTCTTCTTTAGGAATCATCTCTTGACTTTGTCTTTCACTTCGTTCTTCTGTTTTATTCACTTCCTCTTTCTGAGTCTATTCAATCGTAACAAGTGAGAAATGACTTCAAAATTAATCACCAGCTTTCCAATTGCACAAAATGGGGTCAAGAGCCCAGTAAAACAACTAGATAAAGGGTAATAAATCAACATGCATTGGGGGATCATGTGAAGCACAAAGTGTGGTAAATGTCGGTTCGGGAGTAATGCAACAAATGGATGGTATTGGGTTTGAACAAAGGATAGATACTTTCTGTGACAAGGGTCAAGCGAATGAGTAATAGACTTCAGGGTAAAGGGGCCAGGGGTTGTGATTTAAGAAGCAACAACATACTGTGGTGGTAGTAGGTGCAATTTGGGAGTTCATGTAAGACTCAAAGGTCAGGAAAATGCGAGTTCATGAACGAGATAAGAAACATAAGATATAGGGTTTGAGTGCAGAAAAGGTACATGGGTCAGATAAGGAGATTAGAAGTAATAATTGAGAGGTATTCGTCAAAGAAGGGCGGAAGTACAATGCAAAGCATGGTCGGGAAATTCAAATCACGGAAAAGAGAAAAAGGAGAGCCATCTCCAGCGGAAGTACCACTACCAACCACCACACTTTAAACAGAAATTTTTTTCTTTGATTTGAAACAGGGGTAGGGAAATGTTATTGATGGCGGAAAGATATACTGGGGCTGGAAATTTTCTGCCGTTTTGAAAATCATTTTTGAAGTCGGGTACACATCTGAAGAACATGAAGGCCAATACAAGTTAAAAAAAGGGGAAGTAGTTTTCAGGAAAGAAACACAGTTTTCGGAGAAATGAAACACCAGTTGTTAATAAAGTGGTTTCTGAAGGAGGACAACACCAGTTTTTAGGGAAGCAATTCTGAAGGAAGGTAGTTCAAATCAGAAGGTAGGCAAAAAAAGTTTTGGAGGACAATGGGCAGTCGAGAAATCTTAGTCTGATGAAATTTTAACCTAAGATGAAATCTTAGTCTGATTAATCTTTCACCTAATAAACGCAGAAGTTGGGAAAAAGAAAGTAAGGCATAACTTGGAAAGGAAGACAGAAGTTGGAAAAGAAAGAAAGGCATAATTTGGGAGAAAGAAATGAAGGGACAATTTGAAAAGACGGAAAGGAATGTTTGAGTTACAAAAATGGACCTAGTCTGATGAATATCTCCTAATGTCAAAATCTCAGTCCGATGAATCTTTCTCCTGAGATCTCTCAAAAATGGACATAGTCTGATTAATTATCTCCTAGAGTCAAAATCGTAGTCTGTTGAACTTGTCACCTAAGATATCGAAATCTTAGTCTGCTGAATCTTTCACCTAAGATGAAGGCAGAAATTGGAAAAGGGAAAGGAAGGCATAATTTGGGAAAGAAAGGGAAGGTAGAAGTCTGAAAAAAAGGAAGATGAAGGTAGAAGTCAGAAAAGTAAGGAAGGCGTAATTTGGGAAAAATAAAGGAAGGCGTAATTTGGGAACAAGAAAGGAAGGCAGAATTTTAAACGAAAGAAAATTGAAATTTGGAAAATTAAGAAAGTCTGAAGTAAAAAATGGACCTAGTCTGATGAATATCTCATAGATTCAAAATCTCAGTCTGATGGATCTTTCTCCTGAGATCACACAAAAATGGACCTAGTCTGATGAATATCTCCTAGAGTCAAAATCTCAGTCTGATGAATCTTTCTCCTGAGATCACACAAAAAGGGACCTAGTCTGATGAATATCTCCTAGAGTCAAAATCTCAGTCTGATGAATCTTTCTCCTGAGATCACATAAAAAATGGACCTAGTCTGATGAATATCTCCTAGAGTCATCAGTCTGATGATAACTCCTAAGATAGCACAAAAATGGACCTAGTTTGATGAATATCTCCTATAGTAAAAATCTCAGTCTGATGAATCTTTCTCCTAAGATCACATAAAAAATGGACCTAGTATGATGAATATCTGCTAGAGTCAAAATCTCAGTCTGATGGATCTTCTCCTGAGATCGCACTAAAATGGACCTAGTCTGATGAATATCTCCTAGAGTCAAAATCTCAGTCTGATGGATCTTCCTCTTGAGATCGCACAAAAAAGGACCTAGTATGATGAATATCTCCTAGAGTCAAAATCTCAGTCTGGTGAATCTTTCTCCTGAGATCACACAAAAATGGACCTAGTCTGATGAATTATCTCCTAGAGTCAAAGTCTTAGTCTATTGAATCTTTCTCCTAAGATGAAAATCTTAGTCTGATGAATATTTCACCTAAGATAAACTTCAAAAGTTTAAGGTAAATTTCAGTTTTTAAAGTCGTATTTCAGTCGTACTACAATTCCGATTTTAGTTTTCAAATTCGTATTGGTATCCGGTAACAAACCCCAGTTTTCCAAACTGGGGTAGAATTTTTTTTTTTGTTTTTTTCTATTTTGTGACGTCAGGAGCCCGCCTGAAGAACATAGGAATATATTCAAGTTCAAAAATTGGGAGGGAACGAACAACTATTCAGTGCATGATTTGAAGTAGCAACAAGAGAAAGTACAAGACAACAAGGCAACAAGAGAGAATACAAGACAACAAGACAACAAGGAAGTACAAGAACAAGTTTGAAGAATTTAATTAGGATTTTGTAATTCGTAGCTTGTAGTTTAGACTAGATTCTTTTATTTTCGACATAGTGTAATAAGAAAGGTCAGCGAGCAGTAGCAACAACAGTAATCGCAGCGAAATCACAGCTCCTGGTAGTCCCAGCTACCAGACACTCCCGAACTATACTGACCTGATTCCTGTTTAGCCTAGGGTATGTAGGCAACCTCTAATGCATGGTGCGGTCAGAGTTTTTAAAATTCTTCACAACTGAATTTTCAAACAGGCAAAAATCGCTCGTATTTGCTCACTTATCTTTGCTGAAAACATTTCATGTTTCCAAGAAAACAGGGGCAGCTGTGAGCATGTGATTTTTGCCCTATATATGAATCACTCCCATAAATTTAAACAAAAGAATTTTCCTTATTTTCATAATTTTCATGCATTTTTGTGATAATTGTTTGCATTTTTGTGTGCGCATTTTTATCATATAAAAAAATACAAAAATACACATTTTTGCATCTAGAAATTAATGTCATATTATAGTATTAATTAGAGGTCAATTTGTTTTAGCATAAAGCATGAAAAATTAAAAATTAGTTCATTTTGCATTTTAATCTTTTTTATTTTGAAATTATCACAAATTAGGTTTATATAATAATTTTAGGAATTATGTAGTTAGTTTACATATATTGGAGTTTAGTTTAGTTGCAATTTTATAAAATAAGAAAACAAAAAATGGGTTATAAGTAAAAAAAAAAGAGGTAAAAGAGATAATTGAAAATGCAAAATAAGGCTGAATAAAAAAAGAGCTGCCAATTTGGGCCGTTACAAGAATTAAATTGGCCCAAAACAATTCACAAACCCCTCCCAGGCCCAGGAAGCCACCCGATCCGGTCCAACTTCGCCCCACCCAAAACGATGTCGTTTCTGTCATTTCTAATCTGAGCCATTCGTTCATTATAATCCAACGGTTTGGATTTTTTCTTCAATTTTCATATTAGTGTCCGAAATTTTCAAAACCATAGAGACAACTTCATCCTCCTTGTATCTCCCTCTGCAACTCTACGGGAGAACTTATCGCTGTGAAACGCCACATACGCCAATCAACCCAAAATAAACACCATAGAAGCTCCTTCTTCTCCTCTTGCCGAACCCCACCATGGATTCCTTCAAATCAGAGCGAACCTCGTCGAATATCCCATCGAAGGTTTTCCGGCCAAGTCACAATTTGGCCTTATTGAGCGCAAAATCACAACAGATGGACGTCCTTCTTTCCTTATTTCTAATGTCTGCCCAGAATCCCTCGAGTCTTAGTAAACTGGACGAATTGCAGAGCTAGGGTTCACCCAGCTTAAGGCTGTTTCGAAGATTTTCAAAGACGAATTAACTCAGGTTAATGTTATGAGTTTATTTCTTGTAAGATGAACCTGTAACATTAACTCGAAGTTAATTTCGAAGGGTTTTTGATTCAAGGTATGAATTCAGTGAGTTCTTCCTTCTTTAGCTTTCAATTTGTTTCGTCATTTTTTTTAGTTCAGTCGAGTGAGTTTGATTTCTAGATTAAAACCTAAGTTCATCTTTTAATTGTTCTAATTGATTGGTTAATTCATTTTAGGCCAGTGTTAGTCTTTTGTTTAAATTTTAAGCTGTTTTTGATTCGTTGTTAGCTTGAATGTTCCATCGTTAATTAGTCGTTAGTTCCAATAAGATACTGATTTGCGACCTTGTTTTGATTTTGACTGTCGTTCTTCTGGAATTGAATTTGGGTCGTATTGCTTGTTTGTGGGATCGGTTATAGCTGTTTAGATAACTGTGGTTAAGTTTTTAACTGGGGTAAAAAGGGGGGGGGGGTTAACCAAGGTTGGGAAGGTCAGTAATTTCAGGGGTGTCTAAGGGTAGTCTAGATATTTTAAGTAGGGGGAATCTTTTGTTAATTGAAATAGGAAGCCTCCAGCAGGGACTAAGGGCCAATTTTAGGTTTTGAATGGATAAACTTGAGCTGCAAGTCAAGATTAGGAGGACTAAATAGTAAAAATGGAAATAATTGAGGGATTAAATGATGTAATTAATGAGGGACTGCAGGGGAAAACTTAAAACCTTAGGGCTTCCCTATTTTGCTTCTACAGAAAGAAACCTAATGCCTTCCAAAGGGGGATTCCTTCAGCCATTATACCTTCTGCTACGAAATTCAGAAGACAATCCATTTTTCTTTTCCTTTTAAGCTTCAAGTTAGTTTCTGCAGTCATATATACAAAAAATATATAAAAAATTAAAATACAGAAAACAGAAAGTCATTGTTTCATTGGAATTTTAGGCTAATTTTGATATTCTTGTTCATAATTTCCACTTTCTGATTCTCTAGCTGTTGGTTGAAGTTTCTAGGTGATTCACAATTGATTTCGAACCAATTTTGGTTTCATTCAGTTTGTGTTTGGTTGTTTTTGTTGCTGCTGGTTTTGTTTCAAATTCTGGATTAGATTTCAAGTTAATTTGGTGTTAAGCTGTATGTTTGGGTGATCTCTATTTGCTACTGGTTTCAAAGCTTTTCTGGGTTGAGTGAATTGAATCCGGAAGTGCTATTGATTTCTGCCCGTTATTGCTGTTGAGCTACTAAGTATTAGCTGGTTACTTGCAGCTGATTTTTTCTCTTCCTTTTCAGTTCTGTTTCTAGGTACATGGTTTAAAATCAGCCTGATGTAACTTCAAAATTGAGTGGAATGAAGTCATGCTTCCTGATCTAAGCTTGTCTATTTGTGTGAATCATAGATAGTCAACAAATATGAAATTTGGTTGGTTTTTTTGGACTTGCTAGAATTAGGGGTTGGTTTGGATTTGAACTTTTGTATTGAATCTGTTAGGCTGTAGACTACATTTTGAGTATTTAAGTTGGTAGTATTGATTTGCTGCATTTTAGTTACTCGTATAAAGCATGCCAAGTTTGAGTAATGGATGTTGCTTGATTATACATAGGAATTTCAGTTTCCTTTTACTAGCTGTGGAATGCATTTAGAAAAATTAGAATAAAATTTTAGTGGGTTTGGCTTAGTCGAGCGAGATTGGTTGTTGTTAACTATTAGGAACAAGTTCTTTAATATATTGATCTGAGTTTTCCTTAGGGCTCTAAAATTGGATCTTGATTATTTGTTCATTTTTCAGTAGTTTTGTTAAATATATCATATGGTAAATAGCTAAATCATTCTTAGTTCAAATTATGCCTCACTCATTTAGGTAAAGTAAGGTGATAATTACAGTAAATTTTTATGTTTTTTTATGTGGTTCCAATTGAAATCTGCTCAATAATAGCTCGCTCAGTCCTGGGTTCGATCCCAGGTGTGTTCCTCTGGGCCCTTTTTGTGCCCATTAAGTGGGCCATTACAGTTAGCCGTTCTGGTTTGTTCAATTGTTGTTTGGTTCATTTATTTAGTTTTCAATTCACAGTTAAGTTTTCCTAGAGTTACTTGGCCAGTAGAAATCATCGTGATGCTTTAGATTGACCTTTAATAGAATAACGAGACGAGTCTCGCCAAACAAAAATAAAACGCGAGGACCTCGATATTGGTTTCATAAAATTATTTAGAACTCGGGAAGGCCATTTAGCGAATTTCACGGCCTTTCCCAAATATTATTACGCTAGAACCTTTAAGCGTGATTTAATTAAATTATTTTCTTAAATTCGGGTGTGCATTGATGAGAACCAAATCCAAATCTCGACGAAGTTGAAATGTGTCGACGATCACGTGTACACTGGTGGTGAGGGGTTAGAAATACGTTGTCATGACGTCGCAAGTCTTTTAAAATAAATATTGATAAAAGCGGTTTACTAATAAAAGACACATAAGTTAGCATGTATTAGAATCAGTTAAAATCAAATACAACAGTTAAGCGACCCTGCTAGAACCATGAAACCCGGGAATGCCTAACAGATTCTCCCGGGTTAACAAATTTCTTTTCTCGGATTTCTGGTTCGCAGACTGTAACAGAGTCATAATCTTCCTCGGTTCGGGATTCAAATCGGTGACTTGGGACACCATAAATCTCCCAAGTGGAGAATCTGAATAATTAATAACCAAATCCCGTTCCGATTGTCCTTTAAGTGGAAAAACTTCTTTACACCTCCTTTGCGGGGGTGTATAGAGAAAAAAGAAGGTGCGACATGTCCTCGGTAGTATTTGTGTATGATGATAGAACCGGAACCCTTTTAATTCGTATGACTTATTGTTAGAGAGTCACTAATTTAAATGAGAAAAGTGCTTAGATTTATTAATTGGATGAAATGATTTCTAACATTTATGCTTGTTGAGCTTGTTGTTATCTACATACACCGTGAATTAAATATACTGAACTTCATATTATTATAATTGTCGGCCCTAGTAAGTGCCGGAGTCGACCCTTCATCAGTACTTCCATGAGGTTAGGTGGGATACTTACTTGGTACATATTTCTATGTACTCATGCTATACTTCTATACTTGATTGTACAGGATTTGAGGCTGGTGCATTTGGCCATAAGTTCGGCACATAGCGTGGACTCCCCAACCCAAGACTTTCCAATGAGCTGCCTTTTTTAGCCGTTCTGCAGCAGTTGAAATCTTTCTTTTGTATTTTGTTTACTGTCTATTCCTTTTCCAGATAGTAAAATAGTATGGTTATGTATAGTCTACTAGATTGCCAACGCACTTATGATGCTAGGTCTTGGAAAACACATTAGTAGGAGTATGATATTTTGTCTTGTATTTATGATTGAAACATGTATTCATATCTTTCATTTAAATATGCTTAAGTTCTTAAAATTATAAATTTCTTAAACCTGTAATGGAAGTTATCACGTGTTAACTATGAAAATGAAGATTTACTAGTTGATTAGTGTTAGCTTGCTAACAATGGTGTTCAGCGCAATCACGTCCTAACATAGAATCTGGGCCGTGACAGCTCTCTTGATGGATCAGAATAGGAACACGAGCACTCTCATTGGTACGCGAGCAAGGAACAAACACCACCAAAACACCCAGGAAAAGGTTCTGTATCCTGCCATCTCGCAAGCAACAATCAAGCAAAGTCCCCTTAGTTGTACCATACGACAAATAGCAAAAACGGTTCGACATGGGTTGACTATTGAGAAACAATCTCCAGAATAGGGATTCACCCATGGAACCTACAGTATTCTCCAATGGAAGAAAAGTTAAGCAAATTGGGACTTACCCATGAAACATACAGTATTCTCCAATATAAGCGAAGTTAAGTAAACTGGTACTCACCCATAAAACCTACAATGTTCTCCAACGGAAGCAAAATTAAGTAAATTAGGACTCACCCACAAACCCACAATATTCTCCAATAACAAAATGAAGCAAGCCGGAAGTTGCCCCGACGCATGCGTAAACAATGGGCGACGAGTAATGTTCTCTAGTAAAAATAATACAACGGGTTAAAGTTCCAACCTCGCTAGAATTAATACCCTTACATATATCGGCCATCAACAAAAGGAAATTTCGACCTCGATCAAATTTACAACGGGTTACAATTCTGGCCTCGCTCGTATTAACATATTTACGACCATCGGCTAATGCCAAACGAAAGGAATTTTTGACCTATCTCGAATTTACAACGGGTTACAATTTCGACCTCCCTCGAATTAACATCCATACACCCATCGACAAACGAAAGGAAATTTTGACCTTGCTCGATTTACAACAGATTACTATTTCGATCTCTCAAGTTAAGACCGTCGGCCACCGCAAAGTAAAAGTAAAAATTCGCCCACTTGAATCAACGGATTGAAGTTCGACCTCGTTCAAATATATTTCAAAAATTGACTTTGCCCAAGATGGCGACCCCAAGCTTGACCCCATTTGAATATATAAGTCAGAAATTGGTTTCGCCCAAGATGGCGACTCTAAGTTCGACCTCATTCAAATATATAATCTAGAAATTGACTTTGACTAAGATGGCGACCCTAAGTTCAAACTCGTTCATATAAATAAGAGAAAAATTCTCCCAAGATGGCAACTCCGAGTTTGACCTCGCTCGAATACATAAGGAAAAATTAACTTCGCCTAAATTAGTAAGTCAAAATTCAATCCCACTCGAGTATTCAAGCCGAAATTGACTTCGCCCAAGATGGCGAATCTAAATTCGACCTCGTTTGAATTAAGGTTGATTCTGCCTAACTTGGCAAATCAGAAATCATTCCCAAACTTGCAGATCCAAAATGACTTCATTCGGACTCATGCGATGAGATCCTACGCGATCCGGGCAAGGTCGGATTCCCAATTAAAAATATCAGGGACTCCTCACAAAAGAAAATCAAAATACACAAAAACGAAGGCGAAACAACTATTTTATTCAAGCATAAATGCGCGACATCCGCACCTTACAACAGGCCAAAACGGGCCCTCAAGAAAAAGATGAAAATAAATAATAAAAGAACAAAAAAAAAACTAAGTACAAAGTTTGCAGCAAAAGCTTTACTTAGCATCTTCCCCACCGC
This sequence comes from Nicotiana benthamiana, assembly GCA_034376525.1. Taxonomy (NCBI): domain Eukaryota; kingdom Viridiplantae; phylum Streptophyta; class Magnoliopsida; order Solanales; family Solanaceae; genus Nicotiana; species Nicotiana benthamiana. The sequence continues at coordinate 158,260,232 of CM067339.1, forward strand.
TGTTCTCCCCAAAATCATCATCATCATCATTATCAGAAGGGAGCTCCTCCTCGACATCAATGCCCTCACCAGCCTCCGACGTTGCAGGGTGTTAACCACAAGCCGTGCGAGCCTTCGCCCGAACATCTTCAAATGCGACCTTTGGAACATTAACTGCCTCCCATAAACCCTTGTATATATCATGTTGGGCCTCGGATGGACCCATGGCTTATACAAATGGCGAGAAATAACGGCGAAGCAGACTCTTGAGGGGGAGGTTAAACTAATTATTACGCCTTCTCAGCTTCGAGAGCTGCAACTCAGTCTCCCAAGATTGAAGCGTCTCGATAAAGTTCACCAATTCGCTCCTCAAGCCGTTATTCCCTTAACGTGGTTGTCACTCTGTCAGAATCCTACTCAGATCTGAGGACACAGATAGTATCCTCTAGTGCCGCCGCCTCGCCAAAGCCGACACTCGAGGGTTCTTAGTTCTTTCCATCTTGACCATTTTCTTTTATAGCTTGGCCACCTTCTGCGTCTATTCCTTGCTCAGAGCACCGACCTTAGTAGCATTTTGCTCAAGCTCAGCTCATAGAGACAATACCTTTGCCCGGAGGTCCACGCACTCGTGACAACCCCTTTGCGTACCTCAAGCTCACTGCATCTACGGATAGACCGCATCCGTTCCTCATCTCTTCTCTCCAACTCCTCCCTGATGGATTGGGTACCTACACCCGTCTGAGCTGCTCGTGCATCTCTCGACATGTGTTGCAATACCACCGATACTTCTCGGCCATTTTCAGAAAGATCTCGGCTCGTGTCTCATATTGTATGAGCACTCTTATCCTCCAGTATGTAAGTCTTTAAAAAAATAGCAAGAAAGAGTTAGTGTAAAATCAAAGGTCACAAAACTAAGAAAATAAAGAGGAACTCACCCTTAGGCACATCGCGGCCACACCACGTGACATCTCGAAATCGATGACATCCTGAAGAGCTCTGTTTCAACAGTGGAGCACAGAAGATCAAACTGCGGCACCAAATCCATCGTGTCTTGCAGTAGATTAAGATCTGACAGAATTTTGAGTATTCGGGAAGGGCCTTCTGCTCTTATCATAGTTTGGGTAAAACCCTCTTCGAATATCCTCATGTCCTCAGGATCAATGTTGATTCAAATTCATAATTCTCAACCATGACACCCTTCACCTTATCATTGGCCGGAGAAAGGGCGCGATTCTGCCGGGATATTGAAGGGCCGCTCGAAACAACAATGACAGCCTCGGAACTCTGAGTCTCCGTCACATTATCCCCTTGAACGCTCAGAACGTGCCTCAGCTCCACAGGCGGGTTGGCTCCACTGCCGATTTCGGGCACCATCGAAGCAAGGTTGCCCCTCAAAGATGTTTCAGCTGGAGAAGCCTTTTCCAACACTACCCGTCATCTCTTCGATGGGGCCTCTCCACCACCATCGCAGGAAGATTTGCCCGTAGAACGGACCACAGGAATCGGAGTCTCTAACTAAGAAGTAACCTCCACAGGTACGGCTTCGGCCACCGGCGCAGGCCGGGCAGTAGCTCTTGATACAGGTGGGGCAGAAAGCCTCAATGCAGGGCGGACATGGGGAACTGGTTGACAAAATGCAAGTGGATGGGCCCTCGTCCTTCACACTCTTCGACCTATCAACAAGGAGGGAGTAGATCGTATAACGACAAGGTCAAACTATGAAGCAAATAATAAAGAAAAACTACAACAGTCAGACTCACCAGTATGAGGCTTGCACCCAAACTTCTCATGGAAGGGCGCCCACTCACGAATCGCCACAATGTGGGGGAGAATTGCGCTTACCTACTTGCGAATATCGACAACTAGCGAGGGAGGTAGTCTCTCGATTGCAAAATAAAAAACAACTCCTTCTTAAAGTCGCCTAAAGGGAAACGATTGATGCCCGATGTAAGAAAAATCACAAAGTAAACAAAGGAAAACTCACGAACGAAGTTCCACGTCTCCGGAAACCTTGCCATGATCGCATCGAGGTGCTCTGTCCACACATAAAGGTAGCTTTCCCAAAAGCGGCAGTTGGCCTTATCGTCTATATTCACCACCAAACTCTTGGTTCCTCGATGGCGCATATGGATCAACGTACCCCGAAGAAAATGAGGGGCAAAAATGTGAAGCATGTGCCCCAAGGAAATTCCTCGGCCGCCAGCTCCACGTACTTGATGGGCATAAGAAAGAGTTTGTATGCATACAAAGAGAGTGGAGCTGGGCACACTTCATAGAAGCGGCAGAAGTCCACCAGCAGAGAAGGAAAGGGAAGCGTGTACCCATTAACAAAGGGATATGTGTAGAACGCGCAGTACCCCAGGCTGTGCATATGCACAATATTCCCCCCAACTGATACCATTTCGATATGAGCAGGGATTCCCCACTTATCTTTGAGCGCCATGATTGCTGCCTCATCCATAGTGGAGAGAACGAGCTTCGGTTCATCCCCAATAGGGATGTTAAAATCGGTCCTCATTTTCCCCGGATGAGGAACTACCTCATCCACCGTCGGAAATCCTTTGTCTTCCACCACCTCCGCTCCCTTTTCGAATAAGGATACGTCACTTTCCGGCATCAGAGCACCAACAGCTCTATCAGACTGGGAAGAGCACTAGCCATTATCTTCTTTGATCGAAATAAATGAGAACGGTGAAGGAAAATAAGGTAATGGTCACAATGAATTCTAGCGAAAGCAAAAGTTTGAAAAATTAGGTAAGGAGGAGGAAATTTGCAAAGTTCTTTATTATACAAATTGAAAAACGCAACACTCAAATGAGAAGATCCCTTATTTGTAAGAACATAAATGTCCTAAGCGGGAAATCCAAGAGCCGCTAATCAGGAAACGGAAAGGGCATAGGAAACGTGCGCCATAATGAGCATATGAGCATTCATGATATCCTGAATTAATGTGACGACCCGACTCTGAACTGAACGGTCCAATTAAATTCTTGAAGCATCACGTCGTTACCCCGCCATAAGGACCTCGTTCTTCCTATAATATTCAAATTTCTCCTAATTTTTAAATCAACAGAATCCACCCATCGAACTCGTCAAGAGGCGACCCAACAGGCAGATGGACTAACTGCATAAGTCAAAATCTAACCACAAGTGAATTACTATTAAAAGGAATGGTAAGGGTTCGGCCAAGATATGGTCGTACGCGTAAGTCGTAATGGCGACGAATGTCTCGGCCACTGCCGAGATCGAGCCATCGAAAGGCTTGCACGACAGAATATATGTAGTCACGCTTGAGCTAGTAAAGAGGAGTATAATCAAGAAGGGATATGCTGCTTATAGACTGTTGGACAAATGAGAAGATGAGTAATATATGACCGAAGAAAGTAAGAAGAGAGGGTCCAAAAAAAAGGGAGAATAAGAGACAGAAGAACGAGAGGAAAGGCCTATATTTTGGTTACATGCTTTTGTAATCATGACTGTTGAATCAATAAAGATAGATCTCATAGTTCTCAACGAAATTCCTTCTTTTTCTCCTACGCTCTTTCAAATACGAAACAATTTGGTATCAAGGATTAAGATTACCATTTACGTTTGATGTCCATTAATCGTCCTAAGAAATGTTATACAAGCTTGATCATTCTATTTTCGTATTCAATATGTTTAAATTTAAAATTAATTATATTTGATTAAGATTTATTCTCTATTTTTTATTAATTAATTTAACTAAAAGATTCAATACTTTTTGGTCAAACAGCTATAACTTAAGGAAAAAGTAAAAAAGAAAGAAGAAAAGGCAATGCCTGAGAGTAGGGGTGGGCATCGGTCGGTTCGGTTCGGTTTTGGAAATTATTGGTTTTGCCTATTAGTTATCGGTTTACAAATATCATAACCCGATAACCAAACCGATAAGATATTAGTTATCGGTTATCGGCTTATCGGTCATTGATCATTATCGGTTCGGTTATCGGTTTACCCGATAAGATAAAACTAAACTTAAAAGTGCTGAAACTTCAATAAACTGATAATACCTGCAGAAAGCACAAATACAACTGCTAGCTATAACGACATACAGTGGTGGCCCTTTAAGCAATAAGCATTGATACACATAAATACATACAGTGGTGGCACAAATACCGTTGTATTCAATACAAATACAACAGTATGGTCATAAAACACCATCCTGTTAGTTTCTGTAAGTTCATAAATAAACTCATCGTACTCCCATACCCCGAGAGGCCAATTCCATGTTATAGGAGGATTCACAGTAAACACTTTGATCCAATGATTCTCTCATATCCTCGCCCATATATCATAACACGACATCTCAGGCTGAACTACATCAGCACAAGATATAGCAGCAAGAGAAGCTATTGAGCAAACAGAAGCAAACATAAATAGAAAACAAAACTATAGAAATATATTGTAGAAAAATATTGAGCAGTGCAGAAAAAATAGCAGTGCCTGAAGTTTCTGTTTGCTAATTTGTTTTTCCAGTGTGTAATATCTACGGAGATATGGCACCAACTTCTACAATAGTAAGGAATAATCAGACAACCAATGGGATAGCATGATGAGGTAGCTTGGGCAGTCACCCACTGTAATGGCAAGAATGTAGATGCTGAAATCTACAGAATATCACTAGCATGATGTGTTTATTTCATATGGCAGGAAAGGAATCAATATTATTTCAGAACAAAAGGTGAGGAGGCAGCTGCTGCATCATGAGACAGATAATAAAAGAAGTATTTCAACGAGGGACCATGAAGCCACATTTGTCAAGAAAACTAGATACCCTAAATTTATACCCTTCAGAAAAAATAGCAGTGCCTGAACTACTGCAGTACTGCTTTCAACCGAAGAGAGAAACTTCAGAGTTCAGACCAAATCCAGCTGCTAGCCTGTTATAACGACATAGGCACTGCTATAACGACACAACATCTATAATATGAAATAGCTTTGAGTTCACCTTCTTCAATCCTTGCATAGTGACTCCAAAAAAGTGAAATAGCGTTGAGACAACAAAGTCGAGGAATAGTTACACCTATTAAACATAAAAATAAAATATATTAAGTCAAGTAATATTTGTAATCATACAATGTGTTATATAAGTTGAATAATTAATTTACCAAAGTTTAACTTACAACTATCTAAGATACTACACATCATCATCGTAGGGTTCGTTTCCAAGATTGGCAAAATCTGTGAGAATTTATATTAAGAAAACAAATTAAAATATTGCTACCTTGTTCTAGTTGCTCGAGAACATCTAAATCTTCCTCAACACTTACAGGTAATGGCTCACTTCGAAGCCAATCTTGAAGGCACACTAGAACTTCCACCAATTTAGGAGTCAATGAACTCCTAAATGAATCAAAAATACGCCCTCCAGTGCTAATTGCACATTCAGATGCAACACTTGAAATAGGAATAGATAACACATCCCGAGCCATCTCAGCAAGAATGGGGAATCTAGGTGAGTTTACTTTCCACTAAAGCAATATTTACCGTCTGCTATTTTGTTTTCAGCTTCTTCTGTAAGATATTTTTCCAATTCTGATTTAGAATCTGAACGTCCAATCTCATCTTTATGTCTTTTTAATTCTTCAAAGTAAGAACCAAAAGATGCAGTTGAAGCTTCCATTGTGTCCAATGAAGAGTTAGATAAACATGAAGAAGGACGACAATCGTTATCTTTTGAATGAGACTTTACATACTCTTCAAACAATGAATTCATGTATATATGCACTCCCTTCGCGATAATTGGCCCTTTCTCTTCGAACATCTTCGAAAGTGCAAAACTAACAGAATCAAACTTGTATCGGGGATCCAAAACACATGAAATGAAAATTATTTTGTTCATTTTTTCTGGATCACCCCAATACTTATCAAATTTCTCCTTCATCTTCTTTGCCATTGAACCCAAAAGAACATCTTCATTTAATATCAATTGTTTCAAGTAAACAACAGCTTCACAAATTTCAAGAAAATGATGATTTGATGTAACATAAAGTGAGCCAGATACCCTTACAGTAATCTTATAAAAGATTTCAAGAAATTTTGTCAATTTCTTTACATCTTCCCAATCACTACTCAAAAGTGTACCTGCAGGACTTCCATCTACAATATCAACAAACTCAAGATGATGTGACAAGCCAATATCATGATTAGCATATTCTAAAATTGCATTCTCATATTCAATAACCCTATTCAACATCAAGTATGTAGAATTCCACCTTGTAGGAACATCCAAACATAAAGATTTCCTAACTAGATTTCATTCATCACAACATTCCTGAAACTTTTTCCACCTAGCAGGAGACTGCCTGATATATCTCACTGATTGCCTAATACGTTCAATAGACACACTTGATTCTTTTATACCATCCTGAACAACAAGATTCAGAATATGAGCCATACACCTCACGTGAAGGTGCTTACCATTGATGGAATTGGTCCCCCATTTAGTTAACTTCTTAGAAAGCTCCTTCACTGTCACATCATTTGAACTAGCATTATCAACAGTAGTGAAAATCTTTTGAAACTCCCACTCTTTCAAACAATTAACAATACTATTTGCCATATCTTCACCCCTATGTCTAGAAATTGGACGAAAGTTGATAAATTTTTATGCATTTTCCATTCACTATCAATCCAATGAACAGTAATACACATATAATTTATTCGTTGCAAGGAAGTCCAAGTATCAGTGGTAAGGCAAACTCTCTGATCTTTAAAAAGCTTTACTACCTTACGTTTTTCCTCATTGAAAAGATCAAAACAGTCCCGAGTCACAGTTCTACGTGAAGGAATTCGAAAAAAAGGTTGAGCAACTTTCATAAAATTCACAAAACCTTCCTTTTCAAAAAAGCTGAAAGGAAGTACATCAACAATCACCATACGTCACCAAGCCTTCCTACATTGTTCTTGATCAAATTTCCATGGAACAACAACTACATCACCCTTGTTATCCCCCGGAATAGGTTTAAAGCCTATTTTAGATTGATTTTTAGCAACACTTAAAGGCATTTTTGGACAATTGGACATATGTGTAAGGAGTGATTTCGTACCACTATCTTTCGAATCAGCAAAATATTCTTTTTTGCAATATTTACAGACACCCTTTTGATTTCCTTCCGGATCAATAATTTGGTCAAAATGTTCCGATGCAATAGACTTATTTTTTCTTTGTCTTTTTATTGTCGATTGAACCGATTGAGATTGTGATGTCGCATTTGAATTAGAAGCTCCACTTTCACCAATCACCTTATAAATCATCATATTTTCAGCCATGTTTTTGTGTCATTGTGAGTTTGATTTAAAAGAAAACATAGGCAAAAATCAAAAGCAAACAGAGGCAAAAATCAGATGCAAAAAGAGGCAAAAATCAGAAGCAAACAGAGGCAAAAATCTTGAGCAAACAGAACAATTAACAAGGCGCAAACAGAAAAATCTTGAGACAAAACTTACACGATGTGATTGACGAGTGAGGGAGTGAGTCGTATAGTAAATACGACTCAGTTAATGTTCTACAATAATGTTTTTTCTTTTTGCTTCTTTAATTAGTCTGTGCATGAGAGAAAAATGAACCAGTGTACAATACGACTCAATTAATGTTCTCATAGCTTTCATAAGAACCAGGTCGTTAATCTTATTGAACCAGTAGACAACTAGAGAGACAAATGAACCAGTATTCTCATAACTTTTGAACCTAGTGGTACTAATCTTGGTCCAGGTACAACTAAAAAGAGTAGCTCTTTGGCTGCAGATCCTGTGAGGTGATCTCTTCCTGAAATAATCCACAACTAGGTTGACTTCCCCTGCCCCGAACATTTAAAGATCACAAATATATACATAATCCGACTTAGTGAACAGTCACTGGTTTCAACAGAACTTCAAATTTTTATATAAGAGGCTGGCTTTATCCAAGTTTGAATGACACTCTATATGCTGATAGTCAACTAAACATAATCAAATAGGAATAAGAGAGTCAACCAAACCACTCGTAAGATTCATTCCGAATTAACGTAGACGAAACAGAACGATCCTTTAAGACTTATGTCTCGTGGTCATTCAGATTGCCTAGACATGAACATCAATTCAGCATTAAAACATAACCAGCACTTGATTACCCTAAGAAATCAAGCAAACTGTTTGGTAACAAGTTGAATACATATTTTAGAACCTTAATGAACTTAACTGGGAAATCATCAAACAAAGGAAGTCACAGAGGAATTCAGTAACTTCAGACCAACAAATATACACCTATCAATCACTTATTCATATTTTGCTTAACAAGTATACGATTAATCAATTCAAATTGAAAGACAAGTAGACAACTATTACCTTGTTGATCCAGCTATCCTCCCTTTAGTGATGTTTGTGAGTAAGTAAATAGTGAAGTGAATACAAGGGCGAATGACGGAGAACTGGTGGTGACTGGTGAGCTTGAGCCTTGAGGGTTTACGGCGAAACAGAATGAGAGTCGAGAGAGACAAATGAATGAGGGAAGGGTTTTAGTAAAATAAATTCCTAGTATATACTTAAGGGTAGATTAGTAAATTACTTCATTCTTAATGGGTTATTGATTTTTACCCAATAACAAAAATGCAAATCGAAACCGAGCCGATGACCCAATAATTTTTTTTTTATCATATTATCGAATCGTTAACCCAATAATTCAATACCGATAACCCAATAAAAAATTAACGATTTTGGTTATTAGTTTTAACCGATATATGCCCACACCTACATGAAGTATTTGATTAGCGCCGCGAGTACAGAAAATCCGCTCACACGCCGAATCGCATTGAAGGGTTTCCAGCATTTAAGGTAACGGCCACGTCAGTAACAACTTTTTGTTGACGTGATTCCGTACTTCAATCTCCTTTTAACACGTGTTAAGGACTTCCAGCTCACTTCCTGCATTGCTTTCTGAGTCCTCTAAGTTTTTCATATTTCTAGGAAGACCTCCATTCTTTAAGTTAGCTTCTCTTCACGTGACAAATTGCACTCCCCCGTTCAAGAATTATTTTACTTCTGTCTTGTTAACATTTTTTTTATAGTTTACTTCAGTCTTGTCAACAATAATTTTATATGAATCTTGTTTTGTGATTACACACTATAACTTTCTTTTTTGGGTCAACTCTATAATTTAGGGTGGAAGGGTAATATTTGGTAGTGTGTTTTTCTGTACTGTTTCGGATTTGTTAGGGCTAACAGGCTATTACCTGTCAACTATCGTAGTTTCTTAGAGGGCTACTGTTAGAATGGTTTTAAGTGCTATCTTCCACTTAGGTTTTCTAGTACCTTACCATTGTTACTGCTTGACAATTGCTATTGCTGTTCCTATTGCTTTCTTCCACGCTTTTCCAGTTCATACATTATTGGTTGCATTTTCCTGGCTTCTTGTTGATATTTACCTAAGACACCCTTCTGTGTCAAATGAATCTTCAGATCATTGTCTTCAAACCAAGACTCTGATCGCAGTTTCCACTTGGCTTTATCTCAAGTGACAGATCTTGAGCCGAGAGTCTTTTGCAAACAGCCTAGGGGTAAATCATCATCTTCAAACCACGACTCTGATCACAGTTTCCAGTTAACTTTGTCTCAGGTGACAGATCTTGAGCCGATGGTTTTTCCCAAACAATCTAGGGGTAAGGTCTGCGTACATATTACTCTCATCACACCCCACTTGTGGGATTCTACTGGGTTGTTGCTGTACAATTTACAAACTAAAAAGGTACCTGTTAATTTGTGATATTAAGTTATAGGCATGTTCTTGTTATCTTCTTTGAGAGAAAGCTGCTTAACAATCGCCCTGGGTATAGGGGGGAATAAGTGACATGGAGCGATAGAGGTACGATTCTACTTTCTTAATCTATAGTTGGCCTTTTCTGTTTCCCTTTTACTTTTCTCAAAACTGAAATTAACAATTCAACTATAGATACAGTGGCATAAACCTTGTACCTCTCCGAGTCTGGCCAAAAAGTGAAGATAAATTATACTTAAGAGCATTGATCTGATTAAGTCTAATGATACTATGAGAAGAAATTTTACTTCAAAACCATTTATCATTTAATGTAGCAAGTTCAGTACTCAGCTAGACAGCGCATTTTCCGCTTTCATATTATCGGTGAAGGTAAGCTCTAGCGATGGTTTTTAAAGAACCTTATATGGTAGCTGGTGCTATCATGAACTGCATTGAACATGAGGTTCAAACCTCGGTAAAACTGTCAAACTACATATACAATACAGAAAATATAGTAGATACCATAAAGCAACCTTAGGAAGGCTTTTGTCAAACTATATTTTGAATTATTTGCATCCAAAGTCATAGGGAGCTAGTCCTTTCAGCTCAGGTCCGTTGAGTCTGTTGTGCACAAAACTGAAACAAGAACAAAGTATTACAGCATTAGGTCTCAGAGCGTGTGCGCAATACATGATCAGAAGGCAGTTGAAGGAGCAAAGGAAACTGAGGCATATGTAGCTTAAATGTTCTATCAATGTCTCACCGGATAGAACTTTACTTTTTAAGACTACAAAAAAGCAATGCAGAAAGCAAAATCTTTGGTTGCTCATTTTACCAAACATAGTTGAACTTACAATTCATTTCATAAGGTATAACAACAACTACCTAGTATAGTCACAAAGTGGGGTCTGGGGAGGGTAATATGTAGACGGGCCTTACCCCTACCCGAAAGGGCAGAGAGGCTGTTTCCACTCGACCCTCGGCTCATAAGGTATAACACGCAAAAGAAATTACCTGTACAACCATCATTACAACACTAAGAAGAACAAAAATCTGAATCTACCATTAAAATACACTACAGAATTAAGAGATCCAACATGTGTAATACCAGAACAGCTCCTTTCTCTTTTTTGCCATCTGCGGTTTCATTTTGATATTCGAGCACTGGTTGTAGCATTAACATTGCATTCATCTGATTTTAACTAGTCTGAATAGAAAGAGTTTGCAAGACCAGTGGATGGTGTCTGATTAATATCATGCAAGGATCAGCGTCTAATAACAATCGAGGGCATATAATTGATGCATGATTTACAGGCTAGTGCAGCCACACAAGTGTAATTCCAGTAGCCCAAACCGGGGTAGGAGGTTCACTAATCACTACCTATCAACCAAAGTCACCTACTAACTAATGACTTTGACAAAAGTTAGTCATTTTAAAGAATAGTTCCCCTGACAACTAAAGGAATGAAAGCTTATATCAACTTTCACCAATAGAATGGACAGTTATACAGGGAACCATTTTCATATCAACGGATTACATAAAGCATGGTAGATACATTAAGACAAAAAAGATCAACAAAGGAAAACAAATGACAGAGAGCGCATACCCTTCCATAGGAAAGCTTCCAAAGGGGCCATCAACAGGGATTGTTCCACAAAGATCATTATTAGAAACATCACTGCAACATTAAGATTTAAAAGATTCACTCAAGCGAATTCAACACCGTACTCTTAGATTGTCTTTTTCTGTTTCTTGGTTATTATGAAGGTTACAGCTTGTTTGATAGTATTTGAAAAAGAACTTACAATACTTTAAGGTTGGACAGGGTGGTGAGTTCCCTTGGAATCGAACCAGTTAGCTTGTTGTCGTTTAACCGCCTGCAGGTTATATAACATGAAAAAGATTAAATCTTTGCAACATAAGTGTCTGCTAAAAATTGTCAGATGCACGAATCATTGAATAACAATACTTACAAAAATCTGAGAGACTTTAATTTAGCAAAAGACTTTGGAATGTTGCCTTCAAATCTATTGCCATATAGGTCCATGCTAATAAGATTTTCCAAGTTACCCAATTCCTTTGGGATTTTCCCTCCAATGTTATTCCTATAAAGTTCCCTGCAATTTAGGAAAAAGTTTGTCCGTCACCTTAAAGACACACAAGACAGTATTAAACTTGCAAGTTAAGAAGCACACAAGAAATTTGCAGACAGAAACAACATTAATCATGTGACTGTAATCCATACACATTTCTTTGTCTTAAAAAAGCCCATTTTCAGTTACTTTTTCCACGGTTTCAGTTCAGCCAACAGGAGATACTAATGTTGACACAAGAAACAAAAAACAAAAAAAGAGGTAAAAAGAAAAAATATACAGGTACTGTAGATTCTTGAGTTCACCAAGCTCTGGTCCTAATGTTCCAGAAATATTAGTATTGCCCAAATCCCTGCAAAAAATTCAAGGATTAATACACAAAAAAAAAAGTGACAGAATTTAGAAACTGTGGCATATTACAGGCGAATAACATGATTATTGGAGTCGCAGGTGATATGAAACCAGGTACAAGGATTAACAAGAGTAGGGTCCCAGCTCTGTAGAACATTTGTTGGGTCAGAGAGTCTACTTCTCAAAGCATGTAGAGCATTTCCTGAAAGATGAACAGACAAAAATGAGATAAGGTCCATTTCAAGATTTAAACTTTTTTCTTTATGTTATGTAGGTAGGTCCATTTCCATGGTTTTAACTGTAACCCCTTGAAAGACTAATGGATGAAAAGAAGATAAAACCAAATAGGAGTTCATATGGTAGCATAAAGCTAAAAGCTTTAAACCCTAGGAATGACAAAAGGAATACATGGGGTAGATAGCTAAGTTTGAGTGACTTTACCTTCAGAATTTGTGGAGAAAGCAGGAGACAGAGAGAGAATAATGGTGATGAAGAAAAAGAGAGAGGTGGAAGGAAAAGCCATTGAGAGAGAGAGAGAGAGGAGAAAATGTTGGAACTGAGAAGTCAAGAACTAAGGCAAAAGTACAGGTAGTAGTGACCAATAAGAGTGTGTTATATGAGAAGTCAAGTCAAATTTGGAAGCTATTCTTACTGTTGAGAGTGTTGTACTGGGAAGTAGTTTAGTTATTAATGAGAGAGGAGTGTTCGCACTATCACTGTGACCTTCAAAAAAAATTTAATATTAAGTAGTTAAAGAATTGGTATACGAAGAATTTTGTTTTAAAAAAATATATTTTAGAGATAAAATAGTAAATATTTTAGTTAAACTTAAAGCTTTTATAAACTGAAATTTGATATGTTAAGGGATATTAACTTATGATTTTTGATTTATTTTTGACGTATAAATAATTTTTAATTTTACCAAACGCGTAAATAAATCAAAAAATACTTATAAGTTTATCAACTTATAACTTTAGCCAAACATCTTCTAAGTAAGACTACCGGTCGTGAATTCATGATTAGGACTTTTGTGTGTAACAAACTCTCAACTCTCAACTGAAATTTCAAGCTCAATTAACATTTCTTAGTTAATTTAAAATTTTGTTTGAGTTTTTGTTTCTAAACGATAAATCGAAAAAATAATTTTCTTTTTGAAAATCTTAGGTTTATTAATACTAGTAAGAACTAACCGGCAAAAGATGAGGAAAAAAGAGAGCGCCAGCTAAAAAAACTTCTCTTTTTCCATTTTTTAACTTTATCATGTATTGTAAGTTAAAAGTTAGAATTTAATGATCATTTTGGATAAAGATATTCTTTAAGTTACAAATTATCTTTTCGTACTAATTTTTATAGGACCCAAATAGATCAAAATCAAATAATGATGTCTCAATTTCAAGCTGGTTAGATTTGATTATATGAATCTTCTTATTTATTCTACTATATTTGGTGTTCCATGCTGAGTAATTTGTTCCCCGGAGCAAATTACAAGTTCACAAAAAATTAAAAGTTAAAAGAATCTCACATTTCTTCCTACACTAACTACAAGCGTTTAATTAGACTAAAAGACTCTTGTCAGAGTGCGAAGTCAAAAATGTTTTCCAGGGAAGTCAAAAATGTTTTCAAGGGTGTTTAAATTTAAAAGAAATTAAAAAAACTTCTCGATAAATGACGTTCAATATATATTTTATACATTTAAAATAAATATTTTACTTATATATACAGTAATAATTTGATGAAGGACCACCTTTGTTAAAGGTGGCTTCGCCCCTGGTCAAACATCATAATTTGCAAGTGTATAAACAACTAAAGTAAAGCTCTCATTTGGTCTAGATTTTGGTTACCTTTTTTCCAAAAAGTAATCTTTTTTTCATGTAAAATAATCACTTTCAAAAAAAAATTAATTTTTTTTCAAGTTCCCAAAAATTGTCTTGTGGAATTTTTTCTTCTATTCACAAAACTTCAATCTTTTTCCAAATAAGATGCATGTTCAAATACAACTTCAACTTTTAAAAATTATTTTTCAATATAATTTAAATTTTTTTTTTTAAATTTCAACCAGATCTATGTCTAAACACTAGCTCAATCTCACTTAGTTCGTATTGCAGGTTCTTTGAGAAAAATTACTTTCCATGGTTTAATTCTTTTTTCCGAAGACATGATTTTTAGGTTTACTTCAACTTTAGGTCATTATAGTAGAAAGCCTACATGAGATACACCCAAAATATTTCGCTCGTATTATCCTTTATATGTGTTACTTACACTATGTGGGAAGATGCAAGCATTTCTGATATTAGACCTTTTTTTTGGTCGGATGATATTAGGCCTTAACATGTAAGGTTGTGAATAATCTGGGAAACTGGTTTAAGTTTTAAAAAATGGTTAAGGATCAAATATATCCTTGTACTATTTAAAATAGGCCATATTTATACTCCGTTTGAATTCTTTAACAAATATACCCCACCGTTACACATTCGGGCCACATATACCCTTCCACCGTTAAAACTTGTTTACTCAATATTTTTAATTACGTGGCAGTCTTACATTGGTCCAGATTAGCCCACCCAGTCAATTGTTTAAACCCGCCCGACCCTAATTTATAACCCGCCCCGACCCCGATTATTTATATACTCCAGCGTTAATTTCACCTAGGGTTGCTTTGCTATGAGAGCTGCTCTTTCATCAAGCTCTTTGGATTCATCTTCAGTTAAGACGAACACTTATAGTGGCAGTAGGAAAGAAAAGAGATCATCTTTCTACACTCATCCTAGTTTATTAGAGATGAGGAATGAGAAGGCAGCCAACCGTGAACGTGTTTATGAATTCTTGAGGGGCATTGGCATTGTACCTGACGAGCTCGATGGATTAGAACTTCCTGTAACTGTGGAAGTCATGAGAGAACGGGTGGACTTTCTTCACAAATTGGGACTCACAATTGAAGATATTAACAACTATCCCCTTATTTTGGGATGCAGTGTGAAGAAAAACATGATTCCGGTGCTTGATTATCTGGGCAAATTGAAATCCACTTTGACATACTTTTTGCGGCATTACCCACAAGTTCTCCTTGCAAGTGTGGAGTCGGGGCGAGTTATAAATTAGGGTCGGGCGGGTTTAAACAATTGACTTGGTGGGCTAATCTGGACCAATGTAAGACTGCCACGTGTTTAAAAATATTGAGTAAACAAGTTTTAACGGTAGAAGGGTATATGCGGCCCGAATGTGTAACGGTGGGGGTATATTTGTTAAAGAATTCAAACAGAGGATAAATATGGCATATTTTGAATAGTACAAGGATATATTTGACCCTTAACCGTTTAAAAAATATTGATATCCAAATATATATTACGGTTAAGGGTCAAATATATCCTTATACTATTAAAAATAGGCCATATTTATTCTCCGTTTGAATTCTTTATCAAATATGTCCCCACCGTTATACATTAGGGCCATATATATCCCTCAGCCGTTAAAACACTCTCCAATATATTTAAATTACGGTTAAAGGTCAAATATATCCTTATACTATTAAAAATAGGCCATATTTATCCTCCGTTTGAATTTTTTTATCAAATATGTCCCCACCGTTATATTTTTATCAAAACACCCTCCCATATATTTTCAGTAACACGTGGCATCTTATGATTGGACTAGACGACCCGCCCCACTCCTTTAATTAAACCCGCCCCGACCCAATGAAATTTAGTCTTCTTCTCCGTTCAATCCCTTCAATACTAGGTAGTGATGGCCCATGTTAGCATGTGCCGAATAATACAAAGGCTAAAACTCTATTTTTATATAAAATTATAGCTATATAAATTGGCTCATGAAAATGACCCTCAAAATCGGATAAGACGAAAATGTATGCTAATTGTTGGATATTAGTTACATGCATCAATGAATAAAATGTCCACTCTTGAATGTTGCGCGGTCACTCTTTAACGCCATGAGAGTACTCTTTCTATATTGAAAACATAATTATTATTCTTCTAATGATATCTGGTGAATCTCACTCCCAACCCATGAAGCTGCAGATGGAAGTGTGAAAATATATTTCTGTGCTAGCTTTCTTTTATTTTGTACTTTTCTTTTTCCAAATTGGCATCTTCATGTAGAGTTGTGGTCTGTTAAGTTTTTGGCTTCTAGACTTACTAAATTTCTCGCATATCGTATAGCTGCAAGTACATGAATTATAAAGGAAAAAATAGAATAGCAATAGTAGTACTAGTATCCGATAAGCATTCAAATGGATAATAATTTAGAAATCAATATGGTGTTGTACTACATAAGTTAATGCAATGAACCAGACACAAAAACTACCCATTTAGTAAATAACATACTCAATTTCTTCTTTTTTTTTCGGTCCATCTCATATTTATGGCACATGATTATTATCACTCCCTACTTTTTAAGGCACCCTCAAAAAACTTTTTCATCAAATAGCAAAGTAGCATGCATTTTGCAGAAGCATAAGCATATTGAAGGGATTGAACGGAGAAGAAGACTAAATTTCATTGGGTCGGGGCGGGTTTAATTAAAGGAGTGGGGCGGGTCGTCTAGTCCAATCATAAGATGTCACGTGCTACAAAAAATATATGGGAGGGTGTTTTGATAAAAATATAACGGTGGGGACATATTTGATAAAAAATTCAAACGGAGGATAAATATGGTCTATTTTTAATAGTATAAGGATATATTTGACCCTTAACCGTAATTTAAATATATGGGAGAATGTTTTAACGGCTGAGGGATATATATGGCCCTAATGTATAACGGTGGGGACATATTTGATAAAGAATTCAAACGGAGGATAAGTATGACCTATTTTTAATAGTACAAAGATATATTTAACCCTTAACCGTATATATTATATTACACGCTATATATATATACAAAATAAAATTTTAAATTTTGTATATTTATATTATAATTATTAATATATATATATATATATATATATATATATATATATATATTAATAATTATAATATAAATATACAAAATTTAAAATTTTATTTTCCTTTATTCTCTAAATTCATCAATTAACTCTAAGCACGTAACAATACATTTCTAATGATCAAATTTATTCTTTTATGTACAATTTTCTCTCTCTAAGTTGATATTTGCTAGTTTTGGTCAATATTTTTGTCAACCAATATTTTGAGTTTTATATTTTTGAGTACTTTAATTTAGAATATTACTGTTTATGACTCTATGCACTAATTAGTATTCAAACCATATTGTACTGAAGTTACCAAACCGAATAAACCGAAACCAAAAGGAAAAAAACTGAATCATACCAGAATTAATTAGGTACGATATTGGTATTGCATTTTAAGAAATCGAATACCGAAAATATCGAGCCAAAATGTTTAAATACTGTATTATAATGAGCGACAAACACCTTATTAACATGTCACTGGTGATGCAAGGTACACGTCAAATAGCATATCCACACTTTGCTTTCATAACTGCCTTAATAAAAGTAGGTTAGTTACTTCCAACTAGGGGTATTCATTATTCGATTTGGATCGATTTTTTCCTAAGAAGAAATCAAATCAAGTAAGTTGGTTTTTCAAGTATTAGAACCAAAATCAAATCAATTAAATCGATTTTTTCTGGATTCGATTTATGTCGGGTTTTTATTTTTTTCTTTTTCTTAAATATATGACATACATTATCAAACACATATTTCGGCGACCACATTTTCAACGTTACACTATCAAATCAATTGCCTTTTGAGAAATCTATTATTTGTCAAGATATATTGATGATAATTGAATCAAATAGTGATGAATAATTTATGGACTCAATTAAAAATATATTATTTTTAACATGAAATAGATTTTTACACTTAACAAAAGAAAACTACCAATTAAAGTAGAAAGTAAAGGTAAAAGATAAATTTGATCGTTTTTAAATTAAAACCAAATAATACCAAAAAGTACCGATTTTTTTGGTCGATTTGGTTTGGTTTTCGGTTTGGTTCGGATTTTAATGAACACCACTTCCAACGGATGAAGACAAACATCTCTACTGGTTTAACACCTCATTCATAAACAAAACAGAAAAGGAATTTTGGCAAAAGTATAGTTCTGTACAGATTTGCAGCACTCTTCTTTAAATTGTAACCTTCAGGGACACATTCTGAAGCAAAACAAAGTAAGCATTCTACTAACCGCATTGACCTCAAAAAGAACCAAAAAAGATATAGCACGAGACCACTATACGAGAATGTACGAAAGAAAAACAAAGAATTTACTAAATTTCTAATCTAAAACATATCATGGTTCTAAACAATATCATGGTTCTGGATGCTGTCATCCTTTAATCTGTCGCACGAGCGAAATTCCAAGAAAATGAAATTGCTCAGAGTTTCACACTTCCTCCACAGTTCTCATCCTCTCCTCTTCTTCAGCCTTTTGCCAGGCAGCCTACAGAAAGAACATGCAAATGTCACAGGAGGCAGTGAAAAGAGCATAAATTTTGCAGTAATTTTGGATTAATTATAAATCACTATATAATAAATAAAGAATAGTGCACTTGCCTTGTCCCGCTGAAGTCTAGATACATGAGGACGGATAGAGTTCCCAAGACTTAAGCCTCCCCAAGCTTCTTGCAACTCTCTCTCCCTCATCTCTTTCCGAGTAACTGAATGTCTTATCTGATCATCATCCTCCTGCTTATCAGCAGCCGTCTTTTCTCTCTCAAGTCTGGACTTGTGTTTCACCAAAATCTGATCCAAACTGCCTTCACTGTTCTGCAATTGTTTACCAATCGTGTCCCTCTTCTTTACATTCATCCAATTGTCTTCTTTTGCATGAAGAGACATTTTCTCTTTTTCAAGCTTCGAGACGTGCTTCACTAAAATCTTATCCAAACTTTCACAATCTGTTGCACCATTAGCTATCTTTCTTTGATGCCTCTGCACAACGTAGTCACTTCTTGTTGATGATTCTTGCATTTTAAGCCTTTGCAAACGATGAACTGGCTTTACTAGGATCTTGTCCAGACTATCCGCTGCTTCATTGTCTTCATCTTCGATAGAAGATGTGCCTTCTGACTTTAATGGTTGTTCTCCATTACAAAGATTTCCGTCCGTATTTGTATCATGATTTACATTCTGGTCAACATTTTCTTTTCCTACCAATGAGGTAGTCTCAGACGCATCGGCAATCGGGTGAGCAGCGTTTTTCCTATTTTTTGCTTCTTGAACTTCCTTTTCAAGTCTTGTCATATGTTTCACCAGATAATCTTCTAGTCCAGGAACTTCCATTTCAGGTTCCTTCTTCCGACCAATTGCCACAGTACCCAATCTATTCGAATTCTTGCCCTCGATTTCACCAGTCTTCCTCTTAGCCTCTTCAATCTCTTTCTCAAGCTTCGAGGAGTGCTTAACCAGCAAACCACCAAGGTCAGGAACCTCAGATGAATGCACATTGCTATATGATGCTTTACATTTGCCTTTTAACAACATTTTGGAGTTGTTCTTGGCCTCTTTAATTTCCTTCTCAAATTTTGAAGAAGGCTTCTTGAGAATACTTGCCAGATCATGGCCTGAATCTGTATGGCATTCTGAATGAACCACTTTATCGCCAGATTTATCTCGCGTTTGTTCATTTTTTTCCCCAGCTTCCCTCCTGGCATTTTTGGCTTCTAACACCTCCCTTTCAAGTCTTGTTAACCGCTTCACCAGAAACTTATCCAGGCTCGGAAGTTCCTCATCTGTCCTGCTTGTCTTCCCATCCAAATTATATCCCTCAACTGCTCCTTCTCCAACGGATAATTCTGATTTGTCATCAGTGGCGTACCCTGAAACATGCGGTTTGCTGTTTCCTGCTTCAGCTAGCGCAGCATTCAACCCACACGTTGCAACTATAGTGGCAAGAGATGCAAGTTCATCTTCTTGCAAACATCTAAGTCTTTCCAGCATCATTTCCACAAGATTTGGCATATTAAACTTTTCACATGCTTGCCTCTTTTGATATTTCCTTTGCACAGAATTTGTCTCTGAATCTGTGACCTCAGAACAAAGGCTCTCAAATTCAGAAGCCGTATCTGATTCACATTCTGAAGAGAACTCAGACAGTTCTTGATGATTATTGTCTGTTTCAGGGTTCTGACTTATTCTGAGCAGCAGTTCCTTAACTTCATCTTTGTTCATGGAAGGGCAATTAGCAAGCTTAAGAAGGGTAGCCTTAAGTGCAGTTGCAACTTGTTTATCCACCTCAAATGCAGTTTCAAAAGACGTTCTAACTGTATGAGTCGTGGGTCCTCCTCCTTTTGCCGGTGACTTTTCTATTTTGTAATGCTTCTGTGAGCGATCAGGAATGTCATACAAGATTACTCCAATAGCTGTTGCAGCTTCAAAAGCTTCTGCAGAAAATTTTTCTGCCTTTATGAGCACTTGTTCTGCTTCTTTACAATCAATCCTGTATGGCAAGATACAGAAAAGGTAAGTTCTCTTTCAATCATTAAACAATTTCTCAATTACAAACAAGTTAGGATTGGCTGTATAAATTTTATGTATACAGTTCGCACATTTCACTCCAATACCAAATAATTAGCAAATCAATTTACTAAAATTCAAACTTATCATTATATAGATATACAAATCTCTAACCAGAATAAAATACGATAAGGAGTAGCTAATTCAAACAACAACAACAAAACCCAGTGTAATCCCATGAGTGGAGTCTGCGTACGCTATCTTGAGAAGGTAGAGAATATGTTTCCAATAGACCCTCGGCACAACGAAAGATGCAAAAAGAAGCAGTAGCAACAAACCATAACATCAGCAAGATAACAAGAAAACCAAAGTGAAAGAAACAACATGCAATACTAGAAAATCCCGAAAAATAAGAATGTACAAGACTTACCTAATACTACCGGGTTGGAGTAGGAAAACGCACGTTTACCTACTAACCAAAAACACTACTAACCCCTCCGGTAAAATAAGAATAGCCCCCATGTCCTAACCCCCCTTTTCCCATTAGCAAGAACCTGTTTCAGTTGCATATCCTCAAGGAAAAACCGTTTTTGGAGCCTCAATCTCTGGATCTAACTTAACTGTAACAAAAACTACGCGTAGGTGAATATTAAAAAGCTCACCTTGCTGCTTGAAGTATTCGGCACCATGATGCTTCAACAAGTGCAGCCTTACGAGCTTCTACAGCTCTATGAGCAGCTTCTCTTACTGCAATTTTTTCCCTCAAAACTCTACAATAGTGGGGATTAGCATCCCCCAAAGTCTCGTCAAGGGTTGAGTTCATTCCATCAACTTCCTGAAATTACGTAACAGGCCAAAACACTATCAGTACGTATCTGTATATTGACAGTAAAAAGAATGCATAAGCATATAAATATACCTGGAGCATTTTTATTTTTCTCTTTAAATAGGAATCCACTTTCTTGCGAGGGAACCAATTTATAGGCGAAGTTTTGCGATGAGGGGGCTTTCTAATTTGTGATGCAGATTTGTTTATAGAAACTAAATTTGATTGACC
Source organism: Nicotiana benthamiana (assembly GCA_034376525.1). NCBI lineage: Eukaryota > Viridiplantae > Streptophyta > Magnoliopsida > Solanales > Solanaceae > Nicotiana > Nicotiana benthamiana. Next base: position 158,281,907 of record CM067339.1, read on the forward strand.
ACCTTCTTTCGTTGCCTTAGTCTGCACAATTTCAAAACAAAGAAATGAAAAAACAGAACTGAACAAACACCAAACAAAGCGAACATCTGAGAAAAAATTTCAAGTCAACTACATTCGACAGGCGGTTGTCTTTGATTGCCTTATTCTGCAGTTTCTGAAAGCAAGAAAATGCAAATGCCAAAGTTGGAAATATACCACTCAAAGTGAGCATTTTTGTGATTTTGTTTAAAAGTAGTAACTAAATTTGACTGGCCACCTTCTTTCATTGCCTTAATCTGCACTATGCATAAAGAACAAAATGAAAAACCAAAAGTGTAATAATAGAATTATCAAAGCAAATATTTTCATTTGGCCACATTCTTTGATTGCCTTGTCGCGCACTCATCAAAAAGCAAGAACATAAAGAAACAACTGAAATACAGTCAATAAAGGGTTTTTCTTCCTAATTAAGAACAAGGGTTTTGAAAACCCCAAATTAAAAACAAAACCAACTTATAAACTAACATAAGGAAAATTGAGATAATAAATTAAATTAAAGAGAATTACTTTCTAAGAGCTGGGGGAAAAAAACCATGGTACCTTTCCGAGTTTGGAAGTAGCCGTTGTAGAAGCGGAGGGACTGTTCTCCGAACTAGAAACAGTGTGATTCATCGGCTTCTTTTCAATGCAACCCATATCAAAACAACCCAAATCCATTCTCCCGAAAAATTAAGTTAATGGAAATAGAATCTTTACTATAAATGGCGTCTAGAATTTGGCACTATTATCAAGTGCTGAAATCTATGGAGCAGAGAAACAGAGAAATTAGGGCGTTTCTTGGATATGAATTGATTGCTGAAGAAAGAGGGAGTGAAGAAATAGTTGGATTGGAGGAGAGAGTATAGCTTTTGAAGGAAACTATCCGTTACCACCGATCCTTTCGCTCGCAACGGTCCTTTTTTTGTTGTTAATATAGTAGTAGTAGTATTTCTTTTTCCTCTTACTTCACCTTACAATTTCATTTAAAATTGAATAAAATAGATACTCCTAATAAATCCAGGGATAAAAAAAAAAAGATACTCCTAATAAATAAGACAAGGAGTGTTATATTAGTGTGACAATTTCAGAGTGGTCGTAATTTCATTCATAATCAAGTAATTTGCAAGGTTCACATTTTGCTTATGGTTTTTTCTCTTTTTGTTTTGCTCTTATTCATGATTATCACTCGATCACATTAGACAAAATACCTTAACCCTTTTTTAAATTTGACTTAGATTATTAATATCTTCCTTTATATTATGTCCTGTCTTAATTATCCCGCTCAACTTAGCCTTTTAAGGGCCATTACCCCTTAAGACACTGATGTGGCAAAAAGTGTGTCGCCTGCCACGCGAATTTTTCCTGTCTATGTGGCATTTTTTTACAAAATAAATTATTTTTTTTACCTTTTTAAGAATATTACTTTTTAGATGTTTTTTCTAATACAATTTATAGTAAAATTTGGATAGAACTACATTATTTAGTTAAAATATTTTTATTTGGCCAATAATAATAAAGTTTTAGTTAATCTTTTTTTAAATTTGACCTGAAAATAAAAATTTATACAACTGAAATAAATAGTAAAGACATCTAAAAAATTATAAAAAATACACTGTTGAAACAAATAGTCATTGCATTAAACGAGGAAATAAAAGAGTGTACAACTATACTTGTAATCTTGCAATTGTACACTCTTTTTATTTCTTCTTTTCATGCAATGATTATTTATTTAACGGTGTAGTTTTTACTTTTATAGGTAAAATCTGTAAAAAAATAAAAATAAATCAGAGCACCTAATACTATATCAAAATTTATAGTCAAAATAATTAATTTCAAACTATGTATTTTTTTTATAACTTTTTAGATGCCTTAACTATTTATTTCAATTGTATAAATCTTTATTTTCAGGTCTAATTCCAAAAAAGATTAACTGAAACTTTATTATTTTGGCCACATAAAAATATTTAGCCTAAATAATGTAGTTATATCTAAGTTTTATTATAAATTGTATTCGAAAATTTTTATCTTTAACATTCTTAAAAAGGTAAAAAGATATTTTGTGTTTCAAAAAAATGCCACATAGACAAAAAAATCTACGTGGCAGGTGAGTGCACCCACATTTTTTGCCACATCAACGTCTAGGGGGTAATGACTTTCAAAATGGCAAGTTGAGGGAATAATTAAGATTGAGCATAGTTCGAGAATAATACTAATAATCTAAGCCAAATTTAGGGGTGATTTAAGTTATTTTGCCTTCAGATTAAGACAGACTGCTAGATATTGAGGAACTACCATTTTGTTTGTTTTATTATATTATGCATTTTTTAGTAGCTATAAGATCATTGTTATGAAATATGAAATATTTTTTTAATTAAGGAAATATAAATTTTACTAAGATGAAGGTTGGATATGCTAAATCTTGATTGCTGTTGAAGAAAAATTCCCAGAAAGTCAGGTCATTTTGATAAAAGCAATTGAGCTAACACCTTATAATTTTTTTTTAAATTGTTGAGCAATCGCAACCCAAAAATAAATAAAAAACATAAATATAGATTGCGGTCTCAAACTGCAAATTGTAGGAAGATATTTTTGGGACTGATACGCCGTTATTTGAATTTTGAACTTTTGTAAGTAGGCGTATTATAAAATTTGTACCAATATAATTTTCGGTTATTTTATTATATATAATTAAAATTAGATTTTTTGAAATCGTTCCAATTACGTCAGTTACTCCTCGGTATCGATTTGATTCGATTAATTTTCGGTATTTTTGTAAATGTCATGTAAAATTCATCAATAAAAATATAATGCAATAACATACATTATTTTACGGGCATAGAAAACTCTTTAGATATTTTTATTATTTAAAGGATGATGAACTAAAAAAATGAAAGATGGCTAGAGTATAAATCAGTGTTGTCAAAAGCATGCTTAAGCCTTGAATCGAGGCTCAAAACATGTTGAGCGCTTTGCCTCGCTTTGTGGGCGCTTTAGTATCGCGTTAAGGCTCTAAGGCATACTATTCCTTGCCAATTAGTGTAATTATGAAAAGACAATATTAAACAATTGATATTTTACTTTATCATAATTTTTTTCAATTTCTTTATCCATATATTTGTTATTCATGCTTATAATTATTAATCTTCGACTACATATACATATTTTTACTTTTTCTTCAGTTTCGCCTTTTTTCATTAAAGTCCACGCTTTATTTGCTCTTTGCGCTTTTAGCCCAAACAGACCTTAGAGGTTTTTTACACTTTTCGCCTTTGATAATATTGGTATAGATCCATCAACTATTCTACAACAACGTAAAAGAAACCAAGCAAAAGCAAAGAAAATAGAAATCACACGAGTGAAGGAAACATATTCAATGCATTGTGGTTTGCTAATCATAATCACTAGACTACTTTGTGTCTTGCTAATAAAGATATTTGAAATAATTTAGTTTAAGCAGAAGTAGCATAATAGGATTTAGGAATTAGTATTTTGAGCTTAATTAATTATTAGCTTGTAATATAGTTTTCATAATTCCAATGCCAAAGAAAAATTTAATGCATTATTATTTTTAAACTTACTAAAACTATATTTTTCACATGTAAAATTTTATCGGTACGATTCGGTATTTTTTTCGGTTTATTTTTATAAAAGAAAAAACCACTTTAATTGTTGGTATGGTAATAAATTTATATAAAAACCTATAATTTCTTAAAACAAACCTAAAAATCGGTTCGGTACAGTACAGTTTGGTCGATTTAGTCAGTTTTTAAATATCTATTGACACCCCTAGTTGTAATTAGGTTGCTAAACTTTATGGCGACTTTGGTCCAATCTGTCAAATTCCACGGAAACTAACCCAATCCCTTCGCCCTCGATTTAAACTATTATTATCTAATTAGTTTTAACGTACATGTGTTGCACGGGTACCTTGTTACAATTAGAAATTGTTATGTCACATAAATATTATATTAGCAATTTATGTTTGAGTTATAACAAAAATATTAAGCACCTTAAATTGATACCTAAACAATTGAGCACATCATAAAATTTAATTAGAATAATAGTTTCGTATCAATAATTATAATAATGGCTCTGAGCCGAGGGTTTATTGGAAACAACCTCTCTATCCTCACAAGGTAGGGGTAAGGTCTACGTACACACTACCCTTCCCAGACCCACGATGTGGTACTAAATCCATGGAAGGTACCTCTAGAAACATCTCTGGAAACTCACGCACAACTGGTACTGAATCCATGGAAGGAACCTCCGCACCTGAATCACAAACATAGGCCAAATATGCTAGATATCCCTTCTCGATTAGACGTTGAACCTTTACATAGGAAATAACCCTACGAGTAGAATGGCCAGAAGTCCCTCTCCACTCTAATCGAGGCAACCCTGGCATGGTTAAGGTCATCGTCTTAGCGTGAAAATCAAACATAGCATGACAACCAATCCATACCAAAAATAACATCAAAATCTACCATATAAAGAAGTAGAAGATATACACTAGACTCAAGACTCCTAATAGTAATCACACACGAACAACATACACAGTTTACAATAATAGAATCTCCCACAGGCGCAAACACATACACATGAGCACTCAAAGAGTCACGAGGCACAACCAGATATGAAGCAAAATAGGATGACACGTAGGAATAAGTAGATCCCAGATCAAGTAGCTATGGAAAATAAGAACAACGCCTGCGATAACGACTTCAAATGACTCGGCCTCAGGCTTAGCTGGGAAAGAATAACATCGGAACTGGTCCCTGCCACTCTGAACTACGTCTCGGGGATAACCTCTAATTAGCTGGCTTCCACCCCTAATTGTCTGACCTCCACGTCTAACGGCCTTACTTCTAACTCTAATGGCCTGACCTCCACCTTTGGGTGCCTGAACCTTTGCCTCTAGCTGGCTGAGAGGGTGTGGAGCAACCGATGCCGGAACCATGGCATGAGAACTTTGTTGTGGAATGCCGCCCAATAATCTCGGAAGAACCTCTTGATGTGACCAATACCACTACACTCAAAACATCCATCTCATACTGAAGTTGAAGCTCACCCGATGGGGTCGGATGCTATGAATCAGAGGCGTACTGCTAGGAGTTGATGGTGCACTATAGGCTGGCTGCCCAAAATGAGGTATATAACAAACATGATTCTCTGAAGCATTGTGAGATGCCTGAAGCGCTAATGAAATGGCCTAGGAGGATGGTCTCTACCAAAGGTACCCTTGCATACATATGAGGCACCGTTGAAACTACCGGAATGACGAGTTCTCTTATCAAACACTAGCCCCCTCTCCTGAGCACGAACCATCTCGATCTATCTAGCAATATCTATAGCCGTCTGGAAAGAAATATATCACCTGGTCTCCTTGTCCATCTAAAGTCTGATAGTGTAAGTGAGCCCATCAATAAATCTCTTCACTCTTTCCCTCTCAGCATGAATCAAGATAGTGGCATGGCGAGCTAGGTCCACAAATCATCTCGTACCGGGGGACTGTCATATTACCTTGGTGAAGATGCTCAAACTGCCGGCGATACTCCCCTCTCAGAGTGATTGGAATGAATTTCTTTAAGAATAGCTAAGAGAATTGATCCCGAGTAAGTGCATACGACCCAACTGGTATAGTCAACATATAATCTCTCCACTACCTATTTGCGGAACCAGTCATTTGAAATATGCTGCAAAATCGACCCCATTGGTCTCAACTATACCCATGTTGTGCAACACATCGTGGCAACAATCAAGGTAATCCCGTGGGTCCTTAGAAGATGCACTACTGAAGTGAATATGGAAGAGCTTGGTAAACTTATCCAACCTCAACAGGGCCTTAGATGACATAGTAGGACTATCACCGGCCTATGGCGCAGCAATCGGTTGAACCACCCCAACTGGTGGGACTATCTCTTCCCGTATTTTGGGAGACGGCCGGTTCCACCGGGAATGTACCAGTCTGAGCCACACTCTCCATAAGGACCACCATACGGACAAGAATGTCCTGAAGCACTAGAACGGCTATGAACCCATACGGAACCTGAGCTGGTATGACGGGTACATTTTGAGTTGGAACCTCCTCCTTAAAATCTACACGAGGCTCCACTGCAGGTGCTGCTGCTCGAGCCCTAGGCTGAGCTCTGCTTTAGCCCTAGGCTGAGCTCTGCTTTTGCCTTTTTCTCAGCCTCTGGTGCGACCTCGGCCTCTTCCCCTGGTCGTAGCTGCCACTAGGGTCTTTGACTCTTGTCCGACTGTAGATGCAGTACGTATTCTTGCCATCTGCGATTGAACAAGAATATAGTGGTTCAATCATCAATGATTGAATAGAATAACATGATAAAGAAAGAAAGGAGTAAACTTTTTCCTAAGCTCCATAGCCTCTCGAAGATAAGTACAGACGTATTCACATCGATACTCCAGACTCTACTAAGCTAGCTTGTGACTTGTGAGACCTAGGCAACCTAATGCGCTGATACCAACTTGTCACGATCCGAAACTTTTACCCTCGGGACCGTGATGACGCCTAATATTTCACTTGCTAGACAACCCAATGTTAGAATATCTTTTAGCCATTTTTAACAAATCAAATTAACTGATACCGATTAAATTGAGTAAATTGAAATAGAACCAAAAATAGAGTGAGAAAAACTATAGTAACCGCAATATCTAGATACAGTCCCAAAATTGGTGTCATAAGCGCACGAGCTAACTAGAATAACACATATCATGGTCTAAAATGAAAGTGAAACTGTCTGAAATACGATTAATAGCTAGGATAAGATAAAGGGACTTCAAGGCTACGAACGTCGTGCAACTATACCTCAAGTCTCCGAACATGAAATCAATCCAAGAAATCTAGTGACTGCTGCTAGTACCGACTCCAAATTTTGCACAAGAAATGCAAAGTGCATCATGAGTACAACAAACCCCATGTACTCTGTAAATGCCGAGCCTAACCTCGACGAAATAGTGACGAGGCTAAGGCAGGTCACTTACAATAACATGTATGTAGTACAATAATAATAACATGAAAGGAATATAGAAAAGTAAGGAAACTAAGTTATGAAAATAAACTCAATCCTCGGAATAGTTAAAAACAGAAACGCTAGTACTCAGAATCTTGTATGAAAGTATCGAAAGCTAACACAATACAATAATGAATACAAACCACATAATTCGTTGTGGTGTGCAACCCTATCCCACCTTACAAACATAATCCAACCTTATTTCACTATATCAATATCGATAATAACATGTAAAATCCGTTGCGGCACCCAACCCGATTTCACCATATAATTAGGATCAATATCATATCCCTCCCTTATTTTACCATATCAAAATCACATATAAATCTATTGCAGCGTGCAACCCGATCCCACCATTCAATTTCAATTCTCCCTTATTCCACCCGCCGCGGCAGGCAACCTGATCCATAAATAAAATCAATAAATGTAAGCGATTCAACAACCCAATTCACAAGAATATCTACTATTAAATAATATAAAAACAAACCATAAAGGGACCTCGTACCAAATCAAGGAATGGTACAATTAATACATAGCAATAAGGCAAGTAACAATTAATTATGGAAACATGGAAGAACCGAACATTTTAGTATGAGAAAAGTAAGTGACAATTAGCAAGCTAAGGTATAGGAAGCAATTAAAACATGAAACAATTAAGACATGGAATAAATAATTAATAAAATGCGGGAAGCATGGAAACAAGTATTTTGACGGCGTATATACTCTTGTCACTTTGCATATACGCTGCTACACAAATAATTCACATAGCACATAGCTCAAGGGTTCCTAATTTCTTCAAATCAAGGTTAGGTCCAACGCTTACCTCGCTCCGCCAGCAAAACAAAGCTCAACCGGGCTTTTCCTCTAAAATCCACCTCCAAACCAATCGAATCTAACCAAAATCGACTCAATAACATAAAACAATTGTAGGAAGATCAATTACAATACATAAAGTTAAGATCTTTATACTTTTTCTAAAAAGTCGACAAAAATCAACCTCGGGACCGCTTTAGTGAAAACCTGAGATTTGGACCAAAATTCAATTACCCATTCACCCCAGAACCTGATTATGTGATTAGTTTCGAAATCCGACCTCAATTTCAGATCTAAATTTTAATTTTATAAAACATTTCCAATTCTTCTCAAATTCCTAATTTTCTTCCATGAAAGAACATAGATTAAGGTTAGAAATTAATGGGTGTTGATGGAAACAGAAGAAAATAAGTTAAAGTACACTAGCCCATGAAAGGGTGATGAAATTTCTCTTCAAAATCACCACTAGGCCGAGCTCTAATCTAAAGATGGTGAAAATGGGTGAAATTTCATCTTTGGGACATTTTAAATCACCGGTATCAAGTCTTCTTCGCATTCGCGAATGACCTGATGTGATCGCAAAACACTGGTCCAAATGACCTTTGCGTACGCGAGGTGTTCTTCGAGTTTGGGATGGCTTTTCCCCTTATCATCGTGTTCGCGTAGAATACTAGCCCAACTCCCCTTAAATCCTACAATACTTTGCGTACGCGCGCGAACAAACATGTTCGTGAAGAGCAACTCCACCCCAATATCAAACTACTCTTCGCGATCGCGGGAATATTTTCGTGATCGTGAAGAAGAATTCACCAGACACCAGCAGTAGCCAAACCAACACTTTTTCTAAGTTCAAAATCATCCGTAACCTTTCCGAAACTCACCCAAGACCTTAGGGCTCCAAATCAAACATGCACACAAGTCCAAAAATATCATATGAACTCTCTCGCTTGATCAAAATACCAAATAAAACCTAGAACTATGAATCTGACACCAAAACGAATGAAATTTTCAATGGAACTTAAGATCATGCAATTTTTTAACCGGACGTCCGAATCACGTCAAATAAATTTTATTTTATACCAAATTTTGTAGACAAGTTATAAATACTGTAGTAAACATATACAAAGTTACGAAACTTAAATCCGAACTCGATAGCAAGAAAGTCAACCTACGGTCAAACTTATGAATTCTTAACCTTTTAAATTACTAGTTTTCAATAAATTACGTTAGACCAAGCTAGGGATTTTCGAATTCGATTTCGGGCATACGTTCAAGTACCAAATAAGAATATGGACCCATCGACACCGTCAAAATAATGACCCGGGTCCGCTTACGCAAAATATTGTCGTGGTCAATTCAAATGAGTTTTAAGGAACGATTTCACATTTTCATCAATCTTTCTCATAAAACCTTTCTAGGAAAAGACGTGGACTGTGCACGCAAATCAAGAAGGGTTAAACGGAACGAAGCAAGGTCTTGAAACACAGACATAAAGGGTAAAACTATAAATGACTCATCGGGTCATCAAATTAAATTTAATGGGTAGAAAAGGTATTTGATCGCTAAAAATTTGAGAATTCTAGTTGAGTCGCCGCTATAGAATAATTATGTGACTTTTCTATTATAAACAAAAGAGACTTGTTCTTATATATATATATATATATATATTACCATATGCATCTGACTAATTACTCTTCCGAAACATACATATAGCGAATTACTTATGAAACCTTGTCATAATACATTATTATTTTGTCACGTAGTATTTAGTAGTAGTAAAAAGCAGTACTGGTCTCTCCCATCTAACTAGCTAGCTAGTTTCTTTTGGCCTTCAATCAATAGCGTAAAGTGAGGGGCAATGGGAAAATCAGGATCAGGTTTGTCAACGCCATCTTCACTCCTAAGCCAATAAGTCTGAGGAAGAGAGGCTGCACCATTTGGTATATCATCCATTACTCGTTCTTGTCCTACTGGAAAATATATTCCTGTTCGAGGATGTGGCATCCACCACGTCGACCCTTTCTTTATCTCCTCCTCTTCCTCCTCCTCCTCCTCGTTCCTCCATATTCCCTCCCTCCCTGAAAACCTACTGCTCATCCACCTACGTTTAATTTGATGCATTTGCTGTGACCTGCATCAACCGTTCTAACTTTAGTCACAAATATATAGTATATGTATAGAGACATGATTTCACTCTAACTTTTTTATCCGATATAACAAGTAAAAAACGATTTTAATCTGCTCGGGTTGATTTTATAAGTGGGTAAATATTTGGCTATGCTTATTGACGATACAAGCCACGTTTTAAGTTTAAACTTATTTGGCATGCCTACTTGGCTTTTTGGTCAAACTTAATGAGTTTTTCCCACTAAATTTATGTTCCGAAGAAAGTGGCAAAAATTAGTTTAGTGATTTTTGTTTCAAAAGAATCGTAAGTTGGAAACAATCTGAGAAATCCAATAGTTTTCTTGTCTGTTTTTTTAATAGCAATTTTTTCAAAATTAAGTTATCCAGGCTAATGATGGCGTGTAACATAGAATGTCATGTCAGTAGTAATTGCAAGAATTGAGGTACTTGTATATCAATTATTGTGAACGCAAGGAAGATATATATCCTGCTAGAATTGGTGAATGATTTAAGATTAAAGAGCTAATATATAGTACCACTAACTAAGATAGTAAGATGCATAAGGAAAAAAATAATACTACTAAACAAGCCAATTGGGAGAACAAGAAATAATTACTCTAACCTAATTAGTCGTAATCTCTGTGGAAACCTAGTGATTCCAGCTGCAGTTATAGGCATCTGTTCTGGTTGATAAACCGAACTGAAGGCGGTAGAAATGTAATACTTGTAGGGTATTAAGGCTTATATATATGAGAAATTAATTGACAAGCTAAGCTATATTTCAAGTGTTATGTCGAAGGAAAAGAATATGATTCTGTGCTACTCTAGGTTGAAGGTTCCTAATGAAGTTTGCAACTCTTGAAAGCCGCAAAAAAAGTAATAAAGCAAAGGTACTTCTCTATATGCTTATTTGTAATCTCGTCTTTTTTGTTTGTTATGATAAAGTATAAGTTTAATTCTTGCCCACGTGTTGACGTGCCACATTCAAAAAATGTGTCATGGCATATATTATTTATAGATAACATAGTGTTAATCGGTGAGACGTGCTATGGGGTTAACACACTAGAGCTGTTAAGACAGACCCTGAAATTTAAAGATTTCATGTTGAGCAGGATAAAAACTAAATACGTGAAGCGTAAATTTAGTGTGGGAACATAGGAAACAAAAGCGGAGGTGGTGCTTGATACACAAGTCATCCCCAAAAGAAATAGTTTCAAAATATTTTGGGTATGTTATTCAAGGGAACACGGAGATTGACAAAAATGTTATGCATCGTGTTGGAGCGAGGTGGATGAAGGTGTTTTGTATTTCTTCATTGTACTTGTTCTGGTGATAAATAAAAATATTTATTTCACCGAAAAAATACTTTAAATATTTCTTCTTCTTTTTTTCCTTCAAATTTCAACCTGAAACGCTTTGCAGTTTTCACCATATATCTAATTATTTTCGTGAACTTTAAGTCCTTTTATTTAAAAAGATATTGATACGACACCTAAAAAATTTCCGTACATGGATAGAATGAAGAAAGTATTATTCTGTCAAATAATCAGTACCATATGTTTTGAATTGGAGATTATAGACCTTCACTTTTGGTACGCTGATACCCAGGGGCACCATCAGAGGACGGAGATAAAGAAGATTTTCGATACTCTTATCAACAATGTTGTTCATTAAAGTACATAAAGAACATGTACTATTCTTTTCATGACATGATTGGTAGTAGAATTCAGAATCCATCAACAACGAATTGACTCTTTATTACTATTGTCAAGTATTATGGTTCGACGCTATTAAATTAAGTGCTGATATGGTTGAGATTGTTTCACTAATCGTGCCACCCCGCTCATACTATTTTAGTTAAGCTAATAGATGTAATATAGAACTAGAGTTAGTGGTTTGTCATGTTGAAGGAGGTGTAGAGAGTTTTGGGAAAAGTAAGTTTCTTGTATTGCTCACCAAAGTATATATAGAGTACAGGGAAATCAAAACCTACCAATTATAGGATTGTACAATAATGAAGAAAAACCAAAACCTACCAACTATACGATTGTACAATTAATGAGAGAATATTCTACCAATAATAAAAAGATACACAAGAGATATTTACAATACTTCCAAATATGCCCCCTCAAGATGGAGGGCCGGAGGACACGCCAATCTTGGACATCAACAGAAGAAGCCGAGGACGAGATAAGTGCTTGGTGAGAGCATCAGCAAGCTGATCAGCAGAGGATACGTGAGCAACACGAAGGGACCCATTCTGGACCAATTGACGAACAAAGTGATAATCAATGGAGATGTGTTTCATGCGAGAATGAAACAGAGGGTTGGCACAGAGATAAGTAGCGCCAATGTTGTCACTGTAAATGACAGGAGCAGCCGGAAGAGGGACATGAAGCTCGCGCAGTAGGGAATGAAGCTAACGTACTTCAGCGGCAGCAGAAGCAATGGCACGATACTCAGCCTCAGTAGATGATCGCGCAACGGAACGCTGCTTTTTGGAGCTCCAGGAAATAGGATTTGGCCCTAGAAAAACAACATAGGCACCAGTTGAGGAGCGGTCATCACAGTTTCCACCCCAATCAGCATCAGAGAAACAATGCAGAGGTATAGCAGATGAAGGACGCAGCCAGACGCCAAGTCACGCGTCCCATTCAGATACCGGAATAGGCGCTTAACTGCACCCCAGTGAGTGACAGTAAGAGCATACATGAACTGTGAGAGTTTATTCACAGTAAAGGAGATATCAGGACGAGTGAAGGAGAGATACTGGAGGCCCCCAAGGGCCTGGCGATAGGCGGATGCGTCGGCAGGGCCCGAGCCGTCGGCCAGATGAAGGCGAGTTGACGCAGCTGTTGGCGTCTGAACAGGATTTGACTCCAACAAATTATGACGAGTCAAAAGATCAACAACATATTTCCGCTGAGAAAGAAAATACCTCTTGGAGCTGCGCAGAACTTCAACACCAAGAAAGTAGCTTAGATCACCCATGTCTTTAAGAGAAAACTGAGACCCAAGAGAGTCAATCACACGGTTCAAGAAAGCAGAATCATTACCAGTCAATATGAGATCATCAACATACACAAAAAAATAGGCCGTAATACCAGAGTGATGAAAGACGAAGAGCGAAGTGTCAGAGGTAGTGTTGACGAAACCCATGGTCAGAAGGCTTTGGCGGAGCGCACTGTACCATGCCCGGGGTGCTTGTTTGAGACCATAAATAACTTTCTGTAACTTACAGACATAGGATGGATAGGCTTTGTCAATAAAGCCCGGTGGTTGTGCCATATAAACATCCTCTTTAAGCCTCCTGTGGAGAAAGGCATTGTTCACATCCATTTGACGAAGAGGCCAGCCCTTGGATACAGCTATACTGAGAACCAAATGCACAGTTGCCGGCTTAACAATCAGACTGAAAGTCTCCTGGAAATCCACACCTGGACGCTGATAAAAGCCCTTTGCAACAAGCCGGGCTTTGAACTTATCCACAGTACCGTCAGGCTTGCGTTTGATGCGATAAACCCACTTGCAACCCACAACATTCTGCGAGGAATCAGGCTGGACAAGATCCCAAGTGCCATTCCGTAGCAGAGCATCAAACTCTGATGACATAGCAGCGCGCTAGCGCTCATCAGACATAGCACTGGACAGGGTCTGAGGTTCAGTAACAGCAGGAGAGGTGACAGCAGACATACCAAACTTCCTGTTGGGCATAAAGATGTTATTTTTGCTGCGAGTCTGCATATGATGACCACCCTGAGAGGATGCAGGAGGCGGCATAATGGGTGTAGCGGCGGCAGGGGCCACTGGCGGTGCCGGAAGGGGCGCTGGTGTCGCGGGCGGTGGCACCGGGAGTGCATCCGGTGAATAATCGCTAGTGGGAGCAACGGCAGGTACTGGTGGCCCAGCGGAAGGACTTCTAGGGAGATCGGAATGGGTACAAGGGGAGACTCAGGGTTAGACATTTTGGAGAACGGGAAGACATCTTCATGGAAGGTGACATGACGCGAGACGAAGATTTTAGACGTTGAGGGATCAAAGCAGAGATAGGCGCTTTGTGTAGTAGAGTAGCCGAAGAGGACACAGGCACGAGATCTAGGTTCCATTTTGTGTGAGGTGTAGGGCCGAAGCCAAGGGAAGCATTGACAGCCGAAGACACGTAATTTGGCAAGGTTAGGGTGTTTCTGGAAGAGAGATTCAAAAGAGGAGCGCATCGAGAGATTTGTCTTGGGAAGACGATTAATGAGGTAGATTGCTGTAGCAAAGGCATAAGGCCAGTAACTGAGAGGTATAGATGCATGATGAAGGAGAGTGAGACCAGTATCGACAATATGACGGTGACGGCGTTCAGCATAGCCATTGTGCTGAGGAGTATGAGGAGGTGACGTAAGATGGGAGATGCCATGAGAGGCAAGAAAAGAGCGTAAAGCGAGAAATTCACCTCCATTGTCAGTATACAGAGTAGTTCAGATTTACGGCGTAAAGGAAAAAACCAAACATACTTAGAGAAATGATTAACAAACATGACATAATATTTAAACCCTTCATTAGAAATAATCGGAGAGGTCCATACATCGGAGAAAATAAGCTCCAGGGGAGCAGTAGAAGATAGACTTGACTCAGAAAAAGGTAACTTATGACACTTATGAAGCTTGTAAGATACAAAGGCAAGATCAGACACATTACTGGACTCTATACTGCTAGACGACACTAAATGACGCAGGGTTTTAGCTGATGGGTGACCAAACTGAGAATGCCACAATGACGCAGAGAGCTTTTGTGCCATGAGGGCAGATGGGAGAGTGGAAGCTGCCGGCCAGTAGTAGGTGTTGCCCCTAAGTGGGCCGCGAACGAGCGTTGCCCACGTGCGACGATCCTTCACCTGAAAATCAGTATCAGAAAGAACAACATTAACATTATTGTGACGACATAATTGGGTAGCAGAGATCAAATTTTTACGCATATGTGGAACACAGAGTGCCCCAGGTAATAAAAGAGAGGAATGACTATTAAGTTGTCCAGTATGAGTAATTGTCAAACCTTCACCGTTACCAATAACCACATTTTCGAAGCCAGTGTAAGGACTGTGAAGAGACATGTTGGCAAGGTCAGAGGTTATGTGATGAGAGGCACCAGAGTCCAGGATCCAATCGGATGCAGAGGGAATTGTCGGAGAGTGATGGGCTGTGTGAGCAGCTGGATAGGGCGGCGAAGCATATGCTGGCCGCGGCAATGGTCCACCGTAAGGGGGCTGGTTGGCGCCGAAGACGGGATAGGATGGGCAGCGGCGCGCGGAGTGGCCAAATTCACTGCAGAGTTGGCACTTCCCATTATACCCGCGAGATTGGCCATTGCTGGAGTAACCACCGCGACCGGAGACTGACCCGTGGCTGATGCGGCCACGCCCGTGGCTACCGAATTGGTGATGGACTGGCTGCTGTCCGGCGACGAAGGCAGCAGACGAAGCCGAGTCGGATGTGACGGAGGTGGCCGGCACACGAGCAGTAATCTGAGCCTCCATGCTTAACAGCTTGTCATGTAATTCAGCAAAAGAGATGGGAGACTCACGGGCTTGGATGGCATGAGAGAGTTCCATATACCGGTCATCAAGACCATTTAGAACCTTTATGACAAGATCCTCAGAATCAACGGTAACACCCAAGAGAGATAATTCATCCACAATCACGCGAATACCGTGCATAAAGTCAGTAATAGATGTAGAATCTTTTACCGGATTATGGAGCTGCTGTTTGAGAGCCATGATACGACCACGAGAAGCGGTGCGGTATGTGCGCGCGAGGATGTCCCAGGCCTCTTTAGAGGTTTCCGCAGCGGCAATGAAGGAGATGATCGTCGGTGTGATCGACGAGATGATGGCACTGAGAATTAGGTTGTCATGGCGAATCCAGTAAGGATATGCTGGATTGGGGGAAGTCACGTCGTTGTCGACGATAGTGGCCGGTGGGCATGGCTTCGATCCGTCCAAGAAGCCGAGGAGATCGTAACCCGTAAGGAGGGTTCGAAACTGAAATTTCCACGCCAGGTAATTGGTGGAGTCCAATTTGAGTGGGATTTGAGCCGATGCATTGATGGTAATCGGCTGGAGAGGCGCGGTTGACGTCGTGGCAGTCATGAGCGCGAGGCAAGGAGAGGAGGTGCTGAACGACGTCGAGAAAAAGAGGGCTGCCGATTAGTGCAGCAGCGGCGGCAACGGGCTCCGATGAGAGGAGCTACGACGGCGGCGGGTAGTATGTATTTAGGGTTTGTTTGGCGATAAGCCACTGGCGTATGATACCATATAGAGAGTTTTGGAAGAAGTAAGTTTCTTGTATTGCTCACCAAAGTATATATTGAGTACAGGGAATTCAAAACCTACCAACTATAGTATTGTACAATAATGAAGAAAAATCAAAACCTACCAACTATAGGATTGTACAATTAATGAGAGAATATTCTACCAATAATAAAAAGATACACAAGAGATATTTACAATATTTCCTAATAGGAGGGACAAATAGAATGTTATAATGTGGTTATATATAATCCAAGACACAATAAAAGTTATTGAAACTTTTTTGATTAAATCAATTAGAAAAGATGAAGAGGTAAATTTTAGTCAAACATATACTACTAGAAATTCGGCAAAAACCGACCAACATTGGTGGTTAAAAAAACCGACCAAAACTGACCATAGTTGGTCGATTTTTCAAAATATTTTAATTTTTAATTTATTTTATGAAACAGACCAACTTTGATCGGTTTTCTTTGGCGCAAAAAATGCGAAAAACTATTTTTGAGTCCCGCAAAATTTATTTTTTAAGAAACCGACCAACTTTGGTCGGTTTTTGCAATTAAAATAAATAAAAATTAATATTACAAAAAGGGACCAACTTTGGCCGGTAAAATCGGCCGGTCATTTTAAAAAATCAACCAACTTTGGTCGGTAATTTTATTTTTAATAAAACTGACCAACTTTGGCCGGTTATTGTCGTGCGAAAATACAATTAAACAGTATAAATAAATAAAAAGACAATCTTAAAACGAATGCACCAATGGTCTAGTGGTAGAATAGTATCCTGCCACAGTATATACTCCAGTTCGATTCCCAAATGATGAATCTTTTGATTACATAATTAAAATACCGACCAACTTTGGTCGTTTTTTTTTGCAATATCTATTTTTTGAATTTAATTTACTGACCAACATTGACCGGTAATTAGAGACCAACTTTGGTCAGTATACAAAAGCGACCAAGCCTGTTTGGACGGGTTTTGGTCAGTATTTTTCATAAACAGACCAACATCGGTCGCTCTTTGTGGTCGCTAAAATCCAAATTTCTGGTAGTGATATAAGCTCCAGATCTATAATCAAATCGAAGAATAATACATGATACGGAATAAAGGCGATCGATCTTATTGAAGTTTTTCATCTCTTCCCCATTTGGCCGAGAGGAGTAGCCCTCTTTCACCCTCCATGAAAGATGGCTTTATCTTGTTTTTGCTAAGAAGATTACTGAGGAGAAGAAAAAGAAAGAGAGAGAAAAAGCTCCTTAGTAGGAAAGTTCCTCCCCTTATTTAGAGTTATGAAGACCCCGTTGCATTCTTGGGTCGGTATATTTTTATATCATGTCTGCTTTCGTCATCCTATGACTACTGCTCATGGACTTGGCGGGTATCATGAGCTCAGGATTCTGAACAGACCATACCCTCTTCTAATGCCTTGCTGTTGAACAGGATCTTTGTTGGGTCGACCGTGACAGTCAGATTTTGACCAATACAGTTAGTCCCTCTGTCTGTTGGGGTCGTCTCTTGTTGGACCTGATAGAAGATTATGGTTACACTTCTAAGAGAAATCTGAATACTCACCCCTTGGATATGTTCTTTAAGTTTTAGCAACGTAACGACGCCCTATCGATACCCTTGAACCGTTGTGACTATTTTGGAAAAGAAACATCATTTCGCTTGAAACGCCGTTCGTGACTGCTGCCAGTATGACACACCTTTTCAAACGTTTGAACCGTTTCATGCCCTATCAGCTTCGATTGGCGACTCTTGGGTTTCTCCCTTGCCTCTTATAAATAGAAAGAATTCATCATTTGAATGAGACACTTCCTTGCCTTTACTTGAAAGAACATAGTAGATTTTCTTTTCTCCTGATACTCCGAATTTTTTATTTTCTCCGGCTAAGTAGTAGTTTTCGTCTTTCCCTCTTTTTTATACCTTTACTTTGTCAAACCGATACAAATGGCTGGTGATTCCTCTCGTGCTGACCCTTATGTCACCATTTTGGCGCCGGAAAGCAATGTACTTTCCACTAGGGAGTGGAAGGGTAGAAGATAAGGAAGTCTCATCGGTGGCTGAGATATTTCCTTATCCCGGAAGACCATGGAGCGATTTCTACAGACCCGCCGGTGAGGAGCCAAAACCCGCTCCCTCTGTCCTAGATGCAAAGGGGATCACAGAATTGAAGGCTAGGTGGGGAATCCCTTGTTACATCAAAATGCTGCCAGTAGTGGGGGACGACATAGTTTATTTTGTCCGCCCAGGGTATTGTGCATTCTATGCCTACCCCTTTATTGTCGGGTACACACTCCCTCTTCCTCTATTGGTGATAGTTTTTTGTCGTTTTAACAAGGTGTGTCCGGCTCAACTTTTGACGTACTTATATAAACTATTCTTTATGCTTCTTAAATTTGCAGAACTTGCCGGTCATGAGATTACCTTGGGGAACATGCTCAATATCTTTTCCTCTCAACTCATTCGTGGCACGATGATTCACATGCGCCACCGAGGGTCAAAGAGCTTGGTGGTGAAGATGGACGGCAGGGCCAACCATCGCTTTTACGAAAATTACTTCTATGTGCGGACCGAGCATCTTGTGGCGGATCTTACGGGGTTCCCTGAGAAGTGTAGGTTTTTATGCTTTTGGTCGATGATGGTGTTTAACCACTTTCCTTTGATCAGTTATTGAAATTTGTTCTATGTTTTCTTAGCCGCAAAATTACCCCTGAACCCGTTGATGGCATCCGTGAGTGGGTGAACACCATCCTCCCTCATACGGCAGGGATCCGCACATGGGCGTCCTTCTATGAATAATTCAGACGCCTTACTGGTGAGTAGTATCATTTTTGTTTGTAATTCTCTCCTTTTACCTAGTTTCTCATGTGATATTCATCCATGTAGGGAGAATCAGAGAGCGAGGGCTCATCTACTAGCTTTTTATCAGCCCACATCGTTCACCCACTTGCTTTAGCATCTACTGTTCGACCTCCATCGAGGGCCACTTCGGTTGAATCTATGGCTGTGGCCACACGCACGAAGGCTATCCCCAAACCGAGATTCCGACCCCTATTGTCTTCCTAGCGGGGGAGTCTTCTTGTGTTGAAGAGGGACAGGGGACATCGAAGAGGCAGCGAATAAAGTCTAAAGCGGCTCCTTGAATCGTGATAATTGTAGAGGAAGACCTTCCCTCGATGGGATCATAGGTGAGAGTTGATGTTATTTTCCCGTAGAAATAGAGCCTGCCATTGCGTATGCCCCATCGACAGAGATTCCCGCCGCTGTGATTGATCAGCAACCTGTCGCGATAGGGGGTTGCACTCTTGAGGATGCTGTTGCTATTTTCGAAGGGCCTTCGTCCTCATTGCCGGGCCATGCTTCCTCTTCGGCCGCAGAAAGGGGAAAGTCATCATAGTCGACAAATACAAATATGAGTCTGACCTTGACCATAACGATGTTAGGGTGTTTGAAGAGAATATCACCCATTTGGTGGTTCTTGCAGGAGGTGCATCTTGTATTCTTCAAATCTCTTAGGATATTAATCTCCTGGGGGATATGAAAGATCTGGTGCCACAATTAGACATCTTGTGCTCTACCACCGAGAACGAGGCCCTTCGGGGCATTCCTAATATTAATTTGGTGCATAAGGTGGCTGCTATGGGTCTGAGGGTATGTTTCACTTTCCCTTCCTATTTTCTTTTTTGTATTATTGGACGATAGTTAACCTATCTTTTAGTTTTTCAGGTGTACATTTTGGAAATTGTGAGAGCTCGTAGGGCTGGCATTTGAGCCAAGATATTCCTGAAAATGTTGGAGAAGTACCGGCGCTATTGCAATAAGTGTCATAAGATATACGAGCAGCTGAAGGCGAACCCTAGTGCTAAATCCCTCGACGAGCATTTGGAGAAGATGGACCAGGAATTAATTGAGGCTATTCGCAGGAGTAGCGTGCTCGAAGAGCAACTTCGTGCGAAGGACGAGGAGCTTGGGTTGTGCAATGGGGTTGCTGCTGAGTGCGAATAGCTGAGATCGATGCAACCTGAGATGGATCCAAATACCATCAGGGTCGAGGCGATAAGCACAGAGTGGATGGGAAAATTGGCTGAATTAGAGAGAAAGGTTGCTGGGTTGGAGAGCATCAAGAGTGCTTGGTCGTCATTTTTGGCAAGAGCGGGGACTTTGGAGAATCCTATCCGTGTCGTCCAATCCAAGAAGGAATTAGAGAGGGCAACTTGTATGCTTAGGGAGGCTAGGCTCGAGGAACACATTGGGGAGATCGATCGGGAAGCGTTGACCTTAGGTGACCGAGTCGTTGCTCTTGAGGCTGAAAAGGAGAAACTATTAGCTCGGGTTGGCTCTTCCTCCGCCACTGTAACCTATCATTTGCACGAGATTTTGGTTCATACTGAGTCCCAATGGGACATATATAAGAGTCTGTGAGGGCGGGTAATGTTACCAACCCCGCATATGAAGGGGCACAAGCAAAGGCACGAGAGGCTCGTATTAATTATGGATATGAATCTGCGATGCCGGAAACTGATGAGGGCACGAATGATGAGGGAGGGTTTCCTAGAGATGATGCCGAGCGAAAGAATTGATGTCTTTATCTTATTTTTGTTGTTGTTGTTTGTTGTTTTTTTTGGAGTATGTTGGTTTTTGCCGCATGTAGTTTGCGGCTGTCTGCACAGTAGCTTTGTATAAAAAGGGTTTTCCATTTGTTATATGCCTTTTGTACTTCCTTTCCTGTTTTGATCTTCACAACTTTTGTGCAACGATGTAGATTTCTGCATGATGAGTTCCCTATTCTCAGGGAACTTGATGTCACATGGGTTGACTAGAGCCTTGGCGATGGCTTTAGCTGATGGGACGGTGCTTTCGAACTTGTGTCGAGGTGCTATCCCCTCATAGTCTGAATGGTGTCAAATTCTTTTAATAGTAATTTTAGCCATAGGGATGTTACTTTCGAGTTTATATCAAAGTATTATCCCATCGTGAGTCCCAATTTTCTTTGATGGTCTTTGACCTCAAGCGTATCATTTTGAATTTCCATTGAAACTTTGACCCATCTTTGTTCGATTGAGGTTGAATTCTTTTTCTTTCTTTTTTTGGTGAAGGCCTGGCCTTGAAGGCATTATTTTGACCTTTCATCGAAATATTAGCTCGTCGTTGTTCGATCGAGGTTGAACTCTTTTATTTTTTTTGGCGACGGCTCTTGGCCTTGAAGGTGTTATTTTGACCTTTCGTCGAAATATTAGCTTGTCGCCGTTCGATCGAGGTCGAACTCTTTTTCTTTTTTGGTGAAGGTTCATTTCAATCTTTCATCGAAATATTAACTCGTCGTCGTTTGATCTGGTGAAGGCTCTTGGTCTTAAAGGCGTTATGTTGACCTTTCATTGAAATATTAGCTCGTCGTTGCTCGATCCGGGTCGAACTCTTTTTCTTTTTTGGCAAAGGCTCTTGGCCTTGAGGGCATTATTTTGATCTTTTATCATATATTAACTCGTCGTTGTTCGATCGAGGTCAAATTTTTTTGTTTTAGGTGAAGGCTCTTGTCCTTGAAGGTGTTATTTCGACCATTCGTCGAAATATTATCTCGTCATTGTTCGATCGAGGTCGAACTCTTTTTTTTTGGCAAAGTCTCTTGGCCTTGAATGCGATATTTCAAACTTTTGTCGAAATATTAGCTCGCCATTGTTCGATCGAGGTCTAACTCCTTTTCTTTCTTGGTGAAGGATCTTGGCCTTGAAGGCGTTATTTCGATCTTTCATCGAAATATTAACTACTTGTCGTTTGATCGAGGCCAAACTCTTTTTCTTTTTTGGCGAAGGATCTTGGCCTTGAAGGCATTATTTCGACCTTTTGTTGAAATATTAGCTTGTCGTTGTTCGATCAAGGTGAAATTCTTTTTCTTTTTTGGCGAAGGCTCTTGGAATTGAAGGCATTATTTTGACCTTTTGTCGAAATATTAGCTCGTCGTTTTTCGATCGAGTTCGAACTGTTTTTCTTTTTTGGTAAAGACTCTTGGCCTTGAAGGCGTTATTTTGATCTTTTCGTATTCAATCGAGGTCGAAATTTTCTCTTTTTTGGCAAAGATTCTTGGCCTTGAAGGCATTATTTTGATTTTTCATCAAAATATTAACTCGTCGTCTTTCAATCGAGGTAGAACTTTTTTTCTTTTTTGGTGAAGTCTCTTGGCCTTGAAGGTGCTATTTCTACCTTTCGTCAAAATATTAGCTCGTCGTTGTTTGATCGAGGTTGAACTATTTTTCTTTTTTGGCAAAGGCTCTTATCTTTGAAGGGGTTCTTTCGATCTTTCGTCGAAATATTAACTCGTCAGCATTCTATCGAGGTCGAACTCTTTTTCTTTTTTGGCAAAGGCTCTTGGACTTGAAGGGGTTATTTCGATCTTTCGTCGAAATATTAACTCACCGTTGTTCGATCGAGGTCGAAATCTTTTTCTTTTTTGGCGAAGGCTCTTCGCCTTGAAGGTGTTATTCGACCTTTCGTCAAAATATTAGCTTGTTATTGTTCGATCGAGGCTGAACTCTTTTTCTTTTTTGGCGAAGGCTCTTGGCCTTGAAGGCGTTATTTCGATCTTTCATTAAAATATTAAATCCCCATCGTTTGATCGGGTCAAAATCTTTTTCTTTTTTGGTAAAGGCTCTTGTCCTTGAAGGTGTTATTTCGTTCTTTTGTCAAAATATTAGCTCGTCGTTGTTCAATCGAGGTCAAACTCTTTTTCTTTTTCGTGAAGGCTCTTGGCCTTGAAGATGCTATTTCGACCTTTCGTAAAAATATTAGCTCGTCGTTGTTTGATCGAGTTCGAACTATTTTTCTTTTTTGGTGAAGGCTCTTGGCCTTGATGGCGTTATTTCGATCTTTCGTCGAAATATTAACTCGTCGTTGTTCGATCGAGGTCGAACTCTTTTTCGTTGGCGAAGGATCTTGGCCTTGAAGGCATTATTTCAACCTTTCATCTAAATATTAGCTCGTCGTTGTTCGATCGAGGTCGAACTCTTTTTTTTTGGAGAAGGCTCTTGGACTTAAAGGCGTTATTTCGATCTTTCGTCAAAATATTAACTTGTTATCGTTCGATAGGTCGAACTCTATTCTTTTTTGGCGAATGATCTTGTCCTTGAAGGCGTTTTTTGGCCTTTTGTAAAAACTTTAGCTCTTCGTTAGTCCCGATTTTTTTGGAGGGTTGGATATCTTCTGGGGGAGTCTCGGTTCGCTTGATTTTATTTACATCGGGGAATGTGATGTTGTATTTGTTGGAAACACGTTCTCTAGGCATTATACTAAACGTGTGTTCATATTTGTAGGTTTTATGACAAACTATGCGCAAATTGACATATGACGAGGTCCAAGCACAAGCGCGAAATTGATATATAACAAGATTCAAGCACAAGACAAAGATCGAGATTAAGTTTTATATGAGTCGGTATTTAATTGTGATCTTGATCCGACAACTTAAACTCAAGATTTGGCTTCTCTCATAAAAATACTTTTAACAAATCATGCATATTTAATTTAGAGCAAAATGATTTTAAATAATGCATATTTACTTTTGTCAAAATGATTTTTAAACACGCCTCTAAAATCTGGACTAAGATAATCGATTATATACTTATGATAATCGATTATATTTAAGTCAGCTGCTTGACAATCGATTGTGAAGTAATGACAATCGATTGTGTTAAGGCAGTGAGCATCAGATTTTTCAAATCTGCATGACAATCGATTATGAACCTTATGACAATCGATTGTGATGAGTTAGTGTCCATCAAAGTTTTTCAAAGCTCAAAATAATCGATTGTGAAGCTAATGACAATCGATTATGAAGAGACAGTGTCCATCAGATTTTTCAAAGTCACAAAATAATCGATTGTGAACTTATGACAATCGATTGTGTTGAGGCAGTGACTTCCAGACTTTTTCAAAGTTATCAAATAATCGATTGTGAACTTATGACAATCGATTGTCAAGAGGCAGTGTCTAAATTGATTTTTCAAGACTGATATATTATCGATTGTTAACTTAGTATAATCGATTGTATAACTGACCGTTGCCAAAATATTTTCAAATACCGTCAGGTAATCGATTATTGATTTCCTATAATTGATTGTTTTAATTAAAATCTGGAAAGGATTTTTTGAACGTTGCTGAGTAATCGATTGTAGATTGTTGACAATCGATTGTTTTACGTAAAATCTGGAAAGGATTTTTTGAACGTTGCCAGTAATCGATTATTGATCTTATACAATCTATTGTTATGCGTAAAATCTGGGATTGATTTTTGGAAGAACTGGCAAACAATCGATTGTGGTAACTTGACAATCGATTGTCACTGAGTAATTTCAGCAACTCTTAATTGGCAATTAGGCAACGGTAATACAAGGTTTTTCAACTATAAATACAGCTTCAATTCAGTCTTTTAAGAACAACAACATACAAGAACTGATTATACAATTGCTAAAGCTTGCATACTTTATTGCTTATCATTTTATATTCATTACATAAGTTTTTGAGAGCCAAATTCTTGTCAAAAGTTGTTGTGATCTTGAGCGTATTCTTTTACTCATATCTACTCATTAAGGAGTGTCTTGTTTGAGTACTTAGTGTTTTGTACACTTGAAGAGAATTGTTATTCTCTTGTTGTAAGAAGGAACTTGTGTTTCCTTGGTTGAAGTCTTGGAGTGTTGTATCTCCGAGAAAAGGTGTTGAGGCTTGTGTCCTCAAGTTGTAAAGGTTTGTTAAGCACCCGTAAGCTTGACAAGTTAGTGGAAATCTCGAGAGAGTCTCTCGGGGACTGGACTAGCCACGGGTTGTGGTGAACCAGGATACATCGCTGCGTTCTTTCTTATTTATTGCACTTATTTATTTCCTGCAATTTTTAAATTCCGCAAGTTTACGCTAATTTTTATTATAACGCTATTCACCCCCCTCTAGCGTTAAGCGTATTATCTAACAGTATTGATACGTTGCTGCTTTGCTCACACTCATTTCACATGCCTACTGAAATTTCCCTCGTCACCAGGGAAGGCTCCCTTGGGACAACTTCTTGGCGGGGAATAGTGGGTATCGCTTGAATGGTATTGTTTATCGCGAGTTAGGTTTGTTTCCCTGCTTGCTCACCCGCACAACACTTGTGTTCTTGTTTGATCAAACAACGGAAGGTGGATCTGTGGCGTTGCTTGCGTTGCCTGACATTTCATTTGTTGGTGGGGGTGGTATTTTCTGAATTCAACAACCGTGTTCTGCTCTCTTTCCCTTTCCCCTTTTTTGTGCCTTTGTCTTGTGCGGGCTAGGCTCATTTTAGCTGGCTCACGGGCTTCCCCATGTGTGGGGGAGGAATTTGGTTGCAACTTATGCTCGTATATAGCATCACGATCTTGTTTGATGTGAGGTTTACTTACCGTTCGTTTTGGCGGGTGACCGTGTATCTGATTTTTGACCTGAAGGAGATTGGGAAGTTTTCACTAAGAGATCCCCCCACAGCAGCGCCAAATTGTTTGACCAAAAGTTATTGAAACCTTTTTGATTAAATCAATTAGAAAATATGAAGAGGTAAACCTTAGTCAAACATAATAAGCTCCAGATCTATAATCAAATCGAAGAATAATACATGAGACGAAAGAAGGCGATCAATCTTATTGAAGTTTTTCATCTTTTTCCCACTGGGCCGAGACGAATGACCCTCTTACATCCTCCATGAAAGATTGCTTTATCTTGTTTTTTCTAAGAAGATTATAGAGGAGAAGAAAAAGAAAAAGAAAAAGAGAGAAAAATCCCCCCTAGTAGTAAAGTTCCTTCCCTTATTTATAGTTATGAAGACCCCGCTACATTCTTGGGTCAGTACACTTTTACGTCATGTCTGCTTTCGTTGTCCCCTGACTATTGTTCATGGACTTGGAGGGTATTATGAGCTCAGGGTTCTGAACAGACCATACCCTCTTCTAATGCCTTGCTGCTGAGACGGGATTTCAGTTGGATCGACCGCATGGTCAAATTTTGACTAATCTAAATATATGGGTGATAATCATTCATACAAATATTCGATAACTTATTTATTTGATTGAGTAGTCGACAGAAATAAAGATTAACTAAACGCCAGAATGACTTATGCATGCTCAAATTGAAACCTACTATGTACTTCCTAATTTCAAGTTTTCATGAATTAAAAAGCACAAATTAAATTAGCAGCTTCTAATCATGCTAGCCACTGAAAAACTTACAACTTCCCAGTACTACATTGCACTAAAGCGCTGTACTGTATATTCTAATACAGTATATAACGGTGGCCGATCTATATATCGAATTTGGGGGCATAAGCACCCATTGACTTTGGCACACGAAATGAATATAACAAATCAGCGAGCACCCAGGTAAAAAAAGTTGAATAGGTGCCATGGTCAATAGTAGGTGCTAAGATCCTAGAAGTAGGGGTGTGCATGGACTGAGTTGGTTCGATTTCTATCAAAAACAAACCAAACCAAACCAACTATATCGATTTGGATTGGTTCGATTTTATCGGATTTTTGTTTTTTATTACGTGAATATTATATCAATCTTACTGTGTTAACGTTTTAATAAGTATATTTTTAGTGGCAATTGAAAAAATTAATAAACATATGATCTAATCAAATATTCTTATGGGAGAATTTTCTTAGTATCACATAATAGTTATCTTTTTGTTGTCTCACAATAATATTTCCTTGATGTAAACTTTTAAAGTTGACTGAATTTAATAATTAAATATAAAAATTAATATGATACCTAAATTATGTTTTATTTAATTTTAAATTATCAAAATACCACTTCAAATTCAAAAACGATATATGAATTTAATAGGTCTTGAAATATGAAGAACGAAGAGATTGACACATTTCAATAACACTTGATAAGAACGTGATCATACAATCTATTATTTAAAGTTAACAAAAATGGAAACTTCATATTCTATTAAATGTTTTATATTCTATTAAATATTACATCCCATAAGGGAATCTCAAATATTTCTAGATATTTTTTTAAAGAATATTCTATATAAAGTCTTAGAAGTAATATAAAAATGTTTATCTCGAAATACGAGTAACAATTAAACTTTTAATGTGTTATGTGGTTATAAGGATACATGATCTAATTCGATGCCAATTGATAAATAGCTAAATAAATAAAGAAATTAAGCGATTTAAATTGATCAAACCGTGTAATTGCATGTTATCGACCCCCATCTATATTAGACTTGAGATCAAATGCCAAAAACAGTAACAGCAGCAATACCAATATGAATAATAAGAACTATATGAATAATAAGAACTATAAAGAGTCAAGAACGAATAAAAGACTGTTTGTATTTCTCAGTAGAAGTGCAAGCAAGAACTGTATGATGATAATTATGTAATCCCCCAACAAATGAATAGGGTTCTTCTTTATAAAATAGAGGAATCTTAAATAAGGTATGACTCTAATTTTGGAAGTAAAATACATGATTGATATCATTAACCATTAATGGTTCTACTGATTCCAAGGTTCTCGCTGGGATTGATGGCCGATTGCGGATATTCCATGATTCTGTTACCACAACGTTGATCTAGCCTGATCTCGATTCCTCAATCTTTATGTTCCTCGAGCCCGAACTAACTTCGATGATGGTTCGCTCTCAAGTCATACCTTCGAGCTCATGGAATCGGGTCTTCTTTGATTTTTACCGTAAGAAGATAGTCCCTGCATTTCTTAGAATAGAAAAATAAGAAATGATTTGAGTCTCTATTTCTCGATACCTTAATCATGATGTCATCCCTGTGACGTAAGTGACAAATGTGACCGAAACGTCCGGTAGGCTCGGTTCCCAAGAACCATCAATACTTGTCAGTCTGGTCAGCCACTAGTGACACCGAACCGTCATTTGAGATCTATAAATACCACCTCTCCAATTGATTTCAAACTTTACATGCTTGAAAATTCTCCATATCTTTGATTAAATCTTCCAACCTTCAAACTTTTCTTACCTTCTTCATATCTTCACCAGTCTTACCCCTACCTTTTGCGTCTCTCGCTTATATCTATGGCTAAGAATTTTATAACATTGTCGTAAATGGAAAAAGCCTCTTATTCGAAACTGGCCGGCAACAAGACGTTGGTGGTGCCACGTGCAAATGAGTGAGTTTTTGGGCTGTGTGAACTAACTTTTGAGTTCAAAGTGGACAGGCCCCCTTCAATTCCCTGTCGGCGTGAGCCCATGCCCCGTTACATTTGCTCGATATCTGAAGGTAATCTCGAGCAAGTGAAGAAGGACTGCAATTGGAGCGACAAAGAGGTGGTGATTCCTTTACTAGAGAAAGATATCATCATTTATGTGAAAAAGGTTTTTGAGTGTTTACACTTACCCTTTCATATTGGGGCCCATGTACCTGGTTATATTTGATTTCTGCCTCCAATATTGAGTGACCCACAACACAAGTCCACCCTTCGTTTTGACACAACATGATCCTACTTAGATTCTTTTCGAGCAAGGTTGATGGGATTCTATTCATCCTCGACCATCTAATCAGGATGTATAGCTCTCGGCTCTATAGAGGTGGTTTGTTAAAGCTCCAGTGCAGGGCTATGAAGTTGGTGTTCTTGAGCACAAATAAAGACAAGGATCAGGGCTGGATGGTTCGGCTCATCCAACTTTGAACCTCTGACTTGATTCCTACCGAGAAGATGCCATTCCATGAGGAATGGAATATGAAAGGTAAGTTCGATTTTCGTTGCTGATGTTTGATTGATTTCTCTCCCCGATCTAAGTTCCACTCGTGGTGCAACTTTTGCTTGGTTCACCGGTGCGATCCCAAATCTTGAAGGCTGGGTTCACCAACTAACCTCCACCTCTTCACACTCCGAGAGGTGCTGGCAAGATTTGTCCAAGGGTCGATGGGAAGCTAAGAACCATGGTGTGTTCCTCTATCCATAAGCTAATGACTTTCTGTAATAATATGAGTTTTTGACTTAGTCTCTCGTGTAGGCCTCGGGGAGAATGTAACCATGAGGCCACCTTCGCCTGGTGAGGAGGAGGTTCCACAACTGCCCACGGAGAAGAAACGACAAAGGGCCTCGTCCCATGGTACGCTGAACCCAGGAAGAGCATGGCCGCGAATTGAAAGTTGATACCATCGCCTTGCCTGCCGATGTGTCTCAAAGACTTCAGGAGGATGACGCGGAAACACAAATTGATGATGACTGCATTTTGATAGCTCTTGAAGGGGGAGCACTGCAGCTTCTGAGGTTTCCCAATTGGCAACGAATCAGTTGATTCGATCTCAAGTTGGGGGAATCTTGAGGGAGATACGAGTGGAGTTGCTGAGGCATCAAGCGATAAAAGTGTTCCACGCTGTGCAGAAAGATCGACGGATGCTCTTGAAGAGTATAGCTTCGGGGCCCTTAGAAGAGAGGAGAATGCCCCGAATGACTCGCTTGGGGATAATAAATATAGACAATTAACCACCCAGTCCTTCATTTTCTAAGGGGAAATTCTGAGATGCCTGGGCTATGAGAACTCCTGATGCGGAGCTAGACCATGGTGAGAGAGACATATTACGAGAGTGCTTCGACGGGGTCGAAGATGATCTCGAGCCAAACATATTGCTTGTTTTTAACGAAGCTCAGCGTCTCTTAAAATGGGTGAGTATTTTTCCATTTTACTCATGCTTAAATTTAGTTCATATCTTTTCAAGAGTAACTCTTTTCCGCATGTGCAGGCTTTGGTGCTTCACCGATAGGCATATATCAAATCTCGGCCAAAGCTGACCTAGTATAAAGCCGAGCTCAAAAAGCTCATAAAGGAAAGGGATGACCTGAAACTCCTTTATGTTTGAAGGGAGGAGGAGATTGCAACTATCTGACATGGACTTACGAGAGCTCGTCAAGATCATACCGAGTTTATCGAGAAGGTAAGGTAATTTCTTGAAACTTTGTAAAATATAAATTCAGATTTGGCGGTGAACCTTTAGTTTCGCAGTTTCAGCAGAATGGCAAACATGTGTTGTAGCTTCAAGAAGAGGCCAAGATGAAGGAGGCTAAAACTCTAGGGTAGAGGCAACACATGGAGTGTCTTGCCTAGGAGAAGGATGCACTTCGAGCCTAGTTAACTTCAGCTAAGCGCCAGCTCCAGGGTGTGAAGGAGGAAAGTCTAGCTCGAGCCTATATTATCGAGGAGTTGAAGTCGTCCTTGCTAAAGCTAAAGCTGAGTTTGAGGCACTTGTGGCCTCTTATCGAGCTGATGTCGAGGCTGCTAATCTTTGAGCACATAAGATCTCTGCTTCTACTGAGATTAGATTGTTATGTGCTCTCTCTCATGCTAGGCAGCAATCTCGAAGAGAGGCTTTCGAGAAGGTGCACACTTATGGTTTTGACCTCTCTGCTGAGATCGCGAAGGCGAAAGCTTTGGATGATGAGGCCGCATATTTGCTCTCCAATGATGAAGGCCCTGTTAGTGGATCTGAGGGTGAGGGAGACAGAGCCTCTGAAGAAGTCTCCCCTGGAGAAGTCGCCTACGAGTGAGCTAGTCTCGAGGGGAACTAGCCCGATTAGATTGTAACTTCTTTTTCTTTTTTGTTTTTTAAGGATCTGGCCTGCCCTTTTTACATATATTTTTTGGATACAATGAGAATTTTTTTGTCGATGCCTTCATAAGTTTTTTCTTCATGCCTTTGTATGTTTAATTGCCTTTGTTGAAAATTTCTCGTTATTTTAATTCAACTCATGATCAAAATAAACCCTTAGATTTTTTGTTTTTGTGAGGGTAAGTCCCGAGTTACGAAGGCAAGTCCCCGAGTCCAAAACTCATTTGAGAGCTCGTTTCGAGGATGACTCGTTTCGAACTGGCAGGTGAGTTCTCTTGAATAACCAAGCTCGAATAGCTTTATAGGACAGGGTAGTTCCTTAGGTTTTTATCAGTGATTGTTAAGTTTTGAAGCTTCCTGCTATACCTTTTATGGGAATCTTTTTGCTGTAGTTAATCATTTGTCTAAGTTTGTTATAATCGAACCCTTGGGTTCGAATTGAGTGAGAGCGTGGTCTCGAAATCTAATTGTATCAGCCTTTTATGCTTATTAAATTGGCCCTTAGGCTCTTTTATTTTGACCCTTAGGCTCTTTTAGGTCGGCCCTTAGGCTCTTTAAGTTGGGCCAATTCGGCCTCTAAAACAACTATAAGTTTTTCCTTTTTCGGCTAAAAGACTTAGTGAAAATTTCTCTATGCCTTAGCATGTATTTTTTTGTATTCATTGGGCTTTTCGAGGGTTCAATCGATCAGAACCCAATTTTTTTTGTAATCCATTTGTGTTAAGACAATTTAATACATCTCGGGGCTCTTTCGAAGGCTGATATTATCGAAGCATTTAAATTATTGGAGGGATGTTTTTATCGAAGCCCTTTTTTGTTTGTTTTGCTGAGGGTATCCTTCTTTAACTAATTTTTTTTAATTATTTGAAAGCCTTTAGTCTATGGCGGAAGTCAGACATCTTCGAGTCGCATTATTTCAGCTGTAGCCCTTTTATAAGATCGTAGTCTTTAGTATGGCCTTAGCCTTTGAGTATGTCTCTTGGACTTGTTTCCCAATAATATTTTGAACTTGTTCGAAATGCTAGTCCCCGAGTGTGATGGACTTGGCTTGTTTATTAGGGGTGTCTATTTGAGGTCTTATGATTTCGAAATTAGATAGCTCGAGTAGGTAGTCCTCGATTGTTCGAGGTATTCTTGCATTTGGCTTTTGGACCATTTTCATAAATGTCAGTCTTGCATAATAAATTATAAGTATATGACTCGTATAATAGAAATTCTACTTCAAACATAGAATTTTTGAGAAAATAGAGAGTGATTCTTTGTATTATTCATACATGCGTACATGTTTCATTGTTGGGACTCGACTAATATATATGGATGCGGTTCATTCGACCGCTTGGCCCAAAATTCTTCTTATCTATACCCATTTACATAACATCCGAGGGTGATGCTCTCCAGTATTCGAGGTTGATTGCAAAGAATTCTTGTATACTATTGAATAATCCTCAGGTAGCACATAGTTGTTGCCTCATTGAAAACCTTGCCGGAAAAAACCCATTTGAGATAAAAATCGCTCTAAGGAAAAAAGATGCAAAGTGTATTTTAATACCCGAGGTCTCAATTTCTTGGACCGGATACCTGCAATAAGTTAGCTTCAAATATTTAAGTAAATGAAAAAAAGGAGAAAACCATACCTTAGCAATAGTATCGCTTCAAGAGTGATATGTTCCAATTATTCGACAATGGCTCGTTGTCCATTGTTCCAAGCATATAAGAATCGCACCAACTATATCGAGGATTTGGTAGGTTCTTTCCCAGTTAGGACTGAGTTTCCCTTCATTATTGTCTTGAGTGGTGATAGTGATTTTCATTAAAACCAATTCCTCGACTTTAAAGTATCGAAGATTGGTTCTTCTCTTGTAATACCTCTCGATTCGTTGTTTTTGTGCAGCCATTCAAATGAGTGTTGCTTATTGTCTTTCATCTAATAACTCAAGACTAGTATTCATTTCCTCGTGGTTTCATTCTTCCATTGCATGTCGAAGCCTGGTGCTGGGCACTCCGACTGGTATTAAGGCTTTGGAGCCATAGACTAAAGAAAACGGAAATCAATAAAGCATTTTTATCTTCGAAACCCATTGGAAAGGGCAGTGCAAGAGAAATCATACAAAAATGATCGAATCTTCGGACGCCCCGAAAAAGATATGAGGTGCTCGGAAATGGTCGAAGTAGTTGAATAGGAGGATCACTATGACTATAGCCCTTGGTAAGTTTACCAAAGACGAACAAGTCTTATTTAACCTTCACGGACCACTTCACTACCCAGCAAGCTCCGGCTCGAAAGCAAGAAGCAAGGGCGCAGCAGCTGCGCGAAGTTGCGCCTTAGCGCATCCGTTTTCTTGCTACTGGACTTCGATGTTGTTCGATATGCCTATAGAACCTTGGGAAATTCTCTCTCCATTTCCTTTGGCTTCATTTAGCCTTTTCTTCAAGTTTTGGATGATATTTTTATTCATTGATTCAGTATGTGCATTTTCACTGGGGTGATATGGTATCGACAGTATCCTTTTTATTTTGTGATATTCGAGGAATTTTGTTACCTTACTGCTGATGAATTGTTTTTCATTATCACACACAATCTCTGCAGGTATCCCGAATTGGCATGCAATGTGATCCCATATGAATTCGATCACTTCTTTCTCTTTGACTTTCTCGAAGGCATGTGGTTCAACCCATTTAGATAAATAGTTAGTCATAAATAATATGAATTTAGCTTTACCTGTGGCTCATAGCAGAGGACCGACAATGTCCATTTCCCATTTTATGAATGTCCATGAGGATAGGACCGAGTGAAGTTGTTCACCAGGCTGATGAGTCATTGGTGCAAAACTTTGACATTCATTGCATCTTCGAACAAACTCCTTAGAGTCTTTCTCCATGCTATCCCAATAGTATCCTGCTCTGATGGCCTTTCGAACTGGTGAATTGGCACCAGAATGGTTTCCACAAGTGCCTTCGTGGTTTTCTCGCAAA
Organism: Nicotiana benthamiana; assembly: GCA_034376525.1. NCBI lineage: Eukaryota > Viridiplantae > Streptophyta > Magnoliopsida > Solanales > Solanaceae > Nicotiana > Nicotiana benthamiana. The sequence goes on from CM067339.1 coordinate 158,315,753, forward strand.
GCATAGTCAGTATCTCCCGGCCCTAAGCATAATGCCAATGGACCATCGAACGTTCTTATATATAACGTTCCATCTTGTCTAATGTGAACCGAGCTGCTTTAGTTCTTAAGGTCCTCGATTTTTTTGGGATCCGATGGTAGTTTCCCATTTTTCAAATATTTGACATACTTGTTTCTTCAATCCCAGGTTAATTTGTAGAATTGATTTTTGCGTGTCCTTCCTCGATTACAGACCTCAAGAGTTGGACGACAGTCCCCGAGCTAATTTTATCTTCATCAACTGACGATCCCAAGTTGGCAAATGCATCAATTGCAGAGTCCATTCTTTGAAGTGGAGTAAGGGGACCTACAGCTTGTCCAAGTACCTCGGCATCCTGTCATCTCAAACTTCGAAGGTTCTATTCACCTAGTTAACTACCAATAGGGAGTAAAATTTAGATTCGATGACTTACGCTCCCAAGCTTTTAGCTGGTTTGAGACCTACAATCATAGACTCATACTCGGCCTAGTTGTTAGTCAGTTTTGTGGTTTTAGTTAATTGTCTAATAACATTGCCCATAGGTTGTTTTAAAACAATACTAAGCCCGTACCCTTTCATGTTCAAGGCTCCATCTGTGAAGAGGGTCCATGCCCACGATATTGTACCCGATTTAACAGAAGTTCTTTTCCACTTCGGGTATGAGGGTTGGTTAAAAGTCTTCCACAAAAGTCTGCTAATATTTGACACTTGATGTCGTTCGGGGTTGATACTTGGTATTATACCCGCTAATTTCGACGGCCTATTTGGCCAATCGGCCTGATAACTCGGGCTTGTGCAATATATTCCAAAGGGTGTATGTGGTAATAACATATATGGGATGACATTGGAAATATGTCTTTCGTTTTCTAGATGCGTTTATTAATGCAGGTGCCGAATTTTCTAGGTGTGGATACCTGTTTTCAGTATCTCTTAAAGTTTGACTCACATAGTAAACTGGAAACTGCATACCTTATTCTTCTCGGACTATTACTCCACTTACCACTATCTCGAAAACCACCAAGTATAGGTATAGCTTCTCATTTGCCTTTGGGGTATGGAGAAAAAGTGGGCTCAATAGATTCCGTTTCAATTCCTCCATTGCTTGTTGACAATCCGGAGTCCATGTAAAATTATTTTTCTTTTTAAGTAAGGAAAATAACCTGTGGTTCCGATCTGACGACCTCGAAATGAACCGGCCTAGGACAGCTATCCGTCTGGTTAACCTCTGAACGGCTTTTACACTGTCCACGACGGTGATATCCTCGATGGCCTTAATCTTGTTGGGATTGATCTCGATCCCTTCATTTGACACCATGAAGCCGAGAAATTTACTCGAGCCGATATCGAAGGCACACTTTAAGGGGTTAAGCTTCATGTTGTATCTCCTCAAGATTTCAAATATCTCATGCAAATGAGTCAAATGGTTCTCTACGCACAGGACTTAACTAACATGTCTTCAATGTAAACTTCTATTGATTTTCCTATCTGTTCTTTGAACATCTTGTTAATTAGGCATTGATATGTAGCTCCTACATTTTTAGCCCGAAGGGCATTACATTATAGCACTAAGTTCCGTACTTAGCAATAAAAGAAGTTTTTTCCTGGTCTACTGGATCCATCTAGATTGGTTGTACCCAGAATAAGCATTGAGAAATTAAGTATCTTGTGGTCCCCCGTAGCATCGATCATTCGATCGATGTTAAGAAAAGGAAAAGAGTCTTTCGGGCATTCTTTATTCAGGTCCTCATAATCTATACACATTCTAAATTTGTTCCTGTTTTTGGGGACTATGACTACGTTGGCTATTCATTTGGGATACTTGAATTTCCGAATGGACCTTACTTTAATAAGTTTAGTTACCTCTTCCTTTATGAAGATGTGCTTTACCTCGGACTTAGGCCTTATCTTTTTCTTTATCAGTCTGAACTTGGGATCCATGCTCGACTGATAATTTGTGATATCGGGTGGGATTCCTATCATGTCTAAATGGGACCATGCAAAAACAATCCAAGTTATAAGAAATTGAATGAGTTTTTTCATAGTTTGGGGGTTAACCCCGTTCCTAGGTATACTTTACGTTCAGGTAGATACTCTATGAGTATCACTTGTTCCAGCTCTTTAACCATTGATTTGATTGCGTCCGAATCTTCAGAAACGATGAAAGTTTGAGGAGTGAGAAAATCCTCTTCATCATCTTCGATTACCTACTTATCCAATTCGATCGATGTTGGGGACGATGATTGCTAATTGGAAGCTTGCTTATCTTTGATGGTTGACTTTTCTAAGGTCGAAGGTGCTGATATTGGTGTAACCTCATTGACTGCAAACATCTCTTTTGCATCGTGTTGTTCCCTATAAACTATTTTCACACAATCCACTGTTGGGAACTTCGTCATTTGGTGAAGGGTTGAAGGTACTGCCCTCATATTGTAGATCCATGGCCTTTTGAGCAGTGCATTGTACCTCATATCGCTTTTGGTAACATGAAATTTTTTGTCTTGGATGGTCCCGACCACGTTCACTGGAAGCATTATTTCTCCCTTTGTTATTTCACTAGCCATGTTGAAGCTGTTTAAGACTCGAGATGCAGGTATAATCCGATCTAGAAGGCCGAGCTGCTCTACGACCCTTGACATGATTGTTTGGCGAACTACCTAGATCCACGAGAACATGTTTAACTTGAATTTTATTTAGCAAAATAGAAATTATTAGGGTGTCATTGTGCAATTGAGAGAGGCCTTCCATCTCTTCATCATTGAATGTAAGGGTGACTTCGGACATATAGTCTCGGGTTCATTTTCTATTGTAATCGATAATTTTGGTGCGTTTGAAAACAGGACCTTGTGGGACATCGACCCCGCCGACAATCATGTTAATAACATGCTGAGGTTCTTCTTGCTTATTTTTTCCATTGGAATGTCTTTCACTGAAGTGATTTTTGGCTCTATCATTGAGGAATTCTCGAAAATGACCCTTGTTGAATAATCGAGCTACTTCCTCTCTTAAATTTTTGCAGTCTTCAATCCTATGGCCATGCGTGCCATGGTATTTGCACATCAAGTTTGGATTCCTTTGAAAATGATCGGTTTATATAGGTCTGGGCCACCTAGTGTCTTTAATCCTTCTGATGGCCGATACGATACCCGAGGCATCGGCGCTTAAATTATACTTCAATAACCGGGATACTTATGTGAGATCCGTATATTTGTCGAATCCATACTTGCTCATGAATCCCCGAGTATTCTGTCCTCGGTCACCCCTTTGTTCATTCTGGGCAGAATCATTGATGGTTTTTTCTTCTTTATCGCTGATACTGATCTTTATTCGGCCTTGATTCTCTATCAACATCTCTTTGGTTTTTACCTATCGACCGATAAGAATGCACTGAACCTGAGGTGGCTCCTAGTAGATCGTCCTCGACTCTAATTTTTGATTGATACCGGTTATGAATATCTGCCAAAGTTACAGACGGGCACTCTACAAATTCTATTTTAAATGGGGTGATGCGATCGAACTTCACTCGTTTATTCCCTGGGTGAAAGCCTGAACAACCCACTTGTTGGTACTTCTGTCATGTCTAAATGGGACCATGCAAAGCAATCCATGTTAGAAGAAATTAAATGAGCTTTTCGGAGTTTGGGGGTTAACCTCGTTCCCAGGTATACCTTACGTTCGGGTAGATACTCTATAAGTATCACCTGTTCCAGCTCTTTAACCGTTGATTTGGTTGCGTTCGATTCTTCGGGAACGATGAAAGTTTCAGGAGTGAGAAAATCATCTTCATCATCTCTGATTAACTGCTTATCCGAATCGATCGATGCTGGGGACAGTGATTGCTATTTGGAAACTTGCTTATCTTTGATGCTTAACTTTCTGAGGTTGAAGGTGGTGATATTGGCGTAACCTCAACGAATGCAAATATCTCCTTTGCAGCGTGTTCTTCCCAATAAACTGTTTTCACACAATCCAGTGTTGGGAACTTCATCATTTGGTGACGGGTTGCGGTACTACCCTCATATTGTGGATCCATGGCCTTTTGAGCAGTGGAATTTAACTCATATCGCTTTCGATAACATGAAATTTTGTGTCTTGGATGGTCCCGACCCCGTTCATTGGTAGGATTATTTCTCCCTTTATTGTTTCACTAGCCATTTTGAAGTTGTTTAGGACTCGAGATGCATGTATAATCCGATCTAGAAGGCCGAGCTGCTCTACGACCCTCGATGTGATTATGTTTGCCGAACTACCTAGATCCACGAGAACATGTTTAACTTGAATTTTATTTAGCAAAATATATATTACTAGGGTGTCATTGTGCGATTGAGAGAGGCCTTCCGTCTCTTTGTCGTTGAATATAAGGGTGCCTTTGGATATATAGTCTCAGGTTTGTTTTTCTATTGTAATCAATACTTTGGTGCGTTTGAAGACAGGACCTTATGGGACGTCGACCCCGCCGACGATCATGTCGATAACATGCTGAGGTTCTTCTTTTCTCCGTTGGCATATCTTTCCTTGAAGTGATTTTTGGCTCTATCATTGAGGAATTCTCGAAAATGATCCTCGTTGAGTAATCGAGCTACTTCGTCTCTCAACTTTTTGCAGTCTTTGGTCCTATGGCCATGCGCGCCATGGTCTTTGCACATCAAATTTGGATTCCTTTGAAAAGGATCAGTTTGTATAGGTCAGGGCCACCTAGTGTCTTTAATCCTTCCGATGGCCGAAAGGATACTCGATGTATCGATGCTTAAATTGTACTTCGTGATCGGGACGCGTCTGTAGGATCCACATATTTGCCGAATCCATTCTTGCTCATGAGTCCCTGAGTATTCTGTCTTCGGTCACCCCTCCGTTCATTCTAGGCAGAATCACGGATGGTTGTTTCTTCTTTATGGCTGGTACTTATCTTTATTCGACCTTGATTCTCTATCAACATCTCTTTGGTTTTTACCTCTCAACCGATTAGGATTCGTTGAACCTTAAGGGGATCCTAGTTGATCGTCCTCGACTCTAATTTTTGATTAATACTGGTTGTGAACATCTATCCAAGTCACAGTCGGGAACTCTATCAAATTTTGTCTCAAATGGCATGATGTGATCGAACTTCGCTCGTTTATTCCTTGAGAGAAAGCATGAACAACCCAATTGTTGGTATTCCTGCCATGTCTAAATAGGATCATGCAAAGCAATCCATGTTATAAGAAATTGAAGGAGTTTTTTACGGAGTTTGTGGGTTAACTTCGTTCCCAGGTATACCTTATGTTCGGGTAGATACTCTATGAGTATCACCTGTTCCAGCTCTTTAACCATTGATTTGCGTCCGATTCTTCGGGAACGATGAAGTTTAAGGAATGAGAAATCCTCTTCATCATCTTCGGTTACCTGCTTATCCGATTCGATCGATGCTGGGGACGGTGATTGCTATTTGGCAGCTTGTTTATCTTTGATGCTTGACTTTTCTAAGGTCGAAGGTGCTGATATTGGCATAACCTTACCGACTGCAAACATCTCATTTGCAGCGTATTGTTTCCTATAAACTGTTTTCACACAATCCACTGTTGGGAACTTCATCATTTGGTGAAGGGTCGATGGTATTGTCCTCATATTCTGGATCCATGGCCTTTTGAGCAGTGTATTGTGCCTCATATCGCCTTCGATAACATGAAATTTTGTGTCTTGGATGGTCCCGACCACGTTCACTGGTAGGATTATTTCTCCCTTTATTATTTCACTAGCCATGTTGAAGCTGTTTAGGACTCGAGATGCAGGTATAATCCGATCTAGAAGGCCGAGCTGCTCTACGACCCTCAACGTGATTATGTTTGTCGAACTACCTAGATCCATGAGAACATGTTTAACTTGAATTTTATTTAGCAAAATAGAAATTACAAGGGCGTCATTGTGTGATTGAGAGAGGCCTTCCGTCTCTTCATCGTTGAATGTAAGGGTACCTTCGGACATATAGTCTCGGGTTCATTTTTCTGTTGTAATTGATACTTTGGTGCGTTTGAAGACAGGTCCTTGTGGGATGTCGACCCCGCCGACGATCATGTTGTCAACATGATGAGGTTCTTCTTGCTCATTTTTTCCGTTGGCATATCTTTCCCTGAAGTGATTTTTTGCTCTATCATTGAGAATTCTTGAAAATGACCCCTGTTGAATAATTTAGCTACTTCCTCTCTCAACTTTTTACAGTCTTCGGTCTTATGGCCATGCGTGCAATGGTATTTGCACATCAAGTTTGGATTCCTTTGAAAAGGATCGGTTTGTATAGGTCTGGGCCACCTAGTGTCTTTAATCATTCAGATGACCGACAAATACCCAAGATCCGCATATTTGTCGAATCCATTGTTGCTCATGAGTCCCCGAGTATTCTGTCCTCGGTCACCCCTCCGTTCATTCTAGGCAGAATCACGGATGGTTTATTTTCTTTATGGCTGATACTGATCTTTATTCGACCTTGATTCTCTATCAACATCTCTTTGGTTTTTACCCGTCGATCGATTAGGATGCACTGAACCTAAGGGGGCTCCTAGTTGATCGTCCTCGACTCTAATTTTTGATTGATACCGGTTGTTAAAATCTACCCAAGTCACAGCTAGTCACTCTATCAAATTCTATTTTAAATGGTGTGATGCGTCCGAACTCTGCTCATTTATTCCCTGAGTGAAAGCCTGAATATCCCAATCGTTGGTAACCAGCGGCAACTCCATACATTCCATTTGGAATCGAGATATGAACTCTCTTAGCATCTTGTTATCCCTCTCCTTCACCTTGAAAAGATATGAATTTCTCATTGCAACCTTTATAGCTCTAGTGTGTGCCTTCACAAATGAATCTTCCAACATGGAGAATGAGGTGATTGATTTTGATGGCAAGTTGTGATATCAAATCATAGCTCCCTTTAAGGGGTCTCCCCAAATTTCTTCAGCAATACTGACTCTATTTCAACGTCTTCCAAATCATTTCCTTTAATAGCACACGTATAAAGGTAACGTGCTCGTTGGGGTCTAATGTCCCATTGTCTTTCGGTATATCGAGCATCATGAACTTCTTTGGCATGGGCTTTGGGGCCGCACTTGGAGGGAATGGTTTTTGCCCAAACTTTTTGGAGTCCATTCCCTTTAGGATCGGTGGTGCCCCTTGAATATGATCAACCCGAGAGTTGTAGGTTTCCACCTTCTTGTCGTTGACCTCAATTTTCTTTTTTCCTAATTTTATTCTCTTACTAAGATCCTCGAGCATTCTCATTATAGCAGGGTCAGCTGTCGAAGGAATATCGCTTGATCTTTCAGGCACTAGCTCGGTACGGTCGAGTAACCTCTTGTTCGACCATATTCGGAGCCATGGGTAGATTTTATAAATGCGCGATGGCATTTTGTTGGGCTTGCAGCATTTCAAGTATAACTTGGAGACTGACACATTTGTCTCCTTTGCCCTGAGTACCTTGACCGCCAGTTCGAACCTCTCTGCGTACGCTTTAATTGGGGTCCCCACCTAAGTCCGCATTCAGAGAAATAGGAAAACCCACATCGACCAGGTTGATGGATGGTGCTCCTCCGAGGTCAGTTTCTGGCATCTCGATTCTTGGAGCTATAATATTCTTGTTCTCTCCATGGAGTCCGAGACCGTTGTCACCATGAGTAGCTTTGTTTTGTGAGTTTAACATGATTTACCCTAAAAACAAAATTCTTGACAAGAAACAAGCATAAAATAGTGTGTTATATCAGAATTAACACTAAACAATCACTATTATCCTTAGCCCCACGGTGGGTGCCAAACTGTTTACCTCGAAATACGAGTAACAATTAAACTTCTAATGTGATTATAAGGATACATGATCTAATTCATTACCAATTGATAAATAGCTAAATAAATAAAGGAATTAAGCAATTTAATTGGATCAAACCCGTGTAATTGCAAGTTATCTACCCCGATCTGGATTAGACTCAAGATCAAATGCCAAGAATAATAAGAGCAGCAATATAAGTATGAATAGTAAGAACTATAAAGAGTCAAGAACAAATAAAAGAGTGTTTGTATTTCTCAGTAAAAGTGTAAGCACTTTGCCCGCATTCGACTGGAACTAAGGACCTGAACTGAATGGAATTTCAGAGCTCTCACGCGGCTATCTAAAGAATGAAGAACCGCTACTGAACGAGAGTGAGTGAAGCGAGTAAGCACGGAACGAGCTAAATAGAAGTTGTAGCAATGAGCTACTAAGGAATGACTGTGTTGAAGTTTCAAACGTAGAGCTCGGTACTTTCAATTTCATGATTGTATTCAAGGTTGAGCACAACATCCTTATGCACCCATTTCACATCTTAGGCCTAGACAGAACTTTTCCTTCTTCAAGATAGCACTTACTGGGTGAAAGAAAGAATGAAACCGTTCAAGGAGAAAGCCTTGAATCACAAAGATCTATTTTAGAGAAAGAGACCCCTAGAAGGGAATCTTCCATGAGGGTCGTTGGATATGCATAAAGAAAGTAGGCTAAATCCAAGGTTGGCCTTTGACCCATCTCTTGTGGATCGGTATATCCCTTAGTCCATTACTGAATAAGTAATTAGTCAATTACATCATAAGGCTTAAAGAAAGGGGAGGTTCCATAGCTCTAGCTTGCTGGAACTTCTCTAAAGTAAAGGTAGAGATAATTTATTCATAAGGAAGAGAGCTAGGAAAGAACTCGTGTATGATGACAGTTTTGTAACCCCCTACAAATAAATAATGCTCCTCTTTATAAAGTATATGAATCCTAAATAAGGTATGACTCTAATTTCGGAAGTAAAATACATGATTGATATCATTAACCGTTAATGGTTCAACCGGTTCTGAATTCTCACCGGGATTGATGGTCGATTGTGGATATTTCGTGATTCTGTTACTGCAACGTTGATCTAGCCTGATCTCGATTCCTCGGTCTTTACGTTCCTAGAGCTCGAACTTGTTTCGATACAGGTTCACTCTCGAGGCATACCCCCGAGCTCATGAAATCACGTCTCCTTGATTTTTACCGTATACTAAAAAAATTATATGTCAGTTTGGTTTGAGGTTTTAACTCAATACCAAACAAAATCTAATCAAATATAATGGGATTTTTAATCGATTTAGTTTAATTTTTCAGCTTGATAACATTTTTCGATTTAGTTTGTATACCTTTAACTAAAAGTCTATGAAAGTTGGAGTGAGAGTTAGATTCCCACTTCTAACAGGCCCTTTTTTAATAAGTAATTTCTTTGTATATAGTCAGCTTCTTATGCCCCATTCCAATTAGGTCTGCGTTTCTTTCTTTCACTAGTCACTATCTTGATCTAATACTACTTATTTTTTATTTTTTCCGTTGACTTTTGTTTTAACTCTTTTTTTAAAATTTTTTTTCTGCTTTATTTAATTCACTATTACAAAGAAAGAAATATTAAGAGTTTTGCACTTGTAAAATTACATTAGATTTTTTATTATTGATGTTGTTGTAAAGAAAAAGAAAATCTACTTAAAAATTGAACTCCAAAGTTCATTTGAAGACGAAGTGATCCTCTGGGACAGTACAACCCACCAATATTTTTCTCTTTTGTTGCCTTATCCATCATAATTGCGGCGTCCATAAAATTAAAATTATGAGTTTTCTTATTAATTCTTTTACTATCGTCATATTCAATACTTGTACTTATACAATATGATTGATAGTACTTTACTACTTTATATAAAAAATGTTAAGCACCTATAAGAACCAAAAATCCTAGATCCACCAATGATATATAATATATGATTTTCTACGATGCTATTTTTTTTATTTTCTGCTCCCAATTTAAATCATTTATCTTACGTATTTTGCTATGACTGTAAAAAAATGCGTCTACTTTACTTATGTATTACCATAATAAAACATGCTTTCATGTTATATTTAATGTACCTTCGCATGGACCAGCTAGTTTATGGAGTAGCACATGAGTTGAGAACATAGCCATGGAAAATTAAAGGTGAAAAACTGCAAACTTATCATGATATCTCGTAATTGACATAATGGTGTCTCTTCAATAATAATAATGCCTAATGATGTTCCATTGTTGACAATTAATCATTACGATTGCCAACATTAGGAGCAAAATTTTTTCTATTTTTTTTATTTTGGCTAAAAAGTTTTTCACTATGTTTAACAAAAACTAAAGACAGCAAACTAAATATATAAGTTTGCTCCAACACTTCGCCATATGTACCTATAAATTTATTTGTTAAAAAGAAAATTGAAAGGAAAAAAAACAAGCTGAAGAAGAAAAAGAAACCGACAACTAGACATTATGGCCTGGTGCTAGGGCATCCAATGCTATTAAACATGTCCAAGCCCAAAGCACTAATTTACCAATCTCTAGCTATTAATCATAAACTTACTAAAATCAGTCAAACACATATAAAAATTGAAGACCCAAATAAATAAGATTCTTTCTCTTTAAGAGCCACAAACAAAGATCTACTTCCATATTTTTAAACGTGATCATCAACAATAGATGCAAGACGAAAAAAGAAAATTTTGTTGATAAGGTAGCAAACAAGTTGATGAAATATAAAATAATATATATAAGGGCCTTTTTCAATGGGTATGATTGAAATTCATTGAAAACATACAGGCGAGTCAATATACAAATTTGAGGAAGATTGGAGGTGATTTGGTATCAAAATCCGTAGTTAAAATCGAGTTTCATAAAATTCTTCTGCGGCACTTGTATCTAACATGTATCAATCATGTATTACGCATACAAGTGTGTGTGTGTTTGTGTGTGTATGACACACATTTGATGCAAATATGATGCATATGTGATACCAAATGACAAATAGTGTGATACACATATCATTTTTTCAAGTTCAATTCAAACCACCTCAAAACTCCACCAAGTCATCCAAAAATTGAGACTCAAGCTCCTTAAAATGAGTCGAATTTATTCTAATAATACCTACTCAAAAGAAAATAAAAACTTTAACCTATTTGGCAACATATAATTAATTGGCTAATATTGATAATTTTATGGTTTATTAATAATATTTTATGAATTAATTAATTTTTGTACTCCATAAGCTAGACATAACCGGTTGTATTTAAAATTTTTCCAAAGCATAATCATCCCGAGGACCTTCGAATTGAAGAGGCGACCTGAGTTAGCCGTCCTCGATTCAGCAGCTTTTGCTCGGAGTATCTACGGGGATCTCGCATCCCACCTCAGCCTCTCCTCCAAGTGGTACCCGCTCTTATCATCATTTTTGTCATCAATACCAAGGTTTGCCTCGGAAGCAGAAGCTAAGGTCCTAATGGCGGTTTTAGGACTGGTGCAGCTTAGGTTTCTTCGTCACAAAAGGGTTGGCAGCCTCTTTGCCTTTCCTTTATTTCCCTTAGCAGGCTCCGAAACCTCTGTCCCGCCTCTAGGGGGTGGTCTCATCAGCACGTTCTCGCCGAGGCCTGCACGAGCATAGTGACCACAACTTGTCATCACAAGAAGGTATAGGAAAAACTAAATTCCAATACCTTCAATGTGGTATATAATATTTTCCGAAAAGACCTCATATAACACACGAAATGTATTTCTCAAAAAGCTTTAGTAATACACCTACTTGTCACCTATGTAATCTGTGCAATCTCACAAAACTGGAGCAGGAAGAAATCACGCAAAAGATGAGGAGCATGCAACAAAGCCTTAAGAATAAACAATGCTTAAGTGGTCAAAAGAATGTATCCTACGCTGATTTGTATATATTCCCACATGTTCACCTACCCCTGGGTTTTAAAACTCCTAACACGAAAAGTATGATGGGCATGAGGCCCCAAGCCTACCTCAAGAGGTACTGCAATCAACTGAGAAGGGCTGGTGGAAAAGAGGAGCTTCTCATGGATTATTTCGGAGAAAGTCTAGTGGGTATCGCATCCGAGTGGTACATGGATCATGACATATCTCGTTGGTACATTTGGGATGATCTGGCTCGAGATTTTGTCAAGCAGTTTCAATATAACATAGATATAGCCTCCAATAGGAATTCTCTGTCGAATCTCAAGAAGAAGTCATCGGAAAGTTTCCGAGAATATGCTGTTAAATGGAGCGAAAGAGCGATGGCCAGGGTGAAGCCCCTGATGGATGAATGGTTAGTGTTTTTCTACAAGCCCAAGAGGCCTTTCCTCTGGAGGTTGCAGTATGGGACACGGGTGCCTGATCCTTTCAGGTACCACGTGTCCTTACCATCAGTGAGAGATTAGAAAGACAGAAGTTTAGTTATGATATCAAAAATCTCACACGACAGGGAAATCAATTGAAGTGGAATTTTCCTAACAATTACATAGACTCTCGTAGATAAGTACAAACATATAAGTACAAACATCTCCGTACCGATCAACGAGACTCTAATAAACCAGCTTGTCAATCCATGCAAATCTCTATTCTAACCTGCCCTTGCCTCGCTATGAATTCCTCATATCTAGCTACAAACAATACGATACGATCAACTCAAGCTATTAGAATCAATTACTTATAAAGTGCTAAGTTCTTAAATCAAAATCCAAAAGTCAACTCAAAAGTCAAACCCTGGGCCCACAACTCGCACCAATTAACAGTATAGCCAATTTTTGGATTAGTCATTCAAAAATAGCCAGCATTTACCAAGTCAATGAAAAATAATCACTACTTTACTGCAACAAAGACTGGTCTAGCATAATATACTGGAGTTCGGTGCACCTGCGTATGAACTCCAGTATATTATGCTGGACCGATATACTTTGTTGGCTCCAGTATGATATACTGAAGACTGAAGCTCCGGTGCTCCAAACTTCAGTATATTATGTTGGACCGGCATATTTTTTGGAACTCCAGTATATTATGCTGGAGTTACAGTATCTTAATGCTGGAGTTATATTAAACTTATGCTGGAACTCCATCATATTATGCTGGAGTTCTAGCATACTTATCATGGAACTCCACTAATGATATTCTGGTGTATTCCCAGAGTTGGGAAGATCACGAGCAACACTTGAGGACAGTGCTCTGAACTTTGAGGGAAAAGAAGTTATATGCAAAGTTCTCAAAATATGAGTTTTGGTTGGATTCTGTGGCATTCTTAGGCCATGTGGTATCGAGTGAGGGTATCCAGGTGGATCCGAAGAAGGTATAGGCAGTGCAGAGTTAGCCTAGACCATCCACAGCTACAAAGATCCGCAGTTTTCTTGGCTTGGCGGGTTACTACTGTCGTTTTATGGAGGGGTGTTCATCGATTGCAGCCCCTATGACCAGACTGACCCAAAAGGGTGCTCTGTTCCAGTGGACGAAAGAGTGTGAGACGAGCTTTCAGAAGCTCAAGACAGCTTTCATTACGACCCCAATTTTGATATTACCTACAGGTTCGGCGTCTTACATTGTCTATTGTGATGCCTCGAGGATTGACCTTGGAGCGGTTTTAAAAGCAACCATGTGAAAATGTGGATATGTGTTAGAAGTTCATAATATTTTCCTTCTATTATATTATAATCTTAGTTTCGATAGAAATGAAGATAGACAAAAGGATCAAATGTGTTATATATATATATATACACACACATACACACTACTCTAGGGGTAGCCCGTCTAACAATATTCTTTTTCCTTTTTCGTCCAATTTTTGTAAGAGAACCAAAAAAAATCGTCTAATAAATATGTATTATTAAAGTCTCCAATTTAGTTTTAGGGAGTAGCATTTATGTTTAATCAAGAAAGCTTTAGATTATCCAAATTAATTAATAGGTTAGGAAATGATGGCTTGAAAAGTTAATGGTCCCCACATCTTCCACGTCTACAGTTAATTCTAAAAGGGCTACATAATGAAAATCTCGTGGTAATGCAACTTATAACTTAATTTCAATATTTGAAATTAAATTTTAAGATAACAAGGTATATAGTTTAGAGAAGATTATTAAAGATAATCTACTTATTGGTAGAAATTTCAACTTGCGTTTGATGACTAGCTTGCTCCATTTAACTACTTTAATTTGTTGCCTGACCCACCAGGGATCGAACATTGACAGAAGCATTCAGTAGATATTAAATAAGTTCAATAGAGATATGCTAATGGTCTTGGTGGGTGTATGGTGAATTGTTTAATTCCGATGTTCATATAATGTTAGTTCACAATTATTAAAGGATTAAAAATAGAAAATGGTGAACAATTATAATGGTTGGCTTATCTCGCTTTCACTAGTCAGTGCTATTATGATTCCCGATAATAAAAAATCTGGATCGTGATACAGCAGTAACCTTAAGTATCTTGCTACGGGCCATAGGCATAGACTGCCTCCAACGACATAGTCAAACATTATTATTACTTTAATAGAGAAAAGTTTTCAGTAGAGATATTTGAATACACAATCATAATTGAGAGTGACCTATGTCATTGTCCTATGTCTTCCGTTAATTTCGAGTAGTTAACAGATTAAATTTGACGTTGGAAGACTGCTGAAAGTTTGGACTTAGTTGTTTGAATCGCACCTATGGAAGTTTCATTGCAAGTGCGAGCCCGCAGAAGCAGGAAGTTGCTCGCAGAAGCGAAAGAGAAAGGGATGGCAGTGGTCGCAAGTGCGAGGTTTTCCCCGCACCTGCAAAGTCGCAGAAGCAGAATTTGTTACACGAGAGCGGATAAGGAGCGTAGGAGCAGAAGCTGGACACTTATGTGCTTTTCCGCATCGGAGCTGCATTGTCTCTTGCGTCTTCCTCCTCTTTATTTTTTGGTTCGAGTAATTTAGTCACATTAAAATTGTAACAAGTTAAACCTACAAGGGAACAGAGTTTGGCTCCATAGAAGTTTGTGGATGGTGCTTGATATTAGGAATGGCACTAAAAATGTTGGCATTTGGCAAACCATATTTTTAATTAAATATGTAAACTTGTAATAATTAAATCCTTTGTATGGCTAACCTATTTATCTATTTTACCTAATGATGGACTAATGCAACTAATTAACTAATCAAAGAATGCACTTTGTGATTTTATGTATTTAACTAATACATTTAATGATGTAATTAAATCCTAAAAATGCAACTAAAGTGTCAAAATGCAACAAATAAAAGAAGAAAATATTTTCGACATTTTATGATTTAAGATATTCCTAATTAGGCTAAAAAATTGCAACTAAATGCAATAAACTGCAGACAACAAAATAGAAAAAAAATCTTTAAAATCCTACATAATCTAAACCAAGTAGAAAACTATTTTTGGGGGCTTTTTCGGAGTTATTTTATCATGTAGGGTAAAAATTATGTGCTCACAAATATAATTCAATATTGCGCTTTCCATTTTTTAACACCCGTCAGCACTATTTTTTAGGCGGATTATAGCGCAGGTGCCCTCGAACACCCGCATATGTAGTTTCAGCTCTCCAAGCCTAATTCCGTACCTGTGATCCTTTGGGCACTTCTGCGAACCCTTACATGCGGTCCCCAAGCCGTAGGTGCGATTATGACAGAACTTCAGTAGCTTCAGCTGCAAATTCTCAACTCCAAACTTCCTGTCAACCATCCGAAATCACCCCGGCCTCAACCAAAAGTACGAACAAGTCATATACCTCTATGCAAACTTGTACTAATCTTCGAAATACCTCAAACAACATCGGATCAACACACAACATCGAATTCAAGCCTAAGATTCCAAAAACTTTCGAATTCCACTTTTGATTAAAAAGTTTATCAAACAACGTCCGAATGACTTGAAATTTTTCTCAGACGTCACAATCGACACCATAGACATACTTCAACTTCTAAAATTCCATTACGACCCCTATATCAAAATGAAATCCTGAGGTCGAACCCTTATGGACAGAGCTTGAAGTGCTTATTTTTCTTCTTGAGAGGAGCCTTCGAAATCGGGTACCATCTCTAATCTTGCAATGATGCTAAAGGCTTCCTGGAGACTAACTTATTTTTTGAAGGAGGTCCTCGAGATCAAATACTATCTCGGGACTTGTGATAATGGTTTCTAAGTTTCATACGCGGTATATCAAATAGTGTATCTATGGAATAACACGTTTAGGAATCACCTATATGAGCGTGAAGTGTAAGCCGCTTCATCAGTCGTTTGAGTTGCTTCAGTCTCAATTTATTCCGGCCAAAACCAGTACCCTTCCCTTTAATTTGCTTTCTTTGTTTATGTTTTCTGAATTTTTTTATATTATTTACTAGTTTGAATTAGTTCTTATTATTTACTTGTTTGAATTAATTCTTAGTTTGTTTAAGTTCAATTGATTTTAATAGGTCATAACATAGGTTTTAGGTTAATCGAGCTAAATTAACTAGTTATTAACCGATTTACATATCTCTTAGGATTATTTGCCATTTAAGTGAATTTAGTTAGTGAATGAGTACTGATTAATTTAAGAATGTCCAAATGTTTCTAGAGTAATGTGATGATAGTTTTTTTACTTTGATATTTGGTTCTGGTTTGGCCGATGAAGGTATGATCAGCCAAGGCCTGGATTGTTATTGGACGAAAAAAAAATATTTTTTTCCCTTATTATTTTTTTGCAATTTTAAATTTCTATTTTTTTCTTTACCACCCACCATCCCACCCAACCTTCTCCCTCACTTGCCCCATCGTCCGCACATAAAAAGGAGAAATTTTTACTTTTTTTGTAATTTAAATTTCTATTTTTTTTATTTTACTGCTCCCTTCCATCCCTCCCCCTCCCCCCAACATAGTTCAAAAGCATTAATTATAAAAATAGGGGATGGGACAACTAGATGGCACCAGGCTCCGCCATTACTAACTGCACGCCTAGGGAACTTTCCATTCCCATCGTGACCACGACCAACATTGTCGTTAGGTCGCGTGGCTGCATATTCTTCCAGGTATTGGTAGGGTAAACGTAAACCTAAAAGCATGACCTCGTTTATGGTATCATACATTCTTTTCATGGCATGATTTATGTATGTGGTCAACTCGAGGAAAGGTGCAATTGTACATGTCACGTAGTTGATACCGTCGCTAGCATATCTCACTGGACGTGGTAGTCCATCTTCTAGGGTTTATCTACAACGCCTTATGGCTATCAACACTAAGTTCAAGGCAAGTTTTCGTACGACTTGGGCAAACCCCACTCAGGGACTATTCTCGAAAGTCTAAAGGCAATGTACATTCTCGAGCCATTGAGCGAATCTCCCCTCAAAAGTTATCGCAGGGCCCAAAGGCTATGTCTTGATTTGGGGGTTCGAAGCCCTACTCTCATTCAACTCGAAGTCAGGGTCTTGATGACCCGAGTTTATCAGTCCAACTAGGGCTCGATATTTGCACCAACCGAGGGGGTCATGCATTTAGATTTTATACAAGAATAGATAAAGGGAAAATAATATGAATCGGAGGCAAATTAAAGGAACATTTTTCATTCATAAACATTCGATTACGAAAGCCCATGAATCCTATACTAGATCTGTACCTAACAACCGAGCCTCTCCCGGCTCAAACCATCCAATGGGTGACTGATACCTTCATCAACAGTGAGTAATTGGGTTCATCAGAAAAAAAGGAGGACTGTTGTTTTTTGGAGAGATGTTTGAAGCTCTAAAGAATTTGCCAAATTTAGTGTGGATTCTTCTAATAGCCACAACCGTGAATCGGATTGTTTGGTTTCCATTCACCTAAAGGTCAAATGCTTCAGTACAATAAATTTTGAGTTCTTGAAAACAAAATTTGTCATAAAATTTCAAGAAAAGAGCAATTTTCTAATGCATAAACTGGTTGATAGAAGAAAGAAAGATGGTTGGCAAGGAAAAATCCGGGGAGCATGGAGACTCTGCCGGGGATACGTTTTAGGCTCTTACCATAACAAACTTTTCTTGTACAAATTAGTCCAAGTATGCTTATCCCGTACCCTTCTCTCTTATTTGAATTTAACCACCATTTATCTTTTAAGCATTTATGGTTCTTTATTCCTGAAACTAACTTCGCTCTTTGTTTTCTTTTCCTGTAACTGTTTTTCTCAAGTCATTCTTTGAAAATACCTTGGCACCCTGATGCTGGTAATACAATTCATCAGTCCTCGTCAACAGATATTTATTATTGATCATAACCTTGTTCAATTGCCAGTAATCTATACACATTCGCATCGATCCATCCTTCTTAACAAACAACACCGGCGCACCCCAAGGCGAAACACTGGGTCTAATGAAACCCTTTTCAAGCAAGTCTTGCACCTGCTCCTTCAACTCTTTTAACTCAAGTGGGGCCATACGATACGACGAGATAGAAATGGGCTGAGTGCCTATAGTCAAATGCAGAAGTCAATATCCCTGTCGGGTGACATACCCGGTAGGTCGGAAGGAAATACCCCAGGAACCTCATGAACAACATGCACAAAATCAGTAGGATGAGTAGATTTGTCTACTCTCTCAAAAAATGAACTAACATGCCTAAGTGTACTGGATAATGATCCCCTCCTGTGGCACAAAAGACTTGGTCATGCCTGTCTGAATCAGCTAAACAAATTGGTCTCTAACGACTTGGTAATGGGGTTACCTAATATCAAGTTCATGGAAGACAAATTTTGAGAGGCCCGTACAAGGAGAAAACTGGTAAGATCATCTTTCAAAATCAAGAAAATGGTAAGCACAACCAAGTCGTTGGAACTTGTCCATATGGATTTCTGTGGTCCAATGAGAACCATGAGCTGGAAAGAAGTATGTAATGGTATTTTCCGTGGCTGAAATAACCCATCAACATGCTAATAACCGGAAGCCTCGAAAGTAGTTAACCATGTAATCCCATCATAGGTAACGGGGCTTTCCCACTTAGCTTGAAGCCACAATTACACAACTCTGGAATTCACCGGGATTCTTTATATCTTATTAGCATAATCTTACGCAGTCAACGGCCAACATTCTAGGAATCTTTCTGCAAAACCCCTTTTATACTCTCATCAACTACATTCGCACGACCGATCTCTTTACTGTATAACCAATAGAATTCTTCGCAGAAGCTTCACCAACCATGAGACCACCGATCTTGGTCTATAGATGCTCGTGACTTGTGACACCCTAGTTAGGGTTGTGTTGGGTTGGATTTTCACATTTGTTGTCTGTATTTTCTCTATTCCGTATTATTAAACCATGTTTTGACTATTTTCATGCTATTTAGCTGTTTAAAAATGAGCATGGGTTCTATTGGCTGGCCTTGTTTTCACGAGAGGCGCCATCACGATCGGGTTTGAGATTAGGATCGTGACACTTTTGAGCTTGTTTGTCCAAGTTCAGGACTTAGTCCCAAAACACCTTCCTAGAAGCTTCCTAAATCAGTTATACATATATTCCCTAGCCTAAATTCCTAAATTAACCCCTAGTAACCCTATTTTTACCCTGAAACCTTATGGGTCTATTTGACCCAATGGTTCGTCTACCTGAGTGTGGTTGGCCTAAACAATGTCTTATGACTGATTATTTGAATAAGGTAATAAACTCAAACTTATTTCACTTAATGACAAGCTAAAGGCCAAACATTTATCATAACTTCTATTAAAACAATACAACCTATTTAACTTAGAAAAAATATTCAACTCTAGTACATCAATCAAACACAACTTCACACACAATCATTAGCAGCAGATCTTATTAACCAAATTGCACACAAAGATAAAATTTCAAGGCACATAAGGTAACCCTTTTTATCAAACTCATTCACATGAGTCATCAATAAACGTTGAAGAATACATTTAGAAATGGACCTTAAAGAGTTCTCGCCAAACATAAATCATGATCTAATTCTGGGCCGCGATCGAGAGCTTTGACGGTGAATCTCGAAGGATTATTTATCTGTTGTGGGTGACTAGAGTTGATGTATGGTTTATTGGTAGACCTATATGGATATGTGTTCTGCATGGAGACGACTTATTAACTTCGAGTTGGGCTAATACTAATAATTGAGCGACCATGATAGAACCACAGAACCCGAGAATGCCTAACACCTTCTCCCAAATTAACAAAATTCCTTACCCGGACTTCTGTCTTTCGTAGACCATAAATAGTGTGAAACTTCCTCGGTTCGAGATTTTAAACCGTTGAATTGAGACACCATAAATTATCCTAATTGGAGACTCTGACAATAAATAAATAATATCATTTATATTGTCACTTAAATTGAAAAAAACTCTCTTATACCCCTTCCGGGGGTAGAAAAAGGAGGTGTGACATCTCTGGCGACTCTGGTGGGGGAAAAGAACCTAGAACTTCTGGTTCAGGGTTCAGAATTCGAGCTTAGAGTATCTATTATAATTGGCTTTATTTATTATCTAATTTTTTATATGTTTTAACCTAATGGTGATAAATGTCTCTCCCTTTTCAAAAGTTCTTTGATGCATTTCTACTGACTGATACAAGTTCCCTTTATGGACTGCTACACTTGAAGACCAAGTAAGACATTCTGTTCTTCCATCAAACTTATTTAAAACTCACTTCCTATGAGTTTAGCAAATTCTTCACATAATGAGTTAGCTGTAGCTTCAAATATGATGTCATCCAGATAAATCTGATCAATGAGCATGTTCTTTCCTTGTTTCTTCAAAGACAATGTATTGTCAATCTTTCCTCTTGTGAAGCCATTTTCTAAGAGAAACTTGGATAGTCTATCGTACCAAGTTCTATGGGCCTGCTTTAATATGTACAGTGCCTTATCCAATTTGAATACATGTTCATGATGTACACGACGTTCAAAAACCTGGAATACTAGCATTCCAATTAATTTCTGTCCATTACCGTTTGGTTTTAACTCCTTGATTAAAGGAAGTCATTGATGCTGATTGATTTTTAATTGATACACAGTTCCATAATTATTTTCTTGCCTTATTTTTTGCATGTTTTAACATTATAAATACTTGGATTTTGCATTGACAAAAAACACATGAACACTCTTAGTTTTCTGAACTCTCACTCACACGCAGAAAATATTCTCTTTGTTACTTGTACTGTGGCCTGTTTCTCAAGTCCTACTACTGCTTTTACTATATTTTTCTTCCTTGAAACTAGTATTTCGTGATTAATATTTTCAGCAATCACAAACAATGTGTTTACTTAATAGCTTTACTTGCATGTCTGCCTACGGTTTGTGTTTAGTTCAATGTTTATTTTAGCATGCTATAATTTCCTCTATTATGAATCCCAAACCCCTACCCCAATGGGTTTGAAAACCCTCTCAAAATCGCGAAGGGTGAAATATATCATTATGACCCAGGAATTTTTGCATATGCGGTCAATCCACCGCATTCACAGTCAATTATCTGTTTCTGCAGCTTTAACTTAAAATCCAAAAATTGCATCTACAACATGCAGTCGCACCTGCACCATCGCAGGTGCGGTCATGCCTTGCTAGGGGCCATAGGCATAAACCTCCTCCAACGACATAGTACAATATCATAGGTCAAACGTGAAGACATATGCAGTTCTACATGTCTTCAGATACGACCTATGATGTTGTACGATGTCGTTGGAGGCAGTCTACGACTATGGCTCGTAGCAAGGTACTTAAAGGTTACTGCTGTTAGGCGGCTAATAGAATGTAGTGGGCATGTCAGCATGTAGTGTGGGACATGGTAGCCTACACAACTATGCAATTCGACATTAATAGCACTTCCCAAACCATGTTGCAATCAAATATTTGGTTTACTTGATTTCTTTTGTATTTTGTCTATTTCACAGAGATCTCGTGGGTTAAAGATAACTTCTCTACCGAATGCTTCTGTAAAGGTTCGATCCCTGGTGGTTGGGGCAACAAATTAAAGTAGTTAAATAGATCAAGCTAGTCATAGCTATGACTGCGATTCTGGGGTCTGTCCTGCAGAGAGGGGAAAGTTTCACTCCCAGTGCTCAGCATCAGCGAGAATTTATCTTGAAAGCTACGTCTTTGATAAGAGAGGAGCATCTAGAGTTAGTAAGGAGAGATTGCGGATGGGGGAAGAAGATGACACTGTCATACATTTTATTGGATAATAGTGCATAGTAGGCAAGTCAACATGTAGTGTGGGGCATGGTAGCCTACACGACTATGCAGTTCTACATTAATAACATTGCACAAACCATGTTGCAATAGGGAATTTGGTTTACCTGATTCTTTTGTATTTTGTGTATTTATCAGAAATCTAGTAGGCTAAGGAGTTGCATATTGATTTTGCTATGTCAACTCTTGTTTAATCTCTACTGAGTGCTTCTGTCAAGGTTCGATCCCTGGTGGTTGGGGAAATAAATTAAAGTAGCTAAATGGAGCAAGCAAGTCAACAAACACAAGTTGAAATTCATACCAATAAGTAGAAACTTTATATCTTTAATAATGTTCTCTAAAACACATACAAATTTATCTTAAAATTGAATTTCAAATATTGAAATTAAAGTTATAAGTTGCATTACCACAAGATTTTCATTATGCAGTCCATTCAGGTTATCACAGTTGAAGATCAGGGTTTCAGATATTCTTAAGACGGCCTTCAGGACCAGATATGCCTCATTATGAGTTCCTGATTATGTCTTTTGGGCTGACAAATATCCCAACAACGTTCATGCATTTGATGAACAACGTGTTCCAGCCTTATCTCGACTCGTTCGTTATAGTCTTCATTGATGATATTCTGGTATATTCGTGTAGTCAGGAGAGCTCTTTATCAAATCGTCCCACATAGGGAAAACAGAACACCAACTAAACAGAAGGAAATGATATCCTACATAGTATCCGCTCTGGCGTGCAGCCCGCTCCCAAATACTCATTGAGCCAAAATGCTCGGGCTCACTAATCATATGAATACTGATATCAAGTACAGGACAACACGTAAACAAAGTGCTAATCATAAATGCACGCATAACCAGAGCAACAAATAGGGGAACTTATCCCGATAACCTGAACTGTAATAAAATAAGGATAATGCTCCTCTATAACAAAATGAAATCATAGCTATATGGCATCATTTGGTGCAGCAGCCTCAAGCCTATTATTTGAAACACATCAACCAGAGGAGCCTCTCCATCTTGGGTGCCCTCTACTCTCCTGAATGCCTCGCTGTGACACATCTGTCCGAAGTCTATGATAATCTCTCACTATGTGTCACTGCCTCCATATGTGGCAATGAACGTGCAACCTTCCACGCGGACACAATATTATACATAAAATCGAGCTCCACCTCCTAAAAATGCCCATTATTACCAAGCTCCATATAATCCCCAATTAAATGTTCCCTAATTCAATCCTCGCCCAAGAGAGTCCCTTAGAAGGAATATCCAGTTTGTGAGATTAGATCTTTTCGAACCTAGTCGGGTTCTAGCTTGCGTGGTCTCTCGGTCTTCCATATTCGATCGTATCAGGGACTGACAGTATGCTGATCCTCATTTGCTTGTCCTCAAGGACAAGGTTCAGCATGGTGATGCTAGATGTGACCACTGGCGAAGATAAAGTATTGAGCAAGCCGCGTCGGGTTTGTAAGGAAATTCCACCCTTTTCTCTCCTCAAACTTCCTCTTGACATTTGGATTATGGGGAAGGAGGTCTCTCTCTATGAACTTTCGCTCAAAGGTGAGCGACCTTTGGGGCCACCATTACGAAACTTCAGATATGCTTTCTTGTTTACGAATATATCAGCCCATACCTTGGGATTTCTGGACCTGGCCAACCCTCCCTCATTGGTATTACCCTATCTCTCGTCATCCCGGACCTTTCCATCCTCATCAATATTAATAGGGGCAGCTTGTGAGGTCAATGTTATAGCAGGCGGGGAAGATGATGCCGAAGCCTCACTACCCCATCAGGTGTGAAACTCACATTCCATTTATACTAGTATGATATAAATTATATCACAAACCCCTTATCAATATAATAATTAAGTCATACTATATTTTTCTATTTCAAAGACTCAGCTATATTATTCTGTTTTAAATACATTAAATGATATTTTCAAAGGTATTTGAGCTAAGCTTCATATCTTACTGTGACCCGAGGGGCTTATCAGATTGCGCGAGGTGACCAGTGCGTACTCGAACTTATTTGGGGAAAACAGTTTGAGGGAAAGTGTGAAGAAAATAATTGGTCATCGGAACCCAAGTCATAGAACAAGTTCTAGGAACAACTTTCACACAAAGGGATAGGGGTTGGGAACATAGAGGGTACATCTTAATGGAGCATACAAACGACATGACGTAGAGAGTTTTGAGGGGGTTCTACAGATGCAGCAAAGAATATAGCAAAAACATGCATCTAAACCACATAACTAAAATTACTTTAAAGAGATTAACTAACTTAGTAGGAGTGAAGCAGAATAGGCAAGGAGTTAACAGCTTGAGACATTTCTGACTGAGCGAGGCCGAGGGCCTGTGTTGTCAGGATATTATGGGATTGGGTTGCATACCGCAGCAAGTTGTTATTGATCATGATATTGTGAGGCCGAGGGCCTGATTGATTTATGCCACAAGGTCGCATGTTGTTATAAGGCTGAGTGCCTTTTTGATTACGCCACGAGATCTTTTGTTATTGCGCTTGGGCTGTAAGGAGACCCTCCCAGAGTCTATACACCCAAATTAGCGCGGGTACCAGTGTGAATGATATGATGTTGCCCGAAGGGCTGTTGCTATTTCATATTGTTGCCCGAGGGTCTGTTCTTGATCTATGTTTTGCCCGAGAGGCGGTTCTTGATTCATATTATGCCCAAGGGGCTGATTACGAGTGATTTTGAGGTAGTCCGAGAGGCTGGTTCTGTTGATATTATGCTTGAGGGGCGGTTTGTGGTACTTGTTTTTCCCAAGGAGTTGTTTACATTTCTATCATTTTTACTCAATATTTTATCACTCGTTTAAAACTACTAAAAGTTGTTTTAAAAGGTTTTACTGCCGAGCTAAACTCGAGAAGCTTTGCCTCGAGGAAGGATTTTACGTTAGAGAGACCTTCCAATTTTCAGGGCCATTGGGAGCATGCATCGAGGTGCATCTCATCAATAGGAGAGGAATAACTCAAGGCAGTTAGGAGAGGCTGCAGATGGGGAGAAAAGGTGATACTACAGGTACCTTCCCCTGAAGACCACATCATATTTTATGCAGAGGGGTTTTTGAACGTATACATGAACCCATTTATGTTACCCTCATCTTTTTGCTACTTCAAGTATGTCTCTATGCTCGTTCAAGGACGAACGAATATTCAAGTGTAGGAGGATGTGATGACCCGGCCGATCGTCTTAAGAATTAACGCCCAATCCCCTATTAACTTCTTTTCTCAAGTTTGTTTTTGCTAATTTGATTTGGTGAACCCGTCATAAAATGGAAGGGGAACATTGCTGCACCGAAAGGTAGGTTTATTTCCTATCTTAAGGCAAGGAAGATGATCTCAGAAGGTTATATCTATCATCTCGTCCGCGTTAGGGATACAGAGGTGAAGCCTTCTACTCTATAATTAATCCCTGTGGTCAATGAATCTCCAGATGTTTTCTCAGATGAACTCCGAGGCTTTCCTCTTTCCGCTAATTTGATATGTTTCTTGACACTAAACTAGTATCTATTCCTCCATAGAGGATGGTGTCGGATTGGTATAACTGTGGTATAAATGAACTCATGAGTGTATTGGATTTTGAATTTGTAATTTTTACCCGGTTCCGAGACGTTGGGCCGAGGGGTATTTTGGTTATTTTTCTTAATTTCGTGTATTAACTTAGAATTAATTATTGGAATCAGTTACTTGAGGTTATATTTACATTATATAATTGAATTGAATAGATTTGGGTCATTTGCAGTGAAGTACTCGGTGGCAAGAGCATGGTTTTGGGTTGATTTTGAGCCCAGGAAACCGCTGCAGAAAAAGAAAGGAGGGCACGATTACGAAACCAGTTCTCGCCATAGAAAATAGCAGAAATGAACTTGGAAAAAGCAGATAATAGGGGATCAGGGCATTAATTCTTACGACGACCAGCCGGGTAGTTAAAATGTGTATGAAATTATCTTCTCAATATTGAACTTCTAACTTCTTTGGAACAATGATGTTAGGCCTATGCCCCTCAATTTCTTGTTTTAGAGAACGAATTTTTTGTAGTCCTACAGTGCATCACCAGCTCATATTAGTGCACCTCCGCTTCAGAGTTTTCAGGGTCGTTAGCCACAGCAGTCGAGGGCTTATTTTACTTGTGGCGACATAGGCATATTGTTAGATATTTCCCTCGAGCACCGAGCAGTCCTCAGCACCAAGGCTCCCGTTCCATTAATCAGGCACCGAGTGTTCCACCGTCCACTCAGTACTTCTTCTCAAGTGCGTCTCATAATTCTTTTGAAGTATTCATTACATTGTACACATTGTACAAATCATCCTCTAAAGCACTTAAGATATAGCCTTTTCAAAGAAAATCTGTCTGCTTCCATGCCTAAATAACCATAAACTTTTTATTGTCTGGCATGTTCATAGCAGGCACTGGAGGCTCTGCAGAATAATAATCCTCGTCCTCTCTCGAGTCCAACTATATAAAATTTGTCAAAATCGGACTCCTTTTGGTCCCTCAAATACACACTTAGAACTCTCCAAAACTCAAACCCTAACTTCATTAATTTCACTTTAAAATCATCAATCAAATCTCAAAAATAGCGAGACACACGCTTGATGACGGGCATGTGGTCGTGCACTATTGGGGATTGTGACTTGATCCGTCCCGGTTGATGATTTTACCACGTATTAGACAGAAACTTATTTGCTATCATCATGATTTGGGCTGATTTCCATATTTGAGCTTCGTGCCGACTACTCGAACCCCTTCAGGTATTTATATAAGCAATTTTAATTAAACGAACTCTATGCATGCATTACCCGTCCCTTTTTTATGGCATTAGAGGTGTTTAAGACCTCTAATTCCACCAAGTATGATTAGACTGGTGGTGCTTTAGCTGATCAGGGATGGAAGGACATGGTCCTTCAGATGGATGGTAGGCTAGCCAGAAATGAGCTAATTGAGTTTATGGCGAATGCAGAGGTTAAGGATGGCAAGGTTAGTAGCCTGGTGAAAGGAATTCAAGTGTATTTTGATGTAGAAAAACCGGGAGAGATCCTGGACATACCCTCTGAAGGTTTTGATGACTATTCAAGGAAAATATGGCATTGTCTGGACTCCCTCCCTATTGCTCTTGCAATTACCAGGAGGTTTTGTGATTCTGGAAACCTAACTACCTATGAACTGAGAAACAAACCATAAAAATGGATGCACCCAAGAAAGAAAGAAGTCTGGCACTCAGAATTGCTGAAGGTTCAGATTTGAAGGATGATGAAATGGCTATGATCACAAGAGACTTCCCAAGCAACAAAAGGCCAAGGTGCGGATATTGTATGCAACTCAGACGGCAGAGAATGAATCAAATCACTATGTACCTAGAATTGATGACACTTGCGCACAAAGCTGATGCAATTTCGTTCCATGGTGAGCCAATAATACCGTGCTCAAAGAATTTTCTTTGCCAGAACATACCCATTCATATGTGGCCTGCAAACTCCAGAATGGATTTCGGTCATGATAGTCATGGCTTTTTCAACATCTATGCAACGACAACAGCTACAACATTAAAGTAGCGAAGCAACAATAGTAGTAGAGGTAGCATCATTAACAGCATAGTAATTTGAATATACAGAATTACATGTATGTCTCACAGGAGCGGAGCTACTGTACAATGTACTTTCCATAGAACTATTGATTTTTTTATTAGAAAAAAAAAACTCCCGACAAGTCACTACAGTAGAAATAGATACTAGGGAAGCAGTTAACATGGGATCATGGCTCTAACTCTCAAAACGACCAGCCATGTCATTATTTCCTCCCCATCTTAAAATAATTCTTCGTTCTCGAACAAGCATAAAGACATACCTAAAGTAGTAAAAAGATGAGGATAACGGCTGCGCATATCTTGCTCGATCTCCCAAGTTGCCACCTCTACCGGCTACCCTGCCACTGAACCTTTACTGATGCAGTGTTCTTCATATGTGCGCAGTATCAAAAGAACATCTTGGGTTATTGAGAAAAGACTACCGATGGGGGAAAAGGTAGTGTTATAGATACTTTCCCCAGATGAGCGCATCACGAATCGTGTCGATGAATTTTAAAATGTGTACACATATTTTTTCACACTTTGCCCCTTTGACAGAGTTGTGCTCTACTTCTGTTTATAGTATCGGATTACCTGGGCGCAGATCCACATGTTATTTTAGCGAATAGTATTGATAATGAGATTTTTTCGCGGAGAAGGCGGGACTTTGTTCTTTCCTTTTTAATTCATGCAACCCCCAACCCTAAATCATTTCCAAACCTTCGCCGCCTTTGAATTCTCCGCTCATCTCTCTTCTCTCGACCTAACCCTAGCCTTCTTCAACCACCGCTTCCCTCTCCGGCCATTGTCGACGACCACCTCACCCAGTACAAACTGCTGCAGCAATATGTCACCCGGACACGAACAAAAGTTTCATATGAATTTAGTAACTGCTCATCACGAAAAAAGTGAATGTCCTTATTTAAGCTACTGGGAACTACAGTCCAATTTGTTCAATCACTATCTCTGTCTTCTATCTCCCAATTTCTTCCCAAGGTATGTGATATTTCTTCTCTCTTTCAGTCGAAGCACCTATTTCTATAACTAGTGATATATATATATATATATACATATATCATTCTCTCAGATCATTTTATTGCAGCAGTCGAACGCGTGGGCTATTGCAATTTGCATGACGAGTGCTTCGGAGCTATTCTTCACTAGGAGGTCTCGTTACAGCCGAACGGATCCCGAATTAGGGTCCGACTCATTGCCGGGTCGAATCTCTGACCACCACAACATTCACAATCGCCGCCGTCATCATCACAACCACCAGCAGAGCAGCAATAAAAAATTTAGGTGCTGCTTTATCTATTGTGTTGCGCTGGCATAATATATTCGACCAGAGCTTCTAAATTGTGTACAGCAAGAGGAGAGTTTGAGTCACAATGGTGAACATACATATATTAAATATGAGAATTTCTAAATAGCTGAATCCAGATGTTGTTTCAGCGTATCCTTTCCTTTTCCTATTATCGGGTTTTAACTCTAATTTCTTGCCTGGGTTAGTTAGACTAAAGAAAGGGGCACTGATTGTTAGATAATATTCAACGGTTCACCGCCTTCTCATATGATATGATATTTTCTGATGGGGGGACTGAAGGAGTGCTGAGATTGTGTCGCGATAAAATATATACTTTTAATTGCCATCATTCGTGCCTTTGTCACCGATTCATCAATCCTGGCACACACAGCATATGATGTAAATGTAACAACTAAGCGTTAATCCCAATTACCTTTTATATGGATTATTTGCTTTCGTCCTTTGCTATCTACTTCTCACAAGAGCCATTTGCGGTTGGCGTGGCCGTGATATAGGTGCAAGCCTGGTATTGCTTAGCTTAAATTTTGGAAATAATAGCTGTTGCTTAGTGTAATTGTCACCATTTTACACTGGATTAGCCTGATAATAAGATGCTTGTCCCGTGACGCCCGTAATATTGCTGGCTTGTGCTACTTGTCTATGTATGTGTGACATCTTTAAGTTGCCATCTTCAATGATTCATTCATCAACTTTTACATACTTTTGGTAAATTGTATGGATTCATATTTTTAGATCATTCATCATGTTGTTACGATTTTAGTGCCTGACTATATTGCTCTTTGTGCGATTTGTGATACCGTCTATTTTTAGTGCTTTATTTTAAATTTAATGCACTTGTGATTAGAGGTGCAAAAATGTGGTTGGATGTGAACTTTATATTTGTTTTTCGCCTAGTTTTAATAATATTCATTCGTTTAAATTTATGTGAACTTGTTTGATTGGACACGGATGTCAAAAAAAATGAAAACTTTTAGAATTTGTGGTCATAGGCAAGTCCAAATGGGGTCAGATTATTTGTGTGGTTATAAAAGCTTCTTATTAAAGATAGTATTGTAAGTTTAAGCTAAATTGTTATCAAATTTAGAAAGGGTTCATTTTTTTTAGAACAGACCAAAAAGGAAATAGGTTCACATAAACTAAAATAGGGAGTAAGTCTTGATTCTTGAAGGTGACTTAAAAACTGGTGCTAATTAATATGATCTTTCATAAGTTAGGAGCGTGAATCAATGTGGCTTGACTCTGGGAGTAGCCAGGCTGCTTCAGAAATCATCAGTCATGCAGAAAATGGTAACAGGATACGAGATGGTATGAGTGAGCAACTCCCTGGTGCTCTACTACTTGCAAGGGAAAAGCTTCTGCAAAGGATGAGAGGTGTATCCATATCTTGGTACTAGGTCCTTAAGAAAATACTGTGAATTTAGAATGCTCGAATTAACTATTGTTTCGTTTATATTTTCATTTATACGCTAATTTATGTTTCCAGAATTATTATTTACAAATACAGTTTAATAACATAATTAAACGGCAGAGAAATGACTTATATCACTACAGTAGGCTGCCATCAAAATATTTAAAGAATGACTCATGCATGCTCAAATTGAAACCCTACTATGTACTTCCTAATTTCAGCTTTTCATGAATTAGAAAGCACAAATTAAATCATGCTAGCCACTGAAAAACTTACTACTTCCCAGTACTACATTGCACTGGAGCACTATATTGTATATTCTAATATAGTATACAGCAGTGGCGGATCTATATATCGAATTTGGGGGCTTAAGCAACCATTGACTTTGGCAATGAGTGTGTCTTATTATATTAGAAATTTAACAAAATGAATGAATATAATATAACATATAGCGAGTACCTAGGTCAAAAAAATTTGATAGGTGCTATGGTCAAGAGTAGGTGCTAAGAGCCTAGAAGTAAGGGTGTGCATAGACCATACTAGATTGATTTCTATTAAAATTAAATCAAACCAATTATATCGGTTTGGATTGGTTCGATTTTGTCGGGCGTTCGAGTTCTTTTGTAACACAAATATTATATAAATCTTACGTTGTTAAAGTGGCAATTCAAAAACTTAATAAATATATGATCTATTAAAATATTCTTATGGGTAAATTTTCTTAGTAAATAGTTATCTTTTTGTCGTCTCACAATAATATTTCCTTGATGTACATTTTTAAGGTTAATCGAATTTAGTAATTAAATATAAAAATTAATATGATACCTAAATTATGTTCTATGTAATTTTAAATTATCAAAATATCACTTCAAATTCAAAAAAGATATACGAATTTAAAAGATCTTGATATATGAATATGGAAGAACGAAGAGATTGGCACATTTCAATAACACTTGATAAGAAAAGTGATCATACAACCTATTACTTAAAGTTAATAAAAATAGAGCACTTTATATTATATTGAATATTACATCCTATAAGAGAATCTCGAATATTTCTAGACATTTTTTTAAAGAAAATTCTATATAATCTAAAAGTAATATAAAAAAATATATATTTATATGTCGATTTGGTTCGAATTTTTAACTTAATACCAAACCAAATCAAATCAAACCTAATAATTTTTTTAATCAATTTGATTTGACCTTTTGATTTGGTGCGATGTTCCGATTCAATTTATAAATACCTACCTAAGGCTATGAAAATTGGGGGTGAGAGTTAGATTCCCACTTCTAACAGGTCCTTTTTAATAGGCATTTTCCTTGGAGAGTATATAATTACTGGCCCTCGGTTGAAAACTTATATCAACCCGCTAGCCATACCATATAGCAAACCTTATTATCAAAAATGTTACCAAACCAAAAAAAGTTGAATTCCACCCTAAAAACGCGCCAAAATAGAAGGAATCAGATTTAATGGTAATTCTATCACCATTAATTTCGAGATTTAAAATGGAATCAAATCCATTGCAGCGTGATTCTCTCATTCTCCATGCATTTTCCACCATTGATAGCCATTAAAAAGCTTGAAAATATTGAATTCAAATTTGAATTTTCAAAAATTATTTTTGTTTGGATTGTGTGTTGTTGTAAATAATTTGGAATATGTTTAGGAGTTTATATCTAAATTTTGAGGGGTTTTGGTGAAGATTAGACTTGGTTTTGAGTGAATTTCAGATTGAAACTCGCCGAAGAAGAAGAAGAAGACATATTTCCAGAATTATATTTAAATTGTAGAATTGTAGATAAATTGTAGATTGGAAAGACTAAAACTTCTACAAGTCTTCTACAATTATGTCGAAAATGCCAATTATGCTACAATTGAAATGAGAATTGGGATATTAAAATTCAATGTATTCAGTTTGTAGATACAATTTCTACAAATAAACTACAAATCAGTTTAAGTATTGTATAAAGTTGTATTGTTACATTTATACTATAATTAAACTACAATCTTTTGTCAAAAATAAATGTTGACAACAAAATTTGCTCTTCGTTTACAAAATTTCTACAAAAAAATTACAAATAAACTACAATTGCACTCACACTGTAGACTAGTTACACAACTGGCACTAAGAACATGTTGCACAACTGAACTTTGAAAGTGGTCCAAACACCCCGAAACAAAGATTAAAACGTTAGCAGTATAATATTTGGCTCTTCTTGTTTTGGAAACAGTACGAATTGTCATATATATATTGTATATAAATCAAGGTGGGGCCATGCAAAGTTACCTTCATCGAT
Organism: Nicotiana benthamiana; assembly: GCA_034376525.1. NCBI lineage: Eukaryota > Viridiplantae > Streptophyta > Magnoliopsida > Solanales > Solanaceae > Nicotiana > Nicotiana benthamiana. Next base: position 158,348,352 of record CM067339.1, read on the forward strand.
ATTTTCCCAGGCCTCCTGAATTTAAATTAGTTGAAAAATCGTGGGGGTGGGGGATGGAAGAAGAGAGAAGCGGGAAAATAAAATAAAGTGAATATATACTCCTAAAATGATACCTAGAATAAATGAAGCAATAATTATACCCTTAATTTGAATTATAGTACATAAATTGAAATTTAGTATGCTTAAATGTAATAAACACAAACCTTAAACATGGGAGGTAATAAGATTTGCTATGTGGTATAGATAGGTAAAAATCCCTAAATTATAATACATATTTTATAGCGCAAAACTTACTTTATGACTAGCCGTTGAAATTAGCAAAATCAATATGACACGGAATACAAGGGGAAACGAGGGAACGAGAATTGAAAGGTAAAGTATTGAGGTGGCTCTTAATTTCTACATAGTCAAGTATTCATCATTTGATTCTTTTCTGCTTTTATGCTATTTAATTATTAATATTTTATATATATTTGTGAGGAATATAAAAATAAAATTTTTGTCATAAATATTGATTTTTATCTGCTGATGAAAGGAAAGGATATATGTCGTGTACACAATAATTACACCTATTTGGGTCATTACATTCTTTTTATACACATTAGCATATCATTTAAATTCATAATCTGAAAGAAGATGATGTCAAGAAAATGATTTGTGCTTTTTCCTATACGAGTCCAAGATATGGCCATGCTTTAAGTGATCGATGGATAATTAAAACTTCACAAAACCACTATTATATTGAGAGTATTTGTTTGATCACTCATTCTCTGGTTACGTACCGAAATTAGAATGATTAAATTACATCCGAATTATACATGATCACTATATATATATATAATGATTATATATATATATATATATATATATATATATATATATATATATATATATATATATATAACTGCAATCTTACTATAGAAAATTTTTATAACACATAATATTACTTATACAAAAAATATACAAGTTTATAGAACAAGTCAAAAATCATAAAATATATATATACTTTTTACACATCATTTTATATATCGTAGAATAGTCTATACACTTTGAACATACAAAACACTTGTATATATTAATGATACGTTGGGAATACATATTAAAATACATGATACACTTTAAATACGCAGTGTGTACACATTACACATATAAAATAGACTGTCACTATATAATTTATATACAAATTGACTATCACTATATAATTTATATACAAATAGAGTGTCACCATACAAAATATGTACAAAAATAGAATGTCACTATACAAAAAATATACTAAATAAATGTCATTATACAAAATATGTACAAAATAGATATGAAAATATACTAAATAGATTGCCACTATATAATTTATATACAATTAGCTCTCACTATACAAAACATATACAAAATAGACTGTTACTATATAAAATAGACTATTACTATACAAAAAATATATAAGATAGACTCTCACTATACAAAATAGACAGTTACTAAAGAAAAATATACAAAATACACTGTCACTATAAAAATAGACTGTTACTATGCAAATAAATACAAAATAAACTGTCATTATGAAAAAAATATACAAAAATAGTCTGTTATTATAAAAAAATATATACAAAAATAGGCTATTATACAAAAAATATCAAAAAAAAATAGACATTTTGTATGTGGCCTAAATTACATATTTCATTCAATTGTTAGCTAATACTTATCAGATCCAGAAGTACATTTAAAAAGGAAAAAAAGGGTTGCTCTATCGAGCCAGATAGGGTCGAACCTGCGACCTTCAGCTTAGGAAACGAGCGCTTTATCCACTGAGCTACATGCGCTTGTGTTATCATGCTTATTCCTTTCGGCTAATATACGCAATACGTTTGGGCCGAAGAGCCATTTTTTGTAAGCAGGACTAAACATGGGCTACTAAAATTTTGAGGGGCTATAGAGGGCAGTTTTCTCTTTTCCTTGTATATCGTCAGGCGTCTTTCTTTTGTGCTCCATGCCAATTAGGTCTACTTTTTTTTTCCTTTAGGGCATCTTCAATCTTTATCCCATTTTTGATCTCTAAAATAGGGATTTTCCCATTTTTGGTCCCCAAAATAAAAATTTTCTTATTTTTGGGACAACTTACTCCAATCATTCCCTCATTTTTTTCAAACTTTTTTATATTCTTCTCTTTCTTCTATATTATATTATTATCTTTCATTTTAATTTTAGTTTTAAATTTTTATTAAACAAATTTCATCTTTTATTTTAATTAATTTGTAATTTTCATAATCCTCAGCCTCATTCAGTCGATACTATAATAATTTTGATGTATCTAGAAACGATATAGCTCCCTACTAAATTATTATGCTATTTACTGTAGTTTCAGTTTTTATGTATTTTAATTTAATGTATTTTCAGTTGTCATGTATTTCCAACTTTAATGTATTTTCAATCTTTACTTTTTAATTTTAGCAATATTTAACATTTTATATTTCCAAATTTCAATTTTAGCAATATCTAATATTTTATATTTGCACTATTCAAATTTTGAGATAATTTTCTATATATATATATATATATATATATATATATATATATATATATATATATATATATATATATATATATATATTTGTACAATTATTAATTAAAATAAAATTACTTTTAATTTTAATAAAAATAATAAATGCACAAAAGTTAATTTATCAAAATTATACACAAAAGTTAAGATATAATATTAATATTATAAAGACATGACATAAATATATTAAGCATATATAAAGAGATAAATTAAAAGATTAAATAAAATAATTATAAAAAATTAATGAATAGTAATAGGGGAGATGAATAATGTACCCCATATTTGAGGGAATATTATTCATCCCCCTCAAAATGGGATTGGGTTGAAGCTAAATTATTCCAAAAATTATCCTCATTATGGAGGATGGGGACAAGGTTGGAGATGGTCTTAACTAACTACCATCTACTTATTTTTTTTATTTTTCCGTTGACTTTTATTTTAAATTTTGTTATTTTATTTTTTTACTTTATGTAATTCACTATAACAAAGAAAGAAAAAATAAAGAGTTTTCCACTTGTGAAATTAACTGTTTTTTGTTATTTTTGTTATTATTGTTGTTGTAAAGAAAAAAATCTATTTAAAATGAACTCCAAAGTCTGTTTGAAGACCAAGTGATCCTCTTAACCTCCCACCAATAATTTTTCTCTTTTGTTGCCTTATCTATCATATTTGTGGAGTCCATAATAAGTTTTCTTATTAATTGTTTTATTATCGTCATATTCAATATTTGTGTACTTATTCAATATGATTGATATTACTTTACTACTTTATATCAAAATTGTTAAGCACCCACAAGAACAAAAAATTCTGAATCTGCCAATGATATATTGTATATGATTTTCTACAATGCTATTTTTCCTATTTCCTGCTCCCAATTTAAATCGTTATGTTACGTATTTTCGCAATCACTATAAAAAAACGTCTGCTTTACTTAATTATTGAAGTGAACTGAACTTTTATATATTTCCATTTCGAGACCTACTTTTTTTTAGAAGAAATTTTAATTTTATTTTAACTATATGGCAAATTTACATTATCTGTTCTTTTGGACTCTAGACAGATCTCAAGAGTACAGTCATTTTGAAAACTCTACAACTGTTGTTGTTAAACTAATATCCTATTACATAACATTGATACAATTATGGATACTCGCACAAAGGATAGCTATTAATGTTCTGTAACATGGGCGACCATTTAGGTAGCTTTACGCCAGTGAAGTGCACTTGAATTGTAATCTCCTTTGCTCGGTCTTTGGCGTCTCGGGTTGACTGTTGAAACCTTCTGTTGTTCCTTTCCATCCAGATGTTGTATACTACTGCTGCAAACACCACACCAAGGATGGTTTTTCTGGGATTTCTGCTGTTAACATTAGCTGTTAGCCATTGGATTTCTGTTTCCCATGTGCCTCTCGTTCTTTGATATTTCAACCATTGTAACATAGCTTGCCACAGTGTTTTGGAATATAAGCAGTCAAAGAATAAATGGTCGTGAGTTTTTTCAGTATCTCTTCCACACAAAATGCATGATTGATTAGTGTGAATTCTCCATTTAGCTAATCATTCAACCGTCGCCAAGCGTCTATGTAGCGTCATCCATAAGATATATTTATGTTTTGGGAGCATGCCAGTCACCATTAATAATTTTTTGCATGCAACCTTGGGATATTGAGGAGTGGTCTGAATGTATGCCTTTCTGATACTAAATTGCCCATTTTTTGTACATGTTTGCAGTCCTGCATCAGCAGTTGCCCACCATTCTCTTGCGCCAAACAATTTCCTAACGAGCCAGCTAGCTTGTTTAGGAATTTCCATTGTATTAATATCTTTTTTCTTTATGTAGTGACAGTGTATCCATTTGATCCAGAGTTTGTCTTTTCTTTTTCTTCCATTAAGGCCCAGAGGAGTTTTGATAGAGCCACTTTATCCCATCTTTCATAAGAGAGAATGTTCAGTCCTCCTGCCTCCATTGGTTTACGCAGTGTTTCCCAGACGATTGGATTCCTATGGCTAGATTCATGACTACCAGTCCATAGGTAATTCCTGCAAATTACATTTACCAGTTTTATAATTTTTTTTGGAATGAGGAATAGCTGGGCCCAATAAGTCTGCATTTCAAACAAGACGCTTTTGGTGAGTTGGACTCTGCCAGCATAAGAGAGGAGTTTCGATGTCCAACTTCTGATTTTGTCCACTATCTTCTCTACTAGGGGTATACATTGTAATATTGTGATCTTTTTTATGGATAAGGGAACTCCTAGATATTTAAAAGGAAGGGTGCCCAGATTTTGATGTCCAGCTTCTGATTTATGTTTAGTGTACCTTCACACGGACCATCGGGTTTATGGAGTAACACATGAATTGAGAACATAATCATGAAAAATAAAGGTGAAAAACTATAATGGAACTTATCATGATATCGTAATTGACATGTCTCTTCAATAATAATGCCTTGTGATGTTCCATAGTTGACAATTAATCGTTACAATTGCCAACATTAGGAGCAAATTTTTTCTACTTCTTTTTGGCTAAAAAATGTATCACTATGTTCTGTGTACATATAAAAAATTAAAGATAGCCAACTAAATATATAAGTTTATTCCAATACTTCACCATATGTACCTATAAATTTATTTGTTAAAAAGAAAATTGAAAGAAAAAAAATAGGTCTAAGAAGAAAAAGAGACCGACAACTCGACATTTAAGGGCTGGTGCTGGCGCAGTTAATGCTATTAAACATGTTCAAGCCCATTTATTTTTGGGAATCTTATTAAAAGGGGTATTTGTATTTATACCCGTTTTTTGTGTAATGTTTTAATTTGTGCTCGCTTTGTAAAAAAAATTAGAAGTGTACCCACTTTTTCGCATAATTTCAGCATATGGGACTGAAGTAGCAAAGACAATCACGCAAAACTTCAGCATTCTAGTAGCCAGGCCTGAAGTTCAGCTGTAGCGCTGATGTTTTTGTTTGTAACTGGCGAACTTCCGCTCTAGAGATTAAGTTTTTATTTTTCTAACTGGCAAACTTCAGCTCTAGAGCTAAAGTTTTTATTTTATAACTGGCAAACTTCATCTCTAGAGCTAAAGTTTTTATTTTGTAACTCGTGATTTGTAACTGGCGAACTTCAGCTCTAGAGCTGAAGTTTTTATTTTGTAACTAGCGAGTTTCAGCTCTAAAGCCGAAGTTTTTGTTTGTAATTGGCGAACTTCAGCTCTAAAGTTGAAGTTTTTATTTTTGTGACTAGAGAACTTCAGCTCTAGAGCTGAAGTTTTTATTTTATTACTGGCAAACTTCAGCTTTAGAGCTGAAGTTTTTGTTTTGTAGCCGGCGAACTTCAACTCTAGAGTTGAAATTTTTATTCTGTAGCTGGCCAACTTCATCTCTAGAGCGGAGGTTTTTATTTTGTAACTGGCGAGCTTCAATTCTAGAGCAGAAGTTTTTGTTTTGCAACTGGCTTATGATTTCGCTATTTCAGGAAAATTCTTGCTTTCAGAAGCAAATCCAACCACCGAGCAAATAGTTTCTACAACTTAAAATACAGAGCGATTAGTTTCTTCAACCAGTGATGATTGAGTGTCAACCATCATATCAGCTCTCCTTTTTGTTGCTTTCGTTAGCTTATCCATTCTCACTATAAGGGTAATTAGTTATAAGTTTCTTAATTTTTCTTTATTAGCTGAAATCATGGTTGTTGTTAATTGTGGATTTTCTTTGTGTGAATCCAGGTTATATACATAGTCATAACAGATTTCTTGCACAAAAGGGAGAAGGAGAAGTTTGATAAAAAAGAGGTGGATATAACTTTGAGGTGGAGAAGGAGAAGGAGAAAGGGGCTGAAGTTGTTTTAAAAAGGGGTACAAATTAAATTTTTTTCAAAAAAGGTATAGGTTAAATGTTTGCGATCAAATATGACGCTACGTGTAATTTTTACTTATAAAAATGTCCCAAATATATACTAACTTATCAATCTCTAACCATTAATCATAGACTTACCAAAACTAGTCAAGCACATATAAAATTGAAAACCTAAATAAATATGGTTCTTTCTCTCTAAGAGTCACAAGCAAAGATCTCCTTCCATATTTTTAAGCGTGATCAACAACAATAGGTGCAAGATGGAAAGGAAATTTTATTGATAAGGTAGCAAACACGCTGATGAAATACAATAAAAATAATATTATATATATATATATATATATATATATATATATATATATATATATATATATATATATATATATATATATATATATATATATATATATATATTTATGAAAGATTTCAAAATCTAAGTAAAAAGGAATATTTTTCAATGGGTATGGTTGAATTTTATTTAGCAAAATAGAAATTATATATGTATATATATATATATATATATATATATATATATATATATATATATATGAAAGATTTCAAAATCTAAGTAAAAAGGAATATTTTTCAATGGGTATGGTTGAATTTTATTTAGCAAAATAGAAATTACTAGGGCGTTGTTGTGCGATTGAGAGAGGCCTTCCATCTCTTCATCATTGAATGTAAGAGTGCCTTCGGACGTATAATCTCGGGTTCGTTTTCTATTGCAATTGATACTTTGGTGCATTTGAAGACATGTCCTTGTGGGACATCGACCCTGCCGACGATCATGTTGATAATAAGTTGAGGTTCTTCTTGATCATTTTTTCTGTTGGTGTATCTTTCCCTGAAGTGAGTTTTGGCTCTATCATTGAGGAATTCTCGAAAATGACCCTCATTGAATTACCGAGCTACTTCCTCTCTCAACTTTCTATAGTCTTCGGTCCTATGGCCATGCATGCCATGGTATTTGCACATCAAGTTTGGATTCCTTTGAAAAGGATTGGTTTGTATAGGTCTAGGCCAGCTAGTATCTTTATTCCTTCCAATGGCCGATACGATACCCGAGGCATCAATGCATAAATTGTACTCCGATAATCGGGATGCTTCTGGAGGATCTGCATATTTGTCGAATCCAGCCTTGCTCATGAGTCCCCGAGTATTCTGTCCTCGGTCACCACTCCGTTCGTTCTGGGCAGAATCACAGATGGTTATTTCTTCTTTATGGTTGATACTGATCTTTATTCAACCTTGATTCTTTAACAACATTTCTTTGGTTTTTCCCTGTCGATTAGGATGCACTAAACCTGAGGGGGCTCACAGTTGATCATCCTCGACTCTAATTTTCGATTGGTATTGGTTGTGAACATCTGTTCAGTCACAGTCAGGAACTCTATCAAATTCTGTTTCAAATAACATGATGTGATTGAACTCCGCTGGTTTATTCCTTGGGTGAAAGCCTGAACAGCCCAATCATTGGTAACCGGTAGAAACTCCATACGTTCCATTTGGAATCAAGATACGAACTCTCTTGGCATCTCGTTATCCCTTTGCTTCACCTTGAAGAGATATGATTTTCTCGTTGCAACCTTTATAGCTCCAGTATGAGCCTTTACAAATGAATCTGCTAACATTCCGAACGAGTCGATTGATTTCGGCGGCAAGTTGTGATACCAAATCATAGCTCCCTTCGACGAGGTCTCCCCTGAATTTCTTCAGAAATACTGACTCGATTTCATCGTCATCCAAATCATTTCCTTTAATAGCATACGTATAATAGGTTACGTGCTTGTTAGGGTCTGATGTCCCATTGTATTTCGGTGTATGGGGCACCATGAACTTCTTTGGTATGGGCCTCGAAGCCGCACTTGGAGGGAATGGTTTTTGCCCAAACTTTTTGGAGTCTATTCACTTTAGGATCGGTGGTGCCCCCGAAATCTGATAAACTCGAGAGTTGTAGGTTTCCACCTTCTTGTTGTTGACCTCTATTTTCTTTTCTTCTTATTCTATTATCTTAGTAAGCTCCTCGAGCATTCTCATTATAGCAAGGTTAGCTGTCGAAGTATTATCGCCTGATCTTTCAAGCACTGGCTCGATACAGTGAGTAACCTCTTGTTCGACCCTATTCGGAGCCACATGTTGATTTTGCAACTAGGAAATGGCATTTTGTTAGGCTTGCAACATTTCAAATATAACTTGGAGACTGACACGGTCGTCTCTCTGCCCTGAGTACCTTGACCTTCAGTTCGAACCTATCTACGTACGCTTCAATACGGGTCCCCACCAAAGTTTACATTCGTAGCAATATGTGAACTGACATCGACCGGGTTGATGGGTAGTGCTCCTCTAAGGTCAGCTTGTGGCATCTCGATTCTTGGAGCTATAATATTCTCATTCTTTTCATGGAGTCCGTGACCGTTGTCACCATGGTTAGCTTTGTTTTGTGAGTTTGACATGATTTACCCTAAAAATAAAATTCTTGACAAGAAACAAGCATAAAATAGTGTGTTATATAAGAGTTAACACTGAACAATCACTATTATCCTTAGTCCCATTGTATGCGCCAAATTGTTACCTCGAAATACGAGTAACAATTAAACTTGTAATATTGTTATAAAGATACGTGATCTAATTCATTGCCAATTAATAAATAGCTAAATGAATAGAGGAATTAATCGATTTAAATGGATCAAACCCGTGTAATTGCAAGTTATCGATCCCGATTTGGATTAGACTCTAGATCAAATGCTAAGAACAATAAGAGCAACAATATCACTATGAGTAATAAGAACTATAAAGAGTCAAGAACAAATAAAAGTGTTTGTATTTTTCAGTAGAAGTGTAAACAAGAACTTGTGTATGATGATAATTGTGTAATCCCCCTACAAAAGAACAATGTTCCTCTTTGTATAGGAGAGGAATCCTAAATAAAGTATGACTCTAATTTCAGAAGTAAAATACATGATTGATATCATTAACCGTTAATGGTCTACCGGTTCCAAATTCTTGCCGCGATTGATGGTCGATTGCGGATATTGTGTGATTCTATTACCGCAACGTTGATCTAGCCTGGTTTCGATTCCTTAGTCTTCATGTTCCTCGAGCCCAAACTTGCTTCGATACAGTTCACTCTTGAGGCATACCCCCAAGCTCATGAAATCGGGGCTTCTTGATTTTTACCGTATACAAAAAAAAAATTATATGTTTGTTTGGTTCGGAGTTTTAACTCAATACCAAACCAAATCAAATCAAATAAAATGGAATTTTTAATCGATTTAGTTTGAATTTTCAGCTTGGTGCGATTTTTCGATTCGGTTTGCACACCCCTAACTAAAGGACTATGAAAGTTGGTAGTAAGAGTTAGATTCCCACTTCTAACAAGCCCTTTTTTTTTTTGGAAAAATTTTCTATAAAATTTCAACCAGTTATCAATGTACATCCGCTGTTCTTTTGCAGTATAGAACAGATCTCAAAGTTTAGTCAACTAGCAATCTTACACTATTGTTTTTTGGCTAACTCCTAATGTACAAGGTAATGCATGTATTCAAGAGGTACATTGAGGATAACTATTTAATTTCTGCAGGATAGGCATCCATTTTGGCTTCTTGAGTCCTGTGAGTGTATTTGAGTTGCGATCTGCCTTGCTCTGTCTGTGACTTCGGTTCTCGACTGTCGAAACCTTCTGGCATTCCTAACAAGCCCTTTTTAATAGGTAATTTCTTTGTATATAGTCAAGCTTCTTTCTTTTGCCGCATTCCAATTCGGTCTACTGTTTTTCCTTTCACAGGCCACTATCGTGATCTAATACTACTTATTTTTTCATTTTTTCCATTGAGTTTTATTTTAAGTTTTTTTAATAAAATTTTTCTACTTTATTTAATTCACTATAACAAAGAAAGAAAAATTGAGAGTTTTTTACTTGTGGAATTACATTGGATTTTTATTGTTATTGTTGTAAAGAAAAAGAAAATCTACTTAAAAATGGACTTCAAAGTTCGTTTGAAGACGAAGTGATCTTCTGGGACGGTAAACCCCCCCAATATTTTTCTTATCTTTTGTTGCCTTATCCATCATAATTGCGGCGTCCATAAAATATAAAATATGAGTTTTCTTATTAATTTTTTTATTATCGTCATATTCAATAATTATGTACTTATACAATATGATTGATAGTACTTTACAATTTTTTATAAAAAATATTAAGCACCCACAAGAATCGAAAATTCTAGATTCGTCAATGATATATAATATATGATTTTCTACAATGCTATTTTTCCTATTTTCTGCTCCCAATTTAAATCATTTATGTTACATATTTTGCTATCACTGTAAAAAAAATGCGTCTACTTATGTATTCCCATTCTAAGACATGCTTTCAGGTTATGTTTAATGTACCTTCGCATGGACCAGTTAGAGTAATACATGAGTTGAGAACATAATCATGGAAAATTAAAGGTGAAAAACTCTAAACTTATCATAATGTCTCGTAATTGACATAATAGTGTCTCTTCAATAATAATAATGCCTAATGATGTTCCATCGTCGATAATTAATCATTACGATTACCAACATTAGGAGCAAATTTTTTCTACTTTTTTGTTTTGGCTAAAAAATTTCAGAAAATATATTTGGCCAAACAAAGAATTGCCCAAACATCCCAAATGGGGGCATAATGGTAATTTCGTATAGCTTTTGATGGCATAATAAATATTTGTACATTTTCGTTTTCCATAATGTACTCTTTGGCAGATTTTTCATTTTAATTTAATTTTTTTCAACAATTCTCTCTTTCTAGTTTAATTTTCTTACCTTCCCAAATGCACGCTTCATCATTTTCCATAAATCTCCTTTGCATATACTATACTAATTAAACGAAATGTACTAAAATATACGTATACTATACCGATTAATCGAAATATATTAAACTATATAGATACTATATTAGAGGAAATACGTATAAAAATTAGGGGAAATACGTATAAAAATTACAGATTTATGATTAAAGTGGTCACTTTATAATCCTAAACACTTAATATATTTGGCCAAAACTAAAAAGCTTTGTTAGCTCCCATTTTTCTATCTTTGTTTTCTCCTTCTTCATCTCTTATCTTTTTTTGGGTTAGATTAAAGAATGGACCACGGGAAGAGGAATAATGCTTCGAAAGTTTATGTAGTGTTTCGTGGTAAGAAGCCTGGATTGTACAACTCTTGTCCTCGGTATGCTCCTATATTTATTGGTGTTAAGGGTAACATCTTCAAGGCCTTCAAAATGTGTGATGAAGCCATAACAACTTTTCATGAGTTCAGAAATGGATCTCAAGCTGATAGGTTATCAACGTCAAAGGTGTATATGATATTCGTGGTAAAAAGTCAGGATAATACAACCCTTGGTGTGAGTGTGCTCTTATAGTTATAGATTTCAAAAAAAGTATCTTCAAGTTTTATAAATCTTATGATGAAGCAGTAGCAGCATTTAATGAATTTCAAAAAGAAAATATTTTCAGTGAAGAACAATATTCAAGTTCGTGTGTTGATGAAAGTGATGTTGGAGCAAGTGCTATGTCATTAGTGTCGTTAGCTGGAATGCTTGTAGGGATGAAGATTTCAAAAAATTGTTTATTTTGATTGTTGATAAGAGTATTTTTTCAGCTTTTACTTATTATTTAGTTTGGTTATTATCTGTGTGATTATTTAGTATGATGTGTTACTGAATGTCACATTCAATCTCTATATAATAGAGTATCTAGAATGCCAAAGCCTTTATCTTTTGTACTCCATGTTGGAATGAAATAAAATATGTCTCTTGAATTTATAAAAAAAAATTATTTTGAACATAGAATGTTTTAATTTGTCTATATTGTTGGAACCTTGTAAGTGCCAAAGTGTTGTCATTTTGAACTTGTTTTAATCCATATTACATTGATTCATAAGCACTCAACTATCTTCAAGTACTCATTAAATGTCATCATAAGTTCAATATGTGCTATATTTTGCATCTTGAAGTACTAAACTATCTTTATATTTATTGATAATATACTTTCCTATTGTGCAATATTGGTATCATAAGTTGAATGTACTATATTAATTTGGAAAATAAATTGATCAATTTTAGAGGACTTAACTAATCTTTGCATATGTTACGTACTTTCATTTCATTAGGCATCAAACAAACAGTTGCAATATTATAGAAAATAGGACTGTATTGTTAACTTGAATCAAATGATCATTATGCCTCACTGTTTTTTGAAGGGTTTTCTACACCCTTGTGTTGTATCATCAAACTATATTTTTGCTAATACAAGACCCCATGTAATCTGGAAAAGTTCATAAAAAACTATATAAGAAATAAAATAAGATTCACAAGTCGTGATGACGCCCAACGCCATTTCTGGGCTAGCCAACGTAGAAGTTACTAAGTAAGTTTTCGATCACTTTAATCCCAAAAATAGTTGAAATAATTCCTTAGGTTGGTAGTAAATTATAAATAATGGATAAAGTCATAATAATAATAATACAATCCTAAAATAAGACAATTTAATAATGTGTGTGCCAAGACCTAGTGTCACAAGTTGTGAGCAACTAGTAGAATATAAAAAAATCATACTATCCTATTGTATGAAACAGAATAGACAGCTAAAAGATAGACATAAGGAAGAATTCTTCAGTCTGCTGATGGCATGGAAGGGAAGCAACTCACGATAGAAGACTCGAATCCGCTCAGTAGTGCGCACCAGACGGATAGCCAGATACACCTGTCTCAGACCCTGTACAATTAAGTACAGAAGAGTAGTATCCGTATATAAACAATACGTACCCATTAAGTGTCCCATCTAATCTCGGAAAAGTAGAGACGAGAGGTCGACATTATACCTACTATGGTCAAATTAAATGAGAAGGATTCATAATAAGCATGGATTTCACAAGTTATTAAGCATTTACAAGCGTAGAATAACAATTATTTTTTGCAATTTTTATCAAGCAGATATGAAGTCCAGTCCACATAGAAACACCACGTAGGGGCATGCACAAGTAATACTGAGGAATGTACGGCCCGATCCAACGTAAAAATAAATTGTGCACCAGACGGCTCGAACCATAGATGCATCTATTACCCCGCTTGCAAATTGATCCGGTCGTGTAGCGCCTCTCGTGAAGACAAGGCCAGTCGACACATTTCCAATTCGAAGTTAAATAGCTAGAAAACAATAATACATGGTAAACAATGATTTAATAATGTTAAACAGTATATAATATCATAACAATATGGAATTACAACCCAAACATAACCCAAACCGTGGTGTCACTAGTCATGAGCATCTACTAAGGTCTAGCTACGTCTGAAGAAGTCTGAAATGTACTTAGTATAGACTAATAGAATAAAGAGAGAGAAAAGTAGTGCCACGAATGCCGGCAGCTACCTCGCTAAGCTCCGATGACTTTGCCTCAGCTCAACCAATACCCGCTACCGAGTACTGAAATACCTGAATATGCACACAAGGTGCAGAGAGTAAAGTGAGTATTCCAACTCAGTGAGTAATAATCATAAATAAAGATTGAGTGATAGAAATCACGAAAAGTGCGTCAACACGTCGTATGGAAGCAGTTTAAAAACTAGTAAGAAAGCAATAAAACTGTGAAATCCCTTTAAAACATCTTAGCTGAGTTTAAACATCTTTGAAAATGCCTTTTTCAAAAGTTATGCAAATGAACGCAAAACAACTAGTGCAGATAAGGACAGAGCTTCACCCCTTGAGCACAAATAAAAAATGAAACAGGTAACATGAAAAATAAACACATAAGGTTAGCCCCTGGTGCACAATGCCAACAAAACCGCCCCTCGAGAAATATCACATAATGCTACCAGCCCCTCAGGAAATATCACATAGTGGTACCAGCCCCTCGGGCAATCACATAGAACAATATCAGCCCATCGGGCAATCACATAGAACATACCAACCCCTCGGACTATATGTTACATCACAATGGATACCCGCGCTCACTAGGGGTGTGAAGACTCCTGGAGGGGCCTCTCACGGCCCAATCACAATATCAAGACACCTCGTGGCATCATAACATGCTCTCGGCCTTATATCACTATCTACAAGCCACCTTGTGGCATACATATCTCATCCCTTTGGCCTAAAAATCAAATCACTATATCACTGCTGCAACGTGTAGCCCGACCCAAAAGATATCCTCAAACACATGCCCTCGACCTTACTCAGTCAAAAATCACACAAGCCACTGAGGCAATAGTAAAATATGATGCTCAGCCCAAAATACTATTTGAAATATCATTTACAGTGTTAAGGCAAGTAAACTTTGTTGAGTTTTGAAAACAGTGAAAGTAACGTGATTGAGTCCAAGTATAAAGTCAAACACTGAGTCACGACCCAAAATCCACTAAGGATCTTGGTGGCGTTGGACATCGCTGTCAGGCAAGCCAACCAAATTACTTCTTGAAGTTCTCCTTTTAACAATCTTGAAAACTGAGCTTTTCCTTCAATTTTTATAAATAAAAAGAAAGATAACCGCTTTGATTCGAATTAAATAATAGGAAATTAATACAAAATATTTCAAAATTATCCTAAAACTCGGTGTCACAAGTGCATGAGCATCTACTAAGACAATAATAAAATACAACATCCGTCCAGAATACAGTGGACAGAAAGTAAATATATTATGCTGGAAAGGGACTACATTAGCTGCATGCCGCCTTGAACAATACAACTCACCTAGTCCCAGAATCATCTGTGCTGCTACGCCCAATAGGCCACTAGTAACACATGAACCTGTGCAACAAAAATGCACAGAAGTGTAGACTGAGTAAGGAAATAACTTGTACCCAATGAGTATTCCGTTTAATCTCGAAGAAGTAGAGACGAGAGGTCGACTTCGACACTTACTAAGGGTCCAGTAATGTGATGTCAATAATACATTAAATCATGGATTTCTATAAATATGATTTTTAATCCAATTGAAGGAAACAAGTAAATAATTATTTCTTTTATAGGAGATTTTCAAAAAAAAAATTCATTATTTATCCAAATATTCTCAAGCCATAAAGAGGCAATAACAACTTTAGTTAGTTCAAGGCAACAATACAAGCATGCGCAAATCATACCGAGGTCGACTGCTCGCTCAAGCAGAAAATAAATTGTGCACTGCCGATGGTCGAACGACGCGAACCATAGATGCATCTATTTAATCTGCCGAGGCGTTTGGCGCTCCAACAGGAAATAAACACACACATGGAGTCAATCAAGAAGTCATCATGAAATTTTTTTCGAAGAAAAGCCAATTCTCTTTTAATAATTTAAGATCGTGAAGTTAAAATCCTGTTAGAAATTTGTTTACTAACTTGATGTGATTTAAGCAAGTCAGGCTGTCAATAAGTTTACAATTAGTCCAAGTATAGCATGCTTTTGGGTCCTAACTACCCGGATAATGGCATAATAGTAGCAACGCACGGACTCTCGTCACCTCGTATACACGTAGCCCCCATAGTTAGGAGCACATAATCGATTATTTTACCTATGGGGACAATTCCCTGTTACAAGATTAGAAAGGAGACTCACCTTGCTCTGAAGTTCCATAACCAGCATTACATGCCCTTTCAAAGACTCAAATCGATGCAAAAATACTCCAAAACAATCCAATAATTATACAAACCCACAAATATATGTTCAGTTACTCATTATAGTCCAATTTATAATAATTCTTGACCCCGAACGAAAAGTTAACAAAATTGCCCTCGGGTTCAAGTGCCCGGATTCCAAATTTTATGAATATAAAGTTTACCCATGGCCTTACGAACTCAAATATATAATTTATTCTCAATTTCATGCCCAAAATCGTAGTCAAAATTACAAATTCTCAATTTCTAGGTTTTTTATTAAAACCCCAAATTTTTCTTTAGATTCTCATGAATTTTGAAGTTAAATCTAAGGTATAATGACAAAATAAAATTGAAAATTAGTTAGAGGAACTTGTTCAATGATTTGATACGAAAGTCCACTCTCAAAATCGCCCACTCTCGGACCTAGGGTTCAAAATATGATAAAATGAAGCAAAAACTCGAGTTACACAACATAAATCAAGCTGCAGATGTCGCAATTGTGAACCTCGCAAAAGCAAAGAAAGTTTTAGCAATTCCGAACAAAGAAGTGTTGGAAAAGGTCGCATTTGCGACAAATAGTTCGCAATTGTTCGCAATTGCGATGGATATGTTCGGAATTGCGACCATACCCGAAGCAATTTTTCTGATACAAAAATGAGCATAACTTCCTCATACGATGTCCAAATTTGATTATTCTTTTTGCTATGGCTCCGTAATAACGGTACGGATCAAATTTTTCAATAAAAACTGAATTTGGATTTCATTTTCTTAATGTGATACCCCTTTATTCCCCAAGAAAATGACGTTGAAACATTAAATCAGAGCATAACACAACCCGAAACACACCCGAGGACCCCAGGACCCCAGGACCCCGTCCAATCACACCAACCCACTCCATAACATAACATGGACCTTATCGAGGCCTCAAATTATACCAAGCAATGCTAAAATCATGAATCAACCTCCAATTCATGCTTTATGTACTTTAGAACTTCAAACTTTGACTTTCGATGTCGAAACCTATCAAATCATGTCCGATTGACTTCAAATTTTGCACACAAGTCATATTTGACAGTACAGACCTACTCCAACTTCCGAAATAAGAATCCGACCCCGATACAAAAAGTCCACTTTCGGTCAAACTTCTCCAAAAACCTTCAATTTTCTATCTTTAGCCAATTGGCTCCAAAATGACCTACAGACCTCTAAATTCACTTCCAATCGCGCTCAAAACTCCAAAAACCATACAGAGCTACTCCAAGACTCAGAATCTCAAACAGACATCAATAACATTGAAATTCACTTCAAGCCAAACTTATGAAATTCCTTCCAAAATACTAAGTTCCACAATAGGTGACAAAACGCTCCCGGGTTATCCAAAACCCAGATCGGTCTACGCCTAATTCCGAAATCATCATACGAACCTGCTAGAACCTTCAGATCCCGATTCCAAGGCCGTTTAGGCTAAAATCAAATCTTAGTTAATTCTTTCAACTTAAAGCTTCCGAAATGAGAATTCTCTTCCCAAATCAACCCTGAACTTTCCGAAATTCAATTCCAATCACGCGTACAAGTCATAACACCATAAATAAATATGGTCATGGCATTAGATTGCTGAACGACGCGTTAGGGCTTAAAACGATCTGCCGGGTCGTTATATTCTCTCCCACTTAAACATATGTTCGTCCTGGAACGTGTTGAGAACTACACTGAAGTAGTCTAAAATTAATGTTTGACACCTCCTGCACCTTCCCGTGCTACCACAACCCAGCTGAGCACATTAGTTCGATCAATCTGAAGATATCCTTTTTCGCTTAAGCAAATAAGCCTTAAGGCCCAATTCCAACATCCAGAATTCTATGCTAGAACTGTTTTCAACATACGAATACCATGTCAATCACTATTTGCTGAACCCCGAACATGACTGCATACCTTTGCTGAATTCACACCTTGCACCACTTTGCTCAAGGATCACAATAACATTCCCTGATCCAATTAGTCGAAATAATACGAATCTGATACTTCCATTGCATCTCATGAAATACACAGGTCTTACTCTAACTCTTACAATGCCGTCATGACGAAAGAGATGTATAGAAATTCATAACCACTAGCGAAACAACAATTCAATGGGTCTATACTCCTGGAAAGTACTATTACCTCATTTTGACCAAACAATGGTCTTAGCTCCTTAACATATTTCATATACTCTGATTGCAATGATCTCGAATTCGATGATCTCGTCTCACCCAATACGAACTGCTCCGGCTATAAACCGTTCCGGACATGATCAAATGTCTCGTATGATTCCCCAATGTGCTAATAGGCTACCAATTATAATGCGATACAAAAGAGAAAACGAACTCTGAAAAGCAAATTCAATTACCCCTCTTGCAAATCATATATGTGACGCGGGCACACAGCTAATATGAGTTTTTCTTAGGAAAAAGGAAACAAAACACATAAAACAGATATAGGGAACTGTACTGAATATCACACTGTTTCGGCATACAACCCAATCCAACAAACATACCCATGTCAGCGTGCCACCCGATCCAAATAACATACCCATGGCGGCGTGCCACTCGATCCAAATAACATACCTATAACGGCATGACACTCGATCCACACATAGAACTCACATAAGGAGATGCACACCGAGTTAGATTGCTTATTACATAAAAAATACAGAATATCGGTCACAAACACGCTAAGTGCATAATATCATCCATGGGGGAACATATAGTGCCATAAGCTACAAAACTCAAGAAAAACTGAGATGCAATAGTGATATGAATCTCAAGAGACATTTTTCTCATATAATATCATTTCTACACAGACCCTCAACACATAAGCAATTTCTCAAGCAATCTCACAACTCACATGGCACAATGCATCACTGTATAAAATATCTGACATCGAAATAACACCCTGACTGCTCCTTCATAAGGAGCGCATTACTGAAATGAACACGTTTAACTTGATATATAGCCCATATTCACATTTGAATCCATCCATCGACCTCAAGCCAATTTTGATCGCACTAACTAGGGTGATTACCTTCTAAAGGTCCATAATAAGTGCTCATCCGCTCATAACACATAAGAACATCCATCATAGTCGGAGAAATCATCCGCAATCCACCACCCAATAGACTGAGTGACCTCCAGGCAACTATTCTTAAATCAACGATATTAACACAACCTTAATACTTAGTTTAAGTCTTTAATCAATTAAGTGACTACTTGCACACTTATATAATCTTCCTATGGGATGCACTCTCACCACCTACCATAAAAATTAACTAGGGCGTACTCCCATATCACTTACCGCACTATCGCTGAGAAGCGACCAAGAATCATTAACTGGGATGCAAAGCCCTTTTTCCACAAAACACTGCTCTCAGGCAATGCTGAGGACAATACCAGCTTACTTCAAACATGGAAGCTATTTTCCTGCTTATCCGAGATCATGACATCCTTGTCATTATCGAATCGTAACCTTAATCCTCACTTCAATTTTTGTACCACTCACTGCACCCAACATGCCAATATACGATAGAATACGATCTTCATCATAACTCCAGAACCACCAAAAGACTAACACTTCATCATGTAAAGCTTCTTGCTTTACTCACTTCAGGAGAACCATAGCGATACACAAGTGAATTCTCATAACCGTGGAAATATGAAAATCTCTAAGTAGTGGTCTAAGCCACCATAGCCCTTATAGGACCCGCTTCCATATAATAGGCCACAACAGTAGAATACTTTTTGATTGATACAAATTGCAGCGTCTGACAAGCCTCACACGCACTGTCACAAAGCATTTATCAATACCACCCATATGCCAATTCAACTATCGCTAATCAATCTATCTCCTTCCGATTTATCCTTGATTGCCTTATAAATAATAATAACTACACTCAACACATAACATGCTCCATCCGTACTCATCACGAGTGACTTTGAATCACGAGACCATCTTGTCTCAAATCTCACAAATCATTTTGAACCTCTCAATTTCCATATCGCAAGTCAACACATCATAAAACATTATGTGCCTTTTCTCATAGGCTGCTATCAAACTTGATACTTAACTGTGCCTATAGGCTCAAAATCATTAGGCATCACACCTTATCTTTAAATTCTTTAGGACCATTGTTGAGAGCCACCCTCTTTGACTTGGCCCGAATATAATCAACTCCATGATTCTTCCAGCACAAGCATGCCCTCTCAATGGAACACCTGACAGAATTACTCCCCAAGTCTAAACATGAGCCGACAAGGCCAACCATAGCACACCTTTAACAATCCATTTGCTCAAACTATCACTTATGCTCCTTTCCCATTGCTAAAACAACTTACCAATACGTTGATAACCCGAAACCTCACAAGAAGCTAACCATACAACCCAATCGTAGGCGGTGGGACTCTCCCACTTGGCTTGAAGACATTTATTACACATATGGAATTTGCATGGATTCTTAATCTTTTATTGTCACAACCTTGCGCAATCAACCACCTAAATTCTAGAAATCTTTCTATAAAACCCCCTTTTTATATTCTGAATCATCAAACATATCTACCCAACTAATCTTTTTGTTGTATAA
The DNA here is from genome assembly GCA_034376525.1 of Nicotiana benthamiana. NCBI lineage: Eukaryota > Viridiplantae > Streptophyta > Magnoliopsida > Solanales > Solanaceae > Nicotiana > Nicotiana benthamiana. The sequence continues at coordinate 158,368,980 of CM067339.1, forward strand.
CCACTAGAACCTTTTCATGGAAGCTTCGCCAACCACGCGATCGCTCACCTGCTCACAGGCATAACCTACATGTAAAAATCACTCCACGACATCTTCTAGCATTGCTATGCAGTGTATAATCACTATGACATCAATAATCCATCCTGAGCCCGAGCTCACTCTCCAGCTGCACAAGTCCATTCATCACTCATGGATATCAATTTACGGTGCAGCAACATTCTTCCAATTCAATGTTATATTGCGTCCTTTTTCATTCAAGCAGCTCCTTCCCATTATTTCGAATCTCTTGCGACATAATAGCCCATACTTCAAATAAATTCATATGCCCATATCACCAATCACAAAAATTTCCCCAAATCAGTCCAAACTCTTATTAAGGTACGTGGTCGTGTTACCACAAATCCCATATGCAACTCCGCCACTCTCCATCTTTGGTGGAACACATCCCTTTAATCGACTACTTGACCTTTGCTTCTCATACTTGGCCTTCTAGAAATTTTAGCCACCACCTGGCACTTCCCACATGTCTTTCCTCATCGTTTGCTACTGAGTTGCTACCTTAAATAAATCCATCTTTGTAGCGCTTGAACCCATGATTCACTACTAACCTTTAAACCTTTATGAAGATCACCTTTCTCGAGCCGTCAACATTAGAAACACCAATTTGATCTGAAACACCACACCGCGCAACATTTAGTGTTGTCTTTCTATTATTATTTTACAATGCCTTATCCCAAAGTGAATTGCAGAAAACCATACCACCGTCGAACCTTAACACATACAACCGAGGATGATGACACTACATCGCAGATGAAAATTCCAGCACTCTCGAAAATACGAAGTCTTGTTAGCCATCAACCCAAATCTGAACATTCTTGGCCTGATTGCCTTTCCCCTATCGGGAACAAAATACCATATCTCTAGATCATGCACTGAGTAAACCTCCCTTCAAGTCATTCATTGCCCTGATACGTAGGCAACCATCCTACCATCATATACACTGCAGAATAGTCGTTCATAAGCATCATGGCAACTTTGTGACTAACCTTAGAGCCCTGAGAAGTACCATTACTGAGCCGAAACAATAGAATATCCTTGCACAAGGCGACAATAATAGCTCAAATAACCCCGTATGGAGTAACACCCGCACCACATTTGTAGTTCCATTACAATTCTTCCATTCTTGATTTATAATAAGCGCTTCGCGTTGCATAAGATTGTGTAGGAAAGAAACAATGTCATAGGCCTCACAGGAAGTCAAATCGCATGATAAGGAATCAAGAAGGGAAGTATTCCTAACAGTCTTGCAGCCTCCCAAGGATAAGTACAAACGTCTCTATAGTGATCCTCGAGACTTTACTAGACTTGCTCATGACTCGTGAGACCCTAAGAACCTAGTGCTCTGATACTATGTTGTCCGGATCCAAAATCCACTAAGGGTCGTAGTGGCGCCGGACATCGCTGTCTGGCAAGCCAACCAAATTAGTTGTTGAAGTTCTCCTTTTAACAATCTTGAAAACTGATCTTTTTCTTCAATTTTTATAAATAAAAAGAAAGATAACCACTTCGATTGGAATTAAATAATAGGCAATTAATATAAAAATATTTCAAAATCATCCCAGAACCCAGTGTCACAAGTGCATGTGCATCTACTAAGACAGTAATAAATAGAACATTCGTCCAGAATATAGCGGACAGAAAGTAAATATATTATGCTGGAAAGGGACTATACTAGATGTGGGCCGCCTTTAACAATGCAACTTACCTAGTCCCAAAATCATCCATGTTGCTACGCCCAATAGGCCACTATTAACACATGAACCTATGCAACAAAAATGCAAAGAAGTGTAGTATGAGTACAAAAACAACGTGTACCCAATAGGTATCCAGTCTAATCTCAAAAAAGTAGAGACGAGAGGTAACTTTGACACTTACTAAGGGTCCATTAGTGTAATTTCAATAATACATTAAATCGTGAATTTCTATAAATATGATTTTTAATCCAATAGTAGGAAACAAGTAAATAATTATTTCTTTTAAAGGAGAATTTCAAAATTCCTTTTTCATTATTTATCCAAATATTCTCAAGCCATGAAGAGGAAATAACAACTTTAATAAGTTCAAGGAAGCAATACAAGCATGCACAAACCATACCGAGGTCGATGGCCCGCTCCAACAGAAAATAAACTGTGCACTGCCGATGGTCGAACAACGTGAACCATAAATGCATCTATTTAATCTGCTGAGGCGTTTTGCCCGCTCCAATAGGAAATAAACACACAGAGTAAATCAATCAAGAAGTCATCATGGAAAATTTTTATGAAGAAAAGCCAATTCTCTTTTAATAATTTAAGAAAGTAAAGTTTAAATCTTGTTAGAAATTCATTTACTAATTTAATGTGATTTAAACAAGTCAAACTTTCGATAAATTTTCAATTAATCCATATATAACATGTTTTTGAGTCCTAACTACCCCGGATAATGGCATAATAGTAGCTACGCACGGACTGTCGTCACCTCGTGCATATTTAGCCCCCACAATTAGGCGCACATAGTCGATTATTTCACCTATATGGACAATTTCCTCTTATAAGGTTAGAAAGGAGATAGACCTCGCTCCGTAGTTCCATAACCGACATTCCACGCCCTTTCGAAGACTCAAATCGATGGAAAAATGCTCCAAAACTAGCCAATAACTATATAAACCCATTAATATATGTTCAATTACTCTTTATAGTGCAATTTATAATAATTCCTAACCCCGAACGAAAAGTTAACAGAATTTCCCTAGGGCCCAGGTGCCCAGATTCCAAAATTTTCCGAAGATAAAGTTTACCCATGACCTTTGTCACACCTCCTTTTTTACACACACCCCGAAAGATAGTGCAAGGGAGTTTTTTAAATTTAAGTGATATTATTCAAAATGAGATTATTTATTTATTTTTGTTTAGAGTCTCCACTTGGGATGGTTTGTTTTCTGGTGTCCCAAGTCACTTAGTTATTTTAAAATCCCAAATCGAGGAAAATTCGACTTTCCTTGTGAAGTCTGCGAACAAGAAATTCTGAAAAAGGAATTTTGTTAACCCGGGGGAAGGTTTTAGGCACCTTCGAATTTCGTGGTTCTAGCACGGTCACTTAAACTATTATAAATGTCTTATTATCTGATTTTAATACATGTTCAAACCTATAGTGCAATTTTAAATTATTTACCGCTTTTAATTAATTTTAAGGAGGATTGAACGTCGTTTAAAACATGTCTTCGGATCGCGTCACATGAAATGCACCCACAATCTGGGACACATTTTATTCAGCATTTTAGGATTTGGATTTGGGTCACATGAAATGCACACCCGAGTTTAGCAAGATAATATTATTGAATAACGCGCCTAATGGAATTAACGCATTGTTAACTTTGCGGGGGCCATGAAAATTCGCTAAATGGCATGTTCCGAGTCCTAAATATTTCAATGGAAATAATTAAAGAGGGCCGTGCATTTGTGATTTTATTTGGCGCGCCGCGCGTTGATTCCATCTTTTTTAAAGGATGTCCTAAAATTTGGAGGGCCATGACTATTGTTGTCCCTAATATGGCTCACCTCCATTCTAATTAGTGCAGTCTAAATATGGAAAATTAAAGAGTGAGAATTCCATCATGCTTTGGGCTAATAGCTCGTTTTACTTAAAGGAAAGGAAATGGTCGAGGACTGGGTCTAGCGTGAGGCCCAACAGGAGATACACTTGAAAATTATTCCAAAGGGTGATTTCATCACCCATCTGTGTCGGGCTCAAGAACAGGCCCAATCGAGAAATTAATTATCCTCAGCAGACCATGGGTCCTAAGATCGAGTCCGTAAAGTACATTGTCAATATTTGCAAATACTAAATAAATGGCTTTAAGACAGACCCACTAGCTAATGATTGAAATTTACAACTAATCTACTCTGAATACTAACGTGTTACTGTTCATACCACATATTACCTAAATAAATCCAAATCAAAATCATAATTTGAGCTAAAATTTATGAAGAGATAATGGTCAAACCTTGCCAGTTAGAGATACCAAATATTTTATCACTTCAAAAACTAAATAATTAACTGAAAAGAAAACATTCACTTAGTAAGCATTCACATCTGTGCATCCATACACTTAGCCTGAGTAAAACTGAGGTGATCCTCGCATGAATATTAAATCATAAAATCCTGTATGCTTATGAAAACATGCCTGCTACTTGATTTTCATGGATTCATATACAACACTTAGGCTATTTAAAAGAAAAGGAAAATCGTATAGCTAAACATGATTGAAACTAATTACACATACAAGATACCATGCTATATGATTCCAAAGAAAGAAAATAACCTAGAATCCCTAAAACAATTTATATGTCTATTAATAACAATGTATCAAAGCAGCTATTGAAACTTTTCCAAATCCATGAGGGACGAATCAATAACAACAACTCAAATATATAAAAGTCAATCTATTACATGACCACCAGAGTATATGGAATGCAGAAATAGCATCACGCAGGAATGCTTTTACAAGCCGGACTTGATCAAATCAGATCCAACATTCAACCATTCTCACACATTGAGATGTGATTAATACCCAAAAATTGGACAAAGAATAGAAGAAAAAGTGAGGCAGCAGCCAGCAGCCCAGGATCAGCAGGTAAACAACCAGTTTTTAACCCAGAAAATAAAGTAAAGCAGCCTAGAAAAACAACTTCAAAACCAACAATAAACTAGAAGACCTCAGTCTAGACTTGATTTCAATTTATTTCAACTATCTGCTACCCAGAAATTATTTTTAGCACTGGGAGAAACTTCAGAGATGACCAACAAGACTCAATGAAATAGTATTTTTGAAGTTTTTAGTCGTCTAGAACTTTTCAGGATTTTCAGCACTTGGAAATCTTTTTTTTTTGTATTTTAGCTCTTAGGTCTAGATTTTCAGCTCTTGGGTATCTCCATTCTTATTTTGTGTGTTTTTGTAAAACCCCAATTACTAATTAATCTAAACAAAATTAAATCCTAAATGCAAATGTAATCCGTATTTTTTTATTTTCCATGAATTATATAAATTTAAAGTGCACACAGGAATGCAAATAAATATGAAAGTTATGCAATTAAATCCTAAAAATAAAGTAATTAAAAGAAAATTCCTAATTTTAAGAATCATGTAGGAGTAAATCGTGCGAGGCAAAGACCACGTGCTCACAACTGCCCCTCTTTGCTGGAGACATGACTGGTCTTCAAGCAAAGATAAATAAGCAATTATGAGGGATTTTTGCCCGCTTGGCACTCCATGAGAAGAATTTTTGAAAAATGTCTGACCGAACCTTGCTTCAGAGGTTGACTACATATCCTTGGCTATAAAGGAACCAGGTCAGTGTAGTTCTGGAAGTTTTGGTAGCTGGAACTACCGGGAGCTGTGATTTCACTGTTGAGGTTGCTGCTACTGCTTGTTGACCTCTTTGTTACAACTAAAGGAAAATCAAAGCTAAGCTAGTTATGCTTATCAATTATAAATTACAAGATTCTTATTTATAAATCTCTTGAATCTTGATATTAAGTCATGGCTGATTTTGCTTTGGACTCCGATCTGAATCTTGATGCTCGCAAGCTATAAGTGCTGGTTCTTTATTCAGCATTGGATCAAAGCGGGACATACGATGCTTGTGACTTCGATAAAAATTTTGAGCAGTCCGCGTCCTTCTCCATTTCGAACACTTTGAGTTCACTTATTTTTTGTTCTTTTCTTGCTTTACATTATTCTTGATTGAGACTCATTCTTTTGGTCATCTCGAATCCTATGCCTTGAAGTAAAAGCGATTCGGACACTAAAACAAACAAATGAACAAAATTTTTCTACCCTAGTTTTCACTAGGAAAATTTCGTGAGTTATTTGAAACACAAATTTATGTTACTTTTTCATTGAAGCAATAAAAATCAAGATTGTATATCCTTGGGAATGAAGCCTTAAATTGGGAGAGTAACTAGGTTATGCTGGAAAATGATCGGGTTATGCCGGAAAAGCAAAAGGTCCTCGGTTATGCCAGGATAAAAGAAAAAGGGTCCTTGGGTTATGCAGGGAGGTCATGGGTTATGCCGGGATTAAAAGAAAAAGGCTCCTTGGGTTATGCCAGGGAGGTCCACGGGTTATTCCAGGAGAGAGGAAAAAGGTCCTTGAGTTATGCCAGGGAGGTCCACGGGTTATGCCGGGATAAAAGAAAAAGATCCTTGGGTTATGTCAGGGAGGTTCAAGGGTTATGCCGGGATTAAAATAAAAAGGCTCCTTGGGTTATGCTAGGGAGGTCCACGGGTTATGCCGGGATAAAAAAAAGATCCTTGAGTTATGCCAGGGAGGTCCACGGGTTATGCCGGGATTAAAGGAAAAAATCTCCGTGCGTTATGCCAGGGAGGTCCACGGGTTATGCCGGAATAAAAGAAAAAGGCTCCTTGGGTTATGCCAGGGAGGTCCACGGGTTATGCCGGGATTAAAAGAAAAAGACTCTGTGGGTTACGCCACGGAGTTCCACGGGTTATGCCAGGAGAGAGGAAAAAGGTCATTGGGTTATGCCAGGGAGGTCCACGGGTTATGCCGGGATAAAATAAAAAGATCCTTGGGTTATGTCAGGGAGGTCCATGGGTAATGTCGGGATTAAAAGAAAAAAGCTCCTTGGGTTATGCCAGGGAGGTCCACGGGTTATGCCAGGATAAAAGTAAAAGGTCCTAGGGTTATGCTAGGGAGATCCATGGATTATGCCGGGATAATAGAAAAAAGGGTCCTTGGGTTATGCCAGGGAGGTCCACGGTTTATACCAGGATAAAAGAAAAGGTCCTTGAGTTATGCTAGGGAGATCCACGAGTTATGCCAAGATAAAAGAAAAAGTCCTTGGGCTATGCCAGGGAAATCCATGGGTTATGTCGGTATAACGAAAAAAAGGGTCCTTGGGTTATACTAGAGAGGAAAAGGAAAAAGATTCTCGGGTTATGCCGGGGAGGTAAGGAAAACAATCTTCGGGTTATGCCAGAGAGGTGAACAGGTGATGCCGGGGACAACTAGGAAATGTGGTGCTAGGCTAGAAAGGATGCAGCTAGAGATTGGAGGCCCAATGCTACCATGATTTTTGGGATTTTTATTTTCTTGTTTTCTTCTTCTTTTTTTAGTAAAAAAGTAGGAAAGAATTTGGAGGAAACTTCCCTTTTAGGTTGATTATTTCTGCGAAGCTATTCTTAGCTCCTGCGTATTTCCCTTTTGGTTGCACCTTCTTCACGCACGGTTGCTTTGGATTACATCTGTTTTAAATTTTCAAACAAAGAACAATTGTTAGTTTGAAACGGTGGTTGGTTTTTATGGCCTTGATTGTTTGATCACTGGATCTAGGGCCAACTTTTCTGGTGAGAACCTCTGCTACTTGCTGGTTTTTCCGAAGACTGATTTCTCTCCTAAAACCGAGGAACTCAGCTTTTCAAAATTACTCATGACGGTTCGCCCGTAGGGGGCTTTGGCCTTTTCACTTTATTCTGCCCTTAGGACCTTTGTCCTTGACTTTCTTTCCTTGTTCAATAACTTTGATTTCAGAGCATCATCCATCATGGCCATTCGGGAACGACTTGATGCACCTGTTGAGGCTGGGTACTTTTCTTCAGCTTTTGTTAGACAGAGCCCTGCAAAGCCAATCTTTCCACCTTTTTTTTGTATTAGCTTCGGGAATAGCGTTAAACCGAAAGGGAACAAAGGAAAGAAAATGAATTTAAAGAGAAGCGTCCCTTCCAAGGAGAAAAGAAGGACTTATCTGGGGCGCACACAGGCTTCAAATAAACATGACATGCTTCTTGGATTAGATGCCTGACCCGCACAAACTTTCCCAACTTCTCATAAACTCATGGACCCGTACTTCAAAACCTGGGAATATTTCTAGGACTTTCTCAGTGGTGGGAAATGTCTTCTTTTCGGCCAACGGCGCCCTTTACAGGTTTTTTCCAATAGACCTCTCTCATTTCTCTTCTCACCATCGCCCGGTAGTGCTCTTTACAAGTTTTCACTAAACAGACTTTCTCATTTTCAATTTCTCTGCTCACCGTCGCCTTATGGTGCCCGTAGGTTTTTACCAATAAGACTCTCTCATTTTATTTCTCTCGGTTTGATTGCATCAAGATCCAATAATGATGTTTTGCGATGCCAACGCCTTTGCCACTTGATCAGAAGGACTTGGACAAGGTTTGAGTAAAAAGAATCTTGATGGAATTACAACTTTGGAACCATTCTAGTGGGCTCCTTACTGAGCCATTATATCATCTGCCACAATTTCACTTTTTGTGAAATTGGGATTTTCGTTTTGATGTGACTGAACCTCAGAGAGAGGCTGCCTACGTATCATTTCGGAATCAAGTCAGACGTAGTTCAGGAAAAACATTTGTTTTTGGTTTTCTTTTGTTTGTTTTTGGTTTTCTTTTGTTTGTTTTTTGTTTTTGTTGTTTTTTCTATTTTATTTTGTTTTTCTGTTTTCTTTTTTCTTTCCATTTTTCTCTTTTTTTTCATTTTTCATTTTTTTTCTTCTTTTTTCATTTTTTTTCATTTTTCATCTCAGTTTTTTTTAAATAACACTTTCAAGTTCCAGAGAGGGTAATCAAAGAAGAGTAATTGGCTCAATGGATTTGTAAAGGGTTGATAGTGTTTGGATAGCCAGAATGGAAGTTTTCGTCATCCCAATTAAACAGAGTCATTGTTACAGAAAGCCTAGACATAATACCTTTTTATTGCATCCGCATTCACAGCTTCTTGGGGATCATCTCCTTCGATATCACCCAGGTACAATGCTCCTCTCGGAAATATCTTTCTAATGATGTATGGGCCCTTCCAATTAGGAGCAAATTTTGCTTTTGCTTCTTGGTGATGAGGAAGAATACGCCTTAACTCAAGTTGTCCCACTTCAAAATTCTTAGGCCGTACTTTCTTGTTATAAGCACGTGTCATTCTTTGTTGGTACAACTACCCGTGGCAGACCACAACCATTCCTTTTTCATCAATTAAGGTTAGCTGTTTCAAACAAGTCTTGACCCACTAAGTGTCCTCAATCTTAGATTCAACAATGATCCAGAGAGAAGGGATCTCAATAATGAGGAAGCATTAAATGACTTAGATTTATACATATAGGATAAGCAGCAAGGGGATAACTTGGAGTTGGATAACAGACCTCGATAATAATAAAACAAAAGTAAGAGTTATGGCATAGTTTGACCTTCCTAGATGCAGCAAAGTCCTAAGGATGGATATTGAGTCTATAAAACAAGACATATCAATAGTCGTAAGTTCAACAAGGTACCAAGTGAAGAACATATATACACCTATAGATTCCTAGAGGGACAACTTGTCATAATTCTGTATATGTTCATAAAGTGAGGCTTAGAGGCTGGCTAAAAGATGGAGCAAAAAGGGAAGGATAGTTTCTACGCGCTCATACAAGGACACAATTGTACATACTGCATGACATAAACTAACAAATGTTACGATGTTGGAAGAATTCCAACCACATATTATGGCATGAGAAAGATGCCTAAAAGGGAGAACGTCCAAACATTTGGATTTATTCACAAACAGTTGCTTAGATGGCAAGGTGAGCATTAAAGTATCTGTAAGAGCTATAGTTTATGAAACTGATAAGCGCATCATTCAACATTCGAGAATGAATGTTCCAAAGGGGGGAATGATGTTACATTCCATGTTTTCGTACGTGAGAGTACGTCGTGAACCAATTGATGTAAGCTCAGAAATGAGATTATTTTTTAAAGTACATAATGTAAGTTTCATCTTGTTATCTTGGAGGTTATAAATCTTTCAGATCATGAATAACAAGTACCAAAAGGGTTGGAAAGCTTAGACGCTAAACAAATAGAAGAAAATAAGTTTCGTTGGAAGTCGACAAATTTGGAATGTTATAACATGTACTTTGGGGTGATACTAGGGTTATTAACATGATAAGGAGGTTATTATATGAGTTATTTTAGTCGTATGATATTCATTATCTACATTTTGAAGGCAAGCAAGTAGTGGAACAAGAGTTGGCAAAGGTCATCACAAGTTACATTCATAAATTTGCTGAAATTTAGGTCAAATGTAGATGTACTTTTCTCCCAATATACTTGGAACCAAGGGATGATCTATATACCAATGTAAAGATATACGAGTCTAGTTTCCAACTCATTAAACCTTTGATCCATACGACATCGGAGTAGATAGATATCCGAGCTTTTGCGAGACTGTGCAAGCAGCTCCCAATGGGACCCACTTAGGCGGTGGTTGAGCTACTTCAATTTATAAACGATTTGGATGCCTATTTTTTCTCATTTTCAACTCAAACTCATCTCCAAACTTCTCCAAACCCTTCTAAACAGGTTCCACAAGGGTTAGAAGGGATTCAAAAGTGATTACACCATATTTCAACATCAAACCTAGTCCTAGTGAAGAACAACACCTCTTTGAGGTTGTGTTGTCATTGAGGATTGTTGTGGGCTGTATTTGGATGAAATTCCAAGTTTTTACTTCTGTATAAGGTGATTATAACATCCTACTAATTTTTCTTAAGCTTTCTTGTATGTTGGTTAAGTTGTTAAGATGATAAACTACAAGATAATACTTGGATTAGCTTAAGTCACTTCTATGGTGTTGTATTGCCATTGAGGGTTATTGTAAGCTGAATATAACTTGGATTTCGACTTGACGTTACTGTAGGAGGTTGGTATATTGTGTTCTTGCATGTGCCTAAGGTTATATTGATATTGATTAGGTTAAATGGATGAAGTAGACATGAACTAGTGAATAAAGTTACTAATCGAAGATAGTTAGAGTTGTGGATTGTTTCCTTTGTAATAAATATATGGTATATGGATGGAATCATTGATGAATAACTTCATTATCATGTTAATTATACTTGTAAGTTAATGTAAGTAGTCTATAAGGGGTAGATGGGTTATACAGATTCCAATTGGAGCTTGCCGCTCATCGTGAAGTAGTTGTGACTTATTGTTGTGATGTGGTGTCTTGTTATTGACATTTATACATTGATGGATTTCTCTAGTTGTAATTTTTGTATATGGTATTGGTGGAGGCCCTGTTACAAAGGAGATACTGCCCAAATTTAAGTAAAACGAGCTATTAGCTTAAGTTATAGACTTGGCCTTTGCTCAACACTGATTTTGAATCTCTTTATGCTATGATAGATCGAGTTGACTTGTTTGAAGAGACACTTGGAAGGAATTAAGGAATCAAGATGTTTAAGGTATGTTAAGGCTAAGTTCCATATTCTCTTTTAGCGCGAATTCTTGGAAATTCCTAAGACATCAAATGTGATATTTTACTATTCTATTGCTAGAAAGACCTTCTGTGGAAGCCATTGGGATCATAGCTGAAGTATTTTCATAACACTATTAGGTTGACGTCCCACTCATTCGGTTAAATAAGGTATTCGACATATATATATGTCATTTTGTCGGTTTTCTTAACTATGTGTCTATATATATGAATTCTTTATCGTCTTTGGGTTGTGTAACTAAAAATAAATAAATAGATAAAATAAATAAAGGAATTTAGTATTTGCGATTAGTCTTTCTTCCTTGTTAAAGTGTATTTTAAAATCTCTGAAATGACACGTCGATTTCCAGTAATCTCAAATATAATTTTTATTTAAACTACTAAAACACTTGATTTTTTTAACTACTTTCTTTTATTAAATATCAAGAAATCAGGTATAAAGACTAAGTGAAGCACCTTAAGCTTTTTCTGAACATCTTTAGAGTTAAGTTATCTTTCTAAAAGTCGAGTTAAGTTTTCAACTTATTCAAAAGAAAAGAAAGATATGAGGTTCCACGAGACAATTGTATGCAATACGGAGGTGATTATGAGATCATGAGAATAAGGGTACCTATGAGCCAAGATTGGCTAAGTTCTTATTATGTGCATTCAAAGTTCATATCATACATGGCATATTATTCATGGACTTCAAGCTATAATCGGAGGTAAGGGGCCTATTTTACCGAAAAACTATATATTGTACAGATGGCCACAGGTTGGCAATATAATACCGGTTAGCTAACGGAGGAGACCGCCACAGTTAGCATTTGGTTGGGTATGTCATGCATTTGCATCAATATATATATGTATTCACGACATACGATAACATGAGCATACGATGCATATTTGTTTACTTTGAGGTCGGATGTTGTCCAAGGAGGCTATCATAGTTTCAGTGTTAGGTGGTATCTCTAACTTTTTGTTTACATCAGCTTTGTGTGATTCTACTTTCTGCCTTACATACAAGTACATTTTTATTCGTACTGATATTCCGTTGCCTGGGGACACTGCATCGTTGTTTCATGCATGCAGGTCCAGGTAGGGACTCTGATCGACCCATCTGCTGGATTTTGAGATTCAGATGTGAGTTGGTAAGCTCCACTTCTTCTTGTAGTTTTCATAGGATGGTTACTTTTGTTGTACAGTTTGGGTATTGTCGGGGCCTTGTCTTTGCAATGCTTATGACACTCTTAACAATAGTATTCTGGGTTTCTTTTTGCAGCTTCCACTCTCCAACCCATAGGCTTGGCAAGTACATATATGTGTGTAGGCATGTATGTCTCCATTCGCGGCCTCGTCAGCCAGCTAGTACTTTATTATTCTAGCTCTTCTACTTTTGGTTATATGGCTTATTGTTCTTCAGGTCATGACCTTAATGGTCCAGGCTTAGTATTTCAGATGTTATGCTGCCAGAGCTATTGGGCCCCCAATTTAGTTAGCTAGTATGTTTAGTGGACACTCGGTCAAATACAGTATCGAGGGCCAGTCGTGCCTCCCTTAGTTTGGGGCGTGACAGGGTGTGTCTGGGTAATGCTTACCAGCAGGTGAGATCGGGACTACCCCAACTCCCACACCTCTTGCATTTACTGCTCCATCAAAGAATATTATCCAAGCAGTCGTATCTTCGGATATTGCCTCAACCGAGTATATCTCTTTATCTGGGATGTAAGTGTTCGAGGTTAGTATTTATCAGTAACTGGGTTTTTAGCTAAATGATCTGCTAATGCCTAGGTCTTCATTGCCGTGCGAGTGACATAGACTATGTCAAACTGAGTGAGCAGGATCTGCCAATTTGCTAATCTTCCTGTGGGCATTGGTTTCTGGAATAGGTATTTTAGTTGATCTAACCTGGTTATGAGGTAGGTGGTGTAGGCTTGTAGATAATGTCTCAGCTTCTGAGCGACCCAAGTTAAAGCATAGCAGGTTCGTTCCATCAAGGTATACCTTGCTTCATAGCTGGTAAACTTCTTGCTCAATAATATATTGCCTGATCTTTCTTTCTGGTAATATCATGTTGCCGAAGGACACAACCAAAGGAATTTTCCAAAACTGTAAGGTACAAGAATAGATGCCTCTCTGGTTCAAGTGGGACCAAGACCCGTGAGTTGGATAGATACTCTTTGATCTTATTGAAAGCTTGTTGACATTCATCCGTCCATTTGACTGCTGTATCTTTTTTCAGTAATTTGAATATGGGTTCGCATGTGGAGGTCAGCTGAGCAATGAACCGGCTGATATAGTTGAATCTTCCCAAAAAGATCATCATATCTTTCTTGGTTTTAGGAGGAGGTAATTCCCGAATAGATTTTATCTTTGTCGGATCTAACTCGATACCTCTCCGGCTGACTATGAACCCCAAAAGATTGCCCGATGGGATCCCGAACGTACATTTGGCTAGAATTAGTTTCAAATCATATCTGTGCAACCATTCGAAGGACTTCCTCAGATTACGCACATAGTCATCCTGAGTTTTAGACTTGATGATCATGCCGTCCACATACACCTCTATCTCTTAGTGCATCATATCATGGCAAATGGTGGTCCTGGCTCTCATTTTGGTTGCCCCAGCATTCTTCAGACCAAAGGGCATGACCCCGTAGCAATAGGTTCCCTAGGGTGTGGTAAAAGTTGTCTTTTCTACATCTTCTTCATCCATCAACACTTCGTGATGTCCTGCGTAATAGTCCACAATGGATTGTATCTCATGTTTGGCACAGTTTATCAACAAGGATGTGGATGTTTGGCAATGGGAAGTTATCTTTGGGACTTTCCCTGTTCATTTCTCTATAAACCATACACACTTGGGTTTTCCGATCTTTCTTCGGTACTGGAACTACATTGGCTAGCCATGTGGTATACTGGACAACTCGGATCACCCCTACTTCCAACTGTTTTGTGATCTCTTCTTTTATTTATCACTAATGTCAGTTTTATATTTTCTCTACTTTTGCTGGATTGGGGGGAAATTAGGATAAGTTGGCAATTTATAAACCACCAAATTAATAATCAGTCCCGGCATGTCATCATATGACCAAGCAAATACATCTTTCAACTCAAACAGGAAATGGGTTAATGTGTCCCGAGTTTTCTCAATTGTGTGAATGCTTATTTTGGTTTCCCTGATTTTTTCCGAATTACCCAAGTTAACCGACTCAGTGTCATTTAGGTTTGGATTAGGTTTATTTTTGAAATGCTCCAGTTCTCAATTTATTTCTCTAAAAGCCTCTTCTTCGTCATATTCCGGTTCTTGGTTTCATTATTTCATAGCTAGACAACGCATTTGGATATGGGCCTGAAGTTCACAAGCATGTCATGTTATTTAAAGCCGTATTATTAGAACTGAAAGAAGAAGTAAAAGAGAAAATAGCAAAAGCAGAAAGCATAAATAAAGATGAACAATGAAATATTGATTTTATTTCATGGAATTTGAAGATAACGAGGTTTACATTTGGGAAATTAAAAGACAAGGAACTAAAGAAAACATCCGAGTTACACCTTAGAATAACTGGCGATGCAGAAAAAGGGGCAGGACGAGGCTACCCGGATCCTCGCCTGATTGGGAATGGCATAGCCTTCAAATTTTGCAGCTTGGCGTTTGGTCCAACATACAGCACCTCAGCGGTGCTTGAGCCCTCTCCTGGCTGAATGATGTGGGTTTCATAGAATATCTTCCTCATTGCCCAACAAAGCTTTTCAATCTCTTCAGCAGTAAAAGCCTCATACTTTTTTTCTTCACTGTATTTGGGCTTGACAAAGGTTTTGTAAAGGTGCGGCACCAACTATGGTAGGATCCATCCATCAATCTTCCTATTATCCGCCCATTTTATATCAGCTGGTGTGGGTATTAAGCCGACCCTAAAGAACTTTTCACTAACAGGCAGGGTGATTGGTTTGGATATCCTTTTCAATTATTTCCCAAGTCCTTTCCTAGGTTTGAAGCCATATCGGATCATTTCTTTGGCCACCATAATTGATGCATTGGAAAGGAAGGGTTGGGGGCATGGGCTTCCTTCCTTGTACTGGTCCGCGACCACAATTTCATATGCTTGATAAACTATGTGCTCACTCCCCTCCTCACTTCTAAACATGGGATTGATGGGTCCCGATAAATTGATTGCTCATCTTCTCCATGGACCACAATTTCTTGATGCTCATGCTCGAGTTTTAACATTTGATAAAGAGTGGAGGGTACCGCTCTTGCTACGTGGATCCATGGCCTCCCCAAAGGAAAGTTATAGGAGGTGTCTATATCTAGCACTTGGAAGGTCACTTCAAATTCCTCTAGGCCGATGGTTAAGGTCAGGTTGATCTCTCCAATTGTGTCCCTTTTTATACTGTCAAAAGCCCGTATGCAGACATTGTTGGGTCAAATTCTTTCAGTCCCAATCTCCATGCGCTGTAGTGTTGAGAGTGGGTAGATGTCTACCCCAGAGCCTCCATCTACCAAAACCTTTTTCACGTAGTACCCTTCACATTTGACTGTTAAATGAAGGGCTTTGTTATGTGCGGCACCTTCTAGGGCAAATCATTCAACTAAAGGATATCTGGTTGATTGCAAAAATCTTTCTCCATTCTTTCTTATTGCTCCACAGAAGTCTCACCAGGGACATACACTTCATTGAGGGTCTTTATTAATACCCTCTAGTGTTCGGCGGATTTCATCAACAAAGATAGCAAGGAAACTTGTTCAGGAAATTTTCGAAGCTGGTCAATTACTTCATAATCCACCATTTTCATTTTTTGAAACAACGCCTCTGCTTCTTTGGCACTCACGGGATTTTTAGATGGGAAGTCTTTCCTAGTGGTGTTGTTCACCTCTTCAAAATTAGAGTACTCTTCGATAAGGTAATTTTCTTCTCTTGAGATTTCTTTGCCCTTATAAGTTACCACTGATTTACTGTAGTTCCAAGGCCCAGCAATAGGATCTGTCAAAGCTGTAAGCACATGATTTTTGTTTCGCTCGAAATGTTTCTATAAAATTCATTAAATTAGGATTTTTCTTTTACTATTTGATGTTTTAGGATTTATTTGTGTGATTTTTGTGATTATTTGCATTTTTTCCTTTTATTATTTGATTTTAGGTATTATTTGAGTGATTTTATGTTTATTTTATTTTATTATTTCGATATTACGAATTAATTGCATAATTTTGTGTTTATGATATTGCATGTTTTAATTAATATAATTCATAAAAAATATAAAAATGGCATGTTTGCATCTAGGATTTAATTTTTACATTTTTTTAGGTTATTAATTAGTTAATATTGGAATAAGGAAAAAACAACAAAAATTGGTTAATTTTCCTCGAAATTTAGAGTTTAGGAGTTTTATTAGTCTATTTCATGATAAAATATATTTTGGGTATTTTTATTTTTGTTATTATAAAATCTGAATAAATATTTATAATAATAATAAAACAAAATACACAAAAAAGGGAATAAATGATGTTATATAATATTGGCTTTATTTTGGGCCAAGTCTTGCATCAAACCTAGCCCAAGTAACCACCAAACCCACCCAAATAAACCCAGACCCAATTTCCTTGCCCGATCCAAAACATTAGAGGCCAAAACGCCGTCGTTTTACGCCCAAGAAATCTGGATCGTTGATCAATATTGATCAGACGGTCAAGATGAAGGGATGTCACCCTATTTAATTGTCGGACCAGCCCCCTACCATTAAACCTCGTACCTTGATCAAAATACTCTAACTGCGCTGATATAACACCGCCCAACCCCCGCCGTATCACCACCGCCCCCGCCGGCGGCGCAACCCCAAATCCACCCAAAACTACACCATGGATTCCCCGTCTACTCCTCTTTCCAATCCCCCTAAAACCACCCCTCAAAACATAGCCAAACGCGTCGAATATCCTTTTAAAGGAGCGGTGGCTCCGCCGTCCACGACGGCGCCGGCTCCAATGGAGTCCAAATTAACACCATATATTCCCCTTGCCATCCTCTATGCAAAACAAGTCCAACTCCTTTGGAATAAGCCCCAAACTCGTCGAATTTCAAATATGAGATTAGACCTAAATTCTAAGATGGAATGTTTGAAGACGCTTGAATTCTAAAATGGAGTTGCATGTTTGTTTTGGCCAAAAACAAACATGCAACTCCGTTTGGAGATTCAATTTAGACTCAGCAGGCTCAATTGAATGACCCAACCAGTATGTTCACTATAATTATTTTTTTCATTCTATTTTGTTTTCTTTTCTAGTTTAGTAGTTAGGTTGACCTTATTTCTATTTTTAGAGTATCATCCTACTTGATTTCTGACTTTGTTTACAATGCTATGTTCCCCGTTAGGTTAGTTTATTCTCTTTGCAAATGATCCTGAGTATTATACTGTTATTTGATTTCCTTTTATTAGTTTAGTTAGAAGTTTCGAAAACCTGTATAATTTGCCTCAATTTTGGCTTGGATTTTGTTTAGTACTTTAATTCCTTTTTTAAAATATGATTTTGTTTTGGCATTAGTAATTTAATTAGTTGTTGGATTGCAGGATAATATAGCTTTGCATAATTCTTTTGATATCTCATTTTCAGTTTTTACTTGAATCCCTTTTAGCTTATAGCAGTAATTAGTTGATTAGTCTCAGATTTTTAATTCATTTTCTGATTGATGGTTCAAATGTAATTAGGTTTTGGTTATAGCTGATAGTTAGTTAGTAGGTGATTTTAAGACTTAATTAGTAAAACAGTAGTTCTAGCATACTAAAAGGGTGATATAGGGTTTTAACTTAGTGCAGGTAGTTTTAGGATTAAAACAAGAGTAGTATAGGTATCCTATTAACAAGAAACAATGCTAGAATCATTTAGACCTTTCCAGAAGGGGATTTTAGATTAAACAACAGTAGTCTAGTGTAGTAACTTGGGAAACAAGTCAAAAAATGAAGGACCAAGTAGGTAAAATATGAAAATCAAAAGAGGGACTAGTAGTTAAAATGAAATAAAAGGGTTGCCCTAGCTTTTGGCTATAAAAAGGACCCCAATTCATTCAAAAAAGGGATTACACAGTTTGAAAGCTCTGAAATTCCCAAACATTTGAAATCCAAAAGAAAAATCCAAAAATTCCAAAACAATTTCTAAAAAATAAAATAAAAATTCTCAGTAGCTCAGAATTCTGAACAGGGTAATTTGGTTAAGTGTTGGCATTAATTTTCTGAAATCCTCTCCTGGTTCATGTAACAATCAGTCCCTGGGTATTTTTGAGGGTTATCACTGTTGGTGTATGTTAATTGTTGGTGGTTTCCACTACTGCTGATTTTTCCCTTTGTGTTTTTGCTACAAATTTAAGGAATTCATCTTATCTCAGGAGGTCTGGAAATGCACAACTATATATATGCGTAATTACACATTTTGATGATCAAGGTATATCCATTCTGAGTTGATATTGTAGCTGTCATTTTTTTTAAATCTTAGAAATGGTTAGACTACTCATTCAATGGATTTGTAAATATTTTGACTGTGCTGAACTACTTTGAACCGTTTGGACTGTTCATTTTTGTATTGCTCAGTATTTTAGTAGGATGAAACGTGGTTTTAGTAATGGTAAATTGCTTAGATCCCATGTTTAATTTAATAGTGAAGATATTGTGTGTTAGGACTATCAGCTTATATACGTAGAATTTTAAATTTGAGTTTCAGCATATACATTTTGGAAAGTTAAAATGGCGAAACACAGGTGTTAATAAAATGGGTTGGAATGACTCTAACATTGTGATTTATGGAATGCTACTGTCGATCCATGATTGAATTTATTGTTTATAGTTTCTGGGCTCAAAAACCAAGCCCAAAACCATTGTAGCCAAGAGGCAGAAAGAACGCACTTCCTAGGCTTGCTTCTTTTAAGTATGAGCCCAATTGCAAAATTAGCAACTAATGTAGGTTGAAAATACGCAACCTGATGCTGACCCGTTTTAATATAATAATGCAACATTTTAATGGTAGGACATTAATAGGCTACTCAGTTAAGGAATCTTTTTTAATATAGAGACAAATCTAATAAAAAACCTTAGTGTGCTTTAGGATTCACCTTTTAAAGGTGCGTCACGTCAAATAGAATCTATAAAATTGCGTGGCCCTCTTTAAATGTTCTTATATTTAGAAATTCAGGACACGCCGTTTAGCGAATTTCACGGCTTCCTGCAAAGATAATAACGCGATAGTCGCTTTTAGGCATGTCTTTAATAATTTTATCTTCTAAATACGGGTGCGCATTAATGTGACCCAAATCTAAATCTCAACGGAGATGTGTCAAAAACCGCAGGTACATATATTTGACGTGGTTCGAGATATGTTTTAACGACGTTGCAATTTTCTTTAAAAATGAGAATAAAAGTGGTTAAAAAGTTCAAAATGCACATAGGTTCATAATTGTACAGATTCAGATAATTTATGCCAAATATAACAGTTGATAGACCGTACTAGATCCACGTAACTCGGGAGTGCCTAACATCTTCTCCCGGGTCAACAGAATTCTTTACTTGGATCTCTGGTTCGTGGACTGTTAAACAGAGTCAATCTTTCCTCCATTCGGGATTCTAAACGGTGACTTGGGACACCATAAATCTCCCAAATGGCGACTCTTAAATCTCTTAAATAATTGAATCCCGTTTCGATTGTCCTTTAATTGGAAAAACTCCCTTATCTAAGTCCTTCGTCGGATTGTAGTAGCCAAAAGGAGGTGTGACAATAGGCTTCTGTGGCACGCGGCTACTAACCACGGGCTCACTCAGCCTTGGTAGATTAATTGGATAACACATCACGTATGCTTATATGGGAATATATATCCAGGTTGCCTTGTTCAGTTCAAACCTCATGAGAGGGCTCAAAGTCATCTACTTCTCCTTGCGGCCCTGGTGTACGCATAGAACAACATCTTTAGCAAGTGTGGTCCCGATTCCTATTTCAATTTTCCCCTATGATTTTTGGTGGATGATTTTGTTCTTTTCCTCCCCTTTGTCTTGCTCGGGGACAACTTTTGGTTTCTTTTCTACATCAGCAATGGCGATGATGGCTTTCAATGCCGGATCAAATTCCTTACCCTTACAAATCATTCCGATTATCGGCGCATTGTTATGGGTTGGAAGTAAGTTGTTGGTCACATTGGGGATATCTTCGTCTTTTAGCACTATCTTCCTTTGTTCTATCAAATCTTCCATGGCTCTTTTCAATGTCCAACAATTTTTTGTATCATGCCCGTCAACTTCTGAATGATAAGCGCATCGGGCACCCCGTTGGTAAGAGGGTGATTCTATATTTTACCTATTTGGGGGCACAGGCTGCAACAAACCCATTTGGACAAGCTTTGGAAGCAGACTGGAGTAGGATTACCCTATTGGTGTAAAATTTGGCCTCCTGGGTGGTTCACCAGGACGGAAGTTATTTTGTAGAGGACGGGGGTTGTAGTGGTTTTGGTGAGGAGGTTGGTTTCTATGAAATGGAGCTTGGTTCCGGTTGATTTTTGTTGAGGTCGGACATAAGGTTGAGCATTCATAACTACATATGGCTGAGTAATATAGGCCGTGTCTTGGTGAGGGTAATAGTGCTGAGGGGTTCTTACTGGGAAAAGGGATCTGGGAGCACGGTGTTTTCTTGCACCCCACGCTGCCATAGATGTTTCCTCCTTTTTCTTGCCCTTCGCTATTCCTCTAGATCCTCCTTGAATGGCTTGAGAGGTAGCTCTGATGGCAGATTGACTTTGAATTCTGCCTGTTTTCAATCCATTTTCCACTATTTCACCGATTTTGATAGCTTCTACAAACGGTTTTCTCGTAGATGACATAATATTTTGTAAGTAGTCGGCTTTTTGAGCTTGGAGGAACACTATGACCATTTTGACCTCGATCGGAGGCTTTACGCTGGATGCTTGTTCACGCCATTTGATTGTGTACTCCCGAAAGCTTCCGAGGACTTCTTTTTTCAAGTTTGCCAATGAGTTTCTGTTTGGAGCAATGTCTATATTATACTGGAATTGTCTGATAAAGTCTCTAGGACGGTCATCCTAAATATGCCAGCGAGATAACATATCCTGATCCATGTACCACTCGGAGGCGATACCAACCAGACTTTCTCTGAAATATGCCATGAGTAATTCTTTTCTGCCTCCGGCTCCCCGCAACTGATGGCAGTATTTCTTGAGGTGAGCAATAGGGTCAACATGCCTATCGTACTTCTCAAACTTAGGAGTTTTGAATCCCAACGGTAAGCGCACGTGAGGGAACATGCATAAATCAACATAGGACACACTTTTTTGTCCACTCAGGCCTTGTATATTCTTAAGGCCCTGTTCTATACTCCTCATCTTTCTTGCAATTTCTTCTTGATCGGGAGTTTGGTAGTCTTTTCTTGTCCCGCAGTGAACTCCAATTGAGGAACCTGAGGGTTAGTATAAGTGGGGAACTGGGGAGGCTCCATTTAGAGGGTGGTTGTTTGGAATGTAAAAGTTTAAAGGTCAAAACTAGTCCTAAGTAGTGTAGGCTGAGTTCTGCCCGAGCATGGGGGAGCGGTGAAAATGTTTGAGGCCGCATCGGGTATGAACACCCGGGGGAGAACCTCAGGAGGTGTTCCCACGAAATGAGCTGATATAGTTGGTTGTTCCAGTAGGATATTTGGGTGACTGATTAGGTCATTGGAGGTACGACTCGTTCTAGGGAAAAGTTCAGGGAAACCCGGGATTATGCTTGGTGGCTCTCTTTCGTTTTCCCAAGCATCCCACATTTACATAACCCTAAGACGCATGATTCTGTTCTCTTCGAAAACTGCAGATTCAGAGGTCGGGATGCCTGAGATGGGGCCATCATCTCTAATGGGAAGAGTTGGCAGAGTCATTTCTGAAGACATCCCAATGCTACTTTTTTTATGTAGTGAAGTATGCATGTGAGGCCAGGTTACCACGAAAACCAACCACCGTTCTATAAAAACTCTGGACTGGAAATTGAACACCAACAAATGGTTAGTTCGTGATATATAATAGATAGGTAATCACACGTTGGGGTGTGATGCGCCTATGTAGTTAAACGTGTTTCTACATATTTTGCAACGGTTACATGCTTCGTCCTGGCTTTTCCTTACTTTTTCCCATTTTCTCTCCTTTTGATTTCACTCTTTTTTCTCTTGCTTTTCCTCTATCCTTTTCTCATTATATACTTTTCTGATTTTCTTTTCTTATTGGAGTTATTTACAAGATTATGATCGGATTTGATGAGGATTGCCTACGTATCACGACACCACATGAATCAGATTATTACGTAGTTCAAGAAAAATAAATACAAAAGTAAAAAAACAATTTTTGGGAATTTTTATTTTTTATTAATAAAACTTCTATTACAAAAGATGTTAACTACTCGTTTTCTTGGAAATAAAACTACATACTCACAATAAAACAAAAATAGAAACTCAATGATTGAAAAATCAAGAATACATTAAAGCTTCAACTACTGGAGCCCGCGGGGAATCATTCGGCCTCGCCGCGGGCCTATGTACGAGATCCCCTAATAGTTGCTCCAAATCACTCATAACTTGATGGACAAAAGTCATTATTGCGGAAAAGAAGGTGGTACCAGTCATGTCCTCACACGCTTGGCATTTTATGGTAATCTAGTCAGCGATGGTTGTGATCCTTTCTCTAATTTTTTCCTTTTTCCTGAAGTGATCGCCCTATCTGTTGATTCCGAGCATCCAACACTTGGGAATCATGAAAGTGTTGATTTTTCAATTGATGTATTTCTTCCTCCATTTTAACCATTAAATTACAACAGTGCTCTCTATCGGCTTTGAAATCTTTAGCTCATTTTGTTGCCTCATCCTCAAAAGTAGTCGCTTTTCTTCTTAGGCTAGTAATGGTCCCTTCGTATTTCCTCTTCATTTGTTGCACAAATCGTGCCCGTTCTTATGCTTTCTTTGTCCATTGTGCCCGGATTTTTGCTAGACTATCTTCAGACTTTTCCATGTTTTCTTGACATTCAATGATTTTCTTTTTTAACCCGCTTATAAGTCTTTCATTAGCCTGGCTCATTTCCGATGGCAGATATTTTCATCTTGCGGATGTGAGCTCTAAGCGCCTCATTTTCCTTTAGTTTTTTTTTCTCCCTCGTCGGTTGTGGCTTGAACATCATTTTCAAACTGAAGCTCCATGACTTGCCTTTACTATTAGCTTATTTTGGTCCTGTACTCGTTTTCCTTGGTCAACCAGTCCCATTGAACTTGTGCCCCATCGGTGAACTGTTGGACATGGGGTCTCTTTGCGGGTCTTTCAGAAATCTATAATCTTTTGTCGAACCAGACAATGTACTTGGGGTCCACTTCACCTGTATCTTCGTCTCGCACTATAGTTTTAGGTTCAAGAACCTACATTTATTCCATAATTGACGAATTTTCCCTTCTAGAAATGCGACTTTTGGGCCCAATTCAATGACATGTTTACTCGGATCTTCATCATTAGTGACGGTCTGAAATCTTCCTAATTGGCGCAAAACCCTGATGAGAGCATAAGGTTGGATGCTCTAGATGCCCATCAAGAGGATATAAGACACTTCAGCTGACATGTACACTGCTTCGGTGGCGGGAAACCATCCAAATGCCAACTCAATTTTATTGGCAGTCAAGGATCTCAAATGTTCAAGCCAAGCTTCAGTATCCGTAGGGAATTCAATACCCGCTACCCGGCTTTCAAATTCTTCAATGCAGCTCAACCCGGTCAAACCATAATTCATATACCAACCCGGTGACAGAAGTGTTCTTGTATCCATAATTGTAGTAACAAATTGCAACCCTGGAAGAAATTTCCCCCTTCCTGACAGATAGTCAAGGCTTGGTAGATTTTAGCAACGATTAAAGGAACCACAGTGGTGTTGGCTTTCTTGATTGCAACATAGATCATCCTAGAAGACCTATATCTATATTCCCATCTTTTCGGGGACAGAACACAATACCCAAGAAGGCTACCATAAAAGCTAAACCTCACCTTGCTTCTCAATTATATTTATTTCCAGCAAAGGTTAGACCAATGTTCGGCTCTTCAAAACCTCGGAGGTTACCATATCGATGATACAAAAACTGGAGTGTGCAATACCCTTCAGATAAATTTCTGTCCTTTACATCTCCACTAATACTTAGCAAATCCAGAAACCTGTGGGGGGTTACCGGTCTTGGTGACAATTGATATCGGCTTCTAAGGTTTCCATTGAGGCCCGCATAACCCACAACTTCCTCCAATATAGGTGTGAGCTCAAAGTCAGAGAAATAGAACAGATTGCGAGTCGGGTCCCAAAAAGGTATTAATGCTTCAATTATGTCCATCCTTGGCTTATTGTTTAATAGTCCGACAAGGCCTCCCGGAACTTTTACCAATGTTTCTCTACTGCCCTTTCCTAGATCATTCCACCACAAATGGAGCTTCAAGGGGATCTCATTAAGGACTGTGAAGGGTCCAATTTCATTCGTGCTGATCCTGCACATTTATTAATGTGATTCAATAACTTATTTTCTCCTAAAATGAGAAATAACACTATTTTTCAAAAAGTTTCATTTTTAAAATGAAACCCCAGCTTTGCAGATACGATCTTTTAGCACTTCGGGGAAGAAGATTTTAAGGTTGTTACTGCTAACCATTGAAAAATGATGCAAGGTGGTTGTTCTTGCAAAATAGTCTTCCGGCGCCCTTTTGAGGGACATTTGGCTTATTTTAAACAAGAATGGCATCACCTGACTTATTTGTGACAAAATTAAATATTTTGTTTTTGGATATTTTGCATATAGGGAAGTTGGACCCGACGGGGGTTGCCTACGTATCCGACATCCGGTGAGAATCAAACTGACGTAGTTCGGGCAGAATTGAAAAAACAACTATTTTGCAAAAATATTTCTTCTTTCTTCATTCTTCTTTCCTTTTTTTCAAAAATTTTGACACAGTTTCGATACCATTTGGGTATTGGTTTTTCAACAACGGGCGATTGACTCACTCAACCCTAACATTGTTATTCTCTTTTCCAAATCTCTTCCACTATCCATAAGCTAGTCAACATGAGAATGCTAAGCAAATAAATGCACAAGTAGCAAGTAAGATAATCAGGATGGTCTTTTTATTTTCAGGGACACCTGTCCTAGATAGACCCAACCCCTGTGTTGAGTCTCTTAAGTTAAATGCACGTGATGCACACAAATATTCCTACTAGGGATCCGGCATGAGGCTTTGTTATACTAGGATTAAATCCTGGGTTTATTGTTCTAGACCTAGCTTATCTGAGCGGACAACTCGAGCCGGGGGGAGGGGGCAGCGTACCGGGAATACAAAAGCTTCGCCGGCTACTTGTCCGGACCTCGTTCTAATTGGGATAAGACTCTAGACAGAAGAGAAGTCACACAAAGTTCACCCTTCTCCATGATGTAGAAGACTCAGAGAGAGGAAGGGTTTCGTAGCAGTTTATATATATAATTCACCAAATATCAAAGCGGTAAAGCATTTAGCACATTTAACATGAAACATGTAGTAAAATCAGATAAAGCCAATTATAACAGCTATTCTAAGCTCGAATTCTTGAACCCTGAATCAAAGATTCTGGGTTGAGTTCCCAGCATAGTCGCTAGAGCTTTCACACCTCCTTTTTTGCACACACCCCGAAAAATAGTGTAAGGGAGTTTTCCCAATTTAAGTGATATTATTCGAAATGAGATTATTTATTTATTTTTGTTTAGAGTCGCCATTTGTAATCGTTTGTTTTCTGGTGTCCCAAGTCACCGGTTTATTTTAAAATCCCAAATAGAGGAAAGTTCGACTTTCCTTGTGAAGTTTGCGAACCAGAAATTCTGAATATGGAATTCTGTTAACTCGAAGGAACGTGTTAGCCACTCTTGGATTCCGTGGTTCTAGCACGGTTGCTTAAACTATTATAAATGGCTTATTATCTGATTTTAATACATGTTCAAACCTATAGTGAAATTTTAAATTATTTACTGCTTTTAATTAATTTTCAGGAGGATTGAACATCGTTTAAAACATGTCTTCGGATCGCATCACATGAAATGCACTAGCAATCCGGAACACATTTTATTCAACATTGTAGGATTTGGATTTGGGTCCCATGAAATGCACACGCGAGTTTAGGAAGATAATAACACACCAAAAGCAACTGACGCGTTGTTAACTTTGCGGGGGTATGAAAATTTGCTAAATGGAACGTCCCGAGTTCTAAATATTTTAAAGGAAATAATTAAAGAAGGCCATTCATTTGTGATTTTTATTTGGCGCAGTGCACCTCGATTCCATTTTTTCTAAAGGATGTCCTAAAATTAAGAGGGCCATGACTATTGTTATCCCTAATATGGCTCACCTTCGTTCTAATTAGAGCAGTGTAAATATGAGAAATTAAAGAGTGAGAATTCCATCATGCTTTGGGCTAATAGCTCGTTTTACTTAAAGGAAAGGTAATGGTCGAGGACTGGGTCTAGCATGAGGCCCAACAGGCTATACACTTGAAAATTATTCTCACTGGTGATTTCATCACCCTTCCACGTCGGGCTTAAGAATAGGCCCAATTGAGGAATTAATTATCCTCAACAGACCATGAGGTCCCCAGATCGAGTCCGCAAACTACATAGTCAAGATTTGCAAATACTAAACAAATGGCTTTAAGACAGACCCACCAGCTAATGATTGAAATTTACAACTATGCTATTCTGAATAGTAACTTGTTACTGTTCAAACCACATATTACCTAATAAATCCAAATCAAAGTCATAATTTGAGCTAACATTTATGAATAGATAATTGTTGATCCTAGCCAATTAGAGATACCAAATATTTTATCACTTCAGAAACTAAATAATTAACTGAAGAGAAAATGTTTACTTAGTAAGCATTCACATCAGTGCATCTATACACTTAGCCTGAGTAAAACTGGGGTGATCCTCTCATGAATATTAAATCCTACAATCCTGTATGCTTATGAAAACAGGCCTGCAACTTGTTTTTCATGAATTCATATACAACACTTAGACTATTTAACATAAAAGGAAAATCGTAATAGCTAAACATGATTGAAACTAACTACACATACAAGATAACATGCTATATGATTACAAAGAAAGAAAATAACCTAGAATCCCTAAAACAATTTATATGTCTATTAATAACAATACATCAAAGCAGCTATTGAAACTTATCCACATGTGTGAGGGAGGAATCAATAACAACAACTCAAATATATAAAAGTCAATCTATAACATGACCACAGTGTATATGGAATGCAGAAATAGCATCACACAGGAATGCTATTACAAGCCCGACTTGATCAAATCACATCGTACATTCAACCATTCTCACACATTGAGATGTGTTAATACCTGGAAATTGGACAAAGAATAGAAGCAAAAGTGAGACAGCAGCCAGTAGCCCAGGATCAGCAGGTAAACAATTAGTTTTAAACCTAGAAAATGAAGTAAAGCAGCCTAGAAGAACAACTTCAAAACCAGCAATAACCAGAGGACCTCAGCCTAGACTTGATTTCAATTCATTTCAATTATCAGCTATCCAAAAATTATTTTTACCACTAGGAGAAACTTCACCGAACACCAACAAGACTCAATGAAACAGTATTTTTGAAGTTTTCAGCTGTCTAGAACTTTTCAGGATTTCAGCACTTGGAAATATATTTTTTTTGTATTTTTTAGCTCTTAGATCTATATTTTCAGCTCTTGGATATCTCCATTCGCTTTTCGTATTTTTATAAAACCCTAATTACTAATTAATCTAAAAATATGCAAAAATAAATCCTAAATGCAAATATAATATGTATTTTTATGAATTATATAAATTACAGGTGCACACAGGAATGCAAATAAACATGAAAATTATGCAATTAAATCCTAAAAATCAAGTAATTAAAAGAAAAATCCTAATTTTAAGAATCTTGTAGGAGTAAATCATGCGAGGCAAAAATTACGTGATCACAACCTTATGAACTCAAATATATAATTTATTCTAAATTCCATGCCCAAAATCTTGGTCAAAATTCCAAAATCTCAATTTCTAGGTTTTTCATTAAAACCCCAAGTTTTTCTTTAGATTCTCATGAACTTTGATGTTAAATCTAAGGTATAATCACAAAATATAATTAAAAATTAGTTAGAGGAACTTACCCAATGATTTGATATAAAAAACTCCACTTTCGGTCAAACTTCTCCAAAAACCTTCAATTTTCTATCTTTAGCCAAATGGCGACCTACGGACCTCTGAATTCACTTCCGATCGCGCTCCCAACTCCAAAATCACCATACGTAGCTACTCCCAAACTCGGAATCCCAAACAGACATCGATAACATTAATGCACTTCAAGCCAAACTTATGAAATTCCTTCCAAAATACTAACTTCCACAATAGGCGCCAAAACGCTCCCGGGTTATCCAAAACCCGAACCAGGCATACGCCCAAGTCCGAAATCATCAAACTAACCTACTAGAACCTTCAGAACGATTCCAAGGCCGTTTACTCTAGAATCCAATCTTAGTTAATTCTTTCAACTTAAAGCTTCCGAAATGAGATTCTCTTCCCAAATCAACCCTGAACTTTCTAAAATTCAATTCTAATCACGCATATAAGTCATAACACCTGAAATGAAGCTGCTCATGGCCTCAAACTGCTGAACGATGTGCTAGGGCTCAAAACGACTAATTAGGTCGTTACAGTGAGGAAATATCAACAAACAATCCTTGAAGGTTTCAAGTAATTGGCACGAAGCCCAAATATGGAGTTCAACCAAAATAATGATGATAGCAAATATATTTTAGTAAAATATGCGGTAAAATGATCAATCGGGATAGACCAAATCATACTCCCCAATAGTGCACGACCCCATGCTCATCATCAAGCGTCTGCCTCCTCAATCTAGAACTACGATGTGCAATCCGGGGTTTCAAACCCTCATAACATCACTTACAATCAATACTCACCTCGATGCGGTCCAAGCTCTCGCCCGCAAGGCCTTTGCCCGCACGAATCAACCTCTGAATGCTCCAAATCTAGCCACAATTAGTACATAATCATTAAAATATGCTAAGGGAACGAAGCCCTCTCGAAAATATCCAATTTAACATCCAAATCCCGAAATTGCTCAAACCACCCCCCTTCCCCGGAGCCCATATCTCGCAATCTGATAAACTCAACATCAATGGAAATCTCGCCCTTTTACGAGTTTATGCATACCAAGAGCATCAAAATCAGACCCCAAATGGCTCCTCTAATCCCAAATTTACTCTCTCCAAATTCAAGCCCTAATTCCTCAATGTTAGGATTAATCCATGATTAAATTACATGGAATTCACATAAGAATCGAGTTTTGAGTTCAAAAATCTTACCACTAAGAAATATTCTTGAATTATCTCTTCAATTAGCTCTCCCAAGCTCCAAAATCTCGTAAACATGGAGGTTCTTAGCCATAAAATCGCGGAATGGCCTTTTTAGAACATTCTGTCCAGGCATAAAATCCTTCTTCGCAAACGCGGTCAAAGCCTCGCGTTCGCGAAGCACAAAATTTCTTTGACTAAATTTCTTTTTCCACGATCGCGACCAACCTATCACGAACACGATGCTTTACTTAGACAGGCCTTCAGGATCGCATTACACCAATCATGAACGCGATGAATAAAATGCCTTAGACCCCAGCTGACCACTCTTCCTCTACGTGAACGAGTAACATACCACGCGAAGGTGATGAATAACTTCCCAGCCTTTCGCGAACGAAAGCCAAAATCTCAGTCTTCTCTAGCTAACCATTCACGATCGCGGCTCCCCTCTCGCGAACCGAAGGTCAAAAGTCTGCAACACTGAACAACAGATTTCTGCAATTCCAAACTTCATGAAATGGTCCGATTAACCACCCGAAACTTACCTGAGACCCCCGGGACATCAACCAAACTTGCCAACATATCCCAAAACCTCATTCAAACTTGTTCTATTCTTTGGAATGCTCAAAAAACATTAAAACATCGAATCTCATCGGGTTCAAGCCTAAGAATTTCAAGAACTTCCAAATTATTATTTTGATCAAAAACCCAATCAACCACGTCCGAATGACCTGAAATATTGCACACACATCTCAAATCACACAGCGGAGTTGTTGCAACTTCCGAAATTCCATTCTGACCTCTATATCAAAATCTCACCTATCAACCGGAGAATGCCATAATCTCAATTTCACTAATTCAAGCCTAAACCTTCCACAGACTCCTAAAATGCATTTCGATCACGCTCCTAAGTCCCAAATCACCTAAAGGAGCAAGCCAAATCATAAAAATTCTGATTCGAGATAATATACAAAAAAGTCAAAACTTGGCCAAACCTTTCAAATTTCAAGCTTCAAACTGACAACTATTCTTCCAAATTCATTCTGACTACCTTGAAAACCAAAACCAACAATTTATATAAGTCTTAATACATCATACGGGGCAAGTCATGCTGGAGAGCCAACGATCAAAGTACAAAATATCAAAACGACCTGTCGGGTCGTTACATCCTCCCCTACTTAAACATACGTTCATCCTACAACGTGCCCGGAGTTGTTAGAAAACCCAACCAAACGCTAAATAACATTACCATGCATATACCAGAGGGTTATCCCACGTCACCCTATCTCATAGGTTCGATAACACATTGTAACTGAAATTTCACAATCCAATCTAGCCCATAAACCCTAGAACCACATTTCCACTTCTAAAATCATTAATACAATCAGAATATCACATTTATACTGTGAATAAGCCCGAACAAGCTGTAATAACTCATACCTACAACCTCGGGTGCAATTACATGCTATACCACATAACTCAAATGCTTGCAGTGATAACCACTAATCACAGCGGCTGCACATCACAATCGAATACCGATAGAAAACCTCTTACCAACTAAAGTCTCATTCTGACCCTTGCGTATACTGCTAATGATAAATGAAATACACGACACCCGATAAACTATAACCATTTCTTATATCAACCATTGATGAAGCCACTTCTTCTTTGGCAAGTACCATAGCAAATTTCTGAGCCGAACGTCGATATTTATCTTACGACATATTGAATCGAATAAGTCGTATTCATTAAAGATCTTAACAAATCTCGTCTAATCCACACAGCTACTCTGGTGACATGGCACTTCAATACAGACTAAAGCCACAACTTACACAATACACGCTCTAATAAGCAACAGTCCGAACATACTCAAATCATGAAAATGACTCAAATGAAAGAGTTATACCTCAATCTCACCATGCTCGAAACTGACAACCACGTACAATTTGATGTCTGGAACCAAAGAAAATTATCATAACCAGAATGAAACAAATACATAACACTACTTAACCCAAAAGGACATAACCGATACGCCCTTCGCTGAGCAATATCCAATATCCGTCCCGCTCGAGCTCCACTGAGAGACCCCAATAAAACCGAACTACATGTGCCGATAACCAACAAATCCTAATGCCTCACAACACATAAACTCATATATCTCCCCAGATTACTAATAAGCTCACTAGCAGTCAAATCAATACATCCCTCAACAATACAATTCGGAGCCGACCAAGCTGACTACTGTCAGAACACACATCTACATTGGCCTGCCAACAGACCCCTTATGAAGGAAACCCTGGAACTACTCCCCCAACTCCTTTAACTCTGTTGGTGCCATAAGATATGGTGCTAGGCATCAAATCAATACCAAAATCAACAACATTGGCCGGTGACATGCCCCGCCACAAGAAACACATCTGAAAAGTCCCTCGCCACCGGAACTAAATCAATGGTAGAAGCCTATGCACGGATATCCATGACGAAATCCCAAATAAGAAAGACAATCCTTCCCAGCCGTCCACTGGGTCTTCGAAATATGAAACCACTCTATGAAGAACATAATTCGTCGAACCTCGCCACTCGATCCGTGGCATTCCCGGCATAGCCAACAGCGCCGCTTTAGCACAATAGTCTAGAATAAAACAACATGGAGACAACAAGTCTGAACCCAATATCACATCTAAGAATCTAACATACCAAGCACAAAAGATCCACTCAAGTCTCCAAACCCCGATAGTCACTAAACAGTGCCGATACACACGACCCATAACCAGAACATAGCATATGTATGAGAACACCCAATCTCAAACCTATATAGCACACGAATCACCATATGTGATTCCAATCCCACTGTTCAAGTATGCAACACACCTCTAATACCTAATAATTCCCAAGAGAGATACTCTTACGATCCTTTTGTGGCCCAAGAAAATCTGAATGTCAGCAGTTGACCCAACAAAGAAAGTGTCCTAATACTAATAAAGTACCATCAACTTTATCACACTGCTTTTTTTTGAAACATACCCTTGTCAAATCACCCCAATTAGCAATACCATTTCATTAATCATCTGAAGATCATTCCCCAATCCTCTGAAGCCTATTTCTCCAATTATCTAGAACTGCTCGTGTTGTCTAAGAATTATATGACCTTCCATTCCGAACTAAACCGAAACCTTACACACGCAAATCTCAATCCTCCATACATACCACATATGCCAATCCATCCTAAAATAACATGAGAATTTCATATCCCTTCCAAGCCACAAGCAACTATATACTCAACCAACCATGAACTTTCCATTGATCCCATTCATAAGAAAATAACTACACATCCCCTGCTCCTCATGGCGGCAGAAAATATACATCTTTAGGAACTCTCTGTGATTCCCCTTTTCCCAAACAAGCTTGTCAGGAGTAAATCCTTCTAACTCAACCAACATATGCATGCCAGTAAAACCCAAGAGCATTGCCGCGAATACCTATAGAAACTCATCACCTCGTAAGCACCCAAAGAACTAATCATATCCTTACCATACCAATTCGGCCTATTACCAAGCTATCATATCTATCTGAGTTCCTCTGATTTCACCTTCAACTTAATACTCCTTCTTGCTGTAGCACCATAATTCCTCAACTCAGACTCACCACTCGAGACCTAAGCATAATACCACACAGTCTAAGGCTCACAACCCATTAAATCCTCTTTTAAATGTTCCCCAAAGCACCATATTCAAGATACCTACTCTGAAAGGACTTACTGCGAATCCAAAGCCATTACCTTCACCTTCCCGATACTGATATATAGAATCCCATAATTAATATAGAAAATACCACAAGTCTTTCCATCTTCCACTGAAAAACTCAGTTTCTATCCATAAGTACAACTTCAAAGCCTCCAATTATTGCATGTAAAATTTTAACACAACAAGACCATTCTCTAAATTCATCCACTATACTCAAACCGTAGTTAGATTGATTAAACGAATAGAACAGCCTGTGCTTCATTAGCACTCTGACACTGTAGAAAGTGACCTTATTCCAATCTAACCAAGCAACTTCCTGCCCTATGCACCGAACATTCCTCACCAACCACAACTCAAGTCATTCCCCGATTCTCATACACCCATAAAGCATAACATAACCTTTTCGGAAATTTCCTTTACTCGAGCCATAACTGATTCACAAATACGCCTCGGACGGGAACCATTAGAGCACATAACCGTGCAATCAACTATTCAATAAAGACTCCCAACTTGGCTTAAAGCCATAGATCAAAACACACACAATAACTCATAGCGCATATACTTTATTGATGTCATAGTACCATAGTGAGATTAACTCAATCCTTTATAAGCTCGTGGAACACAGACCATCTGGTACTTCATGTCTTCTGCAAATCTCGCATTTAATCTCATAACAATTAAACCCGCTCTCTTAAGAGATCCACATTAAATTCACACGTATATTTCACTTGTAAATGGGATCTTCTATTAGACAACATAAAGATCACAGAACTCCAGAACACTTTGTAGGAGATAACCCACCTGCTTCGCCTTAATCTAACATTTATATATAACTTCTACCGATGTAACCATTACGTGGTCACTTAATCTTCTTGAGTCCGAACTCATACCACAACATGAAATTTACTCCACTCCCAACTAAGAGACATGAAAAGATTCTTCACACACCCATAACTCTAATTACATAGCCATCCAGCCGTTACTTCCACTAATAGGGAAAATACTGAATATAAAAATTCAAAAGCACTTGCTCACAAAATTAGCACCTCGGTGCTCAAGCTACATACAAAACTCCAGCCTCAATTCCTCCAGACTGGCCCAACGTTAGCACATAGAGATCGCATCTCACCCCTCAATCAAGAAATCACAAGCCAACGATGCACATCTGATACTGAGCGCTCGTTCGCGCATACAAATGCATGGACTGAATTCAAAGAGTTATATTCCAATCTCAATCAAGGACGCACGATAAGAATTTCAAGAATATGAAGTTTTCCTAAAGGTTCCGCAGCCTCTCGAGGATAGATACAGATGTCTCCGTACTGATTCACGAGACTCAACTAAACCTGCTCATGACTCGTGAGACCTATGTAACCTAAGCTCTGATACCAACTTGTCGTGACCCTAAATCCAGACCCGATCGTGATGGCGCCTCTCGTGAAGATAAGGCCAGCCGACACATTTCCATTTCAAAGTTAAACAGTTCAACAACAATAAAATAGGCTAAAGCATGATTTAATAATGCTAAGCTGCATATAATATCATAACAATGCGGAAGTACAACCCAAACACAACCCAAGTCGAGGTGTCACTAGTTATGAGCATCTATTAAGCTCTAGCTACGTCTGACGAAGTCGAAAATGTACCAAGTACAGACTAATAGAATAAAGAGAGAGAAAAGCAGTACTGGAAATGCTAGAATCTATCTCGCTAAGCTCCGATGACTCTGTCTCAGCTTGACCAATACCCGCTACCGGATGCTGAAATACCTAAATCTGCATGCAAGGTGCAGGGAGTAAAATGAGTACTCCAACTCCGTGAGTAATAATCATAAATAAAGACTGACTGATAAGAAATCATGAAAAGTGCATCAAACATGCTATATAGAAGCAGTTTAAAACCCAGTAAGAAAGCAATGAAGCTGTGAAATTCCTTTAAAACATCTTAGCTCAGTTTAAACTTCTTTGAAAATGCCTTTTTCAACAGTTACGTAAATGAATGCAGAACAACTAGTGCAGATAAGCACTGAGCTTCGCCCCTCGGGCACAAATACACAATTATATAGGTAAATGATAGGTAACATGAAAAATAAACACATAAGGTTCGCCCCTCAGGCATAATTTTAAAAAGACCGCCCCTAGGGAAATCATATAGAACGATATCAGCCCCTTGAGCAATTACATAGAATAATACCAGCCCCTCGGTCTATATCTCACATCATAATGGGTACCCGCGCTCACTGGGGGTGTGCAGACTCTTGGAGGGGCCCCTTATGGCCCAAGCTCAATATCAAGCCACCTCGTGGCATCATAACAGGCTCTGGGCCTCATATCACTATCAACAAGCCACCTCGCGGCATACATATCTCAGGCCATCGTCCTCATAATCAAATTAGTGTATCACTACTGCAGCGTGTAGCCCGACCCACAATATATCCTCACAACATAGGCCCTCGGCCTTACTAAGTCAAAAATCACATAAGCTGCTCGGGCAACAGTAAAACATGGTGCTCAACCCAAAATGTTATTTGAAATATCATTTACAGTGTTAAGGCAAGTAAATTTGGTTGAGTTTTGAAAACAGTGGAAATAACATGACTGGGTTCAATTATAAAGTCAAACAGTGAGGAAATATCAAAAATAATCCCCGAAGAGTTCAAGTAATTGGCACGAATCCCAAATATGTCATTCAGCTCAAATAATGATGATAGCAAATAGATTTCAGTCAAATACGCGGTAAAATCATCAATCTAGACAGACCAAGTCATAATCCCTAATAGTGCACGACCCCACGCTTATCATCAAGTGTGTGCCTCCTCAATGTAACACTACATTGTACAATCTGGGGTTTCAATCTCGCATAACATCATTTACAATCATTACTCACCTCTATTCGATCCAAGCTCTCACCCATGATGCCTTTGCCCGCACGAATCAACCTCCAGATTCTCCAAATCTAGCCGCAATCAGTACATAATCATTAAAATATGCTAAGGGAATGATGCCCTCTCGAAAATATCCAATTTAACATCCAAATCCCAAAATTGCACAAACCCGTCCCCCCTCCCTCAGGCCCA
The DNA here is from genome assembly GCA_034376525.1 of Nicotiana benthamiana. Classification (NCBI taxonomy): domain Eukaryota; kingdom Viridiplantae; phylum Streptophyta; class Magnoliopsida; order Solanales; family Solanaceae; genus Nicotiana; species Nicotiana benthamiana. The sequence continues at coordinate 158,405,498 of CM067339.1, forward strand.
CGTCTCGAAATTCGATAAAATCAACATCAATGAAAACCTCGCCCTCTCACGAGTCTATACATACCAAGAGCATCAAAATCAGACCTCAAATGGACCTTCAAACCCCAAATTTATACTCTCCAAGTTCAAGCCCTAATTCCTCAATTTTAGGCTTAATTCCATGATTAAATTAGGTGGATTCACACAAGAATTGAGTTTTGAGTTCGTAAATTTTACCTTTAAAAAATCTTCTTGAATTCCCTCTTTAATTAGCTCTCCCAAGCTCCAAAATCGCTCAACAATGGAGGTTCTAAGCCTCAAAATTGTCGAAAAGCCTTTTTATAACATTCGGCCCAGGTATAAAAATCCTTCTTTGCAAATGCAGTCAAAGCCTCGTATGATGTAACGATCGGGTAGATCGTTACATATACAGTTGCGATAGGCCGATACAAATGACCTTAGTGAATAAAATTATATTTATGGACGGTCAATTACTATGAATCACAATAATATATAAAGGGAAGGTAAAATAAAATTCAGGGAAAATTAGTTTGAAGAAGGAAATTAATAAAGTAGATAAAAAATGTAACTAATGGTTTAACCTTTAAAAACTAATTTGGTTGATAGGAAAATATTAAAATCCCCTTTGTTAAAGGTGAGATTCAATCTCGAGACGCTTCACTCAATAAACGTAATAACTACCCTTACTTAACCAACGCACTGATTAGAACTTTTATGCTTTTTTGTTCGTTTATTTTTATAGAATGGAATCCTAAACTAGGGTTGTATAAGTATATATGTCTTCCTTGGGAAGTTAATTGATACACCCAAGTTTCAGTTTTTCATTTCATCTGCCCATGGTCTGTTGACGCTCCATCTTCAAAATTTCAACAAGTTTCTTGTTTCTTCCTCTTCTTCTTTTTCCGTAATCTTTATCTTAGCTTTCGTTTATCCTAATATTAATCATTTTACCTATTCCTAAACTTAATATGATGCCTCCAATTGATAAAAGATTTTTATTTGAACTTTACCTGTTGTTATACTAATCAGCCTTCCTGATGGTGTTCTTGATGACATTCTTATACGTATGCCTTTACCAAATGTTGTTAGAACAAGAATCTTTTCAAAGAAATGGAGATATAAATGGTGTATAATTTCATAAATACTCTCGATCAAACACTTTGGAGAATACACCAAACAAGTTACTTTGAAAATATTATCCACCACATTTTGATCCGTCATCAAGGACAAGTTAAATAGTTTACGCTCTCAATTCTGTATTCGGATGACTTTTTTATTTTAGATAGTTGATAGGGTTCCTCTCTGAAAATGGTATTGAACATCTTAATCTTAAATTTTCGATCAGGAAGAAACCATATAAATTGTCTCCTTCATTTTTCAATTGTGTGCATTTGAGGCATCTATCTCTTGAAGATTGTCATATATTACATCCTCCATCCTTCATAGGTTTTGATAGGTTAATTTGTCTTAAGCTATACAATGTTACAATCTCGTACACATTTTTTGGAATCTTAATCTCTTATTGCCTATTGCTCGAGAAAGGGGTGCTTCTGCTCCCAGATAATTTCAGTGGTGTCATTGAAATTAATGCCCCCAAATGGAATTCCCTTGACTTTACAGTCAGAGTATGGTTTATTAGTTTAAAAAATTTTCACTTGCTTTTAGGGGAGGCATTTTCCTAGAATCAAAACGTCACTATACTAGGGTTCTTGAGTCTTTTTGTGCAGTGGAACATCTCCATTTGGATAACCATAGTCTCAGGGTAAATGTGCTTCATAACGTAGTCTAGTGCTTTTTCATATATGTAATATATTGTGGTCTATGATCCATCCATATAATTTGGGATGTTCTTTTTAGTTATTGGCTGCAGGTACAGGAGAAGTACCAATTAATCTTTCGTGTTGACTGTGTGAAAAATCTTTAGCTCTCTGGTCTTTATCTGAGTGAATTGTATTCCGTCGCTTGTACTTTATGTTTGATGAGAAGCTTCCCATGTTTAGAATATATAGAAATCAATATTCTTACTTAATCATTCAGTTATCTTCTTAAGTTCTCATTATCTCAGATAGTCATTTAAATTTGGTGTTTTTTTAATTATTTATTAGGTAGTAATAATGGTGTACCTATAGTACCGGATAATATTGATTTGGAAGGAAGTTTTGAAGAAACAGCATTCAACAAACTTAGTAGAATAATGATTTGGAGCATTTGAGGGACAAATCCTCACATGAAACTATTGAAGCTTCTTCTGGCAAAGTCTCCGGCTCTTATTAGAATCATAATCGAGGCATTTACGTATAAAGATTATGAAATTCGCAAATTAATAATTGAGCATTCAGAATTTATGTGTGCATCACCTGACGCAAAAGTTGTATTAAACTACTACTACATTTATTGTTTTTTTTTAATTCTGGTACATTGCATGTTTTTGACAATTCTGGTACATGTCATGTTTTGACAATTCTGTACATGTCGTGTTTCTGACAATCCTGTTATGCCGTATTTTGACAATTTTGTTACATGCCATGTTTTAATTTTCTTATGTTTCGTGTTGTGAATCATTCATCATTTGATGTGTGTTTGCTACTAGACTGCTTAATACATTCGATAAAATTAGCTTAATACTAGACATGGGGGGGGGGGGGGGGGGGGGGTGTGAGAAATTGCAACGATGTAATTATCATAATAGGTCATATGACTACAACCTTAGTCGGTGGACTTATATAGTTGTCATTCGCCGATACGTATGAACTTAATGAATGAAATTAACGTAAACATCGGCTATTAAATAAATGTGAACTAATACGAAGAATTAGTGGCCGATACGTATGACCATAATATTATGAAATTATGTATCGGCTACAAAATGAAATTATCTCATATATATATATATATATATATATATATATATATATATATATATATATATATATATATATATATATATATATATATATATATATATATGTATATATATATGTGTGTGTGTGTGTGTGTGTGTTTGTGTGTGTGTGTGTGTAAGGTAAGATTTATATTACCTTAAAAAATATCTCCTTACTTGAATTTCGTCTAAGTTAGGTGGTGAAATGCTATTTACCTTACACAAATTATTTTATTTATATATTTAAATGTGTCTATATATATAGTTATACCCATTCACACACACAAAAAAATTTTATTATCCTATCTCTTACACAAACCCTAGAACTCAACCAAGGACCCCTCTCCAAATGCTACCAAACAATCTCCATCCGGCTACTCCTCTAAAAACGACGAAGATACAAATCCATCTTTTGAAGTGCTCATGAAGGATTCATACATCAAGCAAGATTATATGGTAAATGAGAACTTTTTTGTAAAATTCTGTATTTTTAAATGCTTGTGTTTTTCGACTTGGTTTTACAAAAGAATCAGAAATGAAATATGTGGTCTTACAATTTGGTTTTGAAGAGGGGCAGATCTAGTATTTGACTTGGTTTTAATTCTTTTTATTTTTGAAAAAAGCATATTCTTAATATTTTTTAATATGTGTGTTTAGATTTTATTTTGGAAAAAATATTTCTCAAACAATTTTTTTTTTGTTTGCAACATATTCCAAAACATTTTTACGACCATATTATTGAATCACATAGCACAACGGTTCTTCGATATGATGGCGAGCCTTGGTTTATGTAAATTAACATGGGTAAATGGAGATGGTTCAAATAAGGATGGAAATATTTTGTGATGAATAATAACATCAAGTGGGGTTGGGTCACAAAATTTGAGTTGGTCGAAATTGCACAATTCTGTGTTGTCTTCCAATTGCACGTGAAAAGCCCAGGAAATCTCCAAGATCCAGTTAAAATTAACTAGTATTGAAATTTATATTTTTTCTTTCCATTTTGTGTTGTTTTTAACTTTTATTAGCTTTTATCTAGTTATGTAATATGTACTTTTATTTTCAATACTTAATTTTCTAGTTATGTAATGTGTATTTTGATTTTCATGTAATTAAATTTTCATTTTGGTATATCGCTTTGGTATCATTTCATTACCCTAAGTATAAACCCTAACAACAAGCCCTAAGTATATGGTTGGAATGTGAATAGTCTTCGGTTCGAAAAAGGGTTGGTAACTAAAATAATAAATACAATTCAACTAACACCACATTTTCCCTAAAAAATAAATGCAATTCAACTAACACCATTAATTACGACAATTCAAACAAAATCAGATATTGTGATCAAACATAGGTTGTTTTGCCCACTGACAGGAAAATTAGCATTCAATACATTCAGATAGTTTGGCCAAAAATAGGTTTTTTTTTCACTAATGGAAAAATTAGCATTTAATACACCCTTAAAAAAACCAGATAGTGTGTGTTGATACCTAATTTTTCTTTTTATTTTTTATATATGTAAAATACCTTCAAAGTAGCCTATATAGGCATATATAAGTATATTCCAAAGTTGAATTATTTTTTCTTAATTTTCCGAAGATTTTTAAATCAATTTTTTGCTCAATTTTATTAAAAACCCCAATAATTGTCACCAAAATTATTATTTTTTGTGATTTATTTATTGAATTCTCATATTTATATAAAAATAAATCTAATAATTTTATACATACTTTTACAAATTATTTTAGTATTTTAAGGATAAAATTGCATTATTGCAATATTAGCCATTTTTAGGTTTAAATTCGTCACACATTTATAAAATATAATTTTATATTTTTAAATTGATAATTATATATTATAAATCCTTTTAGTGCTTTTAATTAGTTTTCAAAAATTGATTTACCATTTTTTATAAATTAAATGGAAAAGGGGCTATTTAACCTATAGCCAGATTAGGTCTTCTAATTTAGCCTGATTAAACCCAATACCCAACAAAAATTAAACCAACCCAAAGACCCAAGCCCAATCCGTAAATCTACCCGACCCAACTAGATTAAATCTTGGTCATTGATCAGCTTTGATCAACGGTCCAGAGTCGTTCTTACCAAATTAAACCAGACGAACCCCCCACTCCCCAAACCCTTCTCATACCTCACTCGTCTCCATCTTTCTATCTCTGATTCTCTCTAGAACCTTTCCCATTCCCCTCTGCTCATATGAGTTTCCCTTACCTTCTTTGGTCACCTCCTGCTCTGAATCCATAGTGGTCTCACCATCTACCAGCCTTCCATGGTTCATACACTCTTGGTTGCGGAAGTTTCATGGTTTGACCACGAAGAAGCTTCATCCATACCTTGTTTGATTCAAGTTTTATGGCCATCTCCAGCAATCCATGTCCGTTTCGTGCCTAGCTTCGACTCCCCCTACTTAAATCTATCCAAGCCTTTCTCACCATTTGGGTTCCTCTAAAATCCTAGCTTTTGAGGTTCTTATATGTTTTTAGATCTATTCTAGATCCATGTTTTTCCTAAACTTTTAAATGATTTCTTGATATTTATTTCAAAATTGATGCTCTCAAAACCTTTATATTTTTTCGATCTAGGGTTTTCTTTTTTTAAGTTATTTAGATGTTTCTTCTATTGTGTTATTTATGTGTTTCTCCTACTATATTTCTTTTACTGTGTTCTTTGTGTGCTTCTTCTACTATGTTTCTTGTTAAGTTTCTCCTACCATGTTCTTATCAGTTTCCTCTAGTGGTTTTATATGTTTCTCTACTGTATTCTTTATATGTTTCTCCTATTGTGTTCTTGTTAAGTTTCTTCTAATATGCTTCTTAATATGTTTCTCCTATTGTTCTTATTAGTTTCTTCCATTAGGTTACTTATCAGTTCTTCTACTATGTTTCCTTGAGTTTCTCTACTGTGTTTCACATTTTGTTCTTTTACTATGCTTCTCACGAGTTACTGCAACTGAAAGAGCATGTTAAAGGCCTCAGTTCTTTTCTGAGACCTCTGAACCTGTTTCGATTAATATCTTTTTCCTTGATTACTTGTCCTTCCATCTCTACACTCAATTAATGGAAAAACCCTAGAATTTGGGGGTTCATCCGAGTTTGAGAACATTGGCTATGTGATATGCTTGTTCTTCATCTTTGAAATTGTCTGATTTCAAAAACCCTAACTATTTCGAGTCTCTGAATTTGTTTCATCTGTTGCTCAACTTAGTTTTGAAATCTTTGTTTCAACCTGTATTTCTTTAAGCAATTCTTAATCTCCACTAATCTCTTCTAAGGTCTTTACGTTAGATCTTTTGTATGCTATTTGATACTATCTCTCTTCTACATTGCTGACCTATGTGACTATCATGATCCTATAGTTTATTACCTACTGATTTTGCAATGGTATGGCATTTTCCTTTTCCCTAAATTCAGCTTAGCATGTTTATGTGCTCTTTATATGCGCTGGACTTCCCTCTAAAAAGGGATTTCAATTTTGATTAATTCCAGACTTCCTTTATATAAGTTTGATTGATTCTTTCCTTGTTTGTTGATTTCCCTGTTACTCGATATAAGTCAAAACCTTTCCTTAGTTTTTGTAACTTGGTTCATTCAAGGACCTGTGATTACAAAATCTCTAACGCCTTGGTTTATTGTGTACTAATTGATTCTTACCTTATTTGGTTGTGACCGTGTATTTCAAAAACTCTTCCCCTAAATAAAACTTCTATATATTTACCCCTAATTGCCCACTTTGCACAAAATGTTTGTTTGATCTCTTTCCTTAAATAATTTCCTTGCTCATTACTGTTTAAATTCCTTAATTAAAGGAAGTCTTATGCTGATTGATCTTAATTGATACCAAGTTATTTAATTATTTTCTTACCTTATTTCTACCTGTTTTTCACACTACAAATACACGACTCTTTCGTTAACAAACGTCCATCACTGGTAGTCTTTCTAAAGTTACAATTACACTCAAAAGTATTCTCTCTTATTTGCTTATACTGTGGCCTGTTACAAGACCTGTTGCTTGCTTTCTCTCTATTTTTTTCTTTTAAACTGGTATGTCCTAATTTAAGTTTCAACACCATAACAATGTGTTTATTACTGCTTTTGTATCCCTGTTTACTGCTTATGTATAGTTCAGCACTCATTCTAGCATACTGATTTCTTTCTGCCTGTTCTACTATAAATCCAAAACCCCTACCCCCTATGTGTTTAAGCTATGGCTTGAGGCATGGCAATACCGCAAGTTATTGTCTATGAATCAAATTTGATTCCCTGGGATCCTAGCCTCTAATAACATTTGTTCTGGCAGGCTTATAGGTGTGCTGCTGGGCATTCCTAGAGTCTGCCCTTGCCTAAGCAATAGGCTCTTTACAATCTCCCTATTCCCCTGAACCCCTTATCTGTGCTTATTTGTAGTTTTTTCCTTCTTCTTTTCCCTTTTAGCATTCTGATATGCACTTGCACACTTTCTTAGCCTTTAATTTCTTCTCCCTCTTTTGAGCCTTGCCTTGGGAACCTCTTAATTCCCACTAAACTTGGACACTTGAGGGCTGGCCTTTCCACACTGTACCTATCCCATTTTGATAATACATTTGGGTTTGAACATTGCCTGGAGTTCCTCTAAGACTCTTAGGGAACTTTGACACACTCAAATTGGAGAAAGTCTTTGGATCATGATCTTTTGGAGTTGGTTTACCTCATATTATAGACATGAAGTTAGAATCAGACTCTCCTTGGTTGTACTTTTACTTATATTTTATAGTGTATTTTTTTAGATTATTCCGGGCTGTAATAATTTGTAATGAACACTTGGGGATGGTTAGTAAATAAAGGGCAGATAACTATGTATGCAAAAAGGGTAGATACCATGCATATAGGTATTTTAAATCTGCATGCATGTAGAAATCATGCCTATAGGTCCTTCTGAATCCTATATATCTATTTTTATCTGGATATCATGTTCATAAGCCTTAACAAATTTCTACACTTAGATGTCATATTCATATGTCTTAAACAATCAACTGCACTTAGATATCATGTTCCTAATCTTAAACAATCAACTGCACTTAGATAGCATGTTCACAATTTCTGCACTTAGATATTATGTTTATAAGTTGAAAACGAGTCTTCCACATTTTATACAATGATCAAAAGTAACTACGTGTAGAATGCATGCCTATAAGAACTCCTAATTGAATCTGAGTCGCTTCATTCATATATGGAACTAAAATCAGTAACAACGGGTACTGTTAGCTGTAGAACTTATAATCTTCGTTAAAACTGGCCTTTCTTTTTACAATTTGACTGCCCTTTAACCAGTATGTGGCCAGTTTACTTCAAACCTTGTTATTTCGTTGATTTTTATAGAGTAAAGTTATAAATTAAATAAGTTCCATTAATGACTACAACCAGCAGGCAGGCCTGATTTGGGCTTCTTGTATGAATTATGTAATAAATCAGTCTACCTCAACCATTAAGCTCCTACATGTTTAATACTTAATCAGACCTTAACTAGTATGTGTAAGTCATTCTAATTATGTGTTTCTTTGTTTAATGGGGGTATATCTGAGCCTTTGCTTGTTATGTGTTTTCCCCCAACTTGCTATTATGTTTGTATGTCGCCTTAGAATTTTTTCCTTTAAAACCACAAAGAAGCCTAACATCCCTCCCCCTTAGGATTGGCAGTCCTAAATGCCTCTGATACTAATAGGATTGGGACGGGTACTAGCATGCAATAAGTAAACGAGATCATTCCGCGCTTTAATAGCTTAACGGGGTGGGAAGGGTAGATATGAATATGATGACCATATGATAATGCCACGCATAGCCCTCATTGAGGAGTGATTACCGGAAATTGTGTGGGGTGATCCATATTGTTAATAAACCTAAGACCCCATTTCCCTTATTTCTTGTATCTTTTAAAAGAATTTCAAACTCTTTTTTTAATCAGCTTTCTTTTAGTTCTTTCCAACTTTATTTGTTTGTAAATCCTTATGTGAAAACCCTCTGTTATTTGGAATTTTATTTGTCTACGTGTTTTTTACATCTAAATTCGTAATAATAGTATGGCCGGGAACCATACTAGTAGATTCTGAGGGGCGCCTAACACCTTCCACATAGAAAAATTTCAAGCCCCTGCCATATCTCTGGTTACTCAAATCAAAACTCTCTTGTTGTCCTAATGCACCCTAATCATTAGGTGGCGACTCTGCGAATCAAACCCAATTCCCAAAAGGAATGAGTTGTCCTCCCAAATGTCATAATCTGATTATGCGAGAAAAAGGGGGCCCGAGAGCATGGCGACTCTACTGGGGTTATTAGGCTTTTACTATTTCAGACCTTTATTATGAATTAATGCTTCTTCACGCACAATTATTTGTTTATTTCCTTTAAGCATCCAATTTCTTTTCGATTGAAAAACTGACTTGTCTCCTTTTTTTATCTTTACTGCCTTCCATTATTGTTGCTTTACATTATGAAACTGTTGTATTTACTGCTTTTTAAACGTGCAAATACATGACTGCATGCCTTAATCTATTGCATAATCATGCTCAACATCATTTTACACTCGTTCCAAAAAAAATCCTATAGCTACGCTTATAATGAGTGGTTGCGCTCTTCCGGTATTATCACCCCCTAAATTTAGAAAATGAGTATTTGCGGTAAAACCAGCCGATCAACAGTGTAGTCGATGGTTCCGCATCTTTCCCCCCTAAGTTTCTGCTCGAGGGTACCAGTCTAAAACCCCATACAAACTCTAGTCTATTTAAATTGTGCATGTATCATGGTCAAACCTAGACGAGTCAGTTATGTTGTCTGCATAATGACTCTTTAAGACAGCCTTGTCTAAATTCCATTAGGTTTCCCTAAAAACCAAACAGACATTGTCACATTCTGTGCATTTATGAAGAAATATGAAGCATGAAGTCTCCAGACTCAGCATGGTCACCAACATCCACCCAAAATTGCTAAGCTGGTGAGAGGATCTTCACTCCAGTGATCAGACTCTTGTCCGAAAATATTTGGGGAACCTACCTTCCCTCCTAGAAATCCAACCCAACAATATGATCATAGAAGCTGCTAGTTTTTTTTGGGATTGCGAGAGGTCCGTGTTCTACTTTGGGAATATTGAAATGACACCCTTACTAGAAGAAATAGGGGTATTGGCCAGTATACCATGGGAAACTCCGGGTTTGTTAATGCTTGAGAACAGCAAGAGTAAGGGTTTTCTCAAGATGATGGGGTTTTAAGAAAAATCCTGAACTGACATGTCTGAAAGACTTCTATATCCCTTTTGATTATTTGTATGAAAGGTAAGGTCACAGCAAATCCTAGCGTACCTATCCTGACAAATTTTCCATCACATCATTGGGACATATTCATTGAAGGGTCTTTGTGTTCATATTTTGCTTCCTGGGGTTGATCGTGTTTCCAACTAAGAAAGCAAGAATCCACACCGAACTAGCTATGCTAACTAAGACTCTAATGAAGGGAATTGACGAACAACCATTCATCCTCATACCAATGACTATTGCAGAAATATATCGAGCCATAGAAAGGTTTCAACGGGAAGCCAAACACTTCAAAGGCTGCAATTTGTTACTTCAACTTTGGCTCACGGAACATCTCCAAAAATGTGAATACCGGCAAGAAATCCATCGAAGGGACTGGGATGATCATATCGCTTTTCTTCATCCAAAGCGAATAATTACACGCCCAACATGTTCGCACAACTAGAGATTGCTAGAGAATGGGTCGAACTCTTCGAAAATCTGACTGAGGACCAAGTATAATGGATGTTCGAGTGGTTCCTAACTGAGGAGTTGATTGTCCAATCCAGAGGTGCAGATTTCCTAATACTAATCAGCTTAAGAGGAACGTACCTCTACGTATCGCTTCGGGTTATGAGACAAGTAGGTAGAAAGCATCTTATACCCAGGGTCGACAAGATAAGTCACTTCTGAGATGACTTCCAGGATGACGATAGTCTTTACAGGTGCCAGGATCAGCATATATGGCACTCCAAGATTGTCATGGGAAGGGATACCATCAAACCAGATATATATCATGCAGGTTGTGCTCCATATTATTCTGGGTGGTTGGAGGATAGGCACGATGGTCTGGGTTAACTTGGGTTTATTCGAGGTCACAGGATCATAGACGAAAATGTCGAGGCACAGGTCAAGTACAACCAACTACGCAAAAGGATCAGAGAATGTGAAAGTGAGCACCAAGAGACACATGAAGCCAATCAAAAACTAATTGAAGAGTGGAAGGATATGGCTATCAGTGCCAACAATCGACTGGGATATTTGGAGCAAGGTATAGTATAGTTGGAAAAGAAATTTCTCAAGAGGGTTGAAGACTGCTGGAATGCTAAAGGAAATAAAGGCGTACATCAGGATAGAGCTTACCTGCTGCTGGGACTACGCAAGTTAAGGAAGCTGTTTGATGGAGTCAAGGACGCTGAATCTGTGGAATGTCCTTTTTGGACCAAATATATAGGAATTTTCATTTCTGCATTACAAAATGTAATAAGGCCAAGGGCCACTAGTGACTGTTTATTTCTTGTTATTTAGTATCGATTGAGGATTTGTCTACCTTTTTATCAATGAAATTAGGCATTTAACATTCCAAGTTCTCCGAGTCAACTTGTCGCTAGGCCTACCTGGCATAAAGAGGTCCCCAAATTAGGATACATTATACATTCCTTCACTATGTGTTTAAATATTGCAACATTTCTTATAATCCTCACTAACTTGTTACCTTTTGATTTTGCTTTTTGTTTATTCCCATTCCTAAATGGTAGTTCATGAACTCTGGAAACATCATCCTATTTCATGAGATCTAGGGCCCCTCCACCTACTCCTTCTCTCTGTCCTGTCATACATAAGAACAAAGGGAAGATGGAAGGTTTGAAACAATGCCAGAAAGGAGAACTCAACTAAATGGGTAGAGGTCACTCATGGCCACGGTACTATGGTTCCCAAGAAAAATGCATCCCAACTGGAACAAAAGCTATTGAAATTTCAAGAAGAACTTGACCAAGTTCAGAATCTAGAAATGTTTTTATTTTCCATCACCACTCCAGATGTTAATTTACCAAATTCTCAGAATCCTATACCTCCACAAAACATCCCGAAGCAACAAAACCATCCCACTCCTCACTATCACTACAATACCTGTCATAAATCAAATAACACCCCACTACTCATCCCAGAACTCCAGAACTCCAAAAATGACCACCGCTATACCCAACATAATACCCCATCTACAACTCCACCCAGCCCATCTTAAACACACTTGAGTCCGATGAGAAGGACTCGCTCATCATAAATCTGGCCGAAGAGCTGAAAAAGTTGACTAGTCGAATCCAAGGCGTTGAAGGCGGTAAGGGAAATAAGGGGTTAAACAATAAAGATCTTTGTGTATAGCCTGATGTGAAACTGCCCGAGGGGTACAAAACCCCTAAGTTTGAAATGTTTGATGGTATAGGGGATCCAAGGTTCCATTTGAGAACGTAATATGACAAATTGGTTGGAGTAGGAAGGGACGAAAAAATCCGCATCAAGCTCTTCATGATGAGTTTGAAGGGAGATGCTTTGTCTTGGTACATCGGCCAAGATCCGAAGAAGTTGTCAAACTGGGTGAGTATGGCATCCGATTTTATGGACAGATTCAGGTTCAACATGGAAAATGCATCAGATGTGTTCTATATTAAAAATCTGAATAAGAAGCCCACAAAAACATTCCACAAGTACGCTACTCGTTGGAGGTCCGAAGCTGCCAAGATTAGACCCTCCATAGAAGAAGAACAAATGAACAAATTCTTCGTCCGGGCTCAAGATCCACAGTATTATGAGAGGTTGATGATGATCGAGGGCCACAATTTTCTGATATAATATCAAGCTAGGATAAAGAATCAAAGAGGGCATCAAAAGTGGTATGTTTACAAATTTTGAGGCTTTGCAAGCTACAAACAAGGCCTTACAGTCAAGCGGTGTGTCCAAGAAAAGGAACGTAAAAGCCGTGATGGTGGCATAGAGAACCAAATCTCCTAGAAATACCAAACATACCCGATGCCTCCACTCACACATCAGCCTACCCTAAATTACCAAGCACCCTCACCCTTATACCAAACTCCATCACTCACTTATCAATCACCAACCATATATCAGCCAGATCACCCAAATATTCCCAATCAGCACATGTTTACCAAGCCTACAACACTCAACTATACCACTACCAATCCCCTCCTTCACACCAAAACTTCCCTAAACACTGACCAAACTTTGATGACCCTGCGCAGTGAGCAAGTATCAATCAATCAATTCAATTTCTTCTATTTTCAAGTACACCAAATCCCGAAGACCCTTAAAATAGTATACGACTATTGTTGAACCTATCAACTAGAGGTATGAATGACTCAAAACTGCTGGTTACGTCACCCCATCCCTGCTGCTCCAACCCTTCTCAGTGGGTTAATTCAAATAAGTCTTGTACATACCATTCCAGCAAGAAAGGATATACCATTGATGAATGTCGCTCGCGGAAAGTAAGATTCAGACTTTAATTGATGAAAAGATTATCGTGGCAAAGGAGCCTACTCCGGATGTCCGCAATAACCCTCTGCCAGATCACAAGTGTGGAGGCGTTCATATGATTGAAAAGGATGATTGAGACCCCAAGGGATCGATTAGTTTGATCACAGAATGTGATGATCCAAAGAAGCCAATAGTCACCCTTAATTCGATTATGTTCCAGATTTATCCCTCCAGGGACGTCGAGGTAAACATGTCCATGCCACTTGAGTTTGAAGCACCATCCTCTGCAATGACACCATCGCTGATTGAGGTCAAATTTATGTCACCAACAAATGCACCTACACCCTTCGAAGTTGCAGTTTTACTGCCTAAGGTACATTCTTCATTCGGAGTAAAGATAGCCACGCCAAAGTGGCAATATCAGCATAACACCTTTCCATACAAATGCCATACCTTGGGACTACACAACCGAGGAAAGAAGAAAAGGGAAGGTCAAGTCCGGGAAAGCCGTTGAAGCACAGGGTATGACAAGAATCGGTAGGGTTTATACCCCGAAACATTTGGCTGAGTCAAGCAAGCATGCCTCTAGTAGACCAACCATCACTGAAACTGCGCCCGATGATCTTTGGAGAAAAGTACAAGCCAAAGAATACTCGGTCATTGATCAGCTGAACAAAATAACCGCATAAATTTATATCCTTGCTTTGCTACAGAATTCTGATGCACACAAGAACGCCCTGTTAAGGGTGCTGAATGAGGCATATATACCAAGAAACATTATCGGAGGAGAGATGGAAAACATGGTAGGACAAGCATTGGAAAGTTACAAGATCACTTTTCATGAAGATGAGCTGCCACACGAGGGGTTGAGTAACAATAAGGTGTTGCACATTGCTGTGCAATGCGAAGATTATTTTATCACCAGAATCCTGATTGACGGAGGCTCCAGCCTCAATATTTATCCGTTAGTAACACTCAGAACATTGGGAAACGGACTGCATGAGCTCAAGGATGGGGCCATCAACGTCAAAGATTTTGATGGTTCCAAAAGGTTAACCATTGTGGAAATTAGCCTGTATTTGCAAATGGGGCCTACTTGGTTTAATGTTGCTTTCAAATAATAGACGTTCCGGCATCATACAACATATCTTTATGCCGACTATGGATTCATACTGCTGGGGTCGTAACGTAAACATTACATCATGCAGTGAAGTTTGAGTGGAATCACCAAGAGGTGATCATTTACGGGGACAGTAGCAAACCCATATACAATTTCCAGACCATCCCGCAATAGGAGACAGAAGAAAGATAGGCGGGGAGACTTATCACCACATCGAGCTAATGAACGTCGTTGACAAGGAATATTAGTGGGACAACAAAATTGAAAGCATATTGAACTGGAGCGGATACGAACCTGGCAAGGGACATGGCACCACATTCGGTCGCCACCATGGCACGGTCCTTACTATCCATCGGAGCAGCCAATACCATGCTTGGAATAGACTTTCTAACCGGCTAAAGTTATCTATGGGTCAGAAGAAGAGGAATCACTAGTAGCAGTGAGGAATTTACTCCTGCAAGACGATGATATGGATTGTTGTGTCATTTTCGAGGAGGAGGGGGAGGAAGGCCCTTCGATACAGGTTATGAGCAGAAGAGCATGCCTCAATAGCTGGACCACCAGAGCTCGACGAACCTCGGGGTAGCAAGGCTGAACAAGCATCATGCACTATATTTTATTTTTACTAGTTGACCTTCCTTTCCCATTTTTAAATTTTGCAATAAGATCTTCAATATTCAAAATAGTTATGGAATTTATCAAAGCATTTTGGTTCTCTTATAAATCTTACTCTTATTATTTTCCCTCATTAGTTTACATATACAGCATTACTATTACTTATCTTGATGAACCAATGACTGTGACATGCAATAAGACAACACAACAAATGGATGTAGATTCAGAGAAAGATGACATACCAAAAGAGATTGTTAAGGAAGTCGAGAATTTTCAAAAACAGGCCAAACTCGAACATACACGAGACTGAGATTGTTAACCTAGGAGATGAAGAGAATGTCAAAGACATACGAATCAGCATTCACTTATTGTCATCAGAAAAGAAGGAATACACAGAGTTTCTAAAAGACTATGAGGACATATTCACCTGGTTGTACGATGACATGACTAGTCTAAATACATCTATTATGGCATACAAACTACCGACATGTCCACCAGTAAAATAGAAGCTCATAAAGTTCAAGCCAGATATGAGTTTGAAAATAAAGAAAGAAGTCACTAAATAAGTCAAAGCTAAAGTTCTCAGGGTAGTAGAATGCTCGACATGGTTAGCCAACATCGTGCCTATACCAAAGAAGGATGGGAAAGTCAGGGTCTATGTCGACTATCGGGATCTCCACCGGGCCAGTCCGAAAGACAACTTTCCTTTACCAAACATACACATACAGATCGATAATTGCACCATGTATAAATTGCAACCATTTATGGATTATTTCACTGGTTACCATTAAATCTGGATGGATGAAGAAGATGTTGAGATAGAGGCCTTCATTACCCCATAGGGAATGTCTGCTACAAGATGATGTCATTTGGGTTAAAAAATGTAGGGGCCACCTACATGAGGGCTATGACTACCATTTTTCACAATATGATACAAAAGGAGATCGAGGTGTACGTAGATGACATCATCATTAAGTCAAAGAAGGCCACTGATCACATGGAGGACTTGAGGAAATTCTTCAATAGACTACAGAGATACAACTTAAAGTTGAATCTCGCAGAGTGTACATTTGGAATTCCAGCTGGAAAGTTGCTTGGGTTCATTGTGGGTCATCGGGGAATAGAACCGGATCCGTCAAAGATCATAGCCATTTAAGAATTTCCACCACCAAAGAACAAGAAGGACGTGATGAGTTTCATAGGAAGACTTAACTATATCAACCAATTCATAGTACAGCCCACGGTCATCTGTGAGCTGGCTTCAAGATGCTAAAAAAGGATGCCTCCACCGAATGGACTGATGAATGCCAGAAATCTTTCGATAGGATTAAGGAATACCTGTCAACACCACTAGTCTTAGTCACACCTAAGCCAGGTAGACCTTTGATACTCTACATCGTAGTGTTTGATAGTGCCTTTGGTTGTATTCCGGGGCAGCATGATAAAACAGGGAAAAAAGAGAAGGCCATTTACTATCTCAATAAAAAGGTTCACTTCGTACGGGGCCCGATATTCTCTATTGGAGCGCACCTGTTGTGCTCCAACATGGGTTTCCCAGAAGCTGAGGCATTACTTCTGTGCCTATACTACATATCTCATATCAAGGATGGATCCTCTAAAGTACATCTTTCAAAAGCCCATGCCCACTGGCAAGCTAGCCAAGTGGCAAATCCTGTTGAGTGAATTCAACATTGTCTACATAACTCAGAAAGAAATCAAGGGACAGGCACTAGCAGACCACTTGGCAAAAAATCTCGTGGATGGAGAATATGAACCCCTAAAGATATATTTTGCCTAATGGAGAGGTATCATTCATAGGAGAGTATATTGCAGAATCCTATAATTGGCGGAGAATGTTTTTTGACTAAGCAGCAAAATTCAAAAGAGTTGGCATAGGATCAGTCCGAGTATCAGAAACCGATCAGCATTATCCGATGTCTACCAAACTCAGGTTCCTATGCACCAACAATATGGCTAAGTACAAAGCCTGCATCTTGGGGCTCAAGGTGGCTATTGACATGAACATTCAAGAGCTGCTAGTAATCGGAGATTCAGACCTGCTCATACATCAGGTCCGAGAAAAATGGTAACTAAGAACTCTAAGATACTCCCGTATCTGCATCACGTGCAGGAGGTGAGAAAGTGGTTCACAAAGACAGAATACCGAGATGTCCCTAGAATCCAGAATGAATTCAACGATGCATTGGCCACCCTGTCATCCTCGATGCAACATCCAAACAAAAAATTCATTGATCCCATTCCAGTAAAGATCCATGATCAACTGGTTTATTGTGCCCACGTTGAAGAATAAGCAGACGGAAATCCATGGTTTTATGATATCAAGGAATATTTGACAAAAAGGAGAATACCTAGAACTTTCAAATACTACTCAAAAGCGCAAACTTTGGAGATTATCCAATAATTTCTTCCGCATGAGAGGAACCATGCATAGGAGGACTCCGGATTTGAGATTAGTAAGGTGTGTCGACACAAAGGAAGCATCTAAACTGCTAGAAGAAATCCATGCTGGGAACTGTGGTCTACATATGAATGGCTTTGTCTTAGCCAAGAAGATTCTCCGAGCTGGTTACTTTTGGAGTGTATGGAGACAGACTGCATCCAATATGTCCGAAAATGTCACTAATGCCAGGTACATGCAGACATGATAAAGGTGCCATCAAATGAGCTTAATGCAACAAGCTTATCATGGCCTTTCGCCGATTGGGGAATGGATGTTATTGGTCCAATCGAGTCGGCCACTTCCAACGGGCACAGGTTCATCCTAGTGGAAATTGACTATTTCACCAAATGGGTCGAAGCAGCATCTTACAAAGCACTGAGTAAGAAAGTCGTGGCAGTTTTTGTCTGCGACCGTATCATCTATAGGTTCGGGATTTCAGAGTCAATCATTACTGATAATGGCTCCAACCTAACCTGTGACCTAATGAAATCCATGTGTGAAACCTTCAAGATCAAACACAAGAATTCTAAAGCCTACAGGCCTCAAATGAATGGAGCCGTAGAAGCCGCCAACAAGAACATCAAGAAGATACTGAGAAAAATGGTAGAGAAACATAAGAAATAGCACGAAAAGCTAGCATTTTCTCTATTGGGGCATCGCACCACCATCCGAACATCAATAGGGCAACCCCCTATATACAGGTTTATCGTACAGAAGCCGTCATTCCTACCGAAGTAGAAATCCCTTCCATAAGGATCATACAGGAAGTTGAGCTCGACGATGCAGAATGGGTGAAGAGTCATTACAAGCATCTAGCTTTATAGATGGAAAAAGACTGAACGTATTTTTCCATGGTCAGCTTCATCAAAACAGAATGTCCATAGGCTTCAACAAGAGAGTCAAGCCGAGACAGTCCACACCGGGGCAGCTGGTGTCAAAATCAAGATGAAGCCAAAAGAAAATTCTCTCTCAACTGGCAAGGTCCACACATGGTTCACATGATTCTGACAGGAGGAGCCCTTATACTTGCAAAAATGGACGGAGAAGTTTGGCCAAAACCAATCAATTAAGATGCAGTCAAGCGCTACTATGTATAATCTTATGCTTTCTTATATGATGTAATTTGAACTACGGGTGACCTGATTCTCGTTTAAGAGGGGATTTGTAGGCAGCCATATGGGTTCGGTCATAATTCAATAAAATTTTCATCCCCCCCCCCCCCCCCCGCAGTTGGAAACTAAGGCAGAATTTTGAGGAGGACCCTCAAAATTTCAAAGTAATTTTAGCCAATAATCTCAAGCAGACGTCAGAAGCATCAATCTGTTAAACTAGGGCATAATTTTGAGGAGTACCCTCAAAATTCCGTAACAACAGAGGTTGCAATATCTTGAGCCACGTCACAGTCGTCGATTCATCTAAAGTTATTTCTTAAATATACACCTATGTCATATTTTTTACATATTCATGCATGTTTATTATCAAAATCGCCTTATTCAGCAACGCTACCCCTAATGATACGTACCGTATCACCGGTCAAGCCGAACAGGTCAAACAAGGCCAGTGGGGATACGAACTAACCTCCCTTTACAAAACTCACAATTTTTCTTTAGATGCAGACACTTGGATTGCAAAAGCATCTTATATACTACACACTCACAAGACGAACGTCATTCAGAAATACAACTCTTAGAATTATTACATTTTACCAGCATCTGCTATCCACTCACACCGGCGATATTCCATGTTCGCAATGTCCCTAGCAGTCACAATATCGCAACCTGCTATCAGCTAAGAAACCCTATTTTCCACTTTATTTTATTCCTACATTGCATAACGCTACCATTCTGCCTTTCAAGGCTAAACACTGTCTCCATCTGTATTTTGCATTGCATAAGGATACCATTCTACCTTCCAAGATTAAACGTTGGCTCCATCTGCATTTTTTGTATTTTATAAGGCTACCATTCTGCCTTCTAAGACTAAACACTATCTCCATCTGCATTTTTTCATTGCATAAGTCTACCATTCTGCCTTCCGAAACTAAACACTGTCTCCATCTGCATTTTTGCATTGTGTAAGGCTACCATTCTGCCTTCCGACACAAAACACTATCTCCATCTGCATTTTTGCGCTACATAAGGATATCATTCTGCCTTCCGAGACTAAACATTGTCTCCATCTGCATTTTCTGCATTGCATAAGGCTACCATTCAGACTTCCGAGACTAAACACTGTCTCCATCTGCATCTGCATGGCTGAAATATTACCACTTTATTTACGCTTGCATAGATAAAAGATCGCCACTTTATCTACACTTGCATGGCTGAAAGATCGCCATTTTATTTATGCTTGCATGGCTGAAAGATCGCCACCTATTGCATTTCATGGTCTGAAAGATCGTCACCTATTGCATTTCGTGGGCTGAAAGATCGCCAATTATCCGAGGGCGTCATTGTTCGGACGTACCATTGTCATAGCCTGAGAACACCATATCATGGCTTGTAGACCCCTTTTAATCTTTTGCGTATCATTATTCAAAGGCATCATGGTTCAGAGGCATCATTCTAATAGCCCGAGAGCATCATTTCATATCCTAATAATCCTTTATTATATGCTTCATGGCCCAGGAAATCATGGTCTAAGGATGTCATCCTAATCGTCTAAAGACAGCATTCATGGTCCGGCCGGAACTTGCATCATGTTTAAATTTTCGCACAATATATGCTTGTACTGCTTATTTGCAGGTAAACCGGTGAAAAACGGATATCTCAGCATGAACAATCCCACTCCAGTTCTCGCACTCCTATTAGACCTTAAGAATTCATCCTAACTTGAATATGACGATCGTTCTCGAAAGGTCTCCATTGGCATACTCCGCCGACGGATCCCGAACTACATATAGCGTGATTCCTGTAAGACCAGGGATATGTAGGTAGCTCAGAAATCAGAGCATGGCCAAACCTCTTCAGGCCATTTTATCCGGTCAAAATCTGCCATCATATCTTTACCCGACAACTCTTTCATCCTTCCCCGGTAAAGATGGTCAGATGGTGATATCTAATTTTTTCTTGTATTTTTAAATATGAAAAATACTCTCAAAATAGCCTATAAGTGTATTCCAAGGTTGCGTTATTTTTCCTTAATTTTCTGGAAAAAAATTTAAATCAATTTACTGCCCTATTGTATCAAGAAAAACCCAATAATTGTCACCAAAAATATTATTTTTGGTGATTTATTTATTGGATTCTCATATTTATACTAAAATATATCTAAGATATTTTTTATAAATTTATTTTAGTATTTTAAGGATAAAATTGCATAATTACAATATTAGCCATTTTTAGGTTTAAATTCGTCTCATGTTTATAGGAATTTTATGTTTTTAAATTAATAATTATATATTATAAATCATTTAAGTGCTTTCAATTACTTTTTAGAAATTTATTTACTATCTTTTATAAATTAAATAGAAAAAATTGCTATTTAACTTATAGCCAGATTTGGCCGGCGAGGACCGCTTGGCTAGGGCGCGTCAGAGGAGCTGAAAGCCACTTGACTCTAAGGAGAGGAGCTTTGAGTGACTTTTTTCTTTGCTCTTCGATATCCCTAAAGAGTCACTTGAAGCTCTTTCTAATTTAGCCTGATTAAACCCAATACCCAAACCAAATTAAACCAACCCAAAGACCCAAGCCCAATCCCTAAATCTACCCAACCCAACTGGATTAAATATTGGACATTGATCAATTTTGATCAACGGTCCAGAGCCGTTCTCACCAAATTAAACCAAACAACCCCACCAAAACCCCTCTTATTCCTCAATCGTCTCTATATCTCTATCTCTAGTTTTCTCTAGAACCTTCCCACTTCCCCTATGATTCGATGAGTTTCACTCACCTTCTCTAGCCACCTCCTGGACTAAATCCATGGTTTTCTCACCATCTACCAGTCTTCCATGGTTCATACACTCTTGATGCTGAAGTTTTATGGTCTGACCACGAATAAGCTTTATCCAGACCTTGTTTAATTCAAGTTTTATGGTCATTCCCGGCCTTGCTCCGGTAAATTTCCATTTTGAGCCTAACTTTGACTCCCCCTACTTAAATCTATCCAAGCCTTTCTCACCGTTTGGGTTTCTCTGAAAACTTAGCTTTTGAGATTTTTCTATTTTTTAGATATATTCTAAATCCATGTTTTCCCTAAAACTGCAACACGATTTCTTGATATTTCTTTCAAAAGTTATGCTTTCAAAACCTATATATTTTTCCAATCTAGGGTTTTCCTGTTTTAAGTTATTTAGATGTTTCTTCTATCGTGTTCTTTGTGTGTTTCTCCTACTATGTTTCTTCTATTGAGTTCTTTATGTACTTCTTCTACTATGTTTCTTATTAAGTTTCTCCTACTATGTTTCTTATTAAGTTTCTCCTACCACGTTCTTATCAGTTTTCCTCTACTAGTTTTATATATTTCTCTATTGTGTTCTTTATATGTTTCTCCTATTGTGTTCTTGTTAAGTTTTTTCTAATATGTTTCTTCTACTGTTCAATATTAGTTTCTTCTATTAGGTTTCTTATCAGTTCTTCTACTATGTTTCTTTGAGTTCATCTACTGTGTTTCACATGTTGTTCTTTTACTATGCTTCTCACGAGTTCCTGCTACTGAAAGAGCATGTTAAAGGTCTCAATTCTTTTCTGAGACCTCTGAACCTGTTTCGATTAGTATCATTTACCTTAATTAGTTTTCCTCTCATCTCTACACTCTATTGATGGTAAAACCCTAGAATTTGGGGGTTCATCCAAGTTTGAGAACTTTGGCTATGTGATATGCTTGTTCTTCATCTTTGTAATTGTTTGATTTCAGAAACCCTAACCATTTCGAGTCTCTAAATCTATTCCTTCTATTGCTCAACTGAGTCTTGAAATCTTTGTTTCAACCTCTATTTCTCTAAGAAATTCTGATTCTCCACTAAACTCTTCTAAGGTCTTTAACTGGACCTTTTGTATGCTATTTTATATTATCTCTCTTTTACATTGCTGACCTATGTGACTATCATGATCTTATAGTCTATTATCTATTGATTTTACAATGGCATGACATTTTCCTTTGCCCTGAATTCAGCTTAGCATAATTGTGTGCTATTTATATGTGCAGGACATCCCTCTAAAAGGGCTTTCAATTTTGATTTATTTCAGACTTCCTTTGTATAATTTTGATTGATTTCTTTTCTTGTTTGCTAATTTCCATGTTACTCAATTAAAGTCAAAAACTTTCCTTAGCTTTTCTGACTTGATTCATTCATGGACCAATGATTACAAAATCTCTTACCCCTTGGTTTACTGTGTACTAATTGATTCTTACCTTATTTTGTTTTTACCATGTATTTCAAAAACTTTTCCCTTAAATAAAACTTCATGTACTTACCCCTAATTGCCTACTTTGCACAAAATATTTGTTTGATCTCTTTCTTTAAATAATTTTCTTGCTCACTACCGTTTAAATTCCTTAATTAAGAAAGTCTTGTATTGAATGATATTAATTGATACCCAGTTCCTTAATTGTTTTCTTACCTTATTTCTGCTTGTTTTTCACACAATAAATACACGACTCTTTCATTAACAAACATCCATCACTGGTAGTCTTTCTAAACTTACACTTACACTCAAAAGTATTCTCTCTTGTTTGCATGTACTGTGGCCTGTTACAAGACTTGTTGCTTGCTTTCTCCCTATTTGTTTCTTTGAAACTGGTATGTCCTGATTTAAGTTTCAGCCCCACAACAATGTGTTTATTTACTGCTTTTGTATCCCTGTTTAGTGCTTATATATAGTTCAATACTTATTCTAGCATACTGATTTCTTTTTACCTGATCTAATATGAATCCAAAACCCATACCCCTTATATGTTTAAGCTATGGTTTGAGGTATGGCAATACTGCAAGTTATTATCCATGAATCATATCTGATCCCCTGGGATCCTAGCCTCTAATAACATGTGTTCTGGAAGGCTTATAGGTGTGCTAGTACTCTCCATTGTTGGGTATTCCTAGAGTCTGCACTTGCCTAAGCTATTTCCCTCTCCTTTTCCCTTTTAGAATTCTGATGTGCACTTGCACACTTTCTTAGACTTTAATTTCGGCCCCCTATTGTGAACATTGCCTTGGGACCCTCTGAATTCCCTCTAAACTTGGACATTTGAGGGATGGACTTTCCACACTACACTTGTCCTAATCTGATAATACATTTGGGTGTGAGTATTTCCTGGAGTTCCTTTGAGACTCTTAGGGAACTTTGACACACTCAAATGGGAGAAAGACTTTGGATTATGATCTCATAGATTGGTTTACCTCATATTTCAAACATGAAGTCTGAATCAAGCTCTCCTTGGTTGTACTTTTACTTATATTTTATGATGTATTTTTTTACTTTATTCCAGGCTGTAATAATTTGTAATAAACTCTTGGAGATGGTTAGTAAGTAAAGGGCAGATAACTATGTATGCAAAAAGGATAGATATCATGCCTATAGGTATTTTAAATCTGCATGCATATAGAAATCATACCTATAGGTCCTTCTGAATCCTGTGTATCCATTTTCATCTAGATATCATGTTCATAGACCTTAAACAATTTTTGCACTTAGATGTCATGTTCATAGATCTTAAACAATCAACTGCACTTAGATATCATGTTCCTAGGTCTTAAACAATCAACTGCACTTAGATAGCATGTTCAAAATTTTTGCACTTAGATATCATGTTTATAAGTTTAAAACGAGTCTTCTGCATTTTATAACATGTTCAGAAATAAACTAGGCATATAAAGCATATATATAGGAACTCCAAATCGAATCGGAGCCGCTTCATTCACATATGGAACTAAAATCAGTAACAACGAGTACTGTTAGCTGTACAACTTATAATCTTTGTTAAAGATTGGCCTTTCTTTTTACAATCTGACTACCCGTTAACCAGCACGTGGCCAGTATACTATAAACCCTATTATTCAGTTGCTTTCTGTATTCAATGGATACCATGTCTATAGGATCCTTGTCTAACACTTAGCCAAGCCTTAGGGTAAAGTTATAAATTAAATCAGTTCTGTTAATGACTACAACCAGTGGGCATGCCTGATATGGGCTTTTTATCTAAATTATGTTATAAATAAGCCTGCCTCAACCGTTAAGCTCATGCATGTTTAGTACTTAATCAGACCTTAACTAGTATGTGTAAGTCATGCTAATTATGTGTTTCTTTGTTTAAAGGGGGTATATCTGGGCTTTTTCTTGTTATGTGTTTTCCCCGAACTTGCTATACATGCTTTGTATGTCGCCTTAGAAATTTTGCCTTTAAAACCACAAATAAGCCTAAAATCCCTCCCCCTTAGCATTAGTAGTCCTAAATGCCCCCGGTACTTAGGATTGGGATGGGTAATAGAATGCAATAAGTAAACGAGATTATTCCGCGCTTTAATACCTTAACGGATGGGAAGGGTAGATATGGATATGATGACCACGCGTAGCCCCTGGAGTGATTACTGGGCATTGTGTGGGGTGATCCATATTGTTAATAAACCTAAGACCCCTTTTCCCTTATTTCTTGTATCTTTTTAAAAAATTCAAACTCTTTCTTTTAATCAGTTTTCTTTAGTTCTTTCCAACTTTATTTGTTTGTAAACCCTTATGTGAAAATCCCCTCTTATTTAGAATTTTATTTGTCTACATGTTTGCATCTAAATTCACAATAATATTCTGGCCGGGAACCACACTAGTGGATTCTGAGGGGTGCATAACACCTTACCCTTAGAATAATTTCAAGCCCTTACCCTATCTCTGGTTACTTAATCAAAACTCTCTTGATGTCCTAATGCATCCTAATCATTAGGTGGTTAATCTTCAAATCAAACTCAATTCCAAAAAAAATGAGTTGTCCTCCCAAATATCATAAATCTAATTTTGCGAGAACAAAGAGGGCACGACAGTGTGGCCAAAAATAGGTTGTTTTTTAACTGACAGGAAAATTTAGCATTCAATATACCCTTTTTGATCAAGAGGGTTTTGGACTAGCTTGGCACCTTTAAATATGGTCATATACTCAAACCCTAAAGACCTAAAACACTCACATACTCAAACCTTAACCTACGGATGCCTCTTCCTCAACCAAACAAGCCCTAGTTTACTCTTATACTAGCAGTGATGATATATCTTACTCTTATACTACCACTAATATTGAATAAGAGATTCCTCCAACTTTTGAATTGATTATGACTGATTCATGCATTGACTACGACAATTTAGTTATGCATCAGTATTGTTTTTTTTTTGTGTTTAAGCTTTATATTTTCCAAAAACTTCATAGTATTTTTTTTCTCCTTTTTCAGTATATTCCAAGAAAAATCTGCAAGCATCTTCCTCCAACATTACAACACGCGTATTTTCACCATTATGGCAAAGAGTGGATTGTAATTATGAGCGTTGGTGATCAAAGAAGGTTCAAGGTAGGCTGGAGACTTTTTGTGTTGGATAATTTTATCAGACGACATTTCGTCGTCAAAGATGTTTCACCATTTCTTTCTATCTTCAATCTAGACGTGAAGGGAGACGGATATTCTATTTGTAATAATCCATTTTTACTTGGTACTAGGATGTGTTTTTGTTAAAATCAAACCTTTAGTTATGGTTGTTGAACTTTTTTGTGTTGAAATGTTACATTATAAAATTTCAGTCTTCATATTAAACAATATATTTTTATTTTTTTGAATTATTTATCATTCAAAAAATTAAATTACTAGAATAAATAAATTATTTATTTATTTATTATTAAATGCACCATAAAAAGCTAAATAGGTTGGTGTGTTATTAATGTATAGTCGCATACTATCACATACTCAAACATTAAAGACTTAAAAATACACTATCCTACAAACACTAACTATGTATGCCTCTCACTCTACGAAACGATGTGTAACTTACTCTTCTACTAGTGCAAATGAAGAAGAGAATCCTCTAACTTTTGAAGTGGTTATGACTTATTCATACATCAACTACGACGATCTGGTAAATTATTATGTCTTTTATGCATCAGTATTGTATATGTTGATAATGTATTTTTTAAAGTATATTGCAACAAAAATCTACAAGCATCGCCCCCTAACAGTAGACACCGCGCTTCTTCACTATCGTGGCAAAGAGTGGTATATAAATATGAGCGCTAGTGATAGAAGATGTTCAAGAAAAGCTAAAAACTTTTTGTCTTGGACAATTCTGACAAGGGAGGTTTCACCGCCAAATTGATGTTGGTTGATGTTGCACAACTATATGTTGACTTCAATGTTGAATTGAAGGGATAAGGAACTTTTGATAATAATCCTATTGAAATTGATTAGAATTTGTATTGTATTTTTCTATCCCTTTACTCATGTATGTTGATGTGCTAATATTATGAAATTACAATTGTCATATTGGTCTTCTTTACCATAATAATTTTCCTTTTTAATAGAATGTTTAATAAATGTATTTTTTTTGTTAATTCTTCCTTGTGATGGCGGTGTCCTTTATCTACCCATTAAATATACAAAAATATTGAAAGAAGAATAAAGAGCAAAAATATAGAAGAAGAAGAAGAAGAAGAAGAAGAAGAAGAAGAAGAAGAAGAAGAAGAAGAAGAAGATAATGATGATCATCATCATAATAATAATAATAATCATAATACTGATAATAAAGTATTCAAAGGGAAGTTAGTTAACGTATTGTAAGATCTTGTAAATACTACACAGGGAAGTTAAATGGGTAGGTAAAACGGTTACAATGATTTTGCAATGAACTGTTGGAGTATTTGGTTGAAGTTAATGTTAGAAATTGGTTACAGTTGAATGTTGAAATTTTCTAAAAAAAAATCATGCAATGTAAGGGTTGAAGGTAGGAATACCAAAATAAGTTTTGAAGGTAGGGTTTTAAATTGAATGTTGAGAGTAGGGTTGAAGGGTAGTGTTTTAGTAACTAAATGTGAGTATTTTAATTCTTAGTTTGAACTGATTATAATGTTCTGAAGTCTTTGACTTCTATACTAGTTGCAACTAATCATATTTTGTGAGTGTAGTCCTCTAAATTAAAATGAAGTAACAATAAAATAAAGAAATATTTAACAAATAAAATTATAATATCACACGTGTCAAAAAACTCAAAAAAATCTATCTTAAATCAAATTCAATAAGATTCAAAGTTAAATCATCTAAAACTAAATGGTGAAGTCTTCTATCTTCCAGTTTGCTTCATCGTTTAGATTAAGCAAGCCACTCTGTGGTGGTACTGTTGCATCATCTTGCTGTGTATAGAAAATAACACTAATAAGCAATATATTTTTCGAAAAAAAGTATAATAATAAATTGTTATACTTTACCTCAATTTCTTCCGCTAGCCCAGTATTTCCACCACCTCTGCCACTACCTTTACAATGGCCTCTACCACCACCTCTGCCAACACCTTTACCACCGCCTCTACCCCTCCTATTACCTCTAACTCCACTTCCACCACCCATTTGTGAACTTTTAAAGTGTGAACCAATTCGCCCTCTATATCTATTCAACCTTGGATGTCCACGAGAAGCTACGTATCTAGGATCTCTTATATTTATTTCTTCACCCTTACCCTCACCTTCACCCCCACCCTCACCCTCATGCCCACCTACACCATCATGTGTATCTTCCAATTCCCAATTTGAAACTATTATTTGATCATCATTCCAATTCAAAAGGACATGCTCCAATCTGTTCAAATGATACTTAATATATTGCCTCATCACTTTAGTGTCCAAGGCAATATCACAAACCCGTTCAAAACGCTTTAAGAGTTCCATGTACATCATATATTCAAAACTCATACGTGGATAACCTCCTAGAAAGAAACGTTTCAAGTGCGGAGAACAACATCTTTTCTCCACATTTTTTTTCAGTATATATCTCTCATTAACATTTTTAATCCTCTTCTGAGACAACACCTTAAGTATATGGCATCATAGAATACCTCTTGCTTCAAATCAATTGCAGCTGCAACTTAGATATTCGCCATTAGGTGTATATTTAACAGTGAATACAAATGGATCTCTAGTGTTAAAGCTCCTGAACGAATAATCAGCGATAATGTACTTCTCCACTCCAGCTATTCAGGGGTGATGATTTCACAATGGTACATGTTATTTAATTGCACATGAAAAAAATCAAACACTTCACGAGTATAACATGTTTGAAATTTAAACTCCCATGAAAATTCTAATAAACATTCTGGTTCAAAGCACCTTGACCTATATTTAACTTTAAAATATTTCTAGAACTTAACTATTATGGCTAACTCATATTGCTGAACAAATAGCTTCAAAGTGCTTTGGTGGGTGATGAATCCGTCAAAGAAAGGATGCATTCCTTCACTTTTTTGTGTGGACAACATCCCAGCCCAAAAGTGTTCATTAAGGTATATAGGAACCTATTTCTCCTTCTCCAAATAAAGCATATAAAACTAATCCCTTCCATCTAAGTTATATTTTTCAATATATTCAGTCCATCGTCTCTCAAACTCAGCAACGTTAATGCTATCAAGGACTAAAGCCTTAAATTCTCCCTTTGCAATATTAGCATCAACAACTCTGTTTAACTTCATAGGTAACTTTGCATATATGTCTCATATACAATATCTATGTACCATATTTGGTATCAATACATTGATGGCAACCTTAATACTATCATATGGGTCAGCCATGATAGCTAATGGATGAACATTGTTTAGATCCCCAAACCATGTAGATAGCACCATTTTGTATCTTGTTATATCCTCACTCGACATAAGAGCACATCCCAAAAGTATGGACTGCATATGCTGATTGACACCAACAAATGAAGCAAATGACATATCATATCGATTCACAAGGTATGTGGTATCAAGACATATTACATCATGGAACTCCTCATATGCAGCCTTAGAGTGTGAATGAACTCATACGATATTACAAAGTCGACAAAAACTATCCATATCTATGGAGTAGTAAAATTTCCTATCTTTTTGTTGCATGTCAATGAAGAAATTAGGTAATTATTGCGCACCCCTTTCTTGCAACTGAAGCTTTCTACTCTTCAAAATATAATTTCTACGTTCTTTTGGTATACATCCAAGATTTTCGAGGCCACCAGCAAGTACTTCAGCGACTCTTATATTTTTTGAGGGTCTTAAGCCAGCAATATCATTGGCTACAAGAGTTCTCTTAAGGGACTTACTAAGCGATCTGTGTCCAACCATCAATCACGATAATGTTGGCTCCAATTGATGGCGATCTATGTCCAACCATCAATCGCGATAGTGTTGGCTCCAATTGATGATTATATTTTTTAACCACCTTGAAACACACCATGAACCATTCTCCTCTAAAATTTCATTTATTCTAGCACATCAGTTCCTCCTCTTAGTAACATGTTTATTCGTTGGTTTCCTAGACCTATCACAACCATATTGCACATACCTAACAATATTACCACCTTTTTTATTTGATTTTCTGTTGACAACACAAAACCCCGATAATTTTGCATGTTCTTTGTAAATATCAAACATAACATCCTTACTACCGAACCACATCACAGTAATTGAACCAATTACGAGATCTTCTTCGTTGAAATCATTAGGCATTTCCTTGTTCTCTCAAACTTCTTCCTCTTCCTCTAAATAATGGTCATCGTCATCATCACCATCATCATCATCATCATAATCATCATCATCAGTAGCAACAGCATCTTCATCATCATCAGCAACAACACCGCCATCGTCAATATGATTTTCTCCATCATTGAAGTTGTCGTCTGAATCAATGTCGGTCGACTCATCTTCATTCATCAAACTGTCGTTCGAATTCAACCCCAATAATGTGTGTAATGCATTCCTTAGTTACTTCGACCTAGTTTCTAGACTGTTATTCGGGTTTAATAGGTCCAAACTAGTTTCTCAGTTAGAATTCATGTTTAGGTTAAGAGAAGGGTGGTGATTATGTGTTTAGTAAAAGACTCTTTTGATCAAAACTAGAATCTAGGAAGTTAGTCGGGTTACAATATAAATGGAAAATAATTATGTTTACATAATAGACTTTTGATCTTCCCATTTGTATAAATTGCATTTTAAAAAATACGTAATTGTATTTACAAAAATAACGTAATTTTTTTTTGTAAACATAATGAGCGTATATACGTTTACTTCCATCCGTATATACGAAGGCTTTTTTATCTCACATACTGAGAGAATGATAATTTATGGGATCAATATTTTAAAAAAAATCAAAATTTATTAACTAATTTTAGAGGGAAAAATGATCATTTAGTCAAACTCCAAAATAAGGGCTTTACTAGTATTTTACAGGTATAATCATACTTGAGCCACGCTGAATTTGGTCGAATAGCAGCACTTAAAAAATTTATCACTATGTATAACAAAAAACTAAAGACAACCAATTAAATATATAAGTTTGCTCCAACACTTCACCATTTGTACCTATTAATTTATTTGTTAAAAAAAAATTAAAAGGAAAAAGACAGGCTCTGACAACTCGACATTTATGGCTTGGTGCTGGGGCAGTCAATGCTATTAAACAGGTCCAAGCCCAATTATATTTGAAAATCTTATAAAAATGTCTCAAATAAGCACTAACTTACCAATTTTTAACCATTAATTATAGACTTACCAAAATTAATCAAACACATATAAAAATTAAAAATCTAAATAAATAAGGTTCTTTCTTTTTAAGGGCCACAAATAAAGATTTACTTCTATATTTTCAAGCATGATCAGCAATGCGAGATGGAAAAGGAAATTTTATTGATAAGGGAGCAAATAAATTGATGATATATATATATATATATATATATATATATATATATATACAAAATCACCTCTAATCTTTCTCAAATTTTGTATATTGACTCATCTATATTGACAAAATTTGAGAAAGATTAGAGGTGATTTTGTATATAATATATATATATATATATATATATATATATATATATATATATATATATATATATATATATATATATATATATATATATATATATATATATAAGCACTCAAAGACCTTTTTCAATGGGTATGATTGAAATTCATTGATAATATATAGATGAGTCAATATACAAAATTTGAGAAAGATTAGAGGTGATTTTGTATCAAAATTCGTAGATAAAATCGAGTTTCAAAAAATTCTTTTGCGACACTTGTATGAGACATGTATCACTCATGTATTACATATACAAGTGTGTGTGTATATTGAACTCACTCAAAGAAAATAAAACTTTATTCTAATAATACCCAATCTATTTAGAATGTACCCAAAATTGTGCCCAATCTATTCTAATAATACTCACTCAAAATGTATCCAATATATTCTAATAATACCAAAATTAAAACTCAAGCTCCTTAAAATATACCCAATTTATTTTAATAATACCCATTCAAAAAAATAAAAATTTGACCTATTTGGCTACAAATAATTAATTGGCTAATACTGATAATTTTATAGTTTATTAATAATATTTTATGAATTAATTAATTTTTGTACTCCATAAGCTAGACATAACCGGTAGTTTTTAAAAAATTTCCAAACCATAATCCTTATGAATTTAGTAACTGCTCATCACGAAAAAAGTGAATGTCGTTATTTAAAGCTACTGGGAACTACAGTCCAAATTGTTCGATCACTATCTCTGTCTTCTTCCTCCCAATTTCTTCCCAAGGTATGTGATATTTCTTCTCTCTTTCAGTCGAAGCACCTATTTCTATAACTAGTGATATATATATATATATATATATCATTCTCTCAGATCATTTTATTGCAGCAGTCGAACGCGTGGGCTATTGCAATTTGCATGACGAGTGCTTCGGAGCTATTCTTCACTAGGAGGTCTCGTTACGGCCGAAACGACCCCGAATTAGGGTCCGATTCATTGCCGGGTCGAATTTCTCACCACCACAGCATTCAAAATCGCCGCCGTCATCCTCACAACCACCAGCAAAGCGGCAATAATATCCGCCGTGATCGCCTCGATGCGAGCGATTGTGAACCTCTGCGCCGCTCTCCTGACCGCCCGAAACGTTTCGCTCCTCCTGTAAGAATTTGGATTTGTTTTTTTTTCTTATATGTATAATGATAATATAAAATATTTAGGTGCTGCTTTTTCTATTGTGTTGCACTGGCATAATATATTCGACCAGAGCTTCTAAATTGCATATAGCAAGACGAGAGTTTGAGTCACAGTGGTCAACATACATATATTAAATATTAGAATTTCTAAATAGCTGAATCCAGATGTTGTTTCAGCGTATCTTTTCCTTTTTCCTTTTCCTATTATCCGTTTTTAACTCTAATTTCTTGCCTGGGTTAATTAGAATAAGGAAGGGGGGAATGGACCAAATATGCCTGAATGGCACTGAATGTAGATAATATATAATGGTTCACCGCCTTCTCATGTAATATGATATTTTCTGATGGGTGTAAGCGGTTCCTTTGACTGAAGGACTGCTGAGATTGTGTTGCAATAAAATATATACTTTTAATAGGCATCATACGTGCCTTATCATACTTCGCACCTATTGATCAATCCTGGCAAACACAACAACAACAACAACAACAACAACTACCCAGTATATTCCCACCAGGTAGGAGTCTGGGGAGGGTAATATGTAGACAAGCCTTACCCCTACCCGAAAGGGCAGGGAGGCTGGTTCCAATCGACCCTCGGCGCATAGGACAAAAGGAAAAACAGCTGTAAAACAAAACAAAAACAAAAAGCATTAGTGACTCCCGCAGAAAATAGTGAAAATAATTAACTAAAAATAAGAAACATACATACAATCGCAGGCAATAAAATCGTGCAGTAACTATCATAACTAACAGCCACAGGAGGGCACACGCTAACACACAAATCGTCTATGAGAAAACCTACTGACGTGCGAAGGACTCTAGGAGCCCCTAACCTACAACCCTGATTCTGGACCTCCAGACGCTCCTATCAAGGGTCATGTCCTCGGAAATTTGCATTCTAATCATGTCCTGCCTAATCACCTCTGCCTAATACTTCTTAGGCCTCCCTCTACCTCGCCGACCGCCAACAATCTCCAGCCTCTCGCAGCTCCTTACCGGGGCATCCGGGCCCCTCCTCCGAACGTGTCCGAACCACCTCAGTCTCGCTTCTCGCATCTTCTCATCCACTGGGGCCACCCCTACCTTCTCTCTGATAACTTCGTTCTTAATCCTATCTAGTCTGGTGTGCCCGCACATCCACCTAAGCATCCTCATCTCCGCAACCTTCATTCTTTGAACATGGGAGTTTTTCACGGGCCAGCACTCCATCCCATACAGCATAGCAGGTCTAACCACGGCTCTATAGAATTTCCCCTTGAGTTTGTGTGGAACTTTCTTGTCACACAGGACCCCTGAGGCGAGCCTCCATTTTGCCCACCCGGCTCCTATACGATGGGTGACGTCCCCGTCAATCTCTCCGTCCCCCTGAATCACAGACCCAAGATATCGGACACTGTCCCTCTTGGCAATGGCCTGGGAACCAATCACCACGTCCCTGCCTACCTCGCTCGGCTCCGCGCCAAACTTGCACTCCAGGTATTCCGTCTTGGATCTGCTTATTTTGAAACCTTTAGACTCGAGAGTCTGACTCCATACCTCTAACCTCTCGCTGACACCAACCCTCGTCTCGTCAATCAATATAATATCATCAGCAAAAAGCATACACCAAGGCACATCCCTTGGATATGTCGGGTTAGAGCATCTATCACTAAGGCAAACAGGAGGGGGCTCAGAGCTGATCCTTGATGTAACCCCATGACCACAGGAAAATGGTCTGATTCACCACCCACCGTCCTAACCCTAGTCTTAGCACCATCGTACATGTCCTTGATTACTCTGATATAGGCTTCCGGCACGCTCTTCGCCTCCAAGCACCTCCCTTGGTACCTTGTCATACGCCTTCTCCAAGTCGATGAGCACCATGTGGAGGTCCTTCTTCTTATCCCTGAATTGCTCCGCCAGCCGCCTGACTAGGTGGATAGCCTCTGTGGTGGAGCGGCCCGGCATGAAACCGAACTGGTTCCCGGCTATAGAAGTCACCTCCCTCACTCGCGCCTCGATCACCCTCTCCCAAACCTTCATCGTGTGACTTATTAATTTGATACCCCTATAGTTGTTGTAGCACTGGATGTCCCCTTTGTTCTTGTACAAGGGCACCACTGTACTCCACCTCCACTCCTCCGGCATCCTCTTGGTCCTGAAGATAACATTGAACAACCTAGAGAGCCACTCCCCTCCAGATTTACCCATGTACTTCCAGAACTCTACCGGGATCTCGTCCGGCCCGGTCGCTCGACCCCTACTCATCCTACGCAAAGCCCCCATGACCTCTTCCACCCTAATGCGCCTGCAGTACCCAAGGTCTCTATGCCGCTCTGAATGCCCCAATTCCCCTAACTCTATGATACGGTCCCCCTCCTCGTTAAGAAGGTCCCAAAAGTATGCCTGCCATCTCTGTTTGATTTGAGCTTCCCCATCAGGACTCTACATATGATGTAATTGTAACAACTAAGCTTTAATCTCAACTAACTTTTTATATGGATTATTTGCTTTCATCCTTTGCTATATACTTCTCACAAGAGGCATTTGCTCTCTTTCCAACTACTCTCTGCAATTTATGGCAACATCTTTTATGGTATTAGTGTGATTTGGCGTGGTAGTGATATAAATCCCCCGTCAGATGAGTAGAGCAAATGTGATAAAACAGCTAAAATATAGGTGCAAGCCTGGTATTGCTTAGCTGAAATTCAGAAATTTTAGCTGTTGCAAGCCAGGTAATTGTTGCGTACACACTACCCTCCCCAGACCCCACTAAGTGGGATTATACTGGGTTGTTGTTGTTGTTGTTGTTGTTGTTTAGTGTAATTGTTCACCATTTTACACTGGATTAGCTTGATTATAAGATGCTTGTCCCATGCTGCCCGCAATATTACTGGCTTGTGGTACTTCTCTGTGAATGCGCAGCATCTTTAAGTTGCTCTCTTCAATGATTCATTCATCAACTTTTATATACGTTTGGCAAATGGTATTGTATGTATGGATATTTTAGCTCATTCATCGTGTTGTTATGATTTTAGTGCCTGACTATGTTGCTCCTTGTGCGTCTTGTGACGGTGTTGTCAAAGGCGCGCTTAAAGCGGGTTTGTACCCTGAATCGAGGCTTAAACATGCTGAGCACTTCGTCTCGCTTTGTGGGAGCTTTAGTACTGCATCAAGGCTCTAAGGCATGTTATTCCTTGCCAATGAGTGTAATCATGAAAATACGACATTAACAATTGATATTTCACTTTATCATAATTTTTTTAAATTTCTTTGTCCATATATATGTTATTCATGCTTATAATTATTACTCTTGGACTATATATACATATTTTTTATTTTTCACCAGTTGCCCTCTTTTCATTATAGCTCACTTTATTTGTGCTTTGCGCTTAAAGACCATGAACCTTAGAGCTTTTTTGCACTTTTCGCCCTTGATAACACTATTTGTGATACCGTGTATTTGTGCTGTATGTTAAATTTAATGTAGTTGCTGATTCGAGGTGCAAAAATGTGTTGGATGTGAGCTTTCTGTTTTTTTTTTTTTTGCTCGTTTTACTAATATGATTTGATTCTTAAAGTTGACCTAAAACATTGGTGCTAATTAATATGATCTTTCACAATTTAGGACCGCGAATCTATTTGGCTTGACTATGGGAGTAGCCAGGCTGCTTCAGAGAACATCAGTCATGCAGAAAATGGTAACAGGATACAAGATGGGATGAGAACCTCTGGTAGTGAGCGACTCCCTGGTGCTGTACTACTTGCAAGGGAAAGGCTTTTGCAAAGGTTGAGAGGTGTAACCGTATCTGGAAACAGGTTTGTTCGTTGAATCTATGAAGCCGGATAGCTTTGTTTTTTTTATAACTAAGAATCCATGATACCAATAGTATGTACTTTTCTGGGCTAAACAATTGCAGTTAATGCTGCATGTTCAGAATTCAACCTTCAGAATTTAACATAGGTTTGACCTTTTTCATAATCTTATCGTAATTTTAAATAAAAAAATTAACTTGTTTGATTAAACAAATCCAGCGATGTTTTTTTCAAGAATACGAATGCTAAGATAGGTAAGAGTATGTTTTTACGTGGATTAATTCATTATAAAGCAGGCATGAATTTGCTTGGGTCTTGATGAACTTGAGTTCTCATTTGATTCCTAGAACCAATTTTCTTGGGTCATTAGGATATGGAAAATGAGTTAGTGTCAGAATACAAAGACTGGAGATGAAAGTTTCCTGTAGTGAACTGACTTATAATGGATATGATTATTATGATGTCTTGCTCCTTCTACACAGGTGCATAGTGCTTATTTAGAAGTCTTAAGCTGATTTTACTGACCCTTCCTAGTCTCTGTCTCTCGTTGTTTGTAGAGGTTAAAAAGGACATGTTTTAGAATGTGACTTCACCGGCAGATCTTACAATCTACAAGTTTGGCTTTTGACTCCATACTGGTTTTCTTGTAGGAATGATTTCTCACAGATGTCCGTAAGTTGCCTTGATGGTACTCGTGATAAGATTTAAGTTGTGGAAAACTTATTTAAGATGGAAAGTGTATCCTCCTTTCTTTTTGGCATGAGCAATTTGGCACTTGATATCATTCAAAGTTGGTCAATAAACCTGCCTGTTTTAGGATGTGCTATGTTGGCTAAACTTGGTCCTTGCTCTGTGTACCACTTAGAACTTCTATGTGTATGTTGAACCAAGGAAACTTTTAGTTCACTGCTTCTTTAAAATATATTAATGTTCACCGTCAGTTTAAGTGGAACTTTAAAAGTATTGCATATGGTCTTGTTGATTGAATGTTGATATCGGCTTCTGCTAGGCGAAGTAACAGGAGCCCATCAAGCACCCATCGCAACGTCACATTTGAGGATGACTTTGGACTTGCCGATGCTGGTGATTGGGAAACAGATATTTCTAGGCAGTGGCTTGCTGGCACGGCCCCCGGCACAGATTCTTTGTGGAGAGAAAAAAAAAAAAGACCCCCAGGTTTGAGTCAAGAAGCCGTGGAGTTACTGCATCTTGGGGTTTTCAGCAACTCAGACAAGGTAGATGAAGAAACACATGGCGCGGCGGTACTTGAATGTAGCATATGTCTAGATGCTTTCCTGGAAGGAGACAAGTTAATATGTTTACCATGTGGGCATAGGTTTCACCCTTGCTGCTTGGAACCCTGGGTACGGAGTTGTGGGGATTGCCCATATTGTCGAGGAGCTATACTTGTGACTTCTTGAAGAACCAAAGAAAGGTCGTGATCTCCTTTTTGATTACTTTGACTTTTTGTTGTTTGAATGGTAGCTTTCCATAAAATGAGTAGAACAGGAACGGACTTGAATAATTTATTCTATGGTTTTTTTTGTTTCAATTCTTACGGCCAAGAGAAGTTCTTGTACAAAGCGATAACTACTGAGATCCATAACAAGGAAACTACTTGCATTCTCTTAGGGACACCATAACATACCTGAGACATGTAAGCTTGATGCTCGCCAAGAAACTTACTTATTTGACGAGACTAATCAAAGTAAAATGTCCTGTCGCTTCTTTAACTTGCTAACTAGAGAAAATAACATTTTTATATCTCATAAATGTGCATTCTTACAAATATCTTATGTCCCTTAGATTCGTGATTAGGCAGCGCCAGAGTCTGTGCTAGTTGTGTTATTACACTCTATCATTTATACTCGCATTAGACTAAAACATTACTTATACTTAGACCTGATATCCTGATATATGGTGTTTTTCCATTCTTGGTGGAATTCATCAGAGTGTTCTTTTTGAGGAATTCATCCTAATTTTCGTGTAATCAATATCGTCCTTGTTTGAAACTTTGAATTATTTAGATTCCAAGTTTACCAAAAGATTTTTGACGAGAAATATATGCATTATTTCCTACTTGTAATCACTAAGTGTGGTTTAGAACAGGACTAAAACTCTGTCTCGTACGTCAACAGCCCATGGCATGATTAAAGTGCTAAACGAAGTCTTGTTCTGCGATTCATTTTCTCACAAATTATGTTTTTTTTCAGATGTAAATGTGTCAGTGCTAAAACATGCGTAATTAATTGACCTTATGCACTGGCCATCACGATCATGAGCCTATAAAATTGACTCACCGCAATTGGAGTTTTCTCGTGTTTCTCGGATAATTTTTGAGAAAATATTTTGAAGAATTTTTGCAGGATAGTTGAGTGTGATTGATAGTTATTTTCTTGAAGATTTCTCGATTTCCTAAAACGTTTTCTAGAAAGTGCTCCAAGGCAAATTTCCAGAAAACAGAAAATTAAAGCATAAGTATGAGAAAAAAGTACAGACAGTATAGCCAAGCAAACTTTTCCACTCAAACTGCCGAACGACCTAAACATTCCACTACTTGTTGTACACCACATTGGAGATGTTCTGGAATTTTAACTACATCAGCAAAACAACTTTGAAAAGTAGTATAAGTTGCGATAGTCATTACTCATGAATTGGGTTTTATTGCTCCATTTCCAAAAGGAATACGCACTGATGATATTGGCTTTTTTGTTTATGTAGGATTATCCATCGAAGTAATTAAATTTTCTGTAAATAACTTAAACGTCACTTCATGAGATTTACTTAAAGCACAAAGATTGATATTGAGTATACTGGATAGTTATTGTTGTTGTTGTTAAAGCTGTGGTCCAGATGGTTTGAAAGTGAGTGGCTTGTCCCGTTAGCAAAAGTTATTCCCTTTATTGCGGCCAACGAAATCAGAAAGGGCGAGACATTCTCATTTTCATATAGATCTTAATTAGTGTATTATTCCTTCCATTTCGAGAAGATAAGGCGCAAAACGACAATTGAATTAGGTGTGGCAGTTCGCGTTTGGTTCCCAGCATATTTCATGCTGCTCCTATCTAACTAGCTCGATATGATATTTTGGGAAGTATACTAAGTTTAGACTATAAAGAGAATTCAAATTTTACTTCTCGTTCCAAGTATTATACTAGTAAAATGTGCACAAATTCACTATACTATAAAAATAAGAATTAGTGACGACTAAATTTTATAATAATACTATATATTATGAATTATCAAAAAATTCTGTTACCTACAACTATTTAACTATAGTTTGGCAATGAATTTAGTATACATAATTTTTTTATTGTATGCAAATTTAACTTGTGACTACACCGTCGAGTTAAAGATGACATATAATGCATGTAACTCTCTAAATAATTTTATATAGATTCCCAAAAGTGAAGTAAATTATATGCTATACATAATAAGTTAAGGGACATGTTTGCTTGGAGACGAGTATTTATCGAAAACAATCTTTTCATTTGCATAAGGTAAGGTAAGATTGCGTACGTCCTACCCTTCTCAGAGACCTCTTTATTTGCATAAGGTTAGGTAAAATTACATACGCTCTACCCTCCTCAGACACCACTTATAAAATTATACTGAATCAGTTATTATTGTTGTATACGTCATAAGTGAAAATGTACTAATATGTGATAATGAACAAATTCATTACAATATGGAGTGTGTTAGTTAAATGTTTTAAACAAAATTTGATTCCTTCGTCCAATTTATGTTACAGTCTTTGTATGAGAATTTCATTGTTAAGACCATATTCTGTTGAGGTTTTGTTTAAGATGAAATAGTCTTAAAATAAGAGTGAATGAGAAATAAAAAGAAAATAAAATTTTAGAGTAAAATTTTAAATTTTCTTTTCTTGAAAAATTATCTCATATTGGAACAGAAAATGGTTTTTGGCGGGTATATGTACATTTACTCTTCTTGTAGCTCTTAAAAAGTTAAGAAGAGGACAAGCCACGTACCGTCGTCGTCACTCGCTCGGCTCGGCTTCGACTTCAGCTTCGGTCAAGTGATCGATTGATTAGTTTTTTGGACCAAATTTATTTGTTAATAGTAATATTAATGTAAGAGTATCCGCATTTGTAACAGATATGTTCCAATCCGTGTATTGTTCCACCGATTGCAATAACAGTCGCCTAGTGCTCCTCCCGCCATGTCCAATGCTTGCTCCATAACAAGCTAGTGCATGCTCCACCATTGAGGGTGGCGGGTCTCACAGCTGACTGCTACAAAAATGAGCAGCAACAGTTGGAGAAAGACATCGAAAATTGAAAGCTTCTCTTCACCGAAAACTCAACGTTGGCTATACATTGCAGTCCTTCCTCTCAGCATTTCTATACTATTTCTGAATTTCTCCTCCTTTGTTCTGCATTGTTTTAAATTCAAACAAAGTAAAGTGTGATTTGTTGCCGAACTTTGTGTTCGCTGAAATAATGAGGTTTAAATATGTGTAATTCGTTATATCATGGTAGGAAATAATCCATAACATTATGTACTATGAGGGAATTAAATTCCTTAAAAAAATACTGTGAATTCAATAGGCTCGAATTAATTACTGTTTTGTTACGATAACTTATATTTTCTACAATTATTATTTACAAATACATCAAGATTGGTGAATCTAACAAGCTTAAGGAATTTAATAAAATTATTTCTGTATTTTTGTTATTCTTATTATTCTAGAAACTAAAACCTTTGTAGTTTTGTATACTCCCGTTTTGGAGAGTAATCCTTCGTGGCATTTTGTTGGAGATTAAAATCTATATGATTTTTTACTCCAGTTTTAAACGTTTGTTTGAGTCATTTTTTACAGAAAAAATGGCGAATGACAGCGAAAATCAAAATGTTCCGACAGTGACTGCCAACGTATCGACAAGCCAAACACCGGTGTTGGCACCGGTAGAAAAACTCGAAAAATTTTCCGGGATTGATTTTAAACGCTGGCAGCAAAAGATGTTCTTCTACTTGACTACTTTATGTCTACATAAATTCATCAAGGAAGATGTTCTTGATCTGCCCGATGAAACTTCAGAGAATAAATATTTTCTCGTGATTGAGACGCGGAAGCATTCTAATTTTTTGTGCAAGAATTATATTATTAGCTGACTGGATGATAATCTGTATAATATATACATTGGCATGGAGACGTAAAAAGAATTGTGGAATGCGCTTGAAAAGAAATACAAAACTAAAGATGTCGGGATGAAGAAATTCGTCGCCGCAAAATTTTTGGACTACAAAATGGTAGATAGCAAGTCTGTTATTACCCAAGTCCAGGAATATCAAGTGATTATTCATGATCCACTTGCTGAAGGCATAATTTAAATGAATACTGATGTTGAAAGTAAAAATTTTAGTATTTTTACTAACAAGATTTCATTGAAGGTCTTGTCATCAATGAAGCATTCCAAGTAGCAACAATAATTGAGAAGTTATCTCCATTGTGGAAGGACTTCAAAAACTATTTGAAACACAAACGAAAGGAGATGTCCCTGGAAGATCTTATTGTTCGATTGAGAATCGAAAATGACAATAAAGTTGCTGAAAGGAGAGGTCGTGGGAATTTAAAAATAATAGAAGCAAATATTGTTAAAGATAACAAAAAGAGAAAGAAGGCTTCTGGTCCGAAATACAACCCCAGGCAAGAAGTGTTTTAGTGGAAATTGCTACAACTGTGGGAAAACAACACAAATTTACGGAGTGTCGTGCTCCGAAGAAAGACAAGAAAATGGGTCGAGCAAACATGGTAGAAAAGCATGATGATGTTGATGACTTATGTGTCATGCTTTCTGAATGCAACTTGGCGGGCAATCCTAAGGAGTGGTGGATGTATTCTGGAGCCACCTGTCATGTTTGTGCTGTAAGGGAAGCATTTTCTGCACATGCTCCTGTTGGACCCGAAGAGACACTTTCTATGAGAAATGCTGCAACGGGCAAGACTGAAGGATGTGGGAAGATATTTCTGAAAATGACTTTCGGCAAAGTGGTGACTTTGAACAACGTCCTTCATGTTCCTGAGATTAGGAAGA
Organism: Nicotiana benthamiana; assembly: GCA_034376525.1. Classification (NCBI taxonomy): domain Eukaryota; kingdom Viridiplantae; phylum Streptophyta; class Magnoliopsida; order Solanales; family Solanaceae; genus Nicotiana; species Nicotiana benthamiana. The sequence continues at coordinate 158,448,136 of CM067339.1, forward strand.
ATTTAGTCTCTGCAGGACTTCTTGTTAAGCACAGTTTTAAGTGCGTTTTTGTGTCCAACAAGGTTATAATAAGTAAGAATAAAATATTTGTAGGAAAAGGTTACCTCACAGAGGGCCTTTTCAAGCTGAATGTAATGATTATTGAAAATAATAATAAAATTTCAGCTTCTTCTTATTTACTTGAGTCAAATGATTTGTGGTATGTACGTTTGGGTCATGTCAATTATAAAACCTTACAGAAAATAATTAACTTAGAAATACTGCCTAAGTTTGAATGCGAAAAATTAAAATGTCAAACACATGTGGAATCGAAATATGTTAAACATCCTTATAAGTCGGTTGAAAGGAATTCAAATTCTTTAGACTTAATTCACACAGATATTTGTGACATGAAGTCAATACCATCTCGCGGTAAAAAGAAGTATTCCATAACTTTTATTGGTGACAATACTCGATATTGCTATGTGTACTTACTTAATATTAAAGATGAAGCAATACGCATTCAAGCAATACAAAAATAAAGTTGAAACGCAACTTAACAAGAAAATCAAAATGATAAGAAGTGATAGGGGTGGTGAATACGAATCTTCTTTTGAAAAACTATGTTTAGAATGTGAATTATTCATCAAATAACAGCCCCTTACACGCCCCAATCCAATAGGATTGTGGAAAGAAAGAATAGTTCATTAAAGGAGATAATGAACACATTGTTGATAAGTTCTGGTTTGCCATGGAACTTATGGGGGGAAGCCATTCTTACGACTAGCCGAATACTAAATCGAGTACCCCATAGTAAAACACAATCCATTCCATATGAAAAATGGAAAGGAAGGAAGCCCAACTTGAATTATTTTAAAGTGTGTGGGTGTTTAGCAAAAGTACAATTTTCTAAACCCAAAAGGGTAAAAGTAGGACCGAAAATAGTTGATTGTGTTTTCATTGGATATGCGACCAACAGTAAAGAATATCCATTTCTGGTTCATAAATTAAAAAATTCCAACATTCATAAAAATACCATTATAGAATCAGATAATGCTGAGTTCTTTGAAAATATATATATCCTTATAAAAAAGGATGTGAGTTGTTTGGTCAAGGATCTAAACGACCTCGGAAAGAAACAAAATAAAGTACATTTAATCAGGAGGATCCAAGACATAGTAAACGTTAAAGAACGTCAACTTCATTTGAACCAGATTTTGTGACTTTCTTATTGAAGAATGAACCTCAAATATTTAAAGAAGTTATGTCTTCTTCGGAATCATTGTCTTGGAAAGAGGCAGTCAATAGTGAAATAGAATCCACATTGAACAACCATACATGAGAATTGGTTGATCTTCCTCCTAAAAATAAACTTTTGGGTTCTAAATGGATTTTTAAGAAAAAAATGAAAGATGATGGAACTACTGATAAATTCAAGGCAAGACTTGTAGTCAAAGGATATAGACAACGAGAAGGTCTTGACTATTTTGATACATACTCTTCAGTTACAAGAATTACGTCCATATGGATGTTAGTAGCATTAGTTGCAGTGTATGGTCTTGAAATTCATCAAATGGATGTTAAGACGACCTTCTTAAATGGAGAGTTGGAGGAAGAAATTTACATGGAACAACCTCAAGGCTTTGTGGTTCCAGGTAAAGAAAAAAAGGTATGTAGACTTGTTAAGTCCCTTTAATGGCATGCGAAATTTGACCTAACAATGTTGTCAAATGGTTTTAAGATAAATGAATGTGATAAATGTGTGTACATTAAATATGTTCCAAATCACATAGTCATTATTTACCTATATGTGGATGATATGTTGATAATGAATAATGACACTGCCAATATAAATGCTACTAAGTGTATGCTCACTAGCAAGTTTGATATGAAAGGCATAGGAGTTGCTGATTTAATTCTGGGAATTAAGATCCATATGACTCCTCACGGTCTGGCATCGTCACAATCTCATTATATTAAGACAGTACTTGAAAAATTCAAGCACTTGGACTTTAAAGTTGCAAAGACTCCGATTGATGTAAATCTTGCATTAGCAAAGAATAAAGGCCAAAGCATTGGATTGTGCTCGTGTATTAGGATGCTTAATATATATCATGAATTGTATACGACCAGATATAACTTGTGCTATAAGTAAACTGAGCCGATATACGAGCAATCCAGGCCAATCTCATTGGATGGAAATGAAACGAGTATCGAGATATTTAGAATATACCCAGAACTTTGATTTGCACTACAGTAAATTTCCTGCGGTGATTGAGGGATATTGTGATGCAAATTGGATCAGCGGTTCAACTAATTCTAAGTCCACGAGTGGATATGTATTCACTATTGGTGGAGGAGCAGTATCTCGGAAGTCATCTAAACAAACATGTATTGCCCGCTCTACAATGGAGGCTGAGTTCATAGCCTTAGATAAAGCCGGTGAAGAAGCTGAATAGCTCCGGAATATCTCGGAAGACATTTCATTTTGCCCCAAACCGTTGGCACCAATATGCATACATTGTGATAGTCAAGTGGCAATTTGAAGGGCTAGGAGCATTATGTATAACGGTAAATCTCGTCATATACGACGAAGACATAAAACTGTTAAGCAATTACTTTCTAGAGCAATTATCACGACTGACTATGTAAAGTTAAGTGATAATGTGTCGGATCCACTTATGAAAAGCCTAACTAGAGAGGTAGTTGAGAAATCATCAAGGGGAATGGGGCTATGGTCGAGAACAAGTCATTGTGGCGGTAACTCTACCTAGAAGACCGGAGATTCTAAGATCTAGGTTCAAAGAGATCAAATAAAGTCATTAATGACGGTTCAACATTGTCAACTAAAATAGCTCCATTCTCGGATATTGTGATGCAAATTGGATCACCGGTTCAGCTAATTCTAAGTCCACGAGTGGATATGTATTTACTATTGGTGGAGGAGCAGTATCTCAGAAGTCATCCAAACAAACATGCATTGGCCACTCTACAATGGAGGCTGGGTTCATAGAAGCTGAATAGCTCCGAAATTTCTCGGAAGACATTTCATTTTGTCCCGAACCGTTGGCACCAATATGCATACATTGTGATAGTCAAGTGGCAATTTGAAGGGCTGGGAGCATTATGTATAACGGTAAATCTCGTCATATACGACGAAGACATAAAACTGTTAGGCAATTACTTTCTAGAGCAATTATCACGACTGACTATGTAAAGTTAAGTGATAAATGTCGGATCCACTTATGAAAAGCCTAACTAGAGAGGTAGTTGAGAAATCATCAAGGGAAATGGGGCTATGGTCGAGAACATGTCATTGTGGCGGTAACTCTACCTAGAAGACCGGGGATCCCAAGATCTAGGTTCAAAGAGATCAAATAAAGTCATTAATGACGGTTCAACATTGTCAACTAAAATTTTAGTCCATTCTCCTGACCAGTTATTGTCAACTAATTTTTAGTTCAATAAATATTAATGGAAGAGTATCCGCATTTGTAATGGATATGTTCCAATCCGTGTATTGTCCCACCAGTTGCAATAGCAACAACCTAGTGCTCCCCCACCATGGCCAAATGCTTGCTCCATAACAAGCTAATGCATGCTCCACCATGGAGGGTGGCGGGTCTCATAGTTGACTGCTATAAATATGAGCAACAGCAATTGGAGAAAGACACCGAAAATTGAAAGCTTCTCTTCACTGAAAACTCAACGTTGGCTATACATTTCAGACCTTCCTCTCAGCATTTTCATACGATTTTTGAGTTTTTCTTTCTTTGTTCTGCATTGTTTTAAATTCAAACAAAGCAATCGTAGAAGTGATTTGCTGTCGAACTTTGTGTTCGCTGAAACACTAAGGTTTGAAGTACCGCTACATCAGCGTGTAATTCGTTTTACCCTAAGAGAAAATAATCCATAACTTTGGGTACTAGGAAGGATTAAATTCCTTAAGGAAACATTGTGAATTCAATGAGCTCGAATTAATTACTATTTCGTTACGATAACTTATATTTTCCAAAATTATTATTTACAAATACATCAAGATTGGTGAATCTAACCTATTCCACTGATGATATTTATTTTATACTTGCGAATTTTCAGACAGTTAATTATTTAATCAAAATTATATTTTTTAATATATTTTCGCCGTCAAACACTTTACATACAATTGTTCTGAGACCAGCAATTTGTCTCCTGGGGTCGTTAATGTCTTTGTCTATACGCGAATGCACCTACCAACCAATTAATTAAACAATTGTTAAGATTGCTATATTTGAAGATTCCCAACTAATAGAAGAATGTTGGTCTTGATTTGTTTGGTCTAAATTACACTAATCTGTGGTATTGTTTTCTAAAAGCATTTGATTTTGTTCCTTTCCTACTACCCTTAGCTAGTCTTTCTACCTTACAACTCGTTACGCATTCTCAGGGGCACCAACGTATAACAGCTAAAAGTTTATATGTAATTTTAATTGCTATTTAAATTTTTCTATATTCTATCAGTATTTTAGCTATTATATAACGACGAAAAATATCATTTTATATAACAATTTTTATGGAGATCACGCCGTCACTTTATTTTTTCTCTCAATTTAACCTTTTCCTATTAAGAAAGCTACTCTAACAGGTTTTGGATGACCAAATTCACGCATGTAGACTTGTGGCTAGAGGTGTCAATCTTCCTTGATGCCCGAAAATATATCTTATCTTTTTAATTGTAACAATTTTATTTCCCATCTAATTAACTTTTTTCTTTATAATATTATAATTATTTATTCTTTATATGGTTGGTTCATAATATAATGAAATAATAATAAATAATATAATTTATATATTCAAATATTATATTCATTAAAATAGTACCATGCACTTCATTACGGGACGATATGAAATGACCATCCAAAGTTGTTACTGGTACAACATGACTGACTACACGAGACTACCGTGAGATTGTTTAGTATTTTACTTCTCTTTATTTCCATTACGTCCTATTATACTGCATCTATTTTTCATGATCAAATAGACTTGAATATCGAAATGGGTGACGTCCAAACTAAGAGTACATCGTTATCTTTGATGAGTGTTAGCAACGATGTTGAAGATCTACCAAATTAGAGATGACAAAAGATCAGTTGAAGACATGACACATGTATATATAAAGTATCTAAGTTAATTAACACATGGCACGTTAACCCATCAACTTTCTTCATTACAATTAATTGTTCACAAGACGTTATTAGTATTGGACAAGTTTTATCATACAAATTATTTTTATAATACCAGTGCTTTGTTACCAAAAATCCAACTGCCTTGACTTCTAGGTCTAGTCATAAATATCCAATTGTATTAAACAAGTTATTTGTCGGAGACTACCATAGAAGTGCACATAGATAGAAGAGAGAAGAGAGAAGAGAGATTGAGAAAGGAGAATTGTTGTATTGAAGAAGGAAGCTACAGTATTAATATATTGTTCTAACCTCCTAAACTATTAATTCAAAAATTACATAACTACTCTATACGTTATAATTACTTAACTATTCTTGTATTTAAATCCTTAATATTCCCCCTCAAACGGTATAATGTGAATAAATTGTACACTTCCAGCTTGGACAATAGAAAATTATATTGTGCCTTCTCCAGTCCTTTGGTTAGTACATTTCCTATCTTCAGTTTTGTAGAAATATGTGATGTTTGTATTAGGCCCTGTTGAGTTTTCTCTCGAGTAAAATGACAGTCAATCTCGATATGTTTGATGCTTTTATGATAGATGAGATTTGCAGCAATCTGAATAGTTGTTTACTATCACAATAATGCTTCATTAGAAGTTTCAAGTCCACATTCAACTCTTTAAACAACCCTGTTAATCAGACCACTTTTGCTATTGCAGTGGCCATACTTCTGTACTCAACTTCTGCAGAGCTCCTTGACACTCTATTTTGTTCTTGGACTTCTAGGAGATAAGAAAGTCACCCAGCTTTATGACAAACCCACTCGCTGGCCTTCTAGTCATTGGGCAAGTGGACCAATCTGCATCATAATATACTGTGAGTTGGTTAGAAGATTGAGATGATAGTAGAATACTCAATACATGTGCATTCTTTAGGTACCTTACCACCCTAATTCTCCTTCCATATATGACTTATTTGGCTTGTGCATGAACTAGCTTAAGTTCTGTACATCATAATTGATGTCTGGCCTTGTCTTGGTAAGGTACAGTAGCTTCCCAACTAATTTCTGATAGCTTCTTGGATCACTAAGCAGTTCATCAGTATCTAGATTCTAGAGTTCCATGTGCATTGGCTTGATCATACTCTGCACTGGTAAGCTTATGGCTTGTGTCTAAAGGTATGCAGGTTGGTTTAGAACCTGCAAGCCCTAGTGTGAATTGAGATCAAGAGTGAACTTTCTTTGACAAAACAAAATGACATGTCTGCTTCCTACAACTTCATGACCAAGGAAATATCTCATCTCCCCCAGGTTCTTGATCTTGAAGTGATGTTGAAGCACAATTTTAGCATCCTGAATTAACTGGGAAGATGCGCCAGTATTAAGAGGTCATCCATATAGATCAGGATAATGACCAAGTCTGAACTAGGCCTCTTACTGAAAAGGGAATAGTCATGATGACTCTGTACAAAACCTGAGGATGAGAGGGCCTTAATAAGCTTCAAGTTCCATTGACTAGAGGCCTGCTTGAGCCCATATAAGCAATTCTGAAGCTTGCAATATCTAGAAGACTCTCATTCACCAAAGACCAGGAGATTGAGTCATATACACTTTTTCCAGCAAATCACCTTGAAAAAATGCATTGAAGACATCTATTTGGTGCATCTTCCATCCACTCATAGCAGCTAAGGATAAAACAATCCATACTATGACTATTTTCACCATAGGTGAGAAGGTCTCTTCATAATCAAATCCCTCTTATTATTTATAACCTTTGGCCACTAAGCAATATTTATACCTTTCCACCTCACCCTTGGCATTGTACTTCACCTCAAACACCCATTTACACCCTATAACTCTCTTGTCACTTGACAAATAAACTATCTTCCATGTGTGGTTATCTTGTAGGGCCTGTAACACTACATCCATGGTTGCAATCTACTCGGGATATCGAAGAGCATAAGCATAGGAAGTTGGTTCTGTAACAGTTGAGAAAGAGCAAAGTGCCATGAAGTAAGGTGGAGACAATGAAGCATAGGACATCTATGTAAACATGGGATGACTGAAACACAAAGCAGTAGAAGGACCAACTTTTGGCATTCCATGAAAAAGTCATTGAGCCAACCGGGTTGTTTGGAAGTCCTAGTTGACTTCCTTAGTCCCTCTTCTGGCAAATCATGTAAGAGATTCGTAGTTAGGTGTGGCATCATTATTGCAAAAGGTGATGTAAGGCTGCTGTATAGTCTTAGAAGCTGGATCATCATAATCAGAAGCGGGGGAAGCCTCAGGAGGAGGTAGAGGTACTACTACTGAATCAAGATCTATCACTAAGACCCCGGAGGTAAGATCAATGATAAAAGTGTTATCTACATCAACAAACTGCTTAACATTAGGCCTCCTGCCTATGGATGTTGTTGTTTTGAAAGGAAAAATGTATTCCTTGAAAGATACATCTCTGCTTACAAAATAATGCGTGTTAGTTATATAGCCTATAACCCTTTTGAGTGGATGAATATGCCATATGCACTGTTGGTTATGCTCTAGATCCAAATTTATCACTTCTATCAGTGACAGTAGCATAGCATAGGTTTCCCAGAACCCTGAGGTGCTGCAATCTAGATGGTCATCCATAGAACATTTCAAAAGGAGATATTCCTGCCAGTGTTGTAGATGGATTCTATTGATCAGATACATTGCATTCTGCACACAAAATCCCCAGAACCTCAATGGAATACTTCCCTGAAATTTGATGGCCCTAGAAACCTTAAGAATTTGTCTGTGTTTCCTTCCCACCACTTCATTTTGCTGAGGTGTGTAAACATGGGAGATTTGATGAACGACACCTGCATTCCTAAACACATCTGTACAATGTGAGTTAAAGAACTCTATTCCATTGTCTGCCCTGAACACCTTTATTGCACTGTCAAACTGAGTCTTTAGAAGAGTCAAGAAGTCTTCCATTACAGTAGGTACATCACTTTTAAGTTTTAGCAGAAATATCAAAATCATTCTATTATAGTCATCTACTAAAGTGAGAAAATATCTATTTTCATCATAGGCAGGGGTTTTATATGGACCCCATACATTACCATGTATCAAATAAAACGCTTTAGAAGCCCTACTAGTACTTTGTAAAAAAGGAAATCTTGTCTGTTTTACCAAAGGACAAATAGGACACACATTATTACTATGTAACCTATTATGTTTTATTATGTGCATCTGTTGTAGAATCTTATGTGGAATATACCTAAGTCTTCTCTGCCATAGCTCTTCTCCATTGGTCACACACAGTGTTGCTGATGCTTGAACCCTATCTCTATCACCGTGAGGCCAATAGTGTAGATCTCCTTTCAGCCTACCAGTCCCCTTCACCTTCCTAGTGTGAAGGTCTTGCAGTAGGCAAAAATTAGGGGAAAATACCATACAATAGTTTAGTTCCCTAGTCAGTTTTGATACTGATAATGTTGGAAATCATGTATATCTATGATATGTGCGCTTTGGTTGTATGAGCATGATTTTCAGGTATAGGTTTTGATGAATGACAAACAATGAAGTCAGTATCAAACAACGATATAATATGACAATCAATCAAATGGCGAGAAGCATACTGATGACGGAATTGCATGAACGAGCCAAAGAGTTCAAGACCGAAGACCCAAGACGTAGGTCGAACCAATGTAAGGACAACGTTTAAGTTATCTAATCCTTTGGCTCAACATTAGGTCATCATAAATATGCATAAAACATCTTTATCATAAACATGCACCTTTGTGTTAAACCAAAATGATTTGTATTTTAGTCAAAATGGTTTTTAAACATGTCTTTTAATTCTGGACCTAAACAATCGATTATATGCTCCTTACAATCGATTGTGTTCTTTTTTAAATAGCCAACAATCGATTATACAGTTTTAGCAATCGATTGTATTAAGACAGTGTGATCTGAAGTTTTTCAAAATAGCAAACAATCGATTGTCTACTTTTAACAATCGATTATTTTGAGACAGTGTGCAACCGAAGTTTTTAAACATCTAAACAATCGATTGTTTTTGTCATACAATAGATTATATTCATAAACAATCGATTGTCATTTTCATACAATCGATTATATTTTGACCGTTCCCACAGAATCCTAAATTGATTTTTGAACGTTGAAAACAATCGATTATTTAGTCCATACAATCGATTGTTTAGCCTAAAATCAGGAATCTGTTTTTGAACGTTGGTCAAACAATCGATTGTCTGAGCACAGAATCAGGGATTTTATTTATCAATTAAGCAACGGTCAGCACCACTTTTTTACCTATAAAAAGAGGTCTTTTGAGCTGATTTTAAACACACAACTCCTGCATATATTGATATACATATTGATCATTTTCAAGCATCATTTTAGAGCTTTTGTTGAGCCATTTGATAGACAACTTTGTGTTGTTCATAGAGCTTATTTTGTTTCTCTTTATCCACTCTATTGAGAGAGTATTTGTTGTAAATGAGAGTTGTTTGAGAAGAACTATCTTCTCATTTGTCGGGTTTGCTAAGTACCCAAAGTCTTAGTGGTTGAAGTCTTGGGGTGAGGTATCCTCAAGCAAGTGAAGTCTTAAGGTGTGATATCCTTGAGCAACTGTAACGGTTTGTTAAGCACCCGTAAGCTTGACGAAGATAGTGGAAATCTCGAGAGAGTCTCTCGGGGATTGGACTAGCCACGGGTTGTGGTGAACCAGGATACATCGGTGCGTTTGTTCTAATTTATTTACTTGTCGCACTTATTTATTTCCTGCAATTTTTAAATTCCGCAAGTTTACGCTAATTTTTATTATAACGCTATTCACCCCCCCCCCCTCTAGCGTTAAGCGTATTATCTAACAATTGGTATCAGAGCCTAACTCTCTAAAAGCCTTAACCGGTTGAGAGAAATATATATTTTTCTGTTGAGAATATTAAACGCAGGAACGATGGATGAAGGACAGTCCACCACTTGCCCTCCACTATTTGACAGAACAAACTATACATATTGGAAATAGCGGATGAGCATCTTTCTCAAAGCAAACAGTTTTCGTTTGTGGCAAATCATCAAAAACGGTGAACCTATGCCAACAAAGAAAGTTGGAGAAACCACGGTTCCAAAGAAGGAAGATGAATATGATGCCGAGGACATCAAGAAAGTTGAAAATAATGCAAGGGCCATCCATGTATTATATTGTGTGGTGAATCCAGATGATTATCGAAAAATCTCTTGCTGCACAACCGCCAAAGAGATGTGGGATAAGCTCGAGATCATTTATGAAGGTACGCCTCAAGTCCGAGAAGCCAAAATTGATTTTCTAACACATAAATATGAAATCTTTAAAATGGAGAAGGAACCCATTGGTGTTATGTTTGAACGATTTTTAAGAATCGTCAACGATCTCCATGCTCTCGGGAAAGTTTACACAAACAAAGATCTTGTTCGAAAAGTCCTACGGAGTCTCACTCCCGAATGGCGTTCCAAAGCCAATGCAATCCAAGAGTCGATGGAATTCACGGATATCACAATTGATGGACTAAGAGGTAACCTCGAAACTTATGATAGCACAATTCTTAATCCTTATCTTAGAAGCAATTCAAATTTTGCCTTCAAAGCCTCATCCTCTAAACGAGAAGAGGTAAGTGATTCGGAAAGGGATGATGATAATATTTCAAATGATATAATTGGAAAGTCGTGTAAGTCTATGAAGAAGGACAAGAAAAAGAAGAAACACCATAGGCGCGTATCACGGAATTCGGACAGCTCAGGCGATGGAACCGCCGCATTGTGTCTCGTGGCAAACGAAGAAGAGGTAAGTACATCTAACTCTCACTCGTTTGAAGAATTACAAAATGCCTATGATGAATTGTACGGTGAATTTGTTAATGCTTCCAAAACTATCATAGAATTGAAGAAAACACTTTCTTTGCAGAAAACACTTTCTTTGCAAGAAACAGATTTTCAGAAAATACTTTCTTTACAAGAAAAAGAGTTTGAAAAATCCTCTTCTTTGAAAGAAATAGATTTTGAAAAATTGACTAATGAAAATGACGTTCTTAAAAATAAAATTGAAGTTTTAGAAAAAGAAAATAATTTCTTGAAAAATGACATTGTTGATTTTAAAAATAAAATCAAGGAATTGAATGAAGCCTCTTCTATTGATAAATGTTCCAATTGTTCTTCTTGTAGTTCTTTAAAACTAGAGAACACAGAACATAGGAAAGCACTAGAAACACGTAGTGTTGATAGTCCTAAAATTGAAGATATTAAAAAGGATGAAAATAATGAGGTCGGACCATCTAGAAAGAATTCTAGGAACCTCACTAATAAGTCTAAGATTAATTATTTTAGACCACCTAGACACAATTCTAGGAATTTTGTAAATGAGTCTAGAATGAATAATCTTAGACCACCTAGACATGACTATAGGAAATTCAACGGTTCTAGGGGGAACAACTTTAGATCACCTAGAACACATTTGGCTCAACCTAGACATATGCATAATCCTAATGTGATATGTCACTATTGTAATCGGGTAGGACACATTGCACCCGTTTGTTTTGCTAAACATAGAGATTTATGTGTTGATTATAATTGTTATTATCCTAACCCCCAAGGACCCAAAAGAAGTTGGGTACCAAAAACCTATTTTTAGGTTCTTTTTGCATGAGTGCTTGAAGACTACAATATTGTAGTGGATGCACCAAGCACGAAACCTTAATGCATTAAGGGGGAACGTCGGTTAGTTATCGTATTTTGAATAAAATCGCAATAAGTTGATATGTGCTAATAACCAATATTGTTTTGATGAGTTCTTTTTTTGAATAACAATTAGTATCATTTAGTTTTAAAATGATTGATTCATGTCTTGATGAATATTTTTAGTTTAAATAACAATTGGCATAGTTGAGAAAAATGATCGTTATTATTTATATGATCTTGTCTATAACGATTGGTATCATCAATGGTTTAAATAACTTTTGGTATACTCTTTTTGCTAATGCCAAAAGGGGGAAGAATATGGGCGATATGCATGCCTTAATTGAGGGAGAATATTCAATTAAGGGGGAATTATATTGAATTGAATTGGTTGCATAAATTGTATGTTGAAATATAGCATCTATTTAGGGGGAATTCAATATGCATATCTTCTGTTGTTTGTCATTATCAAAAAGGGGGAAATTGTTGGAAATCATGTATATCTATGATATGTGCGCTTTGGTTGTATGAGCATGATTTTCATGTATAGGTTTTGATGAATTACAAACAATGAAGTCAGTGTCAAACAACGATATAATATGACAATCAATCAAATGGCGAGAAGCATACTGATGACGGAATTGCATGAACGAGCCAAAGAGTTCAAGACCGAAGACCCAAGACGTAGGTCGAACCAATGTAAGGACAACGTTTAAGTTATCTTATCCTTTGGCTCAACATTAGGTCATCATAAACATGCATAAAACATTTTTATCATAAACATGCATCTTTGTGTTAAACCAAAATGATTTGTATTTTAGTCAAAATGGTTTTTAAACATGTCTTTTAATTCTGGGCCTAAACAATCGATTATATGCTCCTTACAATCGATTGTGTTCTTTTTTAAATAGCCAACAATCGATTATACAGTTTTAACAATCGATTGTATTAAGACAGTGTGATCTGAAGTTTTTCAAAATAGCAAACAATCGATTGTCTACTTTTAACAATCGATTATTTTGAGACAGTGTGCAACCGAAGTTTTTAAACATCTAAACAATCGATTGTTTTTGTCATACAATCGATTATATTCATAAACAATCGATTGTCATTTTCATACAATCGATTATATTTTGACCGTTCCCACAGAATCCTAAATTGATTTTTGAACGTTGAAAACAATCGATTATTTAGTCCATACAATCGATTGTTTAGCCTAAAATCAGGAATCTGTTTTCGAACGTTGGTCAAACAATCGATTGTCTACTCCAAACAATCGATTGTCTGAGCACAGAATCAGGGATTTTATTTATCAGTTAAGCAACGGTCAGCACCACTTTTTCACTTATAAAAAGAGGTCTTTTGAGCTGATTTTAAACACACAACTCCTGCATATATTGATATACATATTGATTATTTTCAAGCATCATTTTAGAGCTTTTGTTGAGCCATTTGATAGACAACTTTGTGTTGTTCATAGAGCTTATTTTGTTTCTCTTTATCCACTCTATTGAGAGAGTATTTGTTGTAAAAAAGAGTTGTTTGAGAAGAACATATCTTCTCATTTGTCGGGTTTGCTAAGTACCCAAAGTCTTAGTGGTTGAAGTCTTGGGGTGAGGTATCCTCAAGAAAGTGAAGTCTTAAGGTGTGGTATCCTTGAGCAACTGTAACGGTTTGTTAAGCACCCGTAAGCTTGACGAAGATAGTGGAAATCTCGAGAGAGTCTCTCGGGGACTGGACTAGCCACGGGTTGTGGTGAACCAGGATACATCGGTGCGTTTGTTCTAATTTATTTACTTGTCGCACTTATTTATTTCCTGCAATTTTTAAATTCCGCAAGTTTACGCCAATTTTTATTATAACGCTATTCATCCCCCCCTCTAGCGTTAAGCGTATTATCTAACAGATAATAAATTGTATTTAAAACCTGGGATGCAAAGCACATTGGACATAATCCCTTGATCTAATTTAGAACTTCCTACACAAGAAATGTCCAAGCTATCTCCATTTGGCAAATGAACTTTTCCACCTATACTTTTAGACTGCTTTTTAGGTTTAGAAATTATTTCACTGTTTGACATCATGTGGTCTGTTGCCCTTGTATCTACTATCCACTTATAATCCTTTGCTTTAATATCACTAGAATGAGTTACAGTAACTGCATTTGCAAGCATTAGAGGGCCAGTTATACCTGTTGCTTCAGTTGTTGGCTCAAGTGTATTATCCTTTTGTAGCATCTTCAGAATATGGTCATATTGTTTTGGAGTGAATGGCATTGGCATCTGCATGCTCAATCATGCATCTTTCTTTGCACCTGTAAAACTACTTGTTGATCATGTATAACCTGTATGGTAAAATCAACATTTGGACCTAATGGTCATGTAGCTCCATAAACTGTGTGTCCATTTCCTGGATTATTTCTCATTCCTTGATGTTGTCCATGATTTCCTGATTGTGCAGAGTTACCAAAATGTGTTGAATTAACCACTGGCTTCCTTCTGCACTTGAAATCTATTGGATATCCAATCAGTTGATAACAATTCTCCTTGGTGTGTCCATTCATTCTACAGAATTCACACTATATATTGATATTCTTTCTAGGTTTCTGCACTTGAGGCCCTTTAGCACTCCAAAGTGCAGTAATACCATTGTCCTCCATTAATGAGTTGAGACCTGTAGAGTCATGCCCTGACAATCCTTTATGAGTCTCTTCCTCGATAACCATGGCATATGTTTAACTTAGACTAGGTTTCGTGGATTTCCATAAGAATTTGACGTCTTGCCTAACTATATGAGTAATTTAGACCTCATAAAAATTGAAGTAGTCTCTATTGACTCAAGAGCTCAACATATTCAATAGGAGGCGGCATAATTGCCTCAAATTCACCACACAATTCCTTCAATTTTGTAAAATATGTAGAAACATAGTCGGCATCTTGAGATATTATTGCAATTCCCTTATGTAGCTGATAGATCCTTATTCGATTGACCTTGTCAAATCTTTCATGAGGATCCTCCCACACAGCTCGGGCATTCGATGCATGCATATTCCACTGAGTAGATATGGAGATACAGTATCATAATCCATGAAAGAACTACAGCATTACAAGTTTTCCAATCACCATGCAATGCTGCCGGAAATGAAGCCTTGGTGTGTTTACCATCAACAAACCCTATCTTTTACTTAGCTTGAAGTATAATCTTCATCAATCCCTGCCACAAGCCATAGTTCTCGGATCCTTTGAGCTGAACAAGAATTATTACTAAGCTTGGAGTGTTTGATGGATGCACGAACAACGGATGTATATGGTCAATTTTGTTTTCCTCATTTTTGAATCGAAGAAAATGTCAGAGTTTTGAGAAACCGACTATCTTCTAACTGAGCTCTAGCTTCTACAATCAAGTGACGAAGAGGCGTGTTAAGATCTTCTCCGATAGCTCTGATACCATGTCAGAGACTGTTATGGAAGTACTTGAGCTAAAGCTTCGACATAGTTAGAAGAGATAAGAGAGATTGAGAAAATGAGAAATATTGTATTGAAAAAGGAAGCTACAGTATTAATACGTTGTTCTCACCGCCTAAACTAACTATATCCACAAATTATGTAATTACCCTCTACATTATTACTTAACTACCCTCGTGTCTATATTGGATCAAAACGGGCTAGCTCAACCCAAGCCTCGTGGGATTTTAAATTTGGTGGCTAGGGCGGGTCGACTTTTCATCTATATGGGCCTTAAAATGGCCAACCCAGCTCAGCCCTAAGAGTGTCGCAGGCAAGAGCGGGTCGGCCCTTCAATTTTTTTCAATATTTTTAGGAAAAAATATTTTTTCAAATCTTTAGATATTTTTTTTTGTGATATAATATCTTAATCATATGAACGACTTCTATTTATTTAGAGTGTACAAGAATCTTGATATTTGATAAGGAATCTCATAATTGAAATGCAAATTATCTATATCTCTGACTCTTCTTTTTTTAATGTTACATTAATATTTTCTTAGTATTTTTCTTTCATTTTCCTCAGGTTCAAGAATTGCTTCAATAAGTTTTTATGTTTAGGTTTTTTAATTTAGGCTTAACATTATCTGTTGATTTCATCATTATAGTCCATAACTTTTTAAAATTCATAAAATTTGCTAGTGTTGTCAATTTTCTTTGGGTATTAAAACTTGACCTTTTTCCATACTGAAGAGCAATGTAATAATTAATAGAATATTAAAGTAATTAAACTGATATTGGACACTTATAGTAATATTTTCTTTTGAAAAAAAATATTATTGGCCACTTAAAACTTTACTAGTGCGTTGTTAATTAAGCAAAAGAAAAACTAATCTTATCATACTACATGCATGTCAAAATTATAAATTTTAGTTGATATTCAAAGATATATGAGGAATCTAAGGTTGGAAAACGGGGGTTATAGTTAATATTTTTTAATTTTTAATTTTTATAAATATTTAAATTTGTATTTAATTAATTTTCGGCCTATGGACTGGCACAGGCCCAAACTCGATCAAGCCTCAAGGGCCAGCAGGCTAACTTTGGTCGGGCTTATAAAGCTCAGTTCTAAATGAGCTAAAAAATCCCAACTCAGCCTACTCAAGTAGCGGGCTGGGTTGGGCTGGCCTCACGGGCAAAGTTCACTGTGACTATTCTTAGTCTATATCCTCAATAGTATTCAAGAAAACGTGGCTAACAAGGCTTATCTATGATCATGGGCGAAGATACATTATGGTAAGGGTGGTCAATTGATCATCCTTCGTCGGAAAACTACACCGCATTTATAAGTAAAATATTAGATTTTTGAGGCATATAATATATATTGAACACCCTTTGTCAGAGATTTTTTTTACTTCTTTTAAGTTTGAACACCCTAAGAAAAATTCTTAGTTTCGCCACTGTCTATGGTGTGAAGTGTGAACGGACAAAACGGAAAAGAGAAGGAAATAGGATTAATCAACTACTCCCTCTGTTCATAATAAGTGAGGTACTTTCCTTTTTAGTATGTTCCAATAAATGACCCATTTTTAAATTTGGAGATAATTCAACTTTAAACTCTTAATTTTACCTTAATAAGAAACTTTTATAGCCACACAAAATGGCATGGCACTATAAATTTTTTACCCCTTAATCTTTTAAGACTACAAATTTTAAAAGTCTTCTCTATTTTTTTTCTTAAACTTCGTATCGAGTCAAATTATCTTACTTATTATAAAATGGAGGGAGTATGTATTTGGAGTCATTTTCTATTGCAGGATTATTATTGTAGTAACGTAAAGACGGGGAAAAGAGAAATTTGACCTGAAATTTCAACTCCAAGTAAACGTCTATATTTTTTAGAAAGAAGAAAAAGAAGAAGAATACACCAATCATATATTGTCTGTTTAACTCTTCACATTTAGCGCGTTGCCTTGTTTCATACGTTCAGATTCAAATCTCTTTTAACATTTTTCTTTTTGGGTTTAACAATTAACAACACGAAAAAAAGGTCTTATTTTTGCGTGCATTTTTCGTTCGGACAACTTCTTGATAAAGTTTTGAGAAAAGCTTTCTAATATAAAATGTATTTAGTGTTATGAAATAATATAAAGACAAGAACAATAATGCAAGAATAAGAACAATATAGAGAGAGAATAGGGAGAGAGAGAAGTATTCTTATTAATACTTGGGGTGATTTACAATGGGGTAAGACCCCTCTATTTATAGGAAGAGGAATGACTTAGCTTTAAGCTAAAACTCTTAGACATTCACTCTAAATAGACTTCTATTTTATAACACTCCCCCTTGAATGTCTATTCAATAATGTGCCTCATAAAACCTTAAAACCAAAACCCATTGGGAAAAATTAAAGAAAGGAAAAAGAGTACACATGTTTGAATATGCGCCTATTGGTTGCCTCGTTAAAAACCTCGCAAGGAAAACCCAGTGGGACAAAACCTTGTAAGGGAAAAAGAGTGCAACGCGCATTAACTCCCCCTAATAAGAACATCAATTTATATCCTTGAGCATTTGCATTCCAATCTTGTGCATCATCTTCAAAACGATCTTTGATAGAGATTTGATAAATAAATCAACCATATTGACTTAAATAAATATTCCGCACCTTGAAATCATCATTCTTGATAGATATGAACATCTTCATATAATGTCGTGGAATAACTCTTCAATATCTTCATAGATGTATTCTCAATGCCATCATGCTTATAGTTATAGCAAGATACATATGTACACAAATTGCACTTAGGATTTGGTACTTCAGGACCAAGAATTGCATATGCTTCAAGCAACTTAAATCTTTCAAGTTAAGTCATATAAGCCATATAATAGACTTTAGATGCATATCAAGTTTTCCATGTCAAATAAGATATCGAAAACTGATTATACATACCTTTGACTTTAAACTTTCAAGCATTTGAACTATAGGTTCAAAACTACATATCTTTCATATGGAATCAATTCTTCTTGAATTGTATCTCTTCCATTTAGTTACTTTCTTTGGGTCAGCAAATGCGTATAGCATGCTTTGCAATATGTTGCAATTGAATTATCCCTTTTATGAACTTCAGGTTCATATCATGATATTCGGGGATATACATATACAAATGATAATTCATCCCATGTAACCTTTTCTCAAGTGTTTATCATGTCTCCCCCTCATGTTAGTAAAGCTAACTTGTTTCCTCAATTTTGGGAAATCATCTTTGTGCATTATCATGTCAATATACACAGAACATTAATAATAAGATGAAATTATTTGGTTCCTGACCCTGAACCACTTGTGAGGGGAGAATATACTCTCGTATACAACGTATATCAAAATGATATATATAACTTTGTTCTCATAAGAAACAGTTTAGCTATTAAGTGGAAGCACTCAATAATTATCTTGCTAAACCAACTTTGATATAAACCAACTTGTCAAGATGAACTATCTTGAGTAGAAAATCTGGAAATTATGCTCGAAGTTAGATTACTGAGCAATTTACCTCGCAAGCACCGGCCAGGCTGCGGGTCAATAACAATTGCGCATGTAACCATATCATAGATGCATCATATGTGGTATACATGGCAGGTGAATGGGCCCATATTCACCTTTGATATTTCCAGAATTTATGGGCTTCAACCCGAACTCTTTAGTTGGTTAGTTCATTAATGAGAACAAGTGATACAAGAGAATTCTTAAAGAACTTTCTAGTTCTTTGATATTCACCTGTGTGAATTTGCACATCATACTTAAAATGAGATGGCTAACACGAATGCCAACTGAATAAATTATCAATATTGGTAAACTTCAAATTTACACCATGACATGTGCACTTATCAATAAACTTCTGGTTCATTATGACATGGGTTTTTATACCAATAGATATCCACTTTATTGTGGCATTCTTTTGTTTGTGTAGTACAAACTGGAGAATAAAGCGGGTAGCTTTTCATATGTAAATTACCCCGCTACAAGTTGTAGTAATAGGAGATATCAAAGCCTTCCTTTATTTATAGTCTCAATATAATCAATCGCTTTCGCGTGTACTTTGGAAACTGAATAAGTTTCTTTGAGACTTACTACAGCACAATACTCAATTGTGTTTCTCCAACATAGTAATAATTGGCTCTTCTAGAGCTCTCAATTAATTTTGTACTACCACAGATTCATCAACATCCATGTGGTGAATATCTTTCTTAAAGAGAAAGTTATACCATTATGGTCATGTCAAACTTATATGCAAGATATATTTCTTGCATTATCGTTGTCCTTTAATAGTCATATTTCGAAAATACTTTGGCGTACAATAGGTACGTGACCAACGATCATTCATGCCATATATCATCTCAAACCTCCTTCTAGGGGTGAGTGTGGTATATTTAATACCAATTTCATGTTCATATTCTTCCAATAATGAATATGTATTCGTGAATCAGATGTTGTCACATTCACTTCGGGGATATGTGATTTTGTTATCCTTTTCAAATCTATAAATGCGTCAGGCATTTGATTTGCTATTCTTTGCAAATGGATAATCTTTTGTACCTCTTTCACAAATAGAGGTATGTGGATCAAGATGAGATAATGATGCATTTTTCCACAAAATTTCCCGTTTGGTTTCACCAACTTCTCCCCCTAATTTTGGGAAAAGTGTCTCATCAAATTGACAGTCGGCAAATCGTGCAGTGAACAAATCTCCTGTCAATATTTCGAGGTAGCGAATAATGGAGGGCGATTCAACCTCAACATATATTCCTAACCTTCTTTGCAGACCCATTTTGGTGCGGGATGGCGGTGCTACAGGCACATATACTGCGCATCCAAAGATTCTTAAATGGGATATAGTGGGTCCATGACCCAAAACCAATTGCAACGGGGAATATTTGTGTCAATTCGTCAGTCAGAGACGAACTAGCATTGCTGTATGCAAAATGGAGTGACCCAAACCGAAGTGGGCAGCCGACAAACTAGTATTGCTGCATGCAAAATGGCGTGACCCCAAACCAAAGTGGGCAGCCGACGAACTAGCATTGCTGCATGCAAAATGGCGTGAACCCAAACCGAAATGGGCAGCCTCGTTTTCATGAAGAATTCAAGATTATTCTCATCTATTGTCTCAATATGATATCCATTTTGAATGATATCTTTAAAACTCAACAAGTTCCTTTTAGACTTGGAGGAGAACATTGCGATTGATATCATTAAAACTCAACAAGTTCTTCTTAGACTTGGAGGAGAATATTGCATTCTCTAAGATAAACGTCGTACCTTTGGGCAGAGTTACAGTTGCTCTTCCTGAGCCTTCAATCAATTTACTTCCCATGGTTTAACATACAAAAGAAATATACGAAAACCACAAGATATACAGACATTGAGCCAAAAAAAAAAAAATTATTGATCTCAGATTTTGCAAGTGGTAATAACGACTTATACATTTATTATACATTTTGCTGTGAGTAGCGGCACCGAAATGGTAGAATTATTGATGAAAAATTACACATTAATAAACGTAATAACATCATGATACTAACAAATCAAAACATACAACAGTGACTTACATGTTTAGATTTGAGTACATTTCAATGACATAAACACATGACTTAATCATGATACAATAAGTAAAACAATCAGCAACAACATATTACACAATACTTGTACATAAATTGCACATATGTGAGAAAGTAATGATGCTTGATAAAACGCATAAATGTTTCTAATGCTTGACATATACCGGCAACTATAACTCACATTAACACTGACTGAATATCTTATGTCCTCAGTAAAAATAATTTTGCAAAAAGTACTAATGAACAAGAGCTGATATGCACGCACAGAATGATTTTCTGCAAATTTGTTTTTTCAAATTGAACAAAGTTACAGTACACGTATTGATTATGTAATACTTAAACTTATGTGTCTTTATATATACCACCACTTAGTATGGATACATACATATAAGAACAAGTAAAATAATACGAGTTGATACTAATGACTATTAGCTTATTCACTAACTAATACAAATAAAATCAAACAACTCAATCTTCCTTAATCACGGATCCATCACCGATTAAGTGGACCTCAGGGTGCTCAAAGAAGTCTGCCACATCCAAGTGGGTGATGTCAAAATTATCGTCAGAGACAAAATTGGTTTCAGGGCCTTTACTCTTTAGGGATGCTTGATAAAGGTCAACCAAATGTCTTGGTATACGGCAAGCCTTTGACCAGTGCCCTTTTCCACCGCAACGATAATATATAGTTTATAAACTATTTGCTTTTGGATTCTTATCGTATCGTGCTTGTGGCAGAGTGACCAACTTCAGGTTATCATATCTCTTCTTTAAGCCATTCCACAAGATAGGTGGATCTTTGACGGTGAGATATTCAATCTTCAAACCTTCATCAAGGTGATGGCGCAAGAAAATCAAGGCCTTATCATAGTCTTGGGTGGATGCATTATTTCTGTCTTTAATGGCGTCTCCAAGACCCATAGCATCTAAGTGGATTTCAGCATCCAACACCCATGTCATATAGTTCTTGCCCGAAATTTCAAGGGCAACGAACTTTCTTTTCATAGTGTCAGTCATAAGACACAATTACATCAAGAGCGTGTTTATACTTACAGGCTCTATTACAATTATCACATTCACTTCAGGGAATGGATCATAATCATGTGCTTTACACAATCTCATGTCAAATATTACTTTCATAAAGTGAAAGATTATTTTGAGAATCCTTATTGTTCTCATTACCACAATAATGACGATTATAACTTCGTCTATTGCCATGTCCACATCCATTGATACCTTTACGGTAATTAGTCTTCTTTCAGACTTATCACATACTGCTACCACATTCTCTAAAGGGAATGGAGCAAATTCAATTGGACGGAATTCTTTGCCACGTCCACATTCATTGATACCTTCATGGTAATATTTTAGTCTTCTTTCAGACTTATCATATACTGCTTCCATATTCTCTAAAGGGAATGGAGCAAATTCAATGGGACGGATTTTCAATTATTTGCCCACAATCATACATGAATTTAATCATGGCAGGACATAGAGATTTAACCACTTCATGTGGTTATAATTTCTTACAAACTCCATTAGAGTTATAATCAAACTTTGTTTGTATGTTCAATCAAATCGTAGAATTTCAAGAATTTGAAAGGGAAAAGTAAATTACTTACCTTTAAGGTATACCAATTATATTTTCAATGTTTTCTTCCTTTTCTCCACTTATGCAGACGACGGCGGCTCCGATGCGGAGAAATTGACGGCGGCTTAATCTTCTTAAAGAGCTTCTTGAGACGGTAGAGTCTCGTGCTGATAACGTGTTATGAAATAATATAAAGACAAGAACAATAATGCAAGAATAAGAACAATATAGAGAGAGAATAGGGAGAGAGAGAAGTATTCTTATTAATACTTGGGGTGATTTACAATGGGGTAAAACCCCTCTATTTATAGGAAGAGGAATGACTTAGCTTTAAACTAGAACTCTTAGACATTCACTCTAAATAAACTTCTATTTTATAACATTTAGTTAGTTATTGCAATATTGAGAACATTTTAAGGACAATAGTAGAGTATTGTAAAAGAAGTATTTTTTGTTCCATCTCATGTGACACTATTTCACCATAAATCCGTTGCAAAAGAATTGATATATTTTAATTATAAAATAATTTTATTTTAAATTCGATTCTTCTCTTTGTAACATGTTTTTAGAACCATAGAAACTGACAAATAATTCTTTGCTAATCTAACTATTTTAGGAAAATTTCTTTCTTTTTTTTAGTTTTCTATCTTGTATTCACTTTGACACCCAACTAATTTAAAAATTCAACTTGAGGTAAAGCATATAAACAAAAGGGTAATTACCATTTTACCACTACCATATATAATAATAAAATTGTCACGATTCAAATGGACGGTACTTATTATCCATTTTGGATCTGCAAAGATTTATCTTTTTGAATTATGCCACCTCAATCTTCAAAAACTCATGTTGAACTTACATTATATTTTATAAAACTTTTAACTTTTTTATTTAAATAATTAGATTCGCCTAAAGTATCACATGCACTCATTCTTGGGAGCTTGTAAGTCTGAAAGCCTGCCATACCTACTTGACCCACTCTCGTTAGCCAACCCTCGGATGGGTCATGGGTATAGTAGAAATGTTTTGGAAAAGTTGCATAACCAAAATTGCGTTCTTTTATCATTAGTAGAAAGACTAATCGAGTATATTTCGTAAAGTGAAACGCGTGAAAGGGTGGGTGTAGCGTATCTTTTGTCCTGCTTTTCTATATTTCAACCCTCTACTTTTTCCGATACTTTCTCTCAACTCTAATTCATAGAGCTGGTTATATGCACAATTGTGTGGTTGTAAAATTTTAATCAAAACTTGTTTTGCTTTGTGAGACTACTAGTAGCGGAGAGAAGAGAACTAAGAGTATGATGATGCGATCGTGTTGTCGACCATTAGAGAGGTGTTTTGGGAGACGAAACGGAGATGGACTTTTATGGCATACGGACTTAAAACCACATGCTTCTGGTGATTTCTCAATTGCTGTAGTTCAAGCTAATTCTTCACTTGAAGACCAAAGCCAAGTTTTCACTTCTCCTTCTGCTACTTATGTTGGTGTTTATGATGGCCATGGTGGCCCTGAAGCCTCCCGTTTTGTCAATAGACACCTCTTCTCTTATTTGCATAGTACGTCTTTTTTATTTTATTGGCATAATTTTATAGTTTTTGGTGTCGTATACTTTTGGGTCAGTTCTTGTTTCTGCAATTTCTGCTCAAAAAGCTAAAAGGTTGCTCCTCTATATTCGAAATTAGGTTATGTCTGTGAATTCTTGGAGTATACGTTATTTTCTTTTATTTTTCTTTTTAGTCCTGATGTTTCAGTTTTTCATGTCTTATAATTTTGTGGGTCAGTCCTTGTTTCTGCAATTTCGGCTCAAAAAGCTTAAAGGTGGCTCCTTTATACAGAATTAAGCTATGTCTATGGATTCTTGTTGTAACGTTGTTTTCTTATTTTCTTTTTTTTTGTCCTGAGGTTTAAGTTTTTCATGTGTTATGCTTTTGTGGGTCAGTCCTTAGTTCTACACTTTCTGCTAAAAAGGCTTAAAGGTTTCTCCTTTATACAAGATTAAGCTATGTCTGTGGATTCTTGAAATGTACCTATTTTGCCTGAGTTTTAAGTTTTTCATGTCATATACTTTTGTGGGTCACGTCTTGTTTCTGAAAATTATGTTCAAAAAGCTTAAAGGTTGCTCCTTTGTGCAAGATTAAGTTTTGTTGCTTTTCTGAGCTGTTTGTTTTGAATTTTGTGTAGAATTTTCGAAAGAGCAAGGGGGTTTGTCATCAGATGTGATAAAGAGAGCATTTAATGCTACAGAAGAGGATTTTATTCAATTGGTGAAGAGATCATTGCCTGTAATGCCACAGATTGCTTCTGTTGGATCATGTTGTTTGGTTGGTGCAATTTCTGAGGGCGAATTATACGTGGCTAATTTAGGGGATTCGAGGGCTGTTCTTGGACGCAGAGGTTTTGAAGGGGAGACAAATTCTGTGGTTGCAGAAAGGTTGTCGACTGATCATAATGTTTCATGTGAGAAAGTGAGAAAAGAAGTTGAATCACTTCATCCTGATGATCAAGCTGTTGTGGTTTACATTCGAGGTGTTTGGAGAATTAAAGGCATAATTCAGGTTATCTTACTTGTTCTCTACACTTAGCCAACCCGTTTATCTGTTGATGAATGATTTAAGTATTCTAAATGTGTAAGAGTTTGTTGTATTTGGATTTGGTGTTTTATTATGTATCCTATTCTCATATTGCTTAACCTTTGTATATCACCTTCTGCTTTATCAAAGCAGCATGAGTTCCACTTTCAAATTTGTTCTTAAGGCTTTACAATCTTCCCTGCAGTTCCAGGAATCACACGCTTTGCCTCTTGGTCCACTGTTTCATGCAGTTCAAGCTTAGAGGAAGCCGTGTTCCCTACATGAGACGTGGATGAAGATTTTATTAAGCAAAGAGTCGTGATTTCATTGAATAGTTATCCTTTTTCATTTACTTTGGCCATCATAGAAGGCTCTGGATTCTTGTGAAGGTTCTCTAATTTTAGACCTAGAATTTTGTTTGTTATCTGCTGATAGAAGTAACAAGGAATGCCTGCATTCTGTTTGTAGCTTTTTTGTCCCATTTTTCTCTTTATGGAGATGTTAGGAACATAGCAACTTATAAACCTTGTGATTTGCAGGTCTCAAGATCTATTGGAGATGCATATTTGAAGAAACCTGAATTTAACAGGGATCCTATATTCCAACGATATGGAAATCTTGTACCTCTGAAGCGGCCTGTACTAACAGCTGAGCCTTCTATTGTTACACGAAGTATTAGGCCTCATGACTTATTCCTGATATTTGCTTCTGATGGCCTCTGGGAACACTTAACTGATCAAGTAGCTGTGGAAATAGTCTCTAAAAACTCAAGAGCTGTAAGTTTCCCATTCTTTCATTCTCGTTTCCCAAGCGAAGTAAATGGAAAGATGTGCATATATGCATATTGCAGACCGACTATGCTTTTCCTGAGCCGAGGGTCTATTGGAAAAATCCTCTCTACCTTCACAAGGTAGGGCTTTGGTCTACGTACACACTACCCTCCCCAGACCCCACTTGTGGGATTAAACTAGGTTTGTTGTTGTTGGTCTATTGCAGATCGACTTGAGGCAAGTAGCTTGCTTAGTAGATTTCAGAGTCAAGATAGTCGTATGACTCATCCTGTTTATTGTTTGATTGGTGTAATTGCAGGGAATAGCTAAGAGATTGGTGCGAGCAGCGATTCAGGAGGCTGCTAAAAAGAGGGAGATGAGGTACAAGGACATACAGAAGATAGATAAGGGGATTAGGCGCCATTTCCACGATGATATAACAGTTATTGTGATCTATCTTGATCACCAGAAAGGATCATTCCATTCCAAAGGCACTCTTGGCTCTATCACTGCACCAGTAGACGTGTTCTCATATAATTCAGAAGATGCTGAGGAGAACCAAGTGGTTGGAGTTTTTTAAACAGCCAAAAACCCTTAACAAGAGGTGGTATATTCAGTATGTCATAATGAGAAGTATAGAGAAACAGTGATATAAACAATACATTACATGGAGAGAGTACAGGTTTGATGTGGATAAACTGGAGTTACGGGTGGATGACTGATGAGGCTGAGAGCAGTTCAGTTTAGGATTTGACCAAACCCATCGATCTTTTTCCCTTTTTCAAAGAGGCTGTGCTTTTGAGATAAATAGTGTAAAAGGATGCCAGTGATTTTGAGCTGACCGTTTTCCCTTGAATTCTATTTTTGTTGCTTGCATTACCTATTGTTTCTAGGTATTAGGGAGTTCTTTAGAAATTCCCTCTCAAAATTCCAGGTTATGTTATATATTGCTGGGCAAAAAGTTGAATAATCTGAGATCAGGATGGCCTTTCTTTCAGATTGATTGTACCTTCTCTGTTTTGTTTAGTTAGTTGGGTTGGTGAAATGAATTGTCTACAGAATTGCAGATTGTTGTTCAACTAATTGGTATGCCTGTTTGAATCGTTTGTTTCAAACAGACGATTCCCCTGTATGATTTTAGGTCTACCCTGTCCCTATTTTATACCTCAATTACCATAATGTTGCACCTACAGACTAGCGCTATCTACACAAGACGGTCAAACAATATCAAACGATGAGGGATCTATAAAACCGAATGGAATAGTTGGCAATGACGTAAAAAGTGGGAAATAACCAGTGTACTTGTGCAGTTTCATCATTGAAAATTATGCACAGAATTGTTCTTAAACTGCAGTCAAAATCTCAATCAAACAGAAAATACATCCTTAACAAGTTCGCATTTGGTACAACAAATGTCTACATTTGATATTCTAGACGTAAAAGCTAAGAGCAATCATACCCTAAGGTTTACCCCCTTAGAAAGAAACCTTATTTCAAGCACACTCCATAACATCGCAAAGCCTCAAAATTTTCATCATTGTATAACTATGTGAATCTGTTCTACTAAAAGTCTCCAACATTGAATAAAAATTCTATATACAACAATTAGCACACTGCTCATATTTTCGCAGTATACAAGTATAACAATGAAATGGAAGAGAATAAATATAGCAAAAAGCTATTGCTACTAAACTATAATTCCATCAAAAAACAAAACTCATTTCTTCATCAATCGCTCTGATAATCTAGTCTCTTCCTCTTTAGAAACATGAGGATTAAGCTTACGGAGGTTGTTAATAAAAGCTAGAGCTTCATCTCTTCTATTGAGTTTACAATATGAATCTATAATGGAGTTATACGTGCTATCATTCGGCTTACAACCTTGCTTGATCATGTAGCGAACCACTTCAATGGCATCAATAAACATTGCATCAGCTGCATACCTCGAAACAAAGGTATTATACGTGATGACATCAGGAACAATTCCAGAATCCTTCATTTCTGTAAATATTCGTGAGGCATCTCTCATCCGACCGTTTCTGCAATAAGCATATATCACTGTGTTGTACGAAATAACATCAGGCCTGACTCCTTTTCCTATAATTTCCATTAGTAGTTCTTCTGATTTCTCATAATTGCTGGACCGGCTGTACATGTACATCAAACTATTGTAAGTTGTCAAGCTAGGAGTGAAACCAGTATCCTTCATGAAGTTCATGATCTCAGCTGCCTTTGTAACCATTTGCTTCCGACCATAAATTGAAAGCATGGCATTTAATGTGGTTATATCTGGAGACACACCTCTACTTTTTAACTCCAAAAAAGCTCGTTCAGTCTCCACTAGAAGATCACTTTTGCTATAAACTAGTACAAGGGTCTTCAGAAGAATAGCATGAGGTTGGATTTCAGAAGTGTATATATCTTCTGCAAGTGCATGTATCCGGTCAATCTCTTTCCCGTTACCATACGCATGAAGCAAGGAACTGTATGTTAGCTCATTGGGTTTACAACGACCATCTTTCATTTCTGCAAGTACTTTCTCGGACTGTTCCCACAGACCGCCCCGAGCCAAAGCTGCTAGAACAGCGTTATAGGTGGAGAGGTCCGGATTGACCCCTGCATCTAACATTCGCCTGTAAACGACCATAGCTTGATCAAAAGCCCCACAACGACTGTAAGCACCAATTAAGGTATTGAAGGTGTCCCGCTCAGCTACAAACCCGGCTCTCTTCATTTCTTTGAACACTCCAGTGACTTCCGAATCCATTCCATTCTGCCCAAATACGGCTAGGAGCGTATTCCAAGTGACAATATCCGGGGAACAACCACACGTCTTGATATCATCAAAAACCTTCATCATTTCAGCAAATTTTCCCCTGTTTCCATACATCTTAATAAGCGCATTGAAAGTGCAGATGTTTGGTTTACAACCTGCACTTGTCATCTCCTCAAATATTCTCATTGCCGATTCATCCTTCCCAGTCTTCTCAAATCCGGAAAACAAGGTGGTATACGTAAACACATCAGGCTTAATCCCTTTATCCATCATTTGGGCTTTCAGCTCCATCGCTTCCTCCAATAAACCATCCCTAGCATAAGCAGATACCAACGAATTGTATGTCACAATGCTAGGCGAAAACCCATGCACCTCCATCTCTCGCAAAACCTCCATAGCTTCTTTCGGCCTCCTAGACCTCCCATACACATCTAACAACGCATTGTATGTAACCTTATCAGGCAGAAAACCTCCTAATTTCATTTCCTCAAAAATCTGCCTAGCTTCCTCATACAAAGATCCCCGACGACAACAAGTAATAAGAGTATTATAAGTATAAGCATCAGGAACAACTCCAGAGTTCTTCATACTTTCAAAAACACCCAAAATTCTACTCCAAGGCATACCCATTTTCCCATAAACATTCAAAATCACATTGTAAGTAATTAAAGTAGGT
Organism: Nicotiana benthamiana; assembly: GCA_034376525.1. NCBI lineage: Eukaryota > Viridiplantae > Streptophyta > Magnoliopsida > Solanales > Solanaceae > Nicotiana > Nicotiana benthamiana. The sequence goes on from CM067339.1 coordinate 158,477,420, forward strand.
TTACACCCTTCCTCCTCCATTTTCTTGTAAACATTAGCAGCATCCCTGTACCTCCCATTACGCGCAAACGCAGTAATTAAAGAAGTATATGCATAAACATCGATACCAAAACCATCTTTATGCAAATTATGAAGCAACGATGATGCCACTGAAATCCTACCCTCTTTCCCCAGCATGCTTATAACCACAGCAATAACAGACCCATTTAACAAATCCCCCGAATCGGGTCGATTTCGAGCCCATTCAAACACATTCAACGCCAAGTCACATTTTTTATAGTAACCTAAACCTTTAATAATACCCAAAATATCAAAACTCAATGACTCTGTTTCTAATTCAGAACTTTCTAAACGATGCTCAGTATATAAACCGAGCAAAATTTGGTTAATATTGTGGAGTTGAAATTCCGGGTCAATTAGGGTTTGAAGAGTTTTCTCACCGTGATAGGAGAGGCGATGAGGATACCATGGTTTGCCCCTGTTGGTATCATGCTCCTTGCCAATAATACGCCGTCGAGTTCTGGGGATAGGAGAAGGGTAAATTGGGGATTGAGGAATCTGGGTAGAATTAGAAGTGGAAGTAGAAGTAGAAGGAAAGTTAGGAGAAGTGTTGGGATTTTGGTGGTGAAAGAGGTCATTTAGGAATGGAGCTAAAGGTTGAGTGGTGGAGTTAGAGAAGTGGGGGTGTGAGTCTTGGAAGATAGATTTTGAGGGTGGAGGGTTTGGTAGAAGAAGAGGGAGAGCTAATTTGTCCGCCATGAAACACAATTCAGATCTTGTGTTACTGATATCTTGTTTCTATTTTGGAGGCTGATACCTCACTAGACTTGCAATGGTAACCAGTTATGGTGTGTTCCTCAGATATTTTCTTATTTATTTAAAAACTGAGTTCTTTTCTAATCAATTAACTTTTTCCACATATGTATTTATTTCTTTTCTTACACTTTGGTTGGTCGAAGGTTGAAAACTTAACAGTATACCTTCTTAAATTAATTTGCCTTGTATGGTGTTAAATTAATAGAAACAAGAAACTCCTACAGTAGTAAAATACAGAACGAAAACATTAAATAATTTACAAAAGTCGGGGCTTTTCTTTTACTTTTTTTGTTTTTTTTTTTATGGGCAAACGGCAGCATCGTGTAATACGCAAATGAGATTAGATATGCAATAATGCATTACACAAATCTTCAATTTTTGGTTAATGAATATTTAACCTTCGACGAGCAAAATAAACAAAAGGAATACGACCTTCGTTTTAGTAAGTGCCGAACCCTGGTACTCAATACTTTGTATAAATTGGCTATTTGGCTAAGGTTACTTTTTTTCGACAATTTTTTAGAATAGCGGTGGCTCTCCAATCTGCAACATTATAATCCTCGAGCTACCTTTTTCGTAGAAACACCTTTTAACAGAGGAAAAATTGACTCTTCTAAATCATTCCTTTAACAATATTTTATCTTTCACAGACTTGAGCGGTGATGAGTGATGACAAAATGTGAAGCATTACTAGTCCTGCAAGTTAAGTGAATGGGCTAATGATTCCCCAAACTTCAACCATTGGAATAGTCATACATATACAAGGTAAAAACACAAATATTCAGTACATTCCAGTAATCGCTGCAACTAGGCGCAAATTTTACTAAAGGTGCCTCGTACATATCATACAGCATATAAAGCTGCAATAAGTTTAAGATTGACAATCCACTTGCTACTAATCTTGCATTAGAAGATCTTCCTGTGAAGATCCGAAAACCAAAATCACCAATCAACTTTCACAAAAGAGCTATAGATTAAAGCGCCTTCAAAGAAGTTTAGATAATTGATAAAGCAGCAATGTTCCTAATAGATACTATCACCCAATCTAGAAGCCTAATTTACAAAAACGAGCTGCCCTTCTATGCTTTCCTTAGATTACTGAAGAAAGTGCGGACTAATCAAACCAGCAATCTCAAGGAACCCAACACGATCCTTTCCAGCAAAAATGTTCTTCAACTTCTCATCACAGATTATGACCTTCTTGTTTTGAGGATCCTACAACGGTAAAAGATCATTAAGTACCGAAGCAACTTTAGCTGCATAGATGTTTATCAGATACTACCAAATGAGTAGGATATATCAAACACATTATAGCTGATGCATTTCAAAAGTGTAAGCGACACAGACAGTGGGCACAACTAGCAGAAAGCATTGCATTCTAGTCAGGAGCTTCCCAAGTAAATTATAGAAACCACATCATCAACAAATAGCTATAAAAAGATAATATTTAAACAAAGACAGATCTACAAAGTTTAATTTACTAACTACACATTAAACTTAATATATGATAGAACAAACTGGTCCACAAGCACTATGCACACTTTGCAGTTACAGTGGCAACAAAGTTCCAAACCTTCAGTAGATCCTTTAGATAATATCTAGATGGAAACATGCAGCAAATTTGGCAGCATGCTCAAGCACTAAATCAGCAATGTTTTAAGGCATCAAGCCCTTATTGTATTGATAAACTCTGTCAACATATTTCTAGATAAATATTAAATAGGAAAGTAAACATATCAAATAAGACTTGTACAGAACTACAAATGATAAGCATCATAAAAGTCCCACAATAAATTCATTGATGCTTGATGTTCTATATAAGTGAATGTCATTTGATAAACGTAAAACAAAGTCCACTCACCCACTCAACCCAACCCCCCCCCCCCCCCAAACAAATCGACAATTGATCAAAACAACTGGCACAAGTAAAGAAAAAGGTGCATTTATAGCCAGTTTCCATGACTTCAGAAATCATGGATCATCCAAACTAGAAAATATGTCACTTCCCCTCAAATCTTCACCGCATTAAACATCCTGATGGAAGTTTGACAACCGAGCATGAAAACCAAATGCCATAGAGCTTCAGATAGAGCGGACAGCAAGTCAGCAACTTGCCGCACAAAAAGGATATAGCGATAACGCTTCACCAGGATTGGTTTTAAAAGGGAAGATTAACATCTAAGAAAACCTAAATCAGCTTGCTACTTTCAGACCAGATAGCATTATGCAACACTATATAGAGGAACTTAATGGTATTAAACTCAGATTGTAATTGCTATCAACTATAATTATGATCCAAGTGCCTCTGAAGTTGGAACCATACTAATATCAAAGAAACAATCGATACACTTGTTATGACTTTATTTTATTGGCAAGACTTCTCAAAGGAATTACAGGAACAGGATTAAACTCTAGTTGTCTTTATCTACACCTTTTTATTTGAGAATGCTTGTTGCTGGACCAAACAAATAAAGAGAAAGGTATCTTTATTGCACTATTTTACAGATTGTTTTCCCTTTTGAATCAATAGCACTAGTTTTAATACCAGCAAGAATCAGATCACCACTTCTTAACAGAAAGCTGGTAACTGAGAAAAGCCTGCAGCTGAACCTCAACAGCCTTTGAGAGTACATAGATTGCATGTTACATATCGATAAGACAATAACATTGCCAAAACGCTACTAATAAAGTAAGAAAAGAAGTGTGACCACACATTACAAATCTATGATATAACCAATTAATAACCTTAAAAGGCATCCTTTTCATCAGAACCAACAAAAGCTTAACAAGATCCATATATGCACATCAGTGAAGGTTTAAAGCATAATCATATTACTATATCTAATTACTCAGATAATATCAGTTAAAACTCCCATCATAGAAAACCAAATAAAACAAACATCACTACAACACAACACGGAAAATTACCAACGAACAAACCTCATAAACCCCTAATCAGAAAGAAACCACACTCAATCTTTCAGCAATTGCCAAGTTAGCAAAATAAACTAAATCCAAAATCCACTAACTCTAAAGTGTCCTTTTTAAAAACTCAGTGGATAATGGTCTACCTTTCTCTACTATAATACCAGGCTTATGTCTGTGGGTTTCAACCCATGACGTGCTCCCACGCACTATGCTCTTACTAGACCAAAACCCTGGGGGCTCACTCATTCTACAGTTAACCCACCTAAACAACACAAGACATATAAACACGTATAGCGAAAAGCAACCACGAAAAAGAACACTATTAAACAGCAAATCCCCAATATCGTCATAATAACATATTAGCCGAGCGAAAATGGAGGTATACCTGAAGGTCGTTCTCTTTGATGTGGGCCCAAATCAACTTGAGGGCTTGAGTACGAGGAATCTCAGCAATTCCACCAAGGAATGCCTGCATTTCCGGCGAAACTCGACGCGGCTTCATAATCCCCCTCGGTTCACGCTTCTTCGGCTCTGTATCCACCGGCTTAGAAGCTGTGGCGAAGGTAACCATGCGCACAGTGTGTAGATTAGCATGATAAGCAGCAAGAGGAGAAGCGAGCTTAACCGAATAAGACGAAGCTGACTTCACAAACGACGCCGTTTCGCCGGCGGTAGAGAATATCGAGAATGAGCCCAAGGACACCGCCATTATCTTCTTTCACGAGCGTAGCTTTTGGTGTTTTTTGAATTTGCAGTGAGATAAGAGTGGGGGAAAGGGTTTCTTGTGTCCGTGAAAAATCAGGGTGAACCCGCCTTCTGGAATATCTGCTTTATTGACAATGTTGCCCTTTATCCACATAAATTGGGCCGCTCTTGGGCTGATTGTCCACAGCTAGTGTCTAGAGTTATCAAGCCCGTATTGTGGAAATGACACCAGATGGCCACTTTAATCATGATGTTTAAAATAAGCAGAATGGCCTAAATAGTATTTATATTTGTGTCATTTTATAATGCCGGTCTCTAAATTTAAATATTTTTCGATTGAATACTTACACTAATTCATACCGTGAGTAATAAACAATTATTTAAGGAGGTTATCAGTGCGTGTAATACAATCTCCTACATATAAAAAGCCACGTTAATAAAATGAAACCATGTAGGCTCCAAATCACTTATTATGGTCACATAGGATTAAAAACAACGAGAAAGGATTATCCTCCCTCCCCCCACCACCCCACATTCATTCCAGTAGCAGAGAGGCTACTAGCCTTGGACGTCGAGTCCTTGGCTAACAGACTAGTGAGGTTGGACATTTCGGAGCCCAATGGGTTCTTGCATATATATTTGCTCAGTATTCATTACTAGGGGAGATAAAGGTCCAACAACTTGATGATCCACATTTGGCGGTTCTCAGAAAGGGAGGTGCCAAGGAGGTTTCTATTGGAAAGGATGGTGTTTTACAGCTTCGGGGTCATCTATATGTTCCTAATTTTGATGGTCTGAGGGAGAAGATTGTAGAGGATGCCCACAGTTCCCGGTATCCATTCATCCGGGTGTCACGAAGATGTATCGTGACTTGAGCCAGCATTACTAGTGGCGAAGAATGAAGAAAGACATAGTGGAGTACGTAGCTAGATGTTTGAATTGCCAGCAGGTCAAGTATGAACACTAGAGGCCGGGTAAAAGGTAACCTACTTCAGTAGATGCCTATACCAGAGTGGAAGTGGGAGCGCATTACCATGGACTTCGTAGTTGGGTTACCGCGGACCTTGCAGAAGTTTGATTCTGTATGGGTCATCGTTGATAGGTTGACCAAGTCGGCCCACTCCATTCAGTGATGACTACTTATACAGCAGAGAGGTACGCTCAGATCCGGGCGATAGTCATATTGCACGGTGTGCCTTTTTCCATTATATCAGAAAGAGACCCTCAATTCACTTCCCACTACTGGGGAGCCACTAAGAGTGAGTTGGGGACCCGTGTAGAGCTTAGCACAACATTCCATCCTCAGACCGACGGGCAGTCGGAGCAGACAGTTTAGATTTTGGAGGATATGCTTAGAGCATGTGTGATTGACTTTGGAGGGCAGTGGGACCATATCTTGCCTTTGCAAAGTTTGCATATAACAACAACTATCAGTCCAGCATTAAGATGGCTCCATACATTGTATGGTACAAACTTGGTACAAGATGCCTTGGATAAGGTAAAGTATATTCAGGAGAGGCTTTGCACAGCTCAGTCCAAATAGAAGAGTTATGCGGATCAGAAGGCGCGTGATGTATCACTTATGTTTGGAGAGAAGGTTCTCTTGAATGTATCACCAATGAAGGGCATTATGAGGTTCTGGAAGAAGGGCAAGTTGATCCCAAGGTTTATTGATCCCATTGAGCTATTGAGGAGAGTTAGGGAGGTTGCCTATGAGCTTGCATTGCCCCCAGCTTATCGGGAGTTCATCCAGTTTTTCATGTGTCAATGCTTCGGAAGAATCGTGCTGACTTTTCCCATGTGTTGGACTTCAGTACTATTTAGCTGGATGACAACTTGGGTTATGAGGAGAAGCCAGTGGCCATTATTGATAGGCAATATTGCAAGTTGATATCTAAGAGTATTTCTACGGTAAAGTTCCAGTGGAGAGGCCAACCAGTCGAGGAGGCGACCTGGAAGTCCGAGGAGGACATGCGGAGTAGATCAGCAGCTCAGGTACTTTTCAATATCCGTTCAAGGATGAACGTTTGTCTAAGAGGTAGAGAATGTGAGGACGCACTAGGTCATTTTGCTTTTTCGAACCACGTTCCCCTAAATAAAACTTCATGTGCTTGCTCTAGCTAGTTTACGACTTGCAAGAATGGTTGGTTCGGGATTTGGAAGAGTTTTGAGTGAAATATGCCCATTTGATTCCATAGGATTTTCCTAAAGACTAGGTTTGAATTTGGTCAACATTTTAAGAAAACAGACCCGAATTCGTGATTTGACGGTCCTGGAGGCTCTGAGAGAAAATATAGGACCTGGGCTTGGGCGTATGCCCGGAATCAAATTTCGAGGTCCATAGCCCGAGTAATGAATTTTTATTAGAAATTGTTAAGTTTATGGGATTAAAGAAACTAAGTAATGATTGATTTTAAGGGTATCGGACTCGTATGTTGGTTCCGAAGCCTGGTATAGGTTCAAAATATCACATAAGACTTGCCTGTAAAATTTAGGGTCAATCTGAGTAGTTTTAGGGCGTTTTGGACCGTTGGAGGAAAATTAAGAACTTGAAGTTCATAAGTTTGATTCATTTGGTTTTAGGGGGTTATTTCTAAATTTTGTATTATTTTGGGTGTTCCGAAGGTTTTAGTAGGTCCAAATCATGATTTCAGACTTGCTGGTATGTTCGGGAGGGGCCCGGGGAGCCTCGATCGTAGATTGGATGAGGCTCGAGTGTAGTAACAAAAATTGAGAAAGGCTGAAGATTGCTACTTTTGTCATAATCACATCTGCAGTTCTTGGGCCGCAAGTGCGGGAATGCATGCGGTCCTCCCATAGCAATAGCAGCCCAGGGCAGGACAAGCCAGGAACTACATATGCGGCTCCCTAGCCGCAAAAGCGGCTCCGCAGATGCGGCCTAGAGACCATAGATACAGTCCTACCCTTCTCTTCCCTTTTTTCGCAGATGCGAGACCGCAGATGTGGTCCCTTCACTGTAGATGCGGAAATCACTGGGCAGTAAGGTTCATTTATAACGGGCTCAAAGTCATTTTTCTCACATTTTCACTCCCTCTTTGGGCGATTTGGGAGCTTTTGAGAGAAGGACTTCACCTAGAACCTTGAGGTAAGTGTGTTTTACCTATTTTTAGTTCAATATCATTGTCTTAGATAGATTAAACTCTAGTATTAAGGTTAAATCCTAGGTTTAGATCAAAAACGTAAGGTTTTAACAAAATTTAGATTTAACCGCGAAATTTATTATGAAAATGATTTAGAAACCATATATTATTGGTCCTTAGGTTGTAGAGAATAACTTCCTTCAAAAAAATTTTGAATCCGGGCACGTAGGGCTAGGGTCGGATTTTTGGAAACTTGTGTTAGGAGTTGAGAAATTACTTAAATAGTTAGAATTCGATCTTGTAAGTCTATATTGACTAGTTCCTACTTCATATAACTAGTTTGGCATCGTTTGGCTACGAATTGAGGGGTTATACTCATTCTTGGCATTGGATGTATACTTTGGAGCAAGGTAAGTCTCCTTTCTAACCTTGTAAGAGGGAATTTTCCCCATAGTTATAATAATTGAAAGATTGTCACTAAATGCAAGGTCTACATACGCACTAGGTGACGAGAGTCCGTGTGTAGCTACTATTATCTTAATTGTCTAGGTAGTATAGGACCCACACCAGCTATTGAGGCACATATTATAACTGCAATGCCAGGAAGGCCTAAGAAAAAAAAGGAGAAAAGTTGTTGATGAACCAAATAAGAAGTTTGGGATGGGTACAAGGATAGGGAGACAAATGAGATATTTTTTTGTGCAAGACTCGTAGACATAATCAGCAATAAGTATTAACGTTCTTTGTGCTCATTATAAGATGAATTCAATTACTAGTGTTTATTTTGTTACGTGTATGAAGAGAAACCAATGGGGAAGGGTTGGTACTAGCTCAGTTGGAGGTGAACTGCTGAAAATGCTTCATCAACAGCAGCAGGTGGAAGGGCTGGAACTAGTGGAAGCCATCAACAACAGCATCACCTTCAACTATGGAAAGTAGTGCCTTCACTCCACCAATCATTGATCCAAGCATAATGTTGTTGGAGGTCCAGAAATAAAAACCAGTTAGTCTAAAGGAGGTGGTGCAAATGTAGGGTCTAAGAGACCAACGACAGCAGGATATGGTGAGCTATTCGATTCAAGTGGCACTATGATACAAATGGTAAATATTTTCCACTTAATTACATAATCAATATATATGGTTTACTAGATAATCCCTCACTCACAACATTTTATCTTTGTGTAGTATGGAACTACTCACATAGTGGTACACAATCTTCCACAGTCATAAGTTCTGCCCCTACCAACGTTGAACCTAGGTTCAAACCCCCTGGACTAAAGTGACATGGACAATCTATAGTTATACAAAGGCACTTGCAAGAATAGATTTATAGAAGGTCAAACTCTACTACAACTACTCAAGCCACACCAGTTACTATCACGACCCGGATTTTCTATCCTCGGGAGTCGTGATAATGCCTACTAGTAAAAGCAGCTAAGCAAGCCAACAAACTAATTTATTTACCATGTTTCCACTTTCGAATTCATTAACCACTTAGAACCAACAACTAATAAACGGCATAATTTAACGAGGGGAAGAATAAATTTAAAACTTAAAAATACTGTCAATATTGCTAATAAAATTCCTTAACAAAACCACTCAAGATTTGGTGTCACAACTTCACAGACTATCTAAGAGTACTACAAACGAGGGTCCAAAATAATAACAAAGTAATGTCTCTTGAACTACATAAAAGAAACAAGAAAATAGATAGAATGTGACGGCAATGCTTGTGAACGCCTACATGACTACCTCGGGTCACCTGAAAAGCAAGAAGATGGAACCTCACTACAGTCCGAAATCTGCAGCACTAGGATCTACACAAAAGGGTGCAGAGTATAGTATCAGCATAACCGACCCCATGTGCTGGTAAGTGCCTATCCTAACCTCGGCGAAGTAGTGACGAAGCTAGGACCAGACTACCAAATAAACTTGTGTAGATAAATAATGTACAGTGGAAAATAGAAGAAAAAATCTACATTCAAGGCTAGGAGAAGGAAGCATGATGTGGGGGAATATCAAATAGCAACATGAAGACAGTAGTTAAATATATGGAATACCACAATTCAATTATCAACAAGAATCGAAAGCCAAATAAGTGCACGGCATAACCTTTCATTCTTTTGCTCTCATCCTCACCAAAAATCAATATAAACTGCACGGCATCACCCTTCGTGCTTTTAGTCACATCCTCACAATAAAATCAATATAATCTACACGAAATGGTACATCGTGCGGCATGGCATCACCCTTCGTGCTTTACACTCTTCCTCACAAAATAATATATGACATATACCTTCGTGCTTTAATACTCTCTTATCAAATCAAGGCACGACATTACCCTTCATGCTTTACACTCTTCCTCACCCAAATAACAAACACAAACAATAAGGGCAATGAATAAATGAATCATAATAAAAATCTTGGCAAGGAAACAATATCAAAACCAAAACATCACGGCAAGGTAATAACATTAAAAGCAACCACGTCCTGGAAAGGGATCACCACCATAAACCTTTTCTCATTTTCACATTTATCTTACAACTTGCTTCACAATTTGAGCCAATGCTATATAAGATTCAATTGCCAATAATACTTTCACAAATAACTTTGCAACTTGAACTGAAGCATCTCAACATATAAATACAAATATTATTTTCGCAAACCTTGCTCAACAATAGCAATCACCACATTAAGCATAAACAATACCACAGAGTTACATAAATCAGAACTCAAGACTCAGGGGCATGCTTGACACCAACATATAGATACTCATCACCAAACCTATACGTTGTACTCTACACATAACACATAGCATATAAGACCAAAATCCTATTCCCTCAGGCTAAGGTTAGAAAAAACACTTGCCTCGATGCCACGAACATGGTTCAAGATTCAACTAATGCTTTACCTCTTGATTTTACCACCAATTTGCTCGTATCTAGTCACAAGTTACTTAATTACATCAATAAATGCTAAATGAGTAAATTCTAATGCATGGAAATAGGGTTTTTAGAGTTTTTCCAAAAAGTAAAAAATCGACCTCGGGCCCAAATGGTCAAAACCCGAGGTTCAAATCAAAACCCGACTACCCATTCACCCTCGAACTCCAATATATAATTATTTTGAAATCGGACCTCAAATCGAGGTCCAAATCCCCAAAATTTTATAACATAGGTTCTACCCAAAAAACCCAATTTCCCCCTGAATATCATCGATTTTGAGTTGAAATCATATTTAAAATGTTAACGATTAAAGAAAACTAGTTAAAAACCACTTACAATTGATTTGGAGAAGAAGTTGTCTTGAAAAATCGCCCTAGAGTGTTTATGTTTTGAGAAGATATGAAAAACGGGTTAAAACTTCGTCTAAGTATGGATTACACAGATCTCTTATGTCGCAATTGCGACCAGGATCCACAATTGGAACCCAGACTCTGCATTGATCGCATTTGCTAAGATAAATGTCGCGTTTGTGATCAATCTATCGCATTTGTGACACTGGGTAAATCCGGGTATATTTGCAAATAAGATGGCCCTTTCGCATTTGCGACATTGCATTTGCTATGATAGATTCGCATTTGCGACCCCAAGGTATACCAGGTCTCTTCGCATTTGCGAGCCAGGCTTCACAAATGCGAAGCCAGCAGACCTGCAACATACCAGCAAACTCCTAAGTCCAAATTTCACTCTGTGGCCTATCCAAAACTCACTCCGGCCCTCGGGGCTCCAACCAAACGTGCACACTAACCTCAAAAACATCATACGGGCTTGCTCGTGCATTTAAATCACAAAAATAACATAACAACAATGAATTTAGCACAAAAATCATGAAATCACTTAAGAACATGAAATTTTTCAATTTTCTCAAATAAGGTCCGATTCACGTCATTTTAAGTCTGTTTCTTACCAAATTTCACAGGCTTAATTTAAATCACGTATAAGACTTGTACCGGGCTCCGGAACTAGAATACGGTCCAGATAGCATCAAATTTCAAACACATTTTATTTCCAAAAACTCATAAATTTTTCAGAAAACAAATTTCGTTAAAAACTCATTTCTCGGACTAGGAACCTCGGAATTCGATTCCGAGTATACTCCCAAGTCCCATATTTTCTTACGAACCTCCCGGGATTATCGGAACATAGATCCGGGTTTATTTACTCAAAATTCTTATTGAAGTCAACTTACGTTCATTTTAATAGCAAAACTCATTATTTTTCACAAATTTTCATATAATGGTTTTCCGATTTTGCGCCCAGACTGTGCATGCAAATTGAGGTGATGCAGAAAGAGGTTTGTAAGGCCTTAGAATACAGAATTAGTTTCTAAAATAAGTGATGACGTTTTAGTACATCACATCCTCCACCTCTAAAACAATTGTTTGTCCTTGAACAGACAGAAGAAAGAACTACCTGAGTTGGGGAAAAGATAGGGATAACGGCTCTGCATATCAGACTCAGACTCCCTGGTCGATTTCAGTAGGCTGACCTCTCTACTGAACACGAATAGAAGGAAAACTCTTCGATATCAACTGACAAACTTGCCAGTATAGAATAGCTACCGACTCCTCCTCATAAGACAAGTACTTGTCCAACTGGGCAGTGCTGGAATCTAACAAGTGGATGGGTCGCCGTGATACTTCCGAAGATGGACACATGAAACACTGGATGCACGACTGATAAACTCGATGGCAACGCAGGCCTATAAGCCATCTCTCCCACTCGATCAAGAATCTCAAGCGAGCCAATAAACCTAGGGCTAAGCTTCCCCTTCTTCCGAAATCTCATCATGCCCTTCATCGGCGACAATCGAAGCAATACCCGCTCACCAACCATGTATGCTAAATCTTGAAGTTTACTATCAGCATAGCTCTTTTACCTGGACTGAGCTGTACGAAGCATATCCTGAATAATCCTGACCTTACCCAAGGCATCGTGTACTAGATACGTACCCAACAACCGAGACTCTCTCGGCTCAAATCATCCAACCGGCGATCGACACCGCCTACCATATAAAGCCTCATAAGGAGCCATCTGGATACTAGACTGGTAGCTATTGTTGTAGGCAAACTCTGTTAAAGGCAAGAACTGATCTCACAAGCCTCCAAAATCAATGACACAAGATCGGAGCATATCCTCCAAAATCTGAATAGTCTACTCAGACTGCCCGACCGTCTAAGGATGAAACGTTGTGCTCAAATCAGCCCGTGTGTCTAACTCTCACTGAACTTCCCTCCAAAAATGTGAGATAAATTGCGTTCCGGGTTCTGATATGATAGACACGGTCACACCTTGAAGACGAATAATCTTCGGGATATAGATCTCAGCTAATTTCTTGGAAGAATGGGATACTGCCATAGGAATGAAATATGCTTACTTGGTCAGCCTATCCACAATATCCCATACTGCATCAAACTTCTACTAAGTCTGTGGGAGTCCAACAATAAAATCCATAGTAATACGCTCCCACTTCCACTCAGGAATGTCAATCTTCTAAAACACACCACAAGGCCTCTGATTCTCGTACTTAAGCTGCTAATAGTTCAAACGCTGAGTCATGAACAATAGGAACAAAATATATAGAAGGAAGCTCAGCACTAGAATCATTAACATATGCCAAATAGGCCAAACACCCTTTCTCGACCATACGTCGAGCCTTCATCTACGAGATAATACTACGAGTAGAATGACCAGGTGTCTCACTCCACTCTAAAAAAGGTAGACCTCGTAAGGCTAAGGTCACAATCTTGGCATGACAATCCAAGATGGCGTAGTAAGGTGATAACCAGTCCATCCCCAATGAGACATTGAAATCAACCATGTCCATAAGAAGCAAATCTACATGAGTCTCAAGACCCCCAATCACAACCATACATGAACGATGGCCTTGATCTACCATAATAAAATTACCCACCATTAAGACACATAGACAAGAGCATTCAAAGAATCACTAGGCATGATCAGATATGGTGCAAAATAAGATGACACATAGGAGTATGTAGATCTTGGATCAAATAGCACTAAAGCATCCTTACTACAAACCGAAACCGTACCTGTGATAAATACATCGGAAGCCTCAGCCTCCGGCCTAGTTGGAAGAGCATAAAATCGAGGCTGGGCCCTACCACCCTCGACTACATCTCTGGGACGGCCTGCTGCTGGCTGGCCACTACCCCTAGCGGCCTGAGCTCCACCTTTAGTACCTTTACCTCCACCTCTAGCAACTCTACCCCCATCTCTGGCTGGCTGGGGGGCTGCAGAACACTCGGTGCCTGAACCATGGCACGGGAGCCCGAATGCTGTGAGTTGCCCGATTCTTAAGGGCAAAATCTAGCAATGTGACCTGTAACACCACAAGGGTAACAAGCCCTTGGCTGCTGAGAGTGCTGACTCTAATGACCTGAATGGCTACCCTGAAAACTCTGGAGCAGCGGTGCATTGATAGGAGTTGGTGGTGCGCTGTAGGACTACTCACATATACTACATATGAGAACCATGGCTACCTGAAGCCCTGTGAGAAACCTAAAGTGCTGACTCAAAAGGCCTAGGAGGATGGCCTCTACCATACGAATCCCTGCCTCCAGAAGAGGAACCACTGAATCTACCAGAATGATGAGGCATTTTGTCAGACCCCTGACCACCTCTCTGTGACAAAACTGTTAGAAAATACGCTTAACGCGAGGGGGGGTGAATAGCGTTATAATAAAAATTAGCATAAACTTGCGGAATTTAAAAATTGCAGGAAAGAAATAAGTGCGATAAGTAAATAAATAAGAATGAACGCACCGATGTATCCTGGTTCACCACAACCCGTGGCTAGTCCAGTCCCCGAGAGACTCTGTCGAGATTTCCACTAACACTGTTAAGCTTACGGGTGCTCAACAAACCTTTACAAACTGAGGACACAAGCCTCAACAACCTTTGCTCGAAGATACAACACTCCAAGACTTCAACCAAAGGAAACACAAGTTCCTTCTTACAATACAAGGGACTAACACTTCCCTTCAAGTGTATAAAACACTTAGCACTCACTTAAACAAGACTCTCTTAATAGAGTAGATATGAGTAAACAGATACGCTCAAGAACGCAACAACTTTCGTCAAGAATTTTGGCTCTCAAAACTTATGTAGTGAATAGAAAGTGATGAACAATAGAGTATGCAAGCTATAGCAATAATATAATCAGTTGTTGTGTTTAGAAGACTGATTTGAAGCTGTATTTATAGTTGCAAAACCATGCATTACCGTTGCCTAATTGCCAATTAAGAATTGCTGATTTTACTCAGTGACAATCGATTGTCAAAATGCCACAATCGATTGTTTGCCAATCGTTCCAAAAATCATTCCCAGTTTTTACGCTTAACAATCGATTATCTAAGATCAATAATCGATTACTGGCAACGATCAAAAAATCATTTCCAGATTTTACTTAAAACAATCGATTGTCAGAAATCTACAGTCGATTACTTGGCAACGTTCAAAAAATCATTTCCAGATTTTATTTAAAACAATCTATTATTAGAAATCCATAATCGATTACCTGACGGTTTTTGAAAATATTTTGGCAACGGTCAATTACACAATCGATTATGTTATGAGAACAATCGATTATATATCAGTCTTTGAAAAATCAATTAGACACTGCCTTAATGCACTCGATTGTCAAAGGTTCACAATCGATTATTTAGTGACTTTGAAAATGTCTGATAGACACTGCCTCAACACAATCGATTGTCATAAGTTCACAATCGATTATTTTGTAGCTTTGAAAAACTTTGATGTACACTGCCTCAACACAATCGATTGTCATAAGGTTCACAATCGATTGTCATGCAGATTTGAAAAATCTGATGCATACTGCCTTAACACAATCGATTGTCATAAGTTCACAGCTGACTTAACATAATCGATTATCATAAGTACATAATCGATTATCTTAGTCCAGATTTTAGAGGCATGTTTAAAAATCATTTTGACTAAAGTAAATATGCATGATTTAAAATCATTTTGCTTTAAATTAAATATGCATGATTTGATAAAAATGTTTTTACGAGAGAAGTCAAGTCTTGAGTCAAGTTATCGGATCAAGATCACAATTAAAGAACGACTCATGTATAACTTTATATCTTTGCTTGATCTTGGTCTTGTGCTTGAATCTCGTTATATATCAATTGTGCGCTTGTGCTTGGACCTCGTCATATGTCCATTGCGCATAGTTTGTCATTCATCAAAACCTACAAATATGAACACACGTTTTAGTATAGTGCCTTGAGAACGTGTTTCAACAATTTCCCCCTTTTTGATAATGGCAAACTTTAGTCAGGATATGCATATTTGATAATTCATAATGACGATTCAAGACAAGTAAAGATATGCAACAATATGCAACAAGTCTCTAGATGTGCAATTAGTTCCCCCTCAACATATGAATTCCCCCTCAATTTATGCCAATAAAAAATTAGTGCATATCCCTTATTCTTCCCCCTTTTGCCATTAGCAAAAAAATAGAATGAATAAGTAAATAACTTGTTTATTTATTAAACAAAAATATGAGTGCAACAAAAGAAGACAATAAAACATAGAACAATAAACTAAAGAAATTATTCATTATCATCATTTCCCGCCTCATCATCTGGCACTGCTTCATAAGGGACAAGTCCAACATATGGATAATGAACATGGTCAAAATATCCATGGACCTCATATGTCAATTGATTGACAGAGGTGGTCAAAGAAGCAATTTGGTCGGAAATAGATTGAAGAGTAGGTTCTTGAGGCTGACGCGATCGACGAGTTGGAGGAGGAGCAGGAGCTGCATGTTCGCCGTCATGGGGAAAGGAGGATTCGGAAATTTCCCATTTCTTGGTGCTCTTTTTGAGCGGGCCGATAGAGGTGTTGAACCCGGAGGCTTCAAGAAAATTCATAATAAGGAGGGCATAGGGAAGTGGTCTATCGTCCCCGATGGCATCAAGCATGTGAATTTTGACGAACTTACACCAATTGATGTGAGCTCCGGTTATAATGGCATGCATGAGCTTTGCATCCTCTTGGGAGAGAGTGGTATGGTTATGCTTGCGAGGCTTGAGGACTCGGATTATGAAATAGAAAATCAAACGATATTCGGGGAGCATTCCCGTAATGGTCGGACGTCGAGTAGATAGATTAGGATCATAAGCTCCAAGTCCTATTTGGTTTAGGAGAATTTTCTCATCAAATAAGGCGCCGGCTTCTCTAATGTAGCGAGAAATGTTTTCCCTACTTCGAGGAAGATGAGCAATAGAATGCAAGTTTTCATTGGATAAAAGAATTTGAATGCCATTAATGTTTGACACAAGCTCACCATTGTCGTCCTCATGAAGATTTGAGTAGAACGCTTGAATCAATAGAGGATTAATATAAGGATAGGTAAGATATAAGAAGTCAAGAAGTTGACATTCCTTAAGTATGTTTGCAGCGGGGGCGCATGATTCAAGATATTTACTTGTGGAAAAGCGAGGAGGAAGGATGTCACGCTTTTCGAATTTTGTTAAGAATCTAGTTAACTCGGTTTCAGAATTGAATTGTAAAATAGACCCATCTTGGTAAGGGAAATTTGGAGGAGGAGGAGCAGCTGAAGAAGATGCACCATGTCTACCTGAACGGGAACGTTTAGTGTGTCTGCCCGACATTTTGAATAAGTAGAAATGGCCTTTGTAAGAAGCTTGAAAGATTTTTGAAATTTTGGGAGCTAAGATTGATGCTTGAGAGAAGAAATTGAAGGCATATGGTACCTATTTATAATGAGGAAGATGGAATTTCATTTATGGTGAAAATCTGCAGAAATTTATGAGCTAAAACGGTCAGAAATGGTAAGAAAAATTTTCACTGACCGTTATACAATCGATTGTAGAATTGAAACAATCGATTGTTATGGAGTTTTGACTTGAACTCGGAACTGACAAAAATCGATTGTGGGAATCTGGAAGGACCCAAACGGTAACAAATATTTGAATTACTGACAAAAAATAATCGATTGTTGAATTATGGTAATCGATTGTTGTGACACAGTGTGCACAGTGATTTTCTGACTCGGAAAATAATCGATTATATTTTTGAAACAATCGATTGTTTTAGGAAAGCAGTACCGAATGGCCTAGACGGTAATCGATTATATAGTAAAAAAATCGATTATATAAAAAAACTGCTTAATAAGCATAAAATGTAAATAGTCGATTAGTGATACTTGCTAATCGATTGTCCGCACAGTAAACATGAGACATAAGAAAAAATAATCGATTATTTGTTGTAACAATCGATTGTTCTATGCCATTGCTTTATAATTCCCCCTACCTTTAGGGCGATACTTGCAAAAGAAAATTAGACGTCTCCGACGCTCAAGTTAGTAATTTGTAAAGAAATAATGACTTAGATCAATGTGGCCAAGTGAGAACGTGATCTCTTAAGAAGTGTGTCCTAAGGTGTTCTTAAAAGTGTTTCGGGTACTTACCTTTTCTCCAACGTCGCCAATTACCTGTTCGAGAGGGTGATCTTTGATTGTCCTCCATTCGTTAGGCATTTTCGTTTCTTTCTCCAATTGTGGCGCTTCCTCCGATAATTGTTCCAAGATTTCATCTTGAATTTCCTTAGAAGTTTCCTCTTGTACTTTTTCTTGAGGACTTATTGAGTTTAAGATACCTGCAGGATCAAAACCAGAATCCTTTCTCGCCAAGCGAGCATTATTTTCGGAAAACACAATATGAGGGGATTCCTCCACAGTTCCGGTTCTATTATTGAATACCCTATATGCTTTGCTACGTGAGGAATAACCAATAAAAATTCCTTCATCGGATTTGGCATCAAATTTTCCCAATTGATCTTTTCCATTGTTATGAATAAAGCATTTACAACCGAATACTCTAAAATGGGAGATATTTGGTTTCCTTCCCTTGTAGAGTTCATAGGGGGTTTTCATGAGTATTGGCCTTATGACTACTCTATTTAGAACGTAGCATGCGGTACTCACGGCATCCGCCCAAAAATATTTGGGAATCTTAGCCTCATCGAGCATGGTTCTAGCCATCTCTTCGAGACACCTATTTTTCCTTTCCACAACCCCATTTTGTTGTGGTGTACGTGGAGCAGAGAAGGTGTGCTCGATACCGAGTTCGTCACAAAAGTCCGCAAAGAGATTGTGATCAAACTCTCCCCCATGATCACTTCTTATTGAAGTGACGGTTGTGTCCTTTTCGTTTTGAACACGTTTAAGAAAATATTTAAAATTATGAAAAGCTTCACTTTTATGAGCAAGAAATAGAGTCCATGTAAATCTAGAATAATCATCAACAACAACAAAAGCATAACGATTTCTACCAAGACTTTCAATGCGAGATGGTCCAAATAAGTCCATGTGAAGTAATTGCAAAGGTCTAGTAGTTGAAACAATATTTTTCGATTTAAAAGATGCTTTTGTTTGCTTCCCTTTTTGACAAGAATCACAAATAGAGTCTTTTTCAAATTTCAAGTTTGGAAGACCAATAACTAAATTTTGTGAAACCAATTTGTTCAAAAGATGCATGTTGATATGAGCTACTCTACGGTGCCATAACCACGTATCATCTTCTTTGCTCATAAGACAATCTACATATTCAGATGAAGAATTTTCGAGATCAACCATATAGATATTATCCATTCTAAATCCACGAAGAATAATTTTAAAATCGCTACGGCGAAAAACTAAGCATTCATTTGAATCAAATAAAACAAGATTTCCCTTGTCACATAATTGACTTATGCTCAAGAGATTATGTTTTAGACCCTTAACTAGCAATATATGCTTAATGGAAGAGGAGTCATCCTTACCGACCGATCCAATGCCGATAATTTTTCCTTTGTTGTTATCACCAAAAATAACGCTTCCTCCTTCCTTGTGTTCTAGTTGAAGGAACTTGGATTCGTCTCCAGTCATGTGCTTGGAGCATCCACTATCAAGGTACCAAAGTACACTTGACCCCTTCAAACACACCTACAAAACAGATTAATGAGTTTTAGGTACCCATGCCATTTTGGGTCCTTGGGGGTTAGGCAAATCATAGTGATGTGA
This sequence comes from Nicotiana benthamiana, assembly GCA_034376525.1. Lineage (NCBI taxonomy): Eukaryota > Viridiplantae > Streptophyta > Magnoliopsida > Solanales > Solanaceae > Nicotiana > Nicotiana benthamiana. The sequence goes on from CM067339.1 coordinate 158,497,050, forward strand.
TTGAGTGTTATGTCTATGTCGTATAAAACAAGCAGGAGCAATATGTCCAATTCGTCTACAATAATGACAAACAACATTTGGATTATGCATTCGTCTAGGTTGATAGTAATTGGACGGACGAAATTCATTTACTCTATTCTTGACAATATGGCTATTGCGCAATTCATGAAAATCATTTCTCCTACTATTTGTTCTAGGATATACAGCATTTCTAGGATAGTTGTTTCTAGGTTGAAAGCCATTTCTAGGTGTTCTACAAGGTTCAAAATTTCTTCTATTGTTTGGCCTAGAGTATGCATTATTTCTAGAATGATTATTTCTAGGTTGCGATTGTTGAAAGCCATTTCTAGGTTTGTTATATCTAGGATGAGTGTTTGTTTTATTAATCCTAGGTTGAGCCTTAGGTTGTTGGGGGTTGGCTTCAACCTTTTCTTTAGGCTCATTCTCAAAGCCTATGCCATGCTTGGTCGACTTCAAATTAACAAGAACTTCATTCAAATTTTTATGAGAAGAATTAAACTTATCTAGGGTGCCCTTAAGTCTTTCTACCTCATTTTTGAGATGCATGCAAGAAGTACAATTTTTACTAGAGCTCTCGGGTTTGTCGGCGCTTCTCTTGCCGAAAAATTTGTTTTCTTCTTTCAACTTCTCATTTTCCAAAATCAGTTTTTCCAAAACCTTTTCTTTCAAAGAGAGTTGTTTTTCAAAATCGTTTTCTTTTAAAGAAGCATTTTCTTTTATGCTTTTAACAGTTTTGGAAGCTTTAATAAATTCACTATACAACTCATCAAAAGCATTTTGCATTTCCTCAAGAGAATAGAAATTTTTGGAAGAAATTTGACATACCTCTTCTTGATTGTTTTCGTGAGCCATGAGACAAAGATTTGCGGCTTCGTCTTCTTCTTCCTCACTCGACTCGTCACCGGAGTCGCCTCCCCAAGATATGTATGCTCGTTGTTTCTTGAAGGGTTTCTTCTCCTTTTTGGCATTTGGACAATTTTATTTAATGTGCCCGGTTTCTCCGCACTCATAGCACTTTATTTGATCTCATTGCTTTTTGCCCTTTCGTTCATACTCTTTTCGCATGAACTTTTGAAATCTCTTAATAACGAGTCCGAACTCGTTGTCTCCGTCCTCATCATTTTGAGGTTGGCTTGTGCTTGCCTTGAGAGCGATCTTTTGTTTCCTTTGATCATCAACAAGAGGGTTAAGTATAGTAGATTCATAAGTTTTAAGATTACCTCTTAATTCGTCGATGGTGACATTTGAAACGCCAATAGATTCTTGAATCGCGTCGGCCTTGGATCGCCATGCCGGAGTGAGGCTTCGGAGAATTTTTTGGACAAGTTCCTTATCCGTGAAGGTCTTCTTAAGAGCATGTAAATCATTAACGATTTTTGAAAATCGTTCGAACATCTCATCGACCTTTTCGCCTTCCTTCATGTGAAACAATTCATATGCATGGGTAAGGAAATCAATTTTAGCTTCCCTTACCTGGTCCGTACCTTCGTACGTAATTTCCAGCTTGTCCCACATTTGCTTCGCCGTTGTGCAACATGATATTTTCCTGTAATCATCAGCATTTACAGTACAATATAATAAATTAATGGCTTTAGCGTTGTTTTGCACCTTTCGGATATCATCCGCATCGTATTCATCTTCGGACTTTGGAACATCTTTATTTTCAACCTTTTTGGTTGGAATTTGTTCTCCCTTCATTATAACCTTCCAAAGATGAAAACTATTTGATTGAACAAATATTCTCATCCTCTCCTTCCAGTACGTGTAGTTTGTACCGTCGAATAGTGGTGGTCGGGTGGAGCATTGTCCTTCACCTATTCCTGCAAAAGAATTACGAGTAGAAGCCATGGATTGTTTCTCTCAAACGGTTAAGTCTTCAGAGAGTTGGGCTCTGATACCAATTGTTAGAAAATAAGCTTAATGCTAGAGGGGGGGGGGGTGAATAGCGTTATAATAAAAATTAGCGTAAACTTTCGGAATTTAAAAATTGCAGGAAAGAAATAAGTGCAATAAGTAAATAAATAAGAACGAACGCACCGATGTATCCTGGTTCACCACAACCCGTGGCTAGTCCAGTCCCCGAGAGACTCTGTCGAGATTTCCACTAACACTGTTAAGCTTACGGGTGCTCAACAAACCTTTACAAACTGAGGACACAAGCCTCAACAACCTTTGCTCGAAGATACAACACTCCAAGACTTCAACCAAAGGAAACACAAGTTCCTTCTTACAATACAAGGGACTAACACTTCCCTTCAAGTGTATAAAACACTTAGCACTCACTTAAATAAGACTCTCTTAATAGAGTAGATATGAGTAAACAGATACGCTCAAGAACGCAACAACTTTCGTCAAGAATTTTGGCTCTCAAAACTTATGTAATGAATAGAAAGTGATGAACAATAGAGTATGCAAGCTATAGCAATAATATAATCAGTTGTTGTGTTTAGAAGACTGATTTGAAGCTGTATTTATAGTTGCAAAACCATGCATTACCGTTGCCTAATTGCCAATTAAGAATTGCTGATTTTACTCAGGGACAATCGATTGTCAAAATGCCACAATCGATTGCTTGCCAATCGTTCCAAAAATCATTCCCAGATTTTACACTTAACAATCGATTATCTAAGATCAATAATCGATTACTGGCAACGTTCAAAAAATCATTTCCAGATTTTATTTAAAACAATCGATTGTCAGAAATCTACAATCGATTACTTGGCAACGTTCAAAAAATCATTTCCAGATTTTATTTAAAACAATCGATTATTAGAAATCTATAATCGATTACCTGACGGTTTTTGAAAATATTTTGGCAACGGTCAATTACACAATCGATTATGTTATGAGAACAATCGATTATATATCAGTCTTTGAAAAATCAATTAGACACTGCCTTAATGCACTCGATTGTCAAAGGTTCACAATCGATTATTTAGTGACTTTGAAAATGTCTGATAGACACTGCCTCAACACAATCGATTGTCATAAGTTCACAATCGATTATTTTGTAGCTTTGAAAAACTTTGATGTACACTGCCTCAACACAATCGATTGTCATAAGGTTCACAATCGATTGTCATGCAGATTTGAAAAATCTGATGCATACTGCCTTAACACAATCGATTGTCATAAGTTCACAATTGTCATGCAGCTGACTTAACATAATCGATTATCATAAGTACATAATCGATTATCTTAGTCCAGATTTTAGAGGCATGTTTAAAAATCATTTTGACTAAAGTAAATATGCATGATTTAAAATCATTTTGCTTTAAATTAAATATGCATGATTTGATAAAAATGTTTTTACGAGAGAAGCCAAGTCTTGAGTCAAGTTATCGGATTAAGATCACAATTAAAGAATGACTCATGTATAACTTTATATCTTTGCTTGATCTCGGTCTTGTGCTTGAATCTCGTTATATATCAATTGCGCGCTTGTGCTTGGACCTCGTCATATGTCCATTGCGCATAGTTTGTCATTCATCAAAACCTACAAATATGAACACGCGTTTTAGTATAGTGCCTTGAGAACATGTTTCAACAAAAATCATCTCAACTCTCCTGGCCACATTAGCCGCCTTCTGGAAAGAAATCTAATTGCCCGTCTCCTTAGCCATCTGAAGTCGAATGGGCTGGACAAGTCCCTCAATGAACCTCATCTATCTATCTATCTATCTCTCTCTCTCTCTCTCTCTCTCTCTCTCTCTCTGTATCTCTCTCTCTCTCTCTTTTTCTCTCTCTCGGTGGGAAGTATAAGTAGAGCATGATGGGCTAACTTAATAAACCTTGTCTTGTACTGAGTGACAGTGATAGAACCCCGCCGGAGGCACTCAAACCGCCTCTAATAGATCTCTCTCAGAGTAACGGGGAGAAACTTCTCCAAGAACAGCTGAGTAAGTTGCTCCCAAGTCAAAGCTGGTGATCCGGCTAGTCTAACCAAACAGTAATCTCTTCACCGAGTCTTGGCGGATCTTGATAAGCGAAAAGTAGCAAAATCGACCCTGTTGGTCTCCACTATCCCCATGTTCCCGAGAACCTCATGATAGTTGTCTAGATAATCCTAGGGATCCTCAGAAGATGCACTGCTGAAAGTGGCAGTGAAGAGCTTGGTAAACCTATCCAATCTCTATAAAGCATCAACAGTCATAGCTGCTCCGTCACCAGCCTGAGCTACCACACCTGGCTGAACTGCTCCAACTGGCTAAGCAGGTGGAGTCTGAAACTGGGGATCCACCTGCTCGAGAGTGCGAGTAGCAATAGTCTAAGCCTATCTTCCAGCCTGAGAAACGGCTAGTGCTACTGGAAGCAAGCTTGCCTGAATGACATCCTCCATGAGGCCCACTAGGTGGACCAAAGCATCCTGAAGTACTGGGGTAGCAATGAACCCCTCTGGGACCTGAGCTGGGCCCACCGGAGCTATCTAGGCCAGACCCTCCTCGTCAAATTCAACTGTAGGCTCCACCTTTGGTGTTATTGCTCCGGGCTAAGCTCTGCCCCTATCTCGGCCTCTAGCACAGCCTCAGCCTCTGCCACTCATGGGAGCTAATGCTGGGGGCTCAGGCTGCTGACCAATGGATGAGGAAAAGCGTGTTCTTGGCATCTGTGAAAGAACAGAGTAGAAATTCTATTAGTATTGAGAAACCAAATCACAATACAGGACAGAATAGATGTGAAGTTTTAACTTTGTAGCCTCTGGGGTATAAATACATATGTCTCCGTACCGACCCTTGAGACTCTACTAAGCTTGTTTGTGAATTGTGAGACTTATGTAACCTAGAGCTCTGATACCAACTTGTCACGACCCAGATTTCTCACTCTCGGAAGTTGTGATGGCGCCTACTAGTGAAAGTTAGGCAAGCCAACCAACTAATTTATTTACCTTGTTTCCACTTTTGAATTCATTAACCAATTAGAACCAACAATTAATAAATGGCATAAATTAACGAGTGGAAGAATAAATTTCACACTTAAAAATACTGTCAATACTACTAATAAAATTCCTCAATAAAACCACCCAAGATTTGGTGTCACAACTTCACAAGCTGTGTAAGAGTACTACAAATAAGGGGCTGAAAGAAATAACAAAGTACTGTCTCTACAACAACATAAAAGAAATAGAAAAATAGATAGAGGGAGATGCCAAGGCCAGCAGACGCCTACAGGGCTACCTCAAGTCGCCTGATAAGCAAGAAGTTGGAACCTCACTACAATTCGAAATCTGCAGCATTGGGATCTGCACAAAAGGGTGCAGAGCATAGAATTAGCACAACCGACCCTGTTCTGATAAATGCCTAGCCTAATCTCGGTGAAGTAGTGATGAGGCTAGGACCAGACTGCCAAATAAACTTGTGCAGATAAATAATGTACATCAAAAAATATAAGCAAAAATCTATAGTCAAGGCTGGGAGGGGGAAGAATGCTGTGGGGGAATATTAAATAGCAACAGGAAGACAACAGTTAAATATATAGAATACCACAATTCAATTATCAACAAGAACCGAAAGCCAATCAAGTGCACGACATCACCCTTTGTGTTTTTACTCTCATCTTCACCAAAAATCAATATAAACTGCATGGTATCACCTTTCGTGCTTTTATTATCATTCTCACCATAAAATTAATATAATTGGCATGGAATGGTACATCGTGCGGTACGGCATCACCCTTCGTGCTTCACACTCTTCCTCATAAAATAATACATGGCATCACCCTTCGTGCTTACACACTCTCTCACCAAAATAATGCACGACATCACCCTTCGTGTTACACTCTTCCTCACCCAAATAACAAACATAAATAATAAGAGCAAGGAATAAATGAATCATAATAAAAATTCCGGCAAGGGAACAATATCAAAATCAAAACATCCCGGCAAGTGAATAACATTAAGATCAACCACATCCCAACAAGGGATCACCACTATAATCCTTTTCTCATTTTCACATTTATCTCACAACTTGCTTCAGAATTTGAGCCATGGATTTATATGATTCTATTGCCAATTATACTTTCACAAATCACTTTGCAACTTGAGCCGAAGTTTGTTACAAATACCAATATTCTTTTCACAAATTTTGCTCAACAATAGTTATCACAACATTAAACATGAACTATACCACGAAGTTACATAAATCACAACACAAGACTCACGGGCATGCTTGACACCAACGTATAGATACTCGTCACCATGCATATACGTCGTACTTTATACATAACACATAGCATATAAGACCAAACTTCTATTCCCTCAAGCTAAGGTTAGTCCAAACACTTATCTCGATACCACGAACACAGTTCAAGCTTCAATTATCGCTTTACCTCTTGATTCCACCATCAATTTGCTTGTATCTAGTCACAAGTTACTTAATTATATTAATGAATGCTAAATAAGTAAATTCTAATGCATGGAAATAAGTTTTCTACATTGTTTTTCCAAAAAGTCAAAAATTAACCCGGGGCCTACATGATCAAAACATGAGGTTCGAACCAAAACCCGACTACACATTCACTCACGAACTCAAATATATAATTTATTTTGAAATCAAACCTCAAATCGAGGTCCAGATACCCAAAATTTTTTAAAAAATAGGTTCTACCCAAAATACCCTATTTCCCCATGAAAACTATTGACTTTGAGTTGAAATCATATTAAAAGATGTTATGGATTAAAAAAACTAGTTAAAAATCACGTACAATTGATTTGGAAAAGAAGTTGCCTTTGAAAAATCGCCATAGAGTGCTTATGTTTTGAGAAAATAGAAAAATGGGTTAAAAATTCGTATAAGTATGGATTACATAGATCTCTGATGTCGCAATAGCGACCATTGCGAACCCTTACTCTGCATTGATTGCATTTGCAATGATAAATGTCGCATTTGAGATTAATCTGTCACATTTGTGACACGGGGTAAATACGCGCCTCTTTGCAAAAGCGCTAGCCCTTTTGCATTTGCGACATCTCATTTGCAATGCTAGTTTCGCATTTTCGACCCCAAGGCATACCATGTCTCTTCGCATCTGCGATAAATTTCTCACATTTGTGAGGCCGTATTTCCGAGCCAATGCGAAGCCTGCGCACCTCCAACATACCAGCAAACTCCTGAGTCCAAATTTCACTCCGTGGCCTATCCAAATCTCACCCTAGCCCTCGGTACCCCCAACCAAACGTGCAAACTAACCTAAAAACATCCTACGGACTCGCTCGTGCATTAAAATCACCAAAATAACATCAATAACTATGAATTTAGCATTAAAATCATGAAATCACTTAAGAACATGACATTTTAAACTTTTCTCAAATAAGGTCTGATTCACGTCATTTGAAGTCCGTTTCTACCAAATTTCACACACTTATTATAAATCACGTATAAAACATGTACCGAGCTACGAAACCAAGATACGGACCTGGTACCATACAATTTCAAACACATTTCATTTTCAAAAACTCATATATTTTTCAAAAAATAATTTGTTTTCACAAATTTATTTCTCGGGTTAAGGACCTCGGAATTCGATTCCATACATATGCTCAAGTCACATATTTTCTTACGGATCTCCCCGGATTGTCGGAACACGAATCTGGATCCATTTACTCAAAATATTGAACGAAATCAACTTAAGTTTATTTTAAAGGCAAAACACATTATTTTTACAAATTTTCATATAATGGCTTCCAGTTACGTGCTCAGACTGCACACGCAAATCGAGGTAATACAGAAAGAGATTTTTAAGGACTCGAAATACAGAATTAGTTTCTAAAACAAGTAACAAATTTTTGGATCATCACAGTTACATAATCCACACCAAGCAACCAAGCCACAACAAACATCAATTGAAGTGCTCAATCGATATTTGGATATTTTGAAGACTTAATCATGGATATTTTTGTTGATTGCTTGTGGTAGATAATATTTTGTAAAGCTACTTCATTGTATATGTTTTTATTGACTGCCTATCGCAAACAATATTCTGTAAACCAACTTTATTATTTTGGATGTTTTATTAATTGCCTATAACATGCCATGATATTAGGAGTTCCGATTCTTGTTGCTGTAATGGAACCTTTTTTAATATATTCCATTAAAATTTTTTACATCAACACAAATGTGTAGTCTAAACCCAGGAATAAGAAAGTACACTATCAATGCTAAACACATAACATAAGAGTTAACATTAGAATAATTACATTCACAATTATAATAGCAACAACCATGAACTTTGACCTTCCGTGTCTTCTCTAACAATGGTACCAACCACTCTTCTTAATAAGAGCCACACGAAGAGTCTTGTAATGTTCTTTCTCAATCGCAGGATTAACCCATTTGAAAAGGCCACAGCCTTCACCAATCTCATATTTTCGGTAGCCTAGGAACCTTCTTCTAGGGTTGGTGAGTGTTCGTGACATTTTAAAATCTACAACAAGTCCACAATATCACAATGGTTCATTCTCCATTGCTAAAGGAGAAAAGACGACAGTAGCTTATTTCTTACTGGAGAAGAAGAAAAATATCGACTTTCAAAAGAAAAGGAGATGGCAAAATTGATAGGCAATGAAGAATCACAGGAAAAAAATTCTATTTTTTACTGTTGAAGCTAACAAAGAAAAAAGAAGGCATCAAATTTGGATAGAACTCAGCTTTTATAATATCCAACAATGAAGAATAAGGTTGAAAGAAGAAGATGACTATTAAATAGGCCACATTATTACTGTTAGGGATTTTTAAACTGTCTTTACGCCCTACCGGTTTGTGAATCACGTATTGAAGCCATATATGATACATAAGATCAGCCACAAATATTTATTATTCACGGTTTTAATGAGTGTAAGTGCTCAGTTAACATATATCTAAGTTTGGGGACTGACATGACAAAGTGGCTCAAATATAAGTGTCATTCAGGTTATTCTGCCTTTAAAATATATTCAAAGTTTGCAATGTATTTAAAGATTAGTCAATTTCTCTCAAACATCAGGATACGGCGTCAGATTTAAATCTCAAAGTTCAAACTTCAGGACATCGTGTCCTTAAGTTCGAAACTTGTGTCAAGAAGTTTGAATTTTATGTCAAAATTTAAGATATTTAATCCTAAAATTTGGTGAATTACTTAATCTTTAAATATATTATAAATTATAAATATATTTTAAATAACGGACTTAAAGTAACTATTGGTGCACTTTGCCTTCATATTACAGCCCTTAGACTAGCAGCTGCTTTACCTAAATGTCTCTGTTTTAGCCTATCATTAAAATTTTGTCCCTATTTTCAAACATTATGCAAATATAGCTCTTGTGAAATTATTCTTTCTCGTAGTTTTAGACTCGCCTCTAATTTTTTCCCATATGTTACTCAACCTAACAAATAGAGTATATGACTGTAATTTAACGTCTGCAGTACTTATAAAATTTTAGATTGTTATAATCGTTTTTCAGAAGATTTTTCGTTTGCTCAAAAAAGATTGTTAGACTAAGATATAAAAGATTCATAAGTAACAAAGAAATTAAAGGAGAACCTTTTATTATACGGCTGTTGTATAAGGGATAGTCAGTGAAAAAATCTGGAGACTGGACTACAATGCCCTTCCATCCCTGTGCTTCTCGATATATATGCCCTCCGGCTTGATGTAATCCTTTTTATATTTAATAAAGTTTTTGAGCCAGTTTTTTTATAACAAAAAAGCGTAGAAGCTAGCATTGTTTAATTTGTGTGAAACTTTTATTTATGTATAATTAGTATTATATATAATTTATGTATATTGATTAGGAGAAGTAAATATTTTTGTTCAAGTAGAATATGTGTTACTTCCCAAACATTACGAAACGCTTTCAAATCCAAACGAGCTCGCGATCTCCTTCCAATTCCTTTATTTAAAAGCATATGATATTAAAGGCAACGGGAAGGATGTCATATTTTTAAAGTCATTTCAAATCATTACTAGCATACAGATGTCAGACACAATTCCTTTTACTCTACGCGATTTATGCATAATAAATGGACACCACAATTTCCAGCTTGCTAGGTGCTAGATGTCGCTTTATGTAAGAGTGATTTATAGGTAACTTGGTTATTCAACATATTTATTAATGATCACATATTAACCATAAAGTGGACTTTAAAAGGTCAGCACGTTCCGAATATGGGCATGGACGCAATACGGTATTCGGTGTCTGATTACATGTGATCAAACAAATTAACTGACTGGTTGAATCAATATGTGGTATCATAACATACAGAATGCGGAAGATAAACTAACACATACTTATACTGAAAGTTTGAATGATAAAAATTAAAGTGCGAAAATACTAATACTATTTTGAAACATATTTGTAGTCAACATAACTTAATAGTGAAAAATTTGCGACTCTGTCTAGTTGTTACTTTAGTCTATGAAGCCTCTATTGAAGTACTGAAAACACTAACTATCTGTAAATACTGAAAGGTTGTATGATAATGCCCGGAAAGAACTGAGGATTACCAAATAGCTAATACGAGAATCCTAGCGCTCTGCATCGTCTACATGTAAATCATTACCTGCATTGTGAGATGTAGGCCCCCGGCAAAAAGGGACGTTAGTATATTTGAATTGCACTGGTATGTAAAACAACTGAAAGAAAGAGTTATAAATGCTGAAACTGAAACTAACCTGATAACTGATAATTGATAATTATTGAAACCAAAACTGAAATGAGAACTGTTAACGGAACTGATAACTGAAAAGATAACGGATAACTGATAACAGAACTGATAAGTGATAATTGACAACTGAACTGATAACTGAACTGAATGAATATAAATACTCCTTGTTGTGAATGATGAACAACCTGTTTATCTGAATATTAAACTGCGGCCTTAGGCCCAATATATATATGTGCACAAGTGCGGCCTCGGGCCCAAGTATACGTATACATAACTGCGACCTCGGGTCTAAAATGCATAAAGCATAAACTGCGGCCTCAGGCCCAAAGATGCATAAAGCATAAACTACGGCCTCAGGCCCAAAGATGCATAAAGCATAAACTGCAGCCTCAGGCCCAAATACAGGTGTTCAACATTCAGGAACTGAGAATTATATCGCAATATATGATAGTGAAATACTGAATTACACTGAGTTACATGATACTCGAATACTGGATAGGACTAGACTGAGACATGTATTCTTGAACTGATTATGAATACTAAAATTTTAACGGTATATGGCATACTGAGTAGTCTCTACTAAGACTTGGGGGTATCAAACCCAAGTCTATATTGAATACGCATTGAGCTCACAACATTCAGAATGAAAGTCATGAGCAATTTATGAAGCTAGAGAATAGAAGTTCTACAACTATTCAAGGAACTAGGCTTAACTGTATTTCTGAGGCAATTAGTAACGTCATAAAAGAAACATAGTGTAGGAAGAATCATTAACATTTCCAAACATAGAGAGTTAGCCTCACATACCTTTACTTCCTTCTCTTGAGCATAATACAACATTCGCAAGCCTTTCAACTTTAATCTATATCAATACAATTCAAAGGGATTCCAAATTAGCAACAACATGCATGTTTTGGTCACTTAGGCATTTTATCAAACACTTGGTGAGTATTAAGCTTCATAATCCCTATTATTGGTGTTCTACACCCAATAACCGATTCTCTTGCTCTTGGATAAATTCTAAAGTCTTAAATGGTTATAATCAATATTATTCTTCATCACCCATAAGGTAAACAACACCCTTAACCAATAAAGTGTTTCATTAAATAAGCACCTTCCAACCTCTATAATAATTTTGTATTTATATTAGGAACTTATGGCTTCTAATCACCATACCAAGAGTCTCAGTACTTAATTCACACTCACATACTCATAATAAATTCATACATGTAAGTCTAAGGGTGTATGATTACCTTTTGGAAGAAGTCATGCAAAATCCTCCTTTAAGTTCTTGAAGGAATTTCTTGAAGATCTATGTGTTTTATGAGTAGATTTCATCAATACTAGTGTAAGAAGATGGAATTTTATACAAGTTAATGGAGATTGCTTACCTTTAAGATGAGAGGGGTTGGAGGTCTTGAGTGGGTGGAAGAAGATCCTAAAATTCGTCCAAAAGAACTAGGGAAAAATGAAATCTAAAATTGGATTAAAAGAGATGGGATTATGGCGCGTCTACTTTAGTGAAGTGTCTTTACTTCGCTGTCCATTGCATTCACGGGAAGAAAAATATGCGTCTACTATCTCGCTTCGCTGTCCGTCAAAATAACTGGGTGATATATTTTTAGTAATTTGGTCATAACTTCTAGTAGGAATGTCCAAATGACGAGCAGTTTAATGCATTGGAAACTAGACTCAAAGAGATTTAATTTGATAGGTTGTGCATCACACAACTCTTAATATACAGGTAGATATGCTCGTCCTAAGTGAGGTCTTGTGCGTACTCATTTGGAATTTTTAGTCTATCATGTAATTTCCAACTTGGCTTAGGCTTAGGCCTCTCCATGGAACCCAAATCACTTATTATTTTTCTTGTATACTTATTATAATAACCAATTGATAACCATCACATGAATACTCATTTAATGCATCCACAACTGATTCAAATTTAGGGGGTGTTACATTATCTCCTCATTGGGATCATTCGTCCTTGAATGATTGTCCTGACTGTAACTTCTGCTTACTCTGAACCTTAAACGGGTATGGTGGAAACATAAATTTCATTAACACTTGTATACTAAACTAAATGAATGTACGATTGTTGAACTGATGAGGTACTAGACTGAATGGCTACTAAGCTGACTAAATACTGAAATACATGGAGATTGTAATATAAAGCCTGAATGAGAAGGTTAGATACCTTCGACATTTCTCTAAGTACCTACCAGCTAATAGAGCATAACACTAGCTCCGTAGGGCATAATAATACGCATAACATGATACATATACATGAACACTTGTCAGTTACGGATACGTGAATTCTGAACTAACATGGATATATGATTACTGAACTGGCACGAATAATCGAGTATTGAACTGACGTGGACATCTGATCACTAAATTGACACTAATATCTGGGTACTAAGCTGGCATGAATATCTGAGTACTGGACTGGCATGCGTATCTGAGTACTGAACTGGCTTGAATGTTCTAACATGAGATCTGAATACTAGAAACATAAATATCATGACATGAGATCTAAATACTGGAAACTTGAACTTTATAACATGACACGTGAAATACTGGTATGCAACCGCTAATTATGGTAGAAATTCTAACTCATAAGCTACTTACCCGATCCTTCATAGGATCTTATATGGGCAGATGTATCAAATATTGAGCTTTCTTTTCTTTCCAAATCTTATAATACCTTTCATAAGCAAAACTTTTAGAAACACCTAATCATCAACTTAAAACTTCTAGGTCTCTATTTTTTATGTTCGAATAGGATTTTTGGCGACTCTGAGCTATCTTCAAATTTTCTTTAACCAACTTGACTTTTTCATAGACTTATTGACCAAATTTGTTCCCAACAATTTCCACTTCTCCAACATCGAACCAACTGTATCAATACAATTCAAAGGGATTCCAAATTAACAACAATATTCATGTTTTGGTCACTTAGGCATTTTATCCAACACTTTGTGAGTATACAGCTTCATAATCCCTATTAATGGTGTTTCTACACCCAAAAATCGATTCTCTTGCTCTTAGATAAATTCTAAAGTCTTAAATGGTTATAATCAGTATTTTTCTTCATCACTCATAAGGTAAACAACACCCTTAACCAATAAAGTTCCATTAAATAAGCACCTTTCAATCTCTATAATAATTTTGTATTTATATTAGGAACTTATGGCTTCTAATCACCACACCAAGAGTCCCAATACTTAATTCACACATATACCCATAATAAATTCATATATGTAAGTCTAAGGGTGTAGGATTACCTTTTGGAAGAAATCTTGCAAAATCCTCCTTTGAGTTCTTGAAGGAATTTCTTGAAGATCTATATGTTTTATGAGTAGATTTTATCAATACTAGTATAAGACTGATGGAATTTCACACCAAGTTAATGGAGATTGCTTACCTTGAAGATGGGAGGTTTTGGAGGTCTTGAGCGGGTGGAAGAAGACCCCAAAATTCGTCCAAAAGAACTAGAAAAAAATGAACGCTAAAATTGGCTTAAAAGAGTTGGGACTAGGACGCACCACTCTTGCGAAGTGTCCTCACTTTGACTGTCCATTTCATTCAAGGGAAGAAAAATCCACGTCTACTTTTGCGAAGCGAGCTCGCTTCGCTGTCTGCCAAAATAACTGGGTAGTATGTCTTTAGTAACTTGATCATAATTTCTTATAGGAATGTCCAAATGACGAGCGATTTGATGCATTAGAAACTAGACTCAAAGAGCTTTAATTTGATAGGTTGTGCATCACACAACTCTTAATATACAGGTAGATATGCTCTTCCTAAGTGAGGTCTTGTGCGTACTCATTTGGAATTTTTAGTCTCTCATGTAATTTCCAACTTGGTTTAGACTTAAGTCTCTCCTTAGAATACAAATCACTTGTAATTTGTCTCGTAAATTTATTATATTAACTAATTGATAACTATCACATGAATACTCATTTAATACATCCACAACTGATTTAAATTTACGAGGTGTTACAAGCTCAGCTAAAGTTTTCATAAACTAATCGAGAATATGTTTTAGAAAGAAAAAAAAAACAACTTTTCAAAATATGCTTTTATTGTAAGAGATATTTGGGATTAAAAGAGTAATGTGAGATCTCAATAGTTCATAAGCATGTTTGGTTTCTTAGGATTAATCAAAATTGTGAAAACTTTACGTGGCACTTAAAGGTGTGGCATAGAACGTGCTGAACAAAAGTGATGAAAATTATAAAAGGTTAAGGTTCAAAACTTCAAATTCAAGTGGAGATAAAAAAAAGGTCGCTGTCCAAATTAGTAGTGTTTAACTAAAAAAATGGAATTTTAATCAAAATTAAAATTTTATAAGAATTCGGGGTTACGGATAATCAGAAAAATATACAGAATGAATTAAATTATGTAGCAGAAGAATATTTCAAGAATAAAGCGAGTAAACAAAGATATATTTTAATAATTTTTCGTGCTCTCAATTGATCAAATATTTCTCTTTTATAGATATCTTAGAGATTTACATTTTGCCTAAATTATAATGAAGTTATTATGAATAGCCAAAAATATTGAATGCACCCAAACTAATCAGGACACAAATTGTATCTTAAAAAAATTATGTCTAGCTTATGTGAGTTTTTGTTTCTTTTCTTTTTGGGAGAAGAGTGGAAACAGAATTGCAATGCGAGCAAAAATAGTTTACGTTGTATGATTTTTGTTTCTTTCATGTCATTACCAACAAATACCCTAATTAGTATTAGGCCCACCTAATTTTAGTGCTTTTCATCCATCAATAATTAAAGGGATTTTTACATATGTATACCATATAGCAAATCTTATTACTTTTCATGTTTAAGGTTTGTGTTTATTATATTTAAGCATACCAAATTTCAATTTATATACCATAATTCAAATTAAGGGTATAATTATTGCTTTATTTATTCTAGGCATGATTTTAGGAGCATATATTTTTTTTTCCTTTTTTCCTATTCTCTTTCCTAGTGTGCTGTTTTGTCAAGGTTATGAACACGTCTTAGCGGCTAGCATTCTTTACCAAAATCCCCTACTTGATTTCCCACTCCTTGCTAACAATTGTCAATACTTGGTATATTTCGTTAAGGTATCAACAACATTTATCTTTATCTCTGATATTCACAGTATTTTTAAATTAGTTATACTACTTGTGTTTATTTTAACTTATAGCTTGACCCCCCTATATAATTAAAGTACTGAATACTAATAGTTAGTAATTTATATAGGATGGACATTGTTGGTGAGTTGATTTATATGGATATTCATAACTAAGTAAATTATTTGAAGTAGACAAACAAAAAGGCTAGTGGAAATTAAAACTAAGAATTCCTCTAAATCGATTTTAAATGAAAATTTTGAAATAAAACCAATTAAATTATAATTACCGAAGAGTAATAAATTTCTTAACGTTACACAAATCAAATGTGAAGGGAGGTTATCTAGCCAAAAAGTTAAATAGTTACATTGAAAAAGGAAGAGATACGTATATATTTTCCAATTAAAATTAGATTTTTATACCAAAATAGATTAAATACCATCATTAAGTAATTTAATAAAGCAAAAATACGCTATATTGATCATTCTTAAGTGAAAGAAATATATTGCAAACAAATATCATGCATCCTTCCGAGTTCAGATTGCAAATGATCAACTAACATGTCGCCAGTTATGTATAGTCAATGTTCCTTAAATTTTATCAGCCGGACTCAACGAAGTTAGCTGGTTTTCCAGTTCTTCCTTTGACGATAATTTTATCTATATTTTATCCATAATTCTACAATTTAACTACAATTTCTGGAAAAAATATGTCTTCTTCTTCTTCAACGAGTTTTAATCTGAAATTTAGTCAAAACCAAGTCTAATCTTCACCAAAAACCCTCAAAATTGAGATATAAACTCCTAAACATATTTCGAATTATTTACAACAACAAGCAATCCAAGGGATTTTCAATTGTAGCATAATTGGCATTTTCGTCATAATTGTAGAAGACTTGTAGAAGTTTTAGTCTTTTTTATCTATAACTTATCTACAATTTATCTATATTTTATCTACAATTTATCTACAATTCTATAATTAACTACAATTTCTGGAAAAATATGTCTTCTTCTTCGTCAACGAGTTTCAATCTGAAATTCAATTGTAGCATAATTGACATTTTCGACATTATTGTAGAAGACTTGTAGAAGTTTTAGTCTTCCCAATCTACAATGTATCTACAACTTATCTACAATTATCTATATTTTATCTACAATTTATCTATAATTCTATAAATTAACTACAATTGAACTACAATATAACTACAATTTCTGAAAAAATATGTCTTCTTCTTCGACGAGTTTCAATCTGAAAATCAGTCAAAACCAAGTCTAATCTTCACCAAAACCCCTCAAAATTGAGATATAAACACCTAAACATATTTCGAATTATTTACAACAACACCCAGTCCAAACAAATAATGATTTTTGAAAATCCAAATTTGAATTCAAAGATTTCAAGCTTTTTAATGGCTATCAATGGTGGAAAATATATGGAGAAGGAGAGAATCACGTTGCAATAGATTTTCTTCCGTTTTAAATTTCGAAATTAATGGTGATAGAATCACCATTAAATGTGATTCCTACAAGTTTGGAGCCTTTTTAGGGTAAAATCTATCTATTTTTGGTTTGGTACTTTGTAAACAAAACATGGTATAGGCGAATAAATACCAAACCATATACAATTTTGATAATAAAATTTGATATATAATATATATAGGTAAAAATCTCATACCATATCTCCTCCGACACAACGGCCCAGCGTGGAATTTTCTTCTCATATTAAAAAAACAAAATAAAAGGTTATGGGGACTCATAAACAGTTCATATTTTGTTGTTTTTCTTATCGCTCTACTGAAAAGTTTAAAGTCTTTTATCTCTCATATTTACTTCCGAGGTAAAAGTGTTTTCATGTTAAATGGTTTTGATTAAAGCAACAACAATTGTTATCAGATGTTTACACATGTTACTAGATGTTACTCCGTACGTAAATTTAAGTATGAAGAATACCAGCACACATCGTTTTGAGGTCGCCCAAGAAAAACACCCAGAATATAACTAGGATCTTATTAATTACCCCATCTGGACTTTATCTTGCCGTAAGTTACCATTTGTTATTAATTATATCACCTGCTCGTACAAAGTTATAGATCTACCAGAGGTAGGGTTTCCTCATTGACTATTTTCCATTGCCACGTGTGAGACAGTAATACCATTTCCGGTCTAATGCATGTGGAGAAATTGTTACTAATCTGATCAGTTTGAAAGAATCAAGTTGATTACTGGTTTGGACCTTACTAGTTTTGTGCTGAATAACTAAACCTCTTTTTTTGGGATCAAATCTACATATGTATGTATTATGTACAAAACAATATACTCCAATAACTGAAAACATAGAAAAATCAAGATGAAAATTGAAGAAGATGAGTCGGTTGAGAGATAGCTTCTAGAGAGCTCCAGGAGAAAACTTTAATCCAAAATATCCGACTGACCCCTATACAGAAGGGTCAGTTGCTTATATAGACAACCTGGGCCAACTCGGGCCAAATACAAAACAAAAGGAAAATGGGCCCAGATTAGTTTCTGGCTCAACGTACACGATATACAAACAGTATACAATAAATATACACTATAAAATCAATGTATGTGTCTAGGTTTGGAAGCTAGATAATCTTGTAGCTCAACACCCCCCCCTCAAGTTGGAGGGGGAGACCACCTTCAACTTGACCAACAGAGGATGTAGGATAGTGTCAGGCAAAGGCTTGGTGAGAAGGTCAGCCAGCTGACAAGAAGTAGAGACATGTGAGAGAGTAATGAGCCCACCAGTCAACAGGTCTCTAACAAAGTGACAATCTCTCAATATGCTTGGTCCGCTCAAGACAATTCAGCTACCACCTTACTGAGAGCCCTATATTCTGCTTCAGCAGAGGATAAAGAAACTACAGGCTATTTTTTGGACTTTCAACTAATCAAGCTGCCTCCAAATAACACAAAAACCAGTAACAGACCTGCGAGTATCAGGACAGGCAGCCCAATCACTGTCAGAATAAGCATGTATAGAGAAATCAGAACTGTCAGAATAGAAGAGACCCAAATTCATAGTGCCCTTAAGATATCTTAGGACATGTAGGGCAGCAGTCATATGAGGGACTCTGGGACACTTCAAATATTGACTCAGATGCTGAACAGCAAAGCAGATGTCAGGCCTGGTGTGAGTCAAAAATAAGAGCTTACCAATAAGGCTCCTATATTGATCAGGGGAGGAGAAGAGGTCACCAGAATCAACATGGAGTTTGATATTAAGATCCAAAGGACAAACAACAGGAGAAACATGCATACAGTCAAGTTGGTGCAGCAGGTCAGAAACATACTTATGCTGATTAAGGAGCATCCCACCAGGAACAACAGACATCTCTATGCCCAAAAAATAATGCAAAGACCCCAGGTCTTTAATTCTGGACTGATCATCCAGAAATAGTTTCATGGCAGAAAGCTCATCATTGTCATCCCCGGTAATAATAATGTCATCCACATAGACGGCTACAACGACAAGACAACCAGGTTGGCCTTTGATAAACATAGAATAATCATTCAAAGAATGTGTATATCCTCTGGAGTAGAGAGCAGAAGACAGTTTAGCATACCATTGTCTGGATGCTTGTCTCAACCCATAAAGAGACTTTTTCAACTTACAGACAAGAGGAGGAGATGCAGAGGAAATAAAATCAGTAGAAGGAACAGAAACTGTTAAACCTGGAGGGAGCTTCATATAGACCTCATCATCCAAATCACCATGAAAGAAAGCATTGTTAACATCAAGTTGAAAAAGATTCCAATGGTTCTTAACATACACTGCAATAAGACACATAATAGTGGACATTTTAACCACAGGAGAAAAAGTGTCAGTGAAATCAACTCCTTCAATTTGAGTGTCCCCTCTAATAACAAGTCTAGCTTTATATCTTTCTACACTACCATCAACCTTATAATTGATCTTATAAACCCATTTGCAGCCTATGGGTTTCTTGACAGGAGGAAGTGGAACAACATCCCAGGTATGATTGGCATCCAAAGCATCAAACTCCTTTCTCATGGCATCCTGCCATACTGGAACTGATGCAGCTTGAGAGTAATAGAGAGGTTCAGAATCCAGAGGAAAAGAAGAAGATCCAGAGAAGGCAGAAATATGACAGACATAATCCTTAACATAAGAAGGAGGATTGTGATATCTTCCAGATTTTCTGGGAACATTAGGTGATGTGGAAGAAGGAAAAGCAGGAGGAGAAATATCAGGGTTGAAAGGAGGACTGGAAACTGGATTAGAAGAAGGAGAAACTGGGGCAGGAGGAGAAGGAGGAGAGGAACAGATAGGGACAGACAAGTCTGTCTCAGAAAGGGAATGTGCAAGAGGAGGAACAAAAGGAAAAGAAGAGGGAGAAACATAAGGAGTGGGGTTAACAGAAGAATCAGATTTAAAAGGAAAAGAAGCTCATGAAAGACAACATCCCTGGACACAGAGCACTTTTTGGAAGTGAGATCATACAGTCTATAACCCTTTTTAGCAAAAGGATACCCTAGGAAGACACAGGAAATGGCCCAGGTTTCAACTTGTCCCTTTGAGGAATTGGGACAGCAGCATAGGCAAGGCAACCAAATGCCCTTAAATGGGAGTAAGTAGGTGTGTTTCCATGCAAAATTTCATAAGGGGATTTTCCTTGAAGGACCCTGGAGGGTATTCTGTTAATAAGGTATGTAGCAGTCAATAGACAATCTCCCCATAAAGAGATGGATAAACCAGATTGGAAGAGTAAGGCTCTACAGGTTTCAAGAAGATACCTATGTTTCCTTTCAACAACACCATTCTATTGAGGAGTACGGGGACAAGTTGTTTGATGAATAATGCTTTGTTGGCTAAAGAAGGATGCACCAGCAATACTAGACCCCAATTCCAAAGCATTGTCACTCCTAATAGTTTGAACAACAGCATTAAACTAGGTTTTAACCATACACAGAAAGACTTAAGCATGCAGAAAGTATTGCTTTTAGACCCCAATAAATGTGTCCAGGTTACTTTAGAAAAGTCATTAACTATTGATAGAAAGTATCTAGAGCCATAAGAAGTGGGAGTGTGATAAGGACCCCAAGTATCTACATGAATCAATTGGAAAGGTCTAGATCTACTTGTTGTTCTATCAGAAAAGGGAAGTCTAGTTTGTCTAGCCATAGGACAAATAGAACAATGGAAAGGCTGTTTAGAAGCAAATGGAGAAGACAAGGCAGAAATATGTTTCATGTTTGCAAATGAAATATGAGCCAACCTCAAATGCCAAATGTAATTCATGTAAGTAGTAACAACATTATTACAGATGGAACTATTTACAGTTGAAGGTAAAGCAACAACTTTATGACTAGAACAGTCAGGATTATAAGAATCAGAAGAAGAAGAACATACAGAAGCAGAAGAACAACAATTAGAAGAAGAGGAAGTTGGCACCCAAGAGAACTTGTACAGACTAGCCTCCTCTTTACCAAGATCCAGAGGCATCTTCAGAGAAGGGTCCTGTAACATGTGGAGGAAACATGAAGTTGCAGTAAACAAGACTATGCAATGCAACTGTTTTACTAGTTTGTTGACAGAAATCAAGTTGTGTTTGAAAGAAGGAACAAATAAGACATCATGAAGAATGATGAATGGATTAAATGCAAAAGATCATGTCCATGTCACTTTTACTTTAGATCCATTAGGAAGAGTTACAAGATAGGGCGCAGTTAAAGGTGTGAGGTTGAAGAGTAAATCTTTATTAAAGGTCATATGGTTAGATGCCCCTGAGTCTATTATCCAGGTGGCAGAATTAATGTGAGTAAGCATGCAAAATTTAGAATCAGAAACAGGGCTCTCAGTTAGCATAGTACCAGCAAAATTGGCAGCATACATGGGAGGAGGAGTCTGGGCAGTGGAGTCCCCTAATTGAGTTTGTTGTAGCAAGGTCATCAATTGGTCATATTGTTGTCTGCTCAACCCTGGTATCACAGAACTCTGGCCATCCATGTTTAGAACATGGTGATGACTTCCAAGAGGATTTCCATGAGGAACAAACATATTTCCTTCAGAAGAAGGGAAATCCACACCAGTAGTTAGATGAGCAGCAGCAGGTCTCCTCCCCTTCTTAAATGTTACACTTTTTAGATAACCATGAATCTTGTAACACTTATCAATTAAGTGCCCAGATTTTTTGCAGTATTTACAGAATAAAGAACCTCTAGCTTGGTCAAAATTAACTCTTTGTCTGAAAGGAGAAGGATTAGGCACTGTGACCTTATTGATTCCAACTGAATGTTTGTTTGTGTGGACATTGAAAGACATAGAGTCTGGATTAAACTGAGAAATGGACTGGACTTGTCTCTGTTTCTCATCATTGAGGACCATATTGTAGACACAGTCAAGGGTAGGAGGAGGTTGCATCATCTCTAAGTTACTCCTTACCCCCATGTATGCTTCATTAAGGCCCATGAGGAACTGGAACACCTTATTCTCATCATCTTCCTGTATGACGCCATTTCTGGCAGGACAAATGCATCTTTGCCCATGGTTGGACACATTGTTCCTAATTCATCCCACAGTCCTTTAAGTTTGTTAAAATATGAGGCTACATCTAGAGATCATTGAGAAGTATGAGAGAGTTCTCTTTTTAGTTCAAAAATTTTGGTTCTGTTAGCAGTACTATATCTAGCTGCGAGCTGTGCCCATATACTCTATGCAGTATCAGAATACTACACACTCTCAGCTATCTGAGGGGATAAGGAAGCAGTTAACTAGGAGATTACCATATTGTTACATCTGTCCCATAACTTTTGTTCAGCCATATTAGTGTCTGGTCGGGGACATGTACCATCAACAAAGCCAATTTAATTTTTAGTAGACAGTGCTACAATCATTTTCCTCCTCCAACCCCCATAACCACTACCCGAGAAGGGATTGGACACAATAGAAACTCCAGGAACATCAGAGAAGTAAACAAAAAGAGGACTGGTATGGTCAACAGGAGTTGTATTAGCACTCATGTTAGAAGCTATGAATAACAACGAGTTTAAAATCAAAAGATAGTCTCGGTAATCAGTTTGAAAAACTAAAGTTGTATCAAAAACCTCATGCAAATCATATGGCACCTAAAACAGGAACAGATTTACCCTCCTTCTTCGCGACCGGAGAAGAACAGCCTTCGATTAACAGAAAAATCACAGTTCCGAGCAGCAGAAACCCTAAAATCTGAAGTCTCGCCGGAATCGAGTCGAGGACGTCGGAAAACCAACCCAAAACATCCAAGCAGTGAAGATGTAACCAGTTAATGGTGATAAAAGTCTCAGATTAACACTCGATTCATATCGAGATCATCACTGACCAAATATCTCACACATACCCGAAAACATTCCAACGCGATTTCGACTGGAATAACAAGATATAGCAGAGAATCGTCGGATGATCGTCTGCTCTGATACCATGAAAACATAGAAGAATCAAGATGAAAATTGAAGAAGATGAGTCGTTTGAGAGAGAGCTTCTAGAGAGCCCCAAGAGAAAACTTTAATCCAAAATATCCGACTGACACCTATACAGAAGGGTCAGTAGCTTATATGGACAACCTGGGCCAACTCGGGCCAAATACAAAACAAAAGGAAAATGGGTCCAGATTAGTTTCTGGCCCAACATACATGATATACACGATATACAAATAGTATACAATAAATATACAGTACAAAATCAATGTATGTATCTAGGTTTGGAAGCTAGATAATCTTGTAGCTCAACAACAACATAACATATCATGTGCATTCCCAGTTTAGCACGTTCAACCACTGCAATGCGACGATTGCACCGAATTTGTGAAGCCAAGCCGGTCAGTTTTTTTTCTTTTAAATTTTTCATTAGATATTCAGCACCCACATTGGCTTGACTAACTCGATCCGCGTCGCATTAACTCGATCCGTGTCACATAAGGACCATAAAAGAGAAATTATCTTGTTAGAATATATTTTATATTCTGGATACATATACCTCAATTATTATCTTATATCTTACACCAACACAACTATTTAATAACCTTTCCTACCATTAAATCATACCGTTGAAAGATTCATTTATTAATTTACTAACTCTTTTTATTATAAACAATCTCTTTGTCTCTCTTTCCCTCTCTTTATATATATATAAATGAGCAATAAAAAAGTGAGGTGACACCTCTCTTATGCAAAGAAATATATTTATCTTTTGTCTCATCTTTTTGAGATTTTTCATCATTCTTTCAATTTATTTCATAATAAAATTAAAAAAAATTATTTTCATAACTCACAACTTTTAGTCTTCATAATTTATACTTCAATAGTCTCAACAACTCCAATCCCTTACATATTCATACTTTCAAAAGTTAACGTATAAGTTTATGATAATTTATCTCATTTTTTAATTTTCTTCCTTCATTTCTCTCATTTTCATTACTCATGCTACTTTTATTTCTACTTTCAATAATATCCATAACTTTCATATTTTTCATATTCATAACAGTCAAATATTTAATTTAAAAATTAAAATACCTTATGGTATTCATCTATTTTTTTCTATATAAATTTATAACTTTGTTTCATGAGATCTCTACCCAAGACTATCCTTTATATTCTTTACCTAAAGTGGTAATGTTGTCATATTTATTATAACATTCGATTCACGTTTTAGTTTGGTTTGACGAAGAAAGCTCTTGAATGATGATATGCTGATTTTGTATTTCTATTTCCTTCTATTTTCTTAAGATTAAGGTCTCAAGTTGTATCCTTCATTCTCTATTAACTTTCTTATGTGTTCTCTTTTGCTTTATTTTCTATGAACTTTTGTTTGTTGCAAGTTTGTATTTTCGTTTATACATCAAATTAATTACTTATGAGTTAAACTTTGTTTGAAGTCTGCTAGCTACTAGCTAATAGTAGCTCATTGTGTAAAAGGGATAAATTTTAAACGTTCAAATACGCCTTTCATTGGATATTTTGACAACACTTCTTATTTCTTTTAGCGAGTAAAAAGTGTTGGAGCTAAATGCCACTGAGTAGGCACAAGTTCTTCTTTACTGAGCCATCGACATGTGCTGTTTTTTTGTAAAATAGAAATTATTTTCTATTTCATTTTTATTTGTGATTTTTATAAAGTAAGCAGCTATTTTATTCGTATGATTGAAACATGTATTATATGTACGACAAAAAGAATACGCTACAATTTTCATATTGTTATGAAATAATATAAAAGACAAGAACAATATAGAGAGAACAGGGAGAGAGAGGAGTATTCTTATTGATACTTGGGATGATTTACAATGGGGTAAGACACCTCTATTTATAGGAAGATAAATGACTTAGCTTCAAACTAAAACTCTTAGACATTCACTCTAAATAGAGTTCTATTTATAGCACTCCCCCTTGAATGTCTATTCAACAATGTGCATCGTTAAAACCTTAAAACCAAAACCCAATGGGAAAAATTAAAGAGAAGGAAAAAGAGTACACATGTTTGAATATGCGCCTATTGGTTGCCTCGTTAAAAACCTCGCAAGGAAAACCCAGTTGGGACAAAACCTTGTAAGGGAAAAAGAGTGCAACGCGCATTAACTCCCCCTGATAAGAACATCAATTTATATCCTTGAGCATTTGCATTCCAATCTTGTGCACCATCTTCAAAACAATCTTTGGTAGATGTTTGATAAATAAATCAACCATATTGACTTGAATAAATATTCCGCACCTTGAAATCATCATTCTTGATAGATATGAACATCTTCATATATTGTCGTGGAATAACTCTTCAATATCTCCATAGATGTATTCTCAATGCCATCATGCTTATAGTTATAGCAAGATACATATGTACACAAATTGTACTTAGGATGTGGTACTTCAGGACCAAGAATTGTGTATGCTTTAAGCAACTTAAATCTTTCAAGTTAAGTCATATAAATCACATAATAGACTTTAGATGCATATCAAGTTTTCATGTCATGCTAAACAAATAAGATATCGAAAACTGATTATACATACCTTTGACTTTATACTTTCAAGTATTTGAACTATATGTCCAAATCTACATGTCTTTCATATGAAATCAAGTATCTGTCTATACGCTTTAAGCGTATCAAAGACTTTGTCCTTCTGGGACTTAATATGAGCATTTGTAGTGAGAATATAGTTACTTTCTTTGGGTCAGCAAATGCGTATAGCATGCTTTGCAATATGTTGCAATTGAATTATCCATTTTATGAACTTCAGGTTCATATCATGATATTCGGGGATTTACATATACAAATGATAATTCATCCCATGTAACCTTTTCTCAAGTGTTTATCATGTCTCCCCCTCATGTTAGAAAAGCTAACTTGTTTCCTCAACTTTGGGAAATCATCTTTGTGCATTATCATGTCAATATACACAGCACATTAATAATAAGATGAAATTATTTGGTTCCTGACCCTGAACCACTTGTGAGGGGAGAATATACTCTCGTATACAACGTATATCAAACTGATATATATAACTTTGTTCTCATAAGAAACAGTTTAGCTATTAAGTGGAGGCACTCAATAATTATCTTGCTAAACCAACTTTGATATAAACCAACTTATCAAGATGAACTATCTTGAGTAGAAAATCTGGAAATTATGCTCGAAGTTACATTACTGAGCAATTTACCTCGCAAGCACCGGCCAGGCTGCGGGTTAATAACAATTGCGCATGTAACCATATCATAGATGCATCATATGTGGTATACATGGCAGGTGAATGGGCCCATATTCACCTTTTATATTTCCAGAATTTATGGGCTTCAACCCGAACTCTTTAGTTGGTCAATTCATTAATGAGAACAAGTGATACAAGAGAATTCGTAAAGAACTTTCTAGTTCTTTAATATTCACCCATGTGAATTCTCTATTATTGCACATCATACTTAAAATGAGATGGCTAACCCGAATGCCAACTGAATAAATTATCAATATTGGTAAACTTCAAATTTACACCATGACCTGTGCACTTATCAATAAACTTCAGGTTTATTATGACATAGGTTTTTATACCAATAGATATCCACTTTATTGTGGCATTCTTTTGTTTGTGTAGTACAAACTGGAGAATAAAGTGGGTAGCTTTTCATATACAAATTATCCCGCTACAAGTTGTAGTAATAGAAGATATCAAATCTTTCCTTTATTTATAGTCTCAATATAATCAGCGCTTTCGCGTGTACTTTGGAAACTGAATAAGTTTCTTTGAGACTTACTACAGCACAATACTCAATTGTGTTTCTCCAACATAGTAATAATTGGCTCTTCTAGAGCTCTCAATTAATTTTGTACTACCGCAAATTCATCAACATCCATGTGGTGAATATCTTTCTTAAAGAGAAAGTTATACCATTATGGTCATGTCAAACTTATATGCAAGATATGTTTCTTGCATTATCGTTGTCCTTTAATAGTCATATTTCCAAAATACTTTGGCGTACAATAGGTACGTGACCAACGATCATTCATGCCATATATCATCTCAAACCTCCTTCTAGGGGTGAGTGTGATATAATCTCAAACCTCCTTCTAGGGGTGAGTGTGGTATATTCTATACCAATTTCATGTTCATATTCTTCCAATAATGAATATGTATTCGTGAATCAGATGTTGTCACATTCGGGGATATGTGATTTTGTTATCCTTTTCAAATCTGTAAATGCGTCTGGCATTCGATTTGCTATTCTTTGCAAATGGATAATATTTTGCGCCTCTTTTTCACAAATAGAGGTATGTGGATCAAGATGAGATAATGATGTATTTTTCCACAAAATTTCCCGTTTGGTTTCACCAACTTCTCCCCCTAATTTTGGGAAAAGTGTCTCATCAAATTGACAGTCTGCAAATCGTGCAGTGTACAAATCCCCTGTCAATGTTTCGAGGTAGCGAATAATGGAGGACGATTCAAACTCAACATATATTCCTAACCTTCTTTGCGGACCCATTTTGGTGCGGGATGGCGGTGCTATAGGCACATATACTGCGCATCAAAGATTCTTAAATGGGATATATTAGGTTCATGACCCAAAACCAATTGCAACGGGGAATATTTGTGTCAATTCGTCAGTCAGAGACGAACTAGCATTGCTGCATGCAAAATGGCGTGACCCCAAGCCGAAGTGGGCAGCCTCGTTTTGATGAGTAAATGTAAATGAGGTATTCAAGATTATACTCATGTATTGTCTCAATCTGATATCCATTTTGAATGATATCTTTAAAACTCAACAAGTTCCTTTTAGACTTGGAGGAGAACATTTTGACTGATATCATTAAAACTCAACAAGTTCTTCTTAGACTTGGAGGAGAACATTGCATTCTCTAAAATATCATTCCTTTAGGCAGAGTTATAATTTCTCTTCAGGAGCCTTCAATCAATTTAATTCCCATGGTTTGCCATACAAAAGAAAATATACGAACATGAGAATAAACAAATTCAATCCTTTTGTTTCATACTTAAATAATATTTTCGAAATCTGCTGAGATTATTCGACTAACTAAATCAGATAGTCGATTATATGTTTTTCATAATCGATTACTTTGCAGTTTGAAAATTTCAGTTTAAGCATTTTCTTAAAACAATCGATTGTTAAACATACACAATCGATTGTTAAACATACATAATCGATTATTTGCTATTTTGAAAAACTTCAGATCACACTGTCTTAAGACAATCGATTGTTAAACATACACAATTGATTGTTGAACGTTCACAATCGATTGTTAAACATACACAATCGATTATTTGCTATTTTGAAAAACCAGATCACTGTCTTAAGACAATCGATTGTTAAACATACACAATCGATTGTTGAACATTCACAATCGATTGTTAAACATACACAATCGATTATTTGCTATTTTGAAAAACTTCCAGATCACTGTCTTAAGACAATCGATTGTTAAACATACACAATCGATTGTTGAACATTCACAATCGATTGTTAAACATACACAATCGATTGTTTTGCAGTTTTAATGCGAAATATTAGATAATCGACTAACTGTTAGGTTAGTCGATTACCTCTACTGGAAAATAAAAATATTATCGAAATCTGAGCATATTGAAACATTCTAAAGAACTAATACTAACATTATATCATAAACTAACTAATACGAGCTGATACTAATGACTATTAGTTTATTCACTAACTAATAAAATCAAACAATTCCATCTTCTTTCATCACAGATCCATCACCGATTAGGTGATCTATTTTCCCATCGGGGTGCTCAAAGAAGTCTGTCACATCCAAGTGGGTGATGTCAAAATTGTCGTCAGAGACAAAATTTGTTTCAGGGCATTTACTTTTTAGAGATGCTTGACAAGGCTCAACCAAATGTCTTGGTACACGGCAAATTTTCGCCTAGTGCCCTTTTCCACCGCAACGATAACATATAGTTTATGAACTATTTGCTTTTGGATTCTCATCATATCGTGCTTGTGGCAGAGTGACCAACTTCAGGTTGCCATATCTCTCCTTTAAGCCATTCCACAAGATAGGTGGATCTTTGACTGTGATATATTCAATTTTCAAACCTTCATCAAGGTGATGTCGCAAGAAAATCATGGCCTTAGCACAGTTTCAAACCTTCATCAAGGTGATGGCGCAAGAAAATCAAGGCCTAAGCATAGTCTTGGGTGGATGCATTATTTTTGTCTTTAATGGCGTCTCCAAGACCCATTGCATCCAAATAGATTTCAGCATCCAACACCCATGTTATATAGTTCTTGCCCTGAAATTTCAAGGGCAACGAACTTTCTTTTCATAATGTAAGACATAAAACAAAATTACATCAAGAGCGTGTTCATACTTACGGGCTCTATTGCAATTATCACATTCACTTCAGGGAATGGATCATAATCATATGTATGTGCTTTACACAGTCTCATGTCAAATATTACTTTCATAAAGTGAAAGATTATTTTGAGAATCCTTATTGTTCTCATTACCACAATAATGACGATTATAATTTCGTCTATTGCCACGTCCACATCCATTGATACCTTCACGGCAATAATTTTGTCTTCTTTCAGACTTATCACATACTGCTATCACATTCTCTAAAGGGAATGGAGCAAATTCAATTGGACGGAATTTTAATTCTTTGCCCACAATCATACATGAATTTGATCATGGCAAGGCATAGAAATTTTACCACTTCATGTGAGTGTAATTTCTTACGAACTCCATTAGAGTTATAATCAAACTTTGTTGTCTTTGTTTGTATATAAAATCAAATAGTATAATTTCAAGAATTTGAAAGGGAAAAATAAATTACTTACCTTTAAGGTATACCAATAAATGTTGTGATATCGAATATACGTCTTCTATTTTTCCGTATAGAAATTTCTAAGAATTTGATCCGGGAATTTCAGATGTCGCCACCAGATAATCAAGGATGAAGTACTTTCATTCTTTGCATCAAGTTGAATCCTTAATCTTCTTGCATTGAATATTCAAATGCACCCTCATTTTTGTAACGAACTGTGGCTCCTCCCAATATTACATTATAATCTTTAAAGTCCCTCTCAATACCTATCACAATAAGGCAAATATCTATCAAATTGTTAGAATATAAATACCAAATTTTAAATCAAATTGTGTAATGGGATGTAAACATGCTGAGATGTAAAAGAGAAGCCATCGGGCTATCTAGCCAGTGATTCCGTTGGTTTGCTTCATCTTCTCAAGGAGCTTTTTGAGACGGTAGAGTCTCGTGCTGATAACGTGTTATGAAATAATATAAAAGACAAGAACAATATAGAGAGAATAGGGAGAAAGAGGAGTATTCTTATTGATACTTGGGATGATTTACAATGGGGTAAGACCCCTCTATTTATAGGAAGATAAATGACTTAGCTTCAAACTAAAACTCTTAGACATTCACTCTAAATAGAGTTCTATTTATAACACATATATTTCTTTTGTTTTGTTTTTTTTCTTATCATTATTAGTTTCTTTACTTTTATTTCACATTTATGTTATTTGAATATGAAAATTTTTAGCAAAGCCGATATCTTTTACTATCTAATAAAAAAATAATCTATTTACATGCTTCTAACATATAATTGTACTCAAAAAGTCATGTATTTTTTCTTATAAATTCCTTTTATTTTATTTTCTTTTAAAAATAAATCAAGAAAAAATGCAGTAACCTAAAATCTAATTCTAATTAAAATGCTAAGTACATGATTTATCAATATGTATAATCATCTTTTATATTCATATTAATTTTAAAAAATTGTCTCTCTCATTCGTTAAATGTCATATTTTTGTTTTAAATTTAGTGATATTTCTTATTATCACGCAAAGCGCAAAAAATTTCGCTAGTTATATATAATTACATGAACTGAGAGTTTTTCGAAAATAATCTCTTTATCTCTATAAGTTAAGGATATGGTTGGCGCACATTTTATCTAGTGGGCGTACGTAAAATTTTATATAAGCGATGTCACTCTTAAATTGAACAAATAAATTTTTATTACTATAATACCAAACTTAGAGGATAAACTGTGTCTTCCGAAAACCTTTGACGTATTTGAATATTGTTAAGAATTTTTTTAAAAACAAATTTTTAATTTTTAATATTTTATCTTTAATAATAAATTTTTTAGAGTCACTATTGCAATTGTCTCTTTTCTTCTTCTTACTTCTATCTTAAATTTCCACTAAAATGCCTTTGCATGTCCAAGGGACTCTTCTTAATCACATATCATTAGGATTTGGACTCTTCTTAATTATAAAAAAAGGTAAAAAAAATGTGCCTAAATGTGAAGATTCGAACCACAACAATCACCACCTTAATTGAAACTGCAATATCACACTTGTTCAAGTGGTGTCGCCGTAAATAAGTATTTATCCTTTACTCTGTTTTTAATTTATTATAGATATATTTAGCGATTATTTTCGCGAAATAATGTATGACACCGTCTGTAACTATGTGTATCCGGTTTTACTTTATCCTTTCCAAATTCAATTGGCGAGATTTCACTAAATTTGTTGTTGGCGGTGTATATATAGTTATGTCTCTGGGTAATCATAGAATCAATTTATAATGGCACTATAAATATTTGATGTTAAACTTCAACAGAGCAGTAAAAACCCTAGCTACCTTTAAGACAACAACAGAACATCATTTTAGTACTAAAATATTTATGAAAGCAGTAATGGAGATCACATGATTAAATCCAAGTGGGTCCCTAACTCCCATCCACACACACCCAACTCCATCAGATCATACGAACAAACGCCAACTACAGATCTGTTTGGTAGTCACAACTTACTCTGTACTAAGACGTAGAAAGACCTTCTACCTGTCTACTTCCCTTTTCCTCCCCTTTACTCTTCTCCCAAACAACCCCTATATATTACCATTCCCTTCCCTTCCTTCTATTTAACAGCCGCAGACTCCATTTCTCTCTCTTCTAAGTAGTTTTTTTTATTGTGTGCGCACAAAACAAAACACATTGAGAAAATGGATCGGAAGAATGCTATTTGGATCGGTTTTATTTGCGTTATAATCGCCGGCGTTGGAGGTCAAGCTCCGGCCACATCACCTAGTGCCACTCCAGCACCACCAACACCCACTACCCCATCTCCTCCTACTACCCCTGCACCCAATGGTTCTCCTCCGCCAACTCAACCACCTCCGGCATCTTCCCCGCCGCCGGCAGTTTCATCTCCGCCACCTACATCAACTTCACCACCTCCAGCTGTATCTGCTCCACCACAAGCTACACCTCCACCGGCGGCTACTCCTCCTCCAGGGACCGCACCACCACCGGCTAGTCCTCCACCACCAGTTAGCGCTCCACCACCGGCTACTCCTCCACCTGTGGCTACCCCACCACCTCCTGCTACGCCACCTCCTAGCCCTCCTCCGCCAGCTTCTGCACCTGCACCAGCACCAGTTGCAACCCCGCCAGTTTCAACCCCGGCTGCTGCCCCTACAACTGTAGCCACATCTCCGGCACCATCTCCATCGGGACTATTGAGTCCTCCAGCACCTCCCATGGGTGCTCCATCCCCGAGTACTCTTTCAGCTTTTTCTCCTGGTCCATCAGTTGCCACTGATCAGGTATTTTTCACTCAAATGTCTTATAGTATATAAATACGCTCTTCTCTTGCATTATATATATCCTGTTAATAATATGGCTCTTGATTTTTTTCATTTTTCCTTTCATAGCATTATAGCTTGGATCATACTTCTAGTTTTACGACATTATAATACTCAACTATTTACGTTGTCTTAATTTATCTGTTTGTTTTTGCAATATTCCTGTAATAAATATGGGTAGAGATTAATACAATAATAATATGAAATCAGAAAATAAATATAAATAATCTAGTTAATTAAACTATTTTTTATATGATGTTATTATCTTAAGGTATATGCAAAAGATTGGAGTGATAAGTAAAAGGGTAGGAAAGAGTAGTAGTTTATGTTTCAAAATACTTTTAAAACCTGTAATTTTAACCTTGTTATGATTTATGGATCATACCGTAAAGATAGAAAGAATTAAAAAAAATACACATGACTTTATATTTAATAAAAAGTAGCATATGTTTTTAGGTTTTATCTTACTCATTCCATATTGTACAGATTTTGAATGCACATACAAATTCAAAATATATATTTTTACAATTATTTCTTTGTTCTCACCCCTATTGTTTTCACTCTCTTTTTTCCACATCTTTTACATATGCTTTAAAAGGTCTCCTCTTCTATCACCTGCTTGTAATGAAATAAAATTAAAGAGGAGAAGTCTATCATTGAAGACCATTCAAATCCTTGCATTTGAAATGGGGTTTTTATGAATTTGTTGGTTGTTTGGATTTGATATTCTTTCAATTGATTGAAAATATCAAAAGGAATTCAAAATTTAAATTTGAAGTAAATTTGAACAGATATGAGTTAAATTTCATAGAAGACTCAAGAAAGAAGATGAAGTCAGTTTTTTGTATAATTATGTATAATCTTGTATAATATTGTATATGTGTGGAAACATACATTATGCACTATTATACACCTTTATACAAGCGTATGTAGATAAAAAAAATTTCACGATTTTCAGTAGCAATACTTGTTCAAAACCAGTGCAAATTTCCATTAAAGTATTTTAAATTATATATATAACCTCCTTATACTATTTCTCACAAGTCTAAATGACATCCACTCTAAATTTCTCACAAAATCAAATTCAAAATTTAAACTCATATATTTAAGCTTGTTAAAAATTTAGTTTGCACCGTTCAAATAAATTTGGTTTGTTGAATTAATATTTGAGACATAATTATTTATTCAAAAATGAATTTAAAATTTTGATTAAATTGTTATTTATAAATTATTTGGTTGTAAATTAAAATATATGCTATAAAAATAAAAAGTACGAAAATATGTAAAAATTTTCATAAATAAATCAGGGGTTTAGAGCTAAATAATTTTTAAATATGTAGGTAATTAATATGGAGTGCACAATAGTCAAAGTTCGTATAGGTATTCTAACATGGACTAGTTTCCAGGGCAGTGTGTCTGTGACTGTGAAAGCCCAGCCCAATATTGTCGATATGGAAATTTGGGCCTAGTGGGATCAGGTGTGGTCGGGAACACGTGAGCTTTGTCGACTCTTTAGTCTCTGATTAGTCATCAGAGTTTTTCATATTTTATGATTATTCACTGGCGACATGTCACGTGCATTTTCTGCTTGGCCATAATGACCCTGAATATCATTATTCTAAACCTGCTCAAGTTAATAGAAGAAAATATAGGGGTAAACCGGGTAAAAAGGAGCGCATAAAGTTTTATATGTGAAAAATGTAAAATTAGAAGATCAGAAAGAATTATAGCCACACATTGAACCCCAAATATCCTCTATTTTGAACTTGTTTGGTTTCTTATGCACGTGTCGATTTTTCATGTCCCAAAAATCTCTAAACTCATAAGTATTCACTATTAGATCAGATCTATGGCGCTTGAAAAACATTTGGGATTAATTTTTAGATTTTGAATGTATTTGGATTCTTATGCAACTTCTTGTATCTGCACTCGGGCGGATTTAGGGGCAGAGAGGAGTTCACTCGATTTTTTCTTAATCGAAATATTACAGTGTATATATAATAAAGAATATGTATTGTATCTCTATATACTCCTATTATATTTTGAATCCTCTTAGCAACGTTTAAAAGCATAGTCTAATAGTCAAGAGGGTTCAAAACCTTTTTAAGGTCCTTGGTTTTATTTTCACTAGCTAAAATTTATTATAAATTTTTTAATTTTTTCCTTTTCTGAACTCCCTCGAGGGAAATGCTACCTCCACCACTGTCTGCGCTAAAACTCGTACTCTCTACAGATTGATAATGATAAGATCAGATCTCATGGTGCTTTTATTTTGCATTTCATGAATTATATTTGAGGTGGACGCTTAAATTCTTTAAGCAATATGGTGAAAGATGATTTTTTGTTTATAAAATAGTCTCATCTCATGGTAATGCTAAACCAAATTTCACAATCAATTTGAGTTGGTGATGTCTAGTAGTGGTTTCTTGTGAGCAATGTTACCTTTATATGTTGCCAAACACTCTCTAGTCTCTAGCTAGCTTATATAGGTTCTTTATTTTAAATTGTATTAACGTCTTTTAATTGTTGCTAATTTTATTTTCTTATATTTTGATGCATTTTCCTATCTGCAGAGTGGAGTGGAGATCATGAGGTTTTCAAAGATGTTTATGGGAAGCTTGGTATTTGGATGGGGTGTTGTCTTCTGCTTGCTTATTTAACTATGTTTTGATCAAAGCTACTTTTGCCCATCTCTTTAGGTTAGGAGGAGGACGATGGCCTATTTTTCTCATCACATGTATTTGCGGATTATACATTCACTTGGATTCTTTTTGGAGATTTTCTGTGAGGGGACCTTTTTTGCTTTTATATTTAAACATCCATTCATGTTTTCTTCATGTCTGGTATTGCAGTAATCTTTATTTTAAGGATTTTGTGGATCTTAGCTTTAATTATATTTGATTTCAATAATGAGAAGATTTAGTATTAGATGTGGCCTATAAATAGACCTTTAAAAACATTGTAAATAATCTAGAAGTTAAAAACAATTCTCTCCTTAAGATTTTCTCTATAAACACTTGTTTCTGATAAACTATTTCACCTTCTATTTACCTGATTGTTTTCTTGTTAACTCGTCCTACATTAATTGGTAACCTAGAGCAAGTGGTGACCTTCTGGAGCATGTCAAATTGCATCGGCTATATAAAAATTTATTTACGCCATTTGTAAATATAACTTAAATACTCTGATAAATCTTTTAGAATAGAGCAACACCTTTGGCACCAATTCTAAATTATGTCATTTCAATTTATGCATAAAGTTGGGTAATTGTGCCTTGTAGTAAAATGGTTGAGTCCAAAGAATATGGTGAGATTATTTTTTTCTTTGAATTCGAACTGTTTAGTAAGAAACGCAAATTCCAAAACCCCCAAAAAAAAATGGTCGAGTCGTCGAAATGCTTTAAATGAAGGCACTGGCAAATCGTTTGTCTGCCTGCCTTTGTGATATTCACCTTAGTATTTCCCTGCTCTGCAAAAAGTAAAGTTACTTTACTGACAAGTGAAAAACTGCAGGCATCTTGATCTTCGACAGAGGATATCTATTGTCCAGGTAAAAGAAATCTTTCTAGTTGTTTGCAGAAAAACTTTGAAGTTAAAACTTTGAATACAGGAGTATGCGGACCCCACATGAACGGGTATGTTTTAGCAAAGAAAATCCTTCGAGCAGGCTATTAATGAATAACCATGGAAAAGGACTGTTTCATCTTTGTCCTGAAGTGTCATCAGTGTCAGGTGCACGACGATTTGATTCATGCACTGCCTACAGAACTGCATCCTATGTCAGGACCTTGGCCATTTGTTGCTTGGGTCATAGATTTCATTAGGCCAATCAAGTCGAAAGCCTTAAATGGGCATAGATTCATATTGGTCGCCATCGACTACTTCACAAAATGGGTCGAAGCCTTCACCCTCAAATCCGTCACCAAGAAAGTTATGGTAGATTTTATGCACTCCAATCTTATCTGCCGCTTTGGTATTCCTGCAATTATCATCATAGATAATGCTTCAAACCTGAATAGTCGTTTGATGGAGGTGATATGTGAACAATTCAAAATAATGAATAGGAACTCTACTCCTTATCGGCAAAAGGGAAATTTTCCTTCAAAACTCTTTCCTGCATTGAAATAAATGAAAAGGAAAATGAAAATAGAAGAGAGAAAGGAAAAGAAAAATCCAAAATAAAAATGATAGCTTAGGATTCTAAAATCTTTTACATTTTTACCAATATTAGGGCTCCAATCCTTTGAGTTGAAATTTTAGACATAGGTCCTCCATTCCCTAGTCTCCTTTTACCAACATTAGGGCTCAATTCCTTGAGTTGAGTTTTTAGACATAGGACATCCATTCCCTAGTCGCTTTTTGCAATTATTAGGACTTCAATCCGTGAGTTGAGTTTTTTATACATAGGGCCTCCATTCCCTAGTTGCTTTTTGCAAATATTAGGGCTCCAATCCGTGAGTTGAGTTTTTTTATACATAGGGCCTCCATTCCCTAGTCGCCTTTTACCAATGTTACGACTCTAATCTCTGAGTTGAGTTCTTAAACATAGGGCATCCATTCCCTAGTCTCCTTTTTACCAATGTTAGGGATCCAATCCTTGAGTTGACTTTTTACACATAGGAGCTCCATTCCCTAGTCTCCTTTTACCGACATTAGGGATCCAATCCCTGAGTTGCGTTTTTAGACATAGGGCCTCCATTCCCTAGTCGCCTTTTTATCAACATTAGGTCTTCAATCCATGAGTTGACCTTTTAGACATATGGCATTTATTCCATAGTTTCCTTTTACCAACATTAGGGTCCCAATCCCTAAGTTGAGTTCTTAGCATAGGGCCTCCATTCCCTAGTAACATTTTACCAACATTAGGGCTCCAATCCGTGAGTTGACCTTTTAGACATATGGCTTCCATTTCCTAGTCGCCTTTTACCAACGTTAGGGCTCCAATCCCTTAGTTGAGTTTTTAGACATAGGGCCTCCATTCTCTAGTCGCCTTTTACCAACATTAGTGCTCCAATCCCTGAGTTGAGTTTTTAGACATAGGGACTCCATTCCCTTG
This sequence comes from Nicotiana benthamiana, assembly GCA_034376525.1. Classification (NCBI taxonomy): domain Eukaryota; kingdom Viridiplantae; phylum Streptophyta; class Magnoliopsida; order Solanales; family Solanaceae; genus Nicotiana; species Nicotiana benthamiana. The sequence continues at coordinate 158,535,035 of CM067339.1, forward strand.
TCCCTGTTTACCAACATTAGGACTCCAATCCCTGAGTTGAGTTTTTAGACATAGGGCCTCCATTCCCTAGTCGCCTTTTACCGATATTAGGGCTCAAATCCCTGAATTGATTTTTTAGACATATGGCCATCATTCCCTAGTCACCTTTTACTAACATTAGGGCTTCCATCCCTGAGTTGAGTTATTAGATATAGGGCATCCATTCCCTAGTTGCCTTTTTACCAACATTAGGACTCAATCTCTGAGTTGATATTTTAGACATAGGGCCTACATTCCCTAGTCGCCTTTTACCAATATTAGGGTTTCAATCCCTGAAATGAGTTTTTAGACATAGGGCCTCCATTCCTTAGTCACATTTTACCAACATTAGGGCTCCAATCCCTGAGTTGAGGTTTCTAGACATATGGCCCCCATTCTCTAGTCGTCTTTTTATCAACATTAGGGCTCCAATCCCTAAGTTGCGTTTTTAGATATAGGGCCTCCATTCCCTAGTTGCCTTTTTACCAACATTAGGTTCCAATCCCTGAGTTGAGTTTTTAGACATATGGCCTCCATTCTCTAGTCTCCTTTCACCAACATTAGGGCTTCAATCCCTGAGTTGAGAAATTTAGACATAGTGCATTCTTTCCCTAGTCGCCTTTTTACCAACAATAGGGCTCCAATCCCTAAGTTGATATTTTAGGTATAGGGATCCATTACCTAACATTTTATCTTCTAAATAGACGCAATCCTTATTTTATTGCTTTCGAAAAAAGAAAAAAAGGGAGAATAAGTTCAGACTTCTGTCACAAATAACTTACAAAATTTTCCTAGTGAAAACTGGGCAGAAAAATTTTGTTCGTTTGTTTGTTTTCGCATCTGAGAAGGTTTGACCTCAAGGCACAAGATCCAAGGTGGTCAAAAGAAGGAGTCTTATTTTAGAATAAATAAAAGAAGAAAAAGAACAAAATAGGTGAATTCAAAATGCCTAAGAGGACAGAGATGCGGGCTGCTCATAATACAATTGAAGTCACAAGCTTCGCATGTCCCGCCTTGATCCAAAGATAAAGAAAGAACAAGCACCTACAACTTATGAGCATCAAGATTCAAATCGGAGTCCACAACAAGAACCAGCTACGACTCAAGATCAAGATTCAAGAGAATAATAGATAGTAATCTTGTAACTAGTAGTTGATAGGCCTAGCTAGCTTAGATTTTGGTTTTCCTTTTGGTGTAATAAGGGGGTCAGCAAGCAATAACTTCAGTGAAATAACAGCTTCCTGGTAGTTCCATCTACCAAAACTTCCAGAATTACACTGACTTGATTCCTTTTTAGCCAAGGATATGTAGGCAACATTTGAAGCAAGATTCGGTCAGACACTTTTCCAAAATGCTTCTCATGGAGTGCCAGGCAGGCAAAAATCCCTCGTCGTTGCTCATTTTATCTTTGCTCGAAAATCCTTCGTGTCTCCGAGAAAAGAGGGGCAGCTATGAGCACGTAATTTTTACCTCGCATGAATTACTCCTTCAGAATTCCCAAAATTAGAATTTTACTTTTAATTATTTATTTTATTAAGAAAATTACTGCATAATTTTTCTTGTTTGTTTGCATTTTGTGTGCATATTTAATTTTAAGTTTAATTCATAAAAAATACAAAAAGTATATATATTGTTGCATTTGCATTTAGGATTCAACTTTTATATTTTACGATAATAAGTTCATTAATGTTACAAAATGGAAAAGTCACAAAAACTAGTTTAATTTTGCATTTTAATTTTAGCTTCAAATTTTGCTAGTTTTCTTTCAATTTGCTGTTTAATTGGGTTTATTAATTATTATCTAGAGTTTTAAAATTGATAGGATAATTTAATTAAGAATTAATCTAGATTTTATTTTAATTTTATAATTAATAAAAATCTAAAACTGAATAACAAAAAAAAGAAGGAAAGAAGAGTTTTAATAAAAGGAGACCATTTTGGCCCATCCCACCATTAAAATACTAGACCAATTACCCATACCCAGCCGAAAACACACTCCTTACCCCGTTCAGTCTCCACATCCTACCAAACGACCCCGTTTCTTCGAGTCTAATCACCAGTCTTTGATTCCATCTCATCCAACAGATGAGAACCGATCGACTCTTTAATATAAATATGTTGGAATAGCTCCCTACTCCCAAATCATCTTTCACACAACCGACCAAACTCCTCCCTAAACCACCGTCCGCCGCCGCCGGAAAACTCCCATGGCGGCGGCTGATGGCAAATCGCCCTCATTTTTACACCAAATTTTCTCCTCAATCTCCCTGTCCCAAATATCCAAACACCTTTCCTCAAACCCCTTTGTAACTCCTCGAATATCCAATCTAAGGGGCGTAAACCCTAGCACCGCCCCTGTTTTCCCCTGTGGTGGTGCCACTTCCAACCCCTCCCAAACTAACACCAAAGACCCACCAGGCCTCCTTCATCCCAAATCCATCATCCTCTCGAATCCCCCCAAATCCCGTCGAATCTTGAATTAAAGGTCAGAGATTGAGGTCCCCCCAAAACCAAAATTGCTCCGTCTTGATTCTATGGATTGCATGTTCTTGTTATGGACGATTTGAACCGAAATGGGCACTTTTTGGTTGTTCCCGTTAGGAATAATCATTTGACACCAATTTTTGGATTAAATCGAAGAAGTCATTTCCGATTCGGAGCAACCATGTCGTTGATTAGGTATTTTCTCTTCCTTTTTCTTTTTCTTTCTTCGTCCTCTCACTTTTTTGCTTTGGGAGTTTCCTAACCTTGTCAAAATATTCATTCCTTTTGATCATCTCCTTCAAAGAACGAGTCCTTTTTTGTTTCTCTAAGTTTTATTAAAATTTGTTGAAACTTTGTTTTAAGTTTAGTTTCTGAAGTGTTTTTAAAGAAAATTATTTGTCTTCAGAGTACTTTTTATTTATTTGTATGGAATTGCTTAGTTTGTTATTTATTATTTTAGTTAATTTCCTTGCTTATTTGTTTAATTAATCAACTTCTTAGTTTGGATGTTTTTTAAGACGTTTGGATCATATGTGTGAGTTCTTCTGTTGCTTACAGAAGGCTTTGAATTAAGTTGTTTGGGCTATGGGTTTTAGACCCATTTGCAACAAAGAAAGGCAGCCCATTCCATCTAGTTAGACCCTTGGGTCAACTTAACCCATATCCATTTGGTCTATCGGGTTAATTAATAGGAGTCCAGGCATAATTTGGGTAGTCTAAGTAAACAATCTTTGAGCAACTACCTTAGGAAGCTTCCTAGAAGATAAATAACAGCCTTGTTTGGCAAGATAGGCGATAATATAGGAATATCTAAGAAAAAACAAAAATTTGAAAAGGGCGTAATTTCAAAACTGCGACTTAATTGTTACCCTACTTCCTTGCCTATAAAGGCACCTCTTCCTTGCATTTCAAATCAGATTTGACAGACTTCAGAGAAGATTTTAGAGCTCTTAGAGATTTTTAGAGATAGAAAAATCCAGGGAAAATACCAATGGTTGATACTTTACTGTTTTATTAAACTTTTTCTGTGGTCTTGAAGTTTCGAACCACTAAAAAAACTTTTAATTCTCTTTGGGGTTGAAAAAATAGTTTGAATTGAGATTTTAAAAGGGTTGGTTCAAGCTTTGTTAAGAGTCACTGTTCCATCAGATTTTTGAGCAGATTTCATTGTTTTAATTACTGAATCTGGTTGATTTCTGTTGCTACTTCTTCATATGTTAAAACCTCATTCCTTCTTGTTTCCTCTTATTTCCCAGGTACATGACCCTGTAACTCTTTTGGTTGTAAAGTGAAACTTGAAGAATGAATTGAAAATGAAGAATTGAAGCGTAGAAATTACTCCATATTGTTTCTCTGACTTGTTTTCTAATTTAGTGTGATCACCTTGTCTAGATCATCTTTAAGTAAGCATGTTGTAGTTATTAGTAGAGGTGATATGGTGTTAGTAGTCTTATTTTTTACCTTCAGCTTTAAGTAAGCATGCTACATTTTGTATTAGTTTAGTTTCCTTGGATGTGTTCATGTATTTAGTTATGATTCAGTTTGAGTTTAGTTGGTAAATCTAGACTAAAACTTTAGTTATGGTGTTAAATGGTTTGAGATTCTACTCTTATGTGGACTAATTAGGTGTTTTGATTTTTAGAAGTTCAGATGGATGAATAATGGTTTTGGTCTGTAGCTACATATGTTATTTATATTTCTGTGAGTATGAATGTTGACTTAGTTAGTGTTAAGCATGCTAGAGGTTTGAATCATCTTATTCTGGTTAAGTGTCTTAAGTGTCTTCCCAATAGTTTGCTTGTATGCAGGCTTTTGGCAAAGAGTTTTGAATTCATGTAATGGCTGGTTCATTGCATTCACCAGGTAGTTGAGTTTTTTTTGTAAACTTAGGTTTTGAGAGAAATAACAATGAATGCATATGGAAACTGGGATGCTTAGTCACGTGGTTTAAGCGTGAATGCTTAAATGAGTAATGACTATCTAGTTAGTGTTTCAATGATTTTCAATTTCTAGTGTGTAAATGATTGTCATGTGAATGTGGCTAAACTTGAAAATGGCTTAGAACAGCTCTCAGTTTTGTTCCAATCATTGTTTCTGTGCATAGTAGTTGTTAGTGTAACTTTATAATTGTTCAATGTTAAGTTTACAGATCCATTCGTGTTTAATTCCTTTGCCCTCACATTTTGGAATTTGATTGCTTTCTGCTATTGTACGGGTTCGATGTGCGAAACCCCTTGGTATCTAGCTCGTGCATATTTTGTAAAATGTGGGCTTCTTTCCTGGGCTTGAATGGAATATGGAGAGGAGTCCATAACCTTGCAGCATGGAAATTTATTGGGCCATTGGGCCTATTGTTAGGCTCCCAAGTGCTGAAACAAAAAATGGAGTAACCTTTACTCAATATCACCCTTTTATATTTTCAATTGAATCCAGTCGTGGTTTTAAAATGGATTTGATTTCTGTAGCCTCATTTAATTAGAGGATCATTGTAGCTGAGTGAGGTTTGGTACCAAACAGAAATTAGATATCCAACATCCATTTGCTCAATTAATCTTATTCATCCCTAGAAATCTGTGGCGTGCCATTTAAAAAATCTTCTATCGCCCTCGCAAAGTTAACAATGCATAGTTGCTTTAGGCACATTATTTTAGTAATTTACCTTCCTAAACTCGGGTGCGCATTTCATGTGACCCAAATCCAAATTTCACAACGTTGAATAAAATGTGTCTCAGACCGCGGGTGCATTTCATGTGGCTTGGTTCATGATGTGTTTTAGATAATGTTGAATCTTCCTAAAATTAGTTAAAAGCGACTAAAAAGTTAAAAATGCACAATAGGGTAAAACATGTATTAAAATCAGATAATAGGCCAATTTTAATAGTTAGAACCACGGAATCCGGAGGTTCCTAACACCTTCCCCCATGTTAACAGAATTCCTTATACAGAATTTCTGGTTTGCAGACTTCAAAAGGAAAGTCGAATTTTCCTCGATTTGGGATTTAAAATAAACCGATGACTTGGGACACCAGAAAACAAACTATCCCAACTGACGGCTCTGATAAATAAATAATACCATTTCGAATAATGTCATTTAAATTTGAAAAACTCCCTTATACCCTTTCGGGTGGTGTGTGAAAAAAGAGGCGTGACAGAAGGGGTACTGGAGTTTTTTCAAAAAGGAACCATGCAGAAAAGTCAAAATGAAACAAGAATTACAGTAGTTCCAAAGAGCAGCCATGCAGAACTTGTGGGTGACTACAGACCAATAGCCTGTTGTAACACACTATTCAAGGTTATTTTGAAAATTCTACGTACATGATTGAAGGGGGTGCAACCAGGAATCATATCAGCAAATCAGACTGCTTTTGTGCTAGGCACAAGTATAGTGCAAAATGTCCTGATATGCCAAGACCTAGTCAGAGTATACAACACCAAAGCATCGGTAAAAAGCTGAATTATAAAGATACACTTAAGGAAGGCTTATGATATGGTGGAATGTGATTTTTTTCATGAGATGCTTCATGCCTTAAATTTCTACACAGATTCATCCATTGGATTATGCAGTGTATTACAATCACTAGGTACTCAATAGCACTTAATGGAGGAGTTTATGGGAACATTGAAGGGAAGAGGGGATTAAGACAAGGAGGCCCAATTTCACCCTTAATATTTTTCATTTGTACGGGATATTTTACAACAACTATGCAACAAGTAACTAAGAGTGAATCACTTGCGTTTCGCTGATGATGTGCTACTTTTTTGCAAAGGAGAAATGGCATCAGTGATGTTGATGTTGAGAGGTTTGGCTGCATTTTCAGAATCTACGGGATTGAGAACAAATATAGACAAATCAAACATATATAGTGCTAACATGAAAGAGCAAGACCCGGTTGACCTGTGTGAGCTGAGTAGATATAAAAGAGGTACTCTGCCTTTTAAATATCTGGGAGTACCAATTTCAGCAAAGAAAATATCAAGGGTGGACTGTGAAATGCTGGTGAATAAAATGTGTACTAGAATCAAGAGCTGGGGTTCAAGAAACTTGTCATATGCTGGGAGAGTGCTACTGATAAACTCAGTGTTATTGCATATTCATACATATTGGTCCGCCGTTTTCTTCTTCCAAAGAAGGTATTAAAGAACATCACTGCTATTTGGGAAATTTTTATGGGATGGGAAAGTAAATACATATAGAGCTCCTTTAGTTGCATGGGATCTTATTTGCATGCCAAAAATAGAGGGGGGGTTTGGCATCATTGACTTTGAAACTTGGAATCAAGAACCTATAGCCAAATATGTTTGGAATATAGTTAAGAAAGCTGATAATTTGTGGGTGCAATGGGTGAATCACATATACTTAAAGAAGAAGGATTGGTGGCAGACAAACCATCCCAGGATAGCAATTGGTACTGGAAAAAGATATGCTCTATTAGAGATCAATTTGCTTCAGGGTATATGCAACAAGACTGGTTGGCGATAAATGAAAAATACATAACAAAAAGTGAGTATAGTTGGAAACAAGGAAGAAGAGAGAAATACGAGAGTAGTAGATGGGAGTGGAGTAGTAACAACATCCCAATGCACAGCTTCACCTGCTGGTAAGCTATGCATAAAAGAATTCAAATGAGAGAAAGGTTGGCTAAGCTGGGGATATGCCAAGAGGATCATTGTGTTACATGTGGGGAGACAACAGAAACGATAAAACATCTATTTTGAATAAAATTACTCGAGGAAATGTTTAATTGGGATATTGGAATGGCTTGATACGGGAATACAGAAATATAGACTGGAAGGGCTATGGAGAAGAATGACAAGGAAGATAAAAGGCAAAGCATGCAGAACTATCATAAGTGCAGTCTTGGCAGCAACTACATATCACATATCGAAAATAAAAAATGATGCATTGTGCAACCAAAAAGTCCCCAGACCACTTAAGGTAATAAGCAATGTGAAAAAGGAATGCAGGGAAATAATGTAAGGAATCATGGAGAGGAAATCAATATAAAAAACAAAATAATGGATAAAGAATTTACTGTAAATGCTAGATAAATAGATAGGTCACTATGTTGAAATAGTATAGAAGTAGAGAAAGAAGTAAAATAGATGGAGGAACTATGTATAATTCATGTTCATTTTTGGTGATTAATAAATCTTATCTCATTCACCAAAAAAACATTTAGTAAAACCAGAACAACAAAATAAATTCTGGAAAAATAATATTAGAATAAATCGAGCCCAACAATATCGCATATGGATGGACAATGTCTTTTCTCCTTCCAATATGGGACAATGTTCCTTTTTCAAGGAGGGAAACTCAAATATTTCATTTTTCCTCAATTTCTCGACCATCCTCTTTAAGCTACATAAGCTTAAAATCCCAACAATATCGCACATGGATGGATAATATCTATAAAATAAATAAATGCACAGACGTGTGTGTGTTTTACATTCAAGAATAAATTTCATCTGGATAAGTAGGTATCCTTTTAATCTTTCCGTAGTAAACTCATATCGGATATACTCAGACAATTGATAGATTTGATATCTTTTAACCGTCGAGCATTGTTTTATACCTAGACAACATAAGAACCACAATCAATCCATAATCATCTATGGTGCTCACGGTTGTGTTCATTTCAGCCATGAACACTGCCTGGTTTTCTGAGTGCTTTGAGAATGGACCTTTATTTTCGTTCCCTTGAAGTGGCTTACACTTCACACTTACGTAGGTAATTTCTGAACTTGAAATCTTATAGATACACTATCTGGTCATATCCTGCCAGACTTAGCAAATCACTAAAAATCTTTAAGCTTTATTGACTCGTCAAAAAGCCTTATTGATTTACCTCGATTTATAAACATTATCTTCATCACGAGAATGTCTTGATTTGTTCGAAATGTTGAACTGTCATTCATTACTTTATTTGATCTCTTTAAACCTAGATCGTGGGATCTCCAGTCTGCTAGGTAGAGTTACCACCATGATGACTTGTCGTAGACCTTAACCACATTCCGTTTGACGAACTTTCAACTGCATATCTAGATAGGCCTTCTGTAAGTTGATCCGGCACGTTATCTCTTGACTTTTACATATTCAATCAAATTAACACCACTCGAGAGTAGTTGTCTAACTGTATTGTGTCTCCGTCGTATATGACGAGATTTTTCGTTATACATAATGCTCTCTGCCCTACCTATTGTCTCTTGACTATCACAATATATAAAAATTGGTGCCAGAGTCTTGGGTCAAATGGAATATCTTCAAGGAAATTCCAAAGCCATTCAACTTCTTCACATATCTAAAGCTATGAATTCAGATTCCATTGTAGTACGGGCGATGCATGTTTGTTTGGATGATTTCCTTGACACTGCTCTACTGCCAATAATGAAAACATATCCACTCATGCATTTAACGATGATCCGATGATGCAATTTTCATCACTATATCCCCCGATCACGTAGGGATATTTGTTATAATGCAAAGCATAATTTTGGGTATGTTTCAGATACCCTAAAACTCATTTCATTACCGTCCAATGAATTTGATTGGGATTACTTGTAAACCGACCAAATTTGCTAATAGCACATGTTATATCTGGTCACGTACAATTCATGATATACACCAAACTTCCCAATACTCTAGCATAGTGCAGTTGTGAGTCACTTTCACCGTCATTCTTTTCAAGTACATAACTCGCTCAATTGGAGTCTTGAAAATTTTGTAATCCAAATACTTGAATTTATCGAGTACCTTTTCAATGTAGTGAGACTCTGATAATGCTAGAGTTTGTGGAGTCTTGTGAATTCAGATTCCTAAGATCACGTCAGCAGCTCCTAAGTCTTTCATGTCAAATTTGCTAGCTAACATGCGCTTAGTAGCATTTATATCTACGATATTTTTTCTAATTATCAACATGTCATCAACATATAAACAAACAATGACTTCATACCTAGAGTGTTTTTACTAAAAACACATTTGTCACACTCGTTGATTTAAACTCATTTGCCAACATTGTTTGGTAAAATTTGAAATGCCATTTATTTGGGTTCTTTTTTAAGTCTATAAAGCGACTTAACAAGTTTTCACACTCAAATTCCCCATTTAAGAAAGTTATTTACAGTGGGATTTCAAGACCATACACGGCAACTAGTGCCACTAACACCCTAATAGATGTTATACTCGTTACTACGAGTAAGTGTCAAAGTAATCAATGCCTTCCTTTCAATAGTGCCATCAGCTTTCACATATTTTTTAAAGATCCATTTCCAACCTAAAGGCTTATTTCCTGAAGGAAGATCAACCAATTTCCATGTATAGTTATCCAAAATTGATTGAATCTCACTATTGACTGCCTCTTTCTAAATTGCTGAATTAGAAGATGACACAGCTACTTTAAAAGTTTGAGGCTCATTTTCAAGAAAGAATATCACAAAATCTGGTCCAAAGGAAGTAGAGGTTCTTTGACGTTTGCTACACCTTGGATCTTCTACACTTAGAGTATTTTCCTTTGGTTCTTACCAAGGTCATTTAGGTCTTTCACTTAACGACTCACATTCATATTTATATGGATAGATGCTTTTAAAGAATTCTGCACTATCTGATTCCATTATCATATTAAAATGAATTTCAGGATTATCGAATTTATGAACCAAAATCGACATGCTTTACTATTTGTAGCATATCCAATAAAAATACAATCGATCGTTTTGATCTTATTTTAACCCTTTTAAGAAGGAACTTGTACTTTTGCTAGACACTCCCACACTTGAAATATTTCTAGTTTGGTTTTCGTTCTTTCATTTTCTTATGGAATAGATTGCATTTTGTTGTGGGGTAATCGATAAAGTATTCGGTTAGGCGTAAGGATAGCTTAACCCCACAAACTCTACGGTAATCTGGAACTTATTAATAAAGAATTCATCATTTCATTTAATGTCTTATTTTATGTTTCCGCAATTCCGTTAGATTGTGTAAGTTGCAGTAGTTTGACGGATAATTCCATATTTCGAATATATTTCTGCAAACGAAGATTCATATTCTCCACCCCATTCACTTCTAATCATTTTGATCTTTTGATTCAATTGATTCTCACTTCATTCTTGTACTGCTTAAATTCTTCAATTGTTTCATCCTTATTATTAAGCAAATAAACATAACAATATCGAGTGCAATCATCAATAAAAGTAATAAAATAGTTTTTCCCACCCCAAGATGGTGTAGACTTCATATCGCAAATGCCAGTATGAATTAAGTTTAAAGATTTAAATTCCATTCAACAGACTTATAAGGATGTTTTACAAACTTAAATTCAACACATAATTGAAATTTTGATTTTTTACACTCGAATTTAGGCTATGCTTCTAAATTATTAACTTCCGTAAGGTTTTATAGTTGACATGTCCTTAACGAATATGACATAAATCATTTGACTCCAATAAATAAGAATGATTGATACTGTCAACAACTATTACTTTGAGTTTGAAAAGGCCCTTCGTGAGGTAGCTTTTTCCAATATACATTTCATTATTGCTTACAACAACTTTATCAGAAACAACAACAACAACAACTACCCAGTATTCTCCCACCAGGTGGGGTCTGGGGAAGGTAATATGTAGACAGCCTTACCCCTACCAAAAGGGCAGAGAGGCTGTTTCCAAGCGACCCTCGGCGCATAGGACAGAATGAAAAGCTGCATTGGAAAACAAAGATAAAGTTAGGAACCAAGACAAGACAAAACACAATAACAACTTTATCAGAAACAAATACAAAATTTGAATCCATTCTTTACAAGTAAAGAAGTAGAAACTAAATTCTTCCTAATTGTGGGAACATGAAGAACGTCATTGAGCGTTAACACCTTACCGGAAGTCATCCTCAGAAATATCTTCCTATAACCTTCAATCTTGATTGTTGCATTATTTCCCATGGAAATCTCTTCTTTGGGACCAATGGTAGAGTAAGACGCAAATGTTTCTTTGACAACACAAACATGATGATCGGCTCTAGAGTCAACCCACTACTCCTTCGAATTTTCAACTAAGTTGCATTCCAAAAGCATTGCACAGAGATTATCGATGTCATCATTCTTCTCCACTATGTTGGCATGTCCCTTCTTCTTATCCTTTTTTAGAAGACGACAATCATGGGATTTGTGGCCAAATTTTTCAAAATTGTAGCAGTTGCCCTTGAATTTCTTTTTGTTCTGCTCCCATGATTGTTGAATTTTCATCAGACTTCTCCTCGGTTGTTTTGTTGTCTTCCTCAATCTTGAGACAAATCACAAGATCTTCCAACTTAATTTTTTTGCGTCTGCGCTTAAGATAATTCCTGAAATCTCTCCACTAAAGAGGCAATTTTTCAATCATTGAAGCCACTTGAAATGCTTCATTCACGACCATACCTTCAACAATAAGATCGTGAAAAATAAGTTGAAGCTCCTGAACTTGGATTCTAATGATTTTGTTGTCTATTATTTTGTAATCTAGAAACTTGGCTACCACAAACTTCTTCAATCATGCATCTTCAACTTGTACTTCTTCTCAAGTGTCCCATAATTTCTTTGAAGTATTCACTGCATTGTACTATCCTCTAAAGCACTTAAGATATAGCCTTTGCAAAGAAAATTTTTATCTTTTCACGCTTCAACAATCATGAATTTCTCGTTGTTCGTCATATCCGTAGCAAGCATTGTAGGTTCTTCACTGGTGAATTTCTGCATACCAAGTGTTGTAAGCCAGAAGAACACCCTTTTCTACTATCCTTTGAAGTTGGTTCCAAAACATTTTCCCGATTTCTCTGCCGGAAGAACAGCAGTCCGGCTTGACGAGGCGATCGACGTGGACGCAAAAGTCGAAAAGGAATTTCCTTTACAGTTGTCATTTCTCATTGTCAATAATACAAGAGTTTAATGGCAAAATTAGAATAGTAAACAATACTGTATTTAACAATAAACAGTACGTATGCTTAAAAACCAAAGTTTTTGTATCTATTGTTTCACATAAAACGATGAAATTTTTATATTCTTCAAATTATTTTCTGAATTCAATATTCTGATGATGTTTTTATATCTTCAAATCAGAATAGTAAAATTCAGAAGACAGAAAATCACACAGGTTTTAATCTCTACAAACAGAATACAGAATATAAATTAATTTCCATAAGATTGTTAGTAAATATCTATTGTTGTAATAAACAATAAAATAGTAAGCTTTACGGAAAAATAGAAACAGAAGGTTAGTAGAACTAGAACGACGAAATAAATTATGGAAAAATAACATAGGAATAAATCGAGCCCGCTGAATACACAATGTGTTCTTAAAGAAATTATTCCCCTCAAGTATACGAGGTGCTGGAATATATCCTCCTAGGATAGAATAACTTAACTCGCCAGCGTATTGATACCAAAATCTCTGGTGCACGGCTAACCACTCTATGGTTGTAAAACATACTGGAATATATTGTGCAAAAGAAGAAGAAGATAATGAGAAGATTTAGTAAGTAAAGATTCTAGAATTCAAGAAATATTTATATACCATTTGGTACTGTTTCTGAAAAGGTTTGCATCCTTTCAGAAACAGCCAACAATAATAATACAAATTTCCTATTTATAGCTCAATTGATCAAGAAGACAAGATTTCGAAATCAAGATTTTCTTTAATATGAATAAAATACTTCTTGATCGCTGGATAACGGTTGATACCAATGCAAATATTTTTTGCAACAGTTGGTTATTATATACTATCTTTTTCAATCGATACTTTCCTTTCAAACCTTCGTCCCTGATTAACCAAAATATAAAATTTCGGCCAAAGTTGTAATTTATAAGAACGTGGGTTACTGATAATCGAAAGAATGTGTAAAAGAAAATAATTTGGATAGCAAGAATTTAATTAGAGGAAAAGTAAGTAAATCAAAATATATTCAGATAATGTTTCCTGTACCCACAATTGATCAGCTATCTCCCTTTTATAGATACTTTGGAGATCTGCATTTTGCCTAAGTCATAACAAGGCTATTCTGAGTAAATAAAGATATTTAATGCTACTTACATAATTATTATATTTAATACAGATTCTCTAATGTATTCAGTATTTAATGCTCATTAAATATTGTAGTTGCACTCTCATATATTGTCATATTCATTCTCCTTGATTCTCGGATCTAAATGACTTAAATAGGTACGGGTGATGAGTCTTTTGAATAACTGCACGTGTCTATTCCTTTGCCCTTGCTCGTATCTGTTGCTACTCGTGCCTCTTTGCCAGCTGTAACTCTTTGTCTAGTCTATGTGTTGAAACACGTTCTCAAGGCACTAAAATAAATGTGTGTTCATATTTGTAGGTTTTGATAAATGACAAACGATGCGCAATTGACATATGACGAGGTCCAAGCACAAGCGCGCAAATGTCACGTAACGAAGTTCAAGCACAAGACAAACAAAGATCAAGATTAAACAAAGTTATACATGAGTCGCCCTTTAATTGTGATCTTGATCCGACAATTTAACTCAAGACTTGGCTTCTCTCGTAAAAATATTTTTATAAAATCATGCATATTTAATTTAAGGCAAAATGATTTTAAATCATGCATATTTATTTTAGTCAAAATGATTTTTAAACATGCCTCTAAAATCTGGACAAAGATAATCGATTATGTACTTATGATAATCGATTATGTGAAGGCAGCTGCAAGACAATCGATTGTGTACCTTATGACAATCGATTGTGTTGAGGCAGTGTCCATCAGATTTTTGAAATCTGCATGACAATCGATTGTGTACCTTATGACAATCGATTGTGTTGAGACAGTGTCCATCAGATTTTTCAAAGCTACAAAATAATCGATTGTGAACCTTATGACAATCGATTGTATTGAGGCAGTGTCTATCAGATTTTTCAAAGCTACAAAATAATCGATTGTGAACCTTATGACAATCGATTGTGTTGAGGCAGTGTCTATTAGATTTTTCAAGACTGAAAAATAATCGATTGTCCATATAACATAATCGATTATGTAAATGACCGTTGCCAAAATATTTTCAAACTCCGTCAGATAATCGATTATAAGATTTTAATAATCGATTGTTTGAAGTAAAATCTGGAAAAGATTTTTTGAACGTTGCCAAGTAATCGATTGTATATTTCTGATAATCATTGTTTTACGTAAAATCTGGAAATGATTTTTTGAACGTTGCCAAGTAATCGATTGTATATTTCTGATAATCAATTGTCTTATGTAAAATCTGGAAATGATTTTTTGAACGTTGCCAGTAATCGATTGTACGTCTTAGATAATCGATTATGCTGCGTAAAATCTGGGAATGATTTTTGTAACGATTGGAAAACAATCGATTGTGCCAACTTGACAATCGATTGTCGTAGCACAAAATCAGCAATTCTTAATTGGCAATTAGGCAACGGTTATGCATGCTTTTGACACTATAAATACATCTTCAAATCAGTCTTCTAAATACAACAACTGATCATATTATTGCTAAAGCTTGCATACTCTCTTATTCATCATTTTCTATTCATTACATAAGTTTTTGAGAGCCAAATTCTTGAAGAAAGTTGTTGCGTTCTTGAGCGTATTTATTTTACTCATATCTACTCTTAAGGAGAGTCTTGTTTTGAGTGCAAAGTGTTTTTATACACTTGAAGGGAAGTGTTAATCCCTTATATTGTAAGAAGGAACGTTGTGATTTCTTTGGTTGAAGTCTTGAAGTTGTATCTTCGAGCAAAGGTTGTTGAGGCTTGTGTGACTCAAGTTCTCAGTTTGTAACGGTTTGTTAAGCACCCGTAAGCTTAACGAAGTTAGTGGAAATCTCGAGAGAGTCTCTCGGGGACTGGACTAGCCACGGGTTGTGGTGAACCAGGATACATCGGTGCGTTCGTCCCTTATTATTTACTTATCGCACTTATTTCATTCCTGCAATTTTTAAATTCCGCAAGTTTACGCTGTTTTTTATTATAACGCTATTCACCCCCCCTCTAGCGTTAAGCGCATATTCTAACAATTGGTATCAGAGCCCAACTCTCTGAAAAACTTAACCGTTTGAGAGAAACAATCCATGGCTTCTACTCGTGATTCTTTTGCAGGAATAGGTGAAGGACAATGCTCCACCTGACCACCACTATTCGATGGCACAAACTATACGTACTGGAAGGAGAGGATGAGAATATTCATTCAATCAAATAATTTTCATCTGTGGAAGGTTATAATGAGGGGAGAACAAATTCCAACCAAAAAGGTTGAAAATGAATGGGTTCCAAAATCCGAAGATGAATACGATGCGGATGATATCCGAAAAGTGCAGAACAACGCTAAAGCCATCAACTTATTGTATTGTGCTATAAACGCTGATGATTACAGAAAAATATCATGTTGCACAACGGCAAAGCAAATGTGGGATAAGCTGGAAATCACGTACGAAGGTGCGGACCAGGTAAGAGAGGCTAAAGTTGATTTTCTAACCCATGCATATGAACTGTTTCACATGAAGGAAGGCGAAAGGGTAGATGACATGTTCGAACGATTTTCAAAAATCGTTAATGACTTACATGCTCTTAAGAAGACCTTCACGGATAAGGAACTTGTCCGAAAAATTCTCCGAAGTCTCACTCCGGAATGGCGCTCCAAGGCCGACGCAATTCAAGAATCTATTGGCATTTCAAATGTCACCATTGACGGATTAAGAGGTAATCTTAAAACTTATGAATCTACTATACTTAACCCTCTTGTTAATGATCAAAGGAAACAAAGAATCGCCCTCAAGGCAAGCACAAGTCAACCTCAAAATGATGAGGACGAAGATAACGAGTTTGGACTCGTTATTAAGAGATTTCAAAAGTTCATGCGAAAAGAGTATGAACGAAAAGGCAAACAACAAGGAGATCAAGTAAAGTGCTATGGGTGCGGAGAAATCGGGCACATTAAATCAAATTGCCCAAATGTCAAAAAGGAGAAGAAAACCTTCAAGAAACAACAAGCATACATATCTTGGGGAGGCGACTCCGGAGACGAGTCGAGTGAGGAAGAAGAATACGAAACCGCGAATCTGTCTCATGGCTCACGAAAACAATCAAGAAGAGGTATGTCAAATTTCTTCCAAAAACTTCTATTCTCTTGAGGAAATGCAAAATGCCTTTGATGAGTTGTATAGTGAATTCATTAAAGCTTCCAAAACTGTTAAGAACATTAAGGAAAATGCTTCTTTGAAAGAAAAAGATTTTGAAAAACAATTCTCTTTGAAAGAAAAGGATTTGGAAAAACTGATTTTGGAAAATGAGAAGTTGAAAGAAGAAAACAATTTTTTCGGCAAAAGAAGCACCGACAAACCCGAGAGTTCTAGTAAAAATTGTACTTCTTGCATGCATCTAAAAGATGAGATAGAAAGACTTAAGGGCACCTTAGATAAGTTCAATTCTTCTCATAAAAATTTGAATGAAGTTCTTGTTAATTTGAAATCGACCAAACATGGGATAGGTTTTAAAAACGAGCCTAAAGAAAAAGTTGAAGCCAAACCCCAACCACCTAAGGCTCAACCTAGGACAAATAAAACAAATGTTCATCCTAGAGATAACAATCCTAGTATTAACATGCATGCTAGACCAAATACTAGAAGAAACTTTGAACATTTTAGGACACCTAGAAATGGCCCTCAACCTAGAAATAACTATTCTAGAAATGATGCATATCCTAGATCAAACACTAGAAGAAAAGTTGAACATTTTAGGACACCTAGATATGGCTTTCAACCTAGAAATAACTATTCTAGAAATGCTGCATATCTTAGAACAAATAGTAGGAGAAATGATTTTCATGAAATGCGCAATAGTCATATTGTTGAAAATAGAGCAAACAATTTTCGTCTGTCCAACTACTATCAACCTAGACGAATGCATAATCCTAATGTCATTTGTCATTATTGGAATCGAATTGGACATATTGCTTCTTCTTGCTTCACTAGACATAGACACTTAACTGCATGTCAAGCACAACAGCATGTCACACCTAACTCTCAAGGACCCAAAACAGCTTGGGTACCAAAGACTCATTAATTTGTCTTGTAGGTATGTTTGAAGGGATCAAGTGTACTTTGGTACCTTGATAGTGGATTCTCCAAACACATGACCGTAGACGAATCCAAGTTCCTTCAACTAGAACACAAGGAAGGAGGAAGCGTTATTTTTGGAGATAACAACAAGGGAAAAATTATCGGCATTGGATCGGTCGGTAAGGATGAACCTTCTTCCATTAAGCATATATTGCTAGTTAAAGGTCTAAAACATAATCTCTTGAGCATAAGTCAATTATGTGAAAAGGAAAATCTTGTTTTATTTGATTCGGATGAATGCTTAGTTTTTCGCCGTAGCGATTTTAAAATTATCCTTCGTGGTTTTAGAATGGATAACATCTATATGGTTGATCTCAAAAATTCTTCATCTGAGTATGTGAATTGTCTTATGAGCAAAGAAGATGATATGTGGTTATGGCATCGTAGAGTAGCTCACATCAACATGCATCTTTTAAACAAATTAGTTTCACAAAATTTAGTTATTGGTCTTCCGAATTTGAAATTTGAAAAAGATTCCATTTGTGATTCTTGTCAAAAAGGGAAGCAAACAAAAGCATCTTTTAAATCAAAAAATATTGTTTCAACTACTAGACCATTGCAACTTCTTCACATGGACCTTTTTGGACCATCTCGCATTGAAAGTCTTGGTAGAAATCGTTATGCTTTTGTTATTGTTGATAATTATTCTAGATTTACATGGACACTATTTCTTGCTCATAAAAGTGAAGCTTTTCATAATTTTAAATGTTTTCTTAAACGTGTTCAAAATGAAAAGGACACAACCGTCACTTCAATAAGAAGTGATCATGGGGGAGAGTTCGATCACAATCTCTTCGCGGATTTTTGTGATGAACTCGGTATCGAGCACACCTTTTCTGCTCCACGCACACCACAACAAAATGGAGTGGTGGAAAGGAAAAATAGGTGTCTCGAAGAGATGGCTAGATCCATGCTCGATGAGGCTAAGATTCCCAAACATTTTTGGGCGGATGCCGTGAGTACCGCATGCTACGTTTTAAACAGAGTAGTCATAAGGCCAATACTCATGAAAACTCCCTATGAACTCTATAAGGGAAGGAAACCAAACATCTCCCATCTTAGAATATTCGGTTGTAAATGTTTTATTCATAACAATGGTAAAGATAATTTGGGAAAGTTTGATGCCAAATCCGATGAAGGAATTTTTATTGGTTATTCTTCACGTAGCAAAGCATATAGAGTATTCAATAATAGAACCGAAACTGTGGAGGAATCCCCTCATATTGTGTTTTCCGAAAATAATGCTCGCTTGGCGAGAAAGGATTATGTTTTTGAACTTGCAGGTAGTTTAAACTCAATGAGTCCTCAAGACAAAGTACAAGGGGAAACTCCTAAGGAAATTCAAGATGAAATCTTGGAACAATTATCGGAGGAAGCGCCACAACTGGAAAAAGAAACGAAACTGCCTAACGTGTGGAGGACAATCAAAGACCATCCTCTCGAACAGGTAATTGGCGACATTGAACAACAGGTAAGTACTCGAAACACTCTTAAGAACACCTTAGGACATACTGCTTTCGTTTCTCAAATTGAACCTTCAACCATCTCCGAAGCAATTGGGGATGAATTTTGGACCTTGGCAATGCAAGAGGAGCTTAACCAATTCAAACAAAATGACGTTTGGGATTTGGTGCCAAGACCCAAAAATCATACCATAATTGGCACAAAATGGGTTTTTCGAAACAAACTAGATGAAAATGGCGTAATCACTAGAAACAAAGCTAGGCTTGTAGCAAAAGGCTATAATCAAGAAGAGGGAATTGACTATGAAGAAACATATGCACCCGTAGCAAGGTTAGAAGCTATTCGTTTATTGCTTGCTTTTGCCTCTTCTATGAATTTCAATTTATATCAAATGGATGTAAAAAGTGCTTTTCTAAATGGTGTTATTCAAGAAGAAGTTTATGTAGAACAACCCCCGGGCTTTGAAGATTTTAAATCTCCCAATCATGTTTTCAAACTTAAAAAGGCGTTTTATGGTCTCAAACAAGCTCCCCGAGCTTGGTATGAACGATTGAGCAAATTTCTTTTGGAAAATGAATTCATTAGGGGGAAAGTTGACACCACTCTATTTGCTAAGCATAAACACAATGATATTTTATTAGTTCAAATCTATGTGGATGATATTATTTTTGGTGCTACTAACAATGCTTTGTGCAAGGAATTTTCTGATTTGAAGTCGACACCAAGAAGTATCGAGGTATGATTGGATCTTCCTTTATCTTACTGCTAGTAGACCGGACATCATGTTTAGCGTATGCTTATGCGCTCGTTATCAATCATGTCCTAAGGAGTCTCACCAAACTGCGGTGAAACGGATATTGAAGTATCTTGTTGGTACTGTAAATGTGGGTCTATGGTACCCCAAAGGTTCTTCATGCCAACTTGTTGGCTATTCCGATTCCGATTTCGCTGGATGCAAATTGGACCGCAAGAGCACTAGTGGCACTTGCCATTTGCTCGGTAGCTCTCTAGTTTCTTGGTTTAGCAAGAAACAAGTAAGTGTTGCGTTGTCCACAACTGAGGCTGAATATGTAGCCGCGGGGAGTTGCGCTCAAATCCTTTGGATGAAACAGCAACTCTTGGACTATGGCCTAAGTATCGATCATATCCCTCTTACATGTGATAATACTAGTGCCATATGCTTGACGAAGAACCCCGTTCTTCATTCAAGAAAAAAACACATTGAAATCAGGCATCATTTAATAAGTGATCACGTTCTCAAAGGTGATATCGAAATTGAATTTGTTGAAACCAAAGATCAATTGGCCGACATCATCACAAAACCTTTAGAGAAAGAGTCCTTCTTCCGAATTCGTAGTGAACTCGGGATTCTTGACTCCACATTGATCTAAGTCATGCATTGCATTTTCCCTTTCATATGATTACTAACTTGAGCATCGGAGGCGTCTAACGTATTTCTGCAGGTATCGCCCTAAAAGCAGGGGGAATTATAAAGACCGGTGCAGAATAATCGATTCCTCTTTAGAATAATAGATTTCTCTTTAGTATATAATCGATTATCAAGTATCAATAATCGATTATGTTGACATTATTTGCTTTATTATCCCTTTTATGAAGTTGAAATTTTTGGTAATCAATAAACATGTTATTACTTATTTTGTTTTTTTTGCTAATGTCAAAAGGGGGAAGAATAAGGGCTATGCACTTAATACTTATTGGCACAAATTGAGGGGGAATTCATATGTTGAGGGGGAACTAATTGCATATTTATATACTTGTCTTGGATCGTCATTATGAATTACCTAATATGCATATCCCGATTAAGGTTTGCCATTATTAAAAAGGGGGAAACTGTTGAAACACGTTCTCAAGGCACTAAACTAAACGTGTGTTCATATTTGTAGGTTTTGATAAATGACAAACGATGCGCAATTGACATATGACGAGGTCCAAGCACAAGCGCGCAAATGTCACGTAACGAAGTTCAAGCACAAGACAAACAAAGATCAAGATTAAACAAAGTTATACATGAGTCGCCCTTTAATTGTGATCTTGATCCGACAATTTAACTCAAGACTTGGCTTCTCTCGTAAAAACATTTTTATAAAATCATGCATATTTAATTTAAGGCAAAATAATTTTAAATCATGCATATTTATTTTAGTCAAAATGATTTTTAAACATGCCTCTAAAATCTGGACAAAGATAATCGATTATGTACTTATGATAATCGATTATGTGAAGGCAGCTGCAAGACAATCAATTGTGTACCTTATGACAATCGATTGTGTTGAGGCAGTGTCCATCAGATTTTTGAAATATGCATGACAATCGATTGTATACCTTATGACAATCGATTGTGTTGAGACAGTGTCCATCAGACTTTTCAAAGCTACAAAATAATCGATTGTGAACCTTATGACAATCGATTGTGTTGAGGCAGTGTCTATCAGATTTTTCAAAGCTACAAAATAATCGATTGTGAACCTTATGACAATCGATTGTGTTGAGGCAGTGTCTATTAGATTTTTCAAGACTGAAAAATAATCGATTGTCCATATAACATAATCGATTATGTAAATGACCGTTGCCAAAATATTTTCAAACTCCGTCAGATAATCGATTATAAGATTTTAATAATCGATTGTTTGAAGTAAAATCTGGAAAAGATTTTTTGAACGTTGCCAAGTAATCGATTGTATATTTCTGATAATCGATTATTTTACGTAAAATCTGGAAATGATTTTTTGAACGTTGCCAAGTAATCGATTGTATATTTCTGATAATCGATTGTTTTATGTAAAATCTGGAAATGATTTTTTGAACGTTGCCAGTAATCGATTATACGTCTTAGATAATCGATTATGCTGCGTAAAATCTGGGAATGATTTTTGTAACGATTGGAAAACAATCGATTGTGCCAACTTGACAATCGATTGTCGTAGCACAAAATCAGCAATTCTTAATTGGCAATTAGGCAACGGTTATGCATGCTTTTGACACTATAAATACATCTTCAAATCAGTCTTCTAAATACAACAACTGATCATATTATTGCTAAAGCCTGCATACTCTCTTATTCATCATTTTCTATTCATTACATAAGTTTTTGAGAGCCAAATTCTTGACGAAAGTTGTTGCGTTCTTGAGCGTATTTATTTTACTCATATCTACTCTTAAGGAGAGTCTTGTTTTGAGTGCAAAGTGTTTTTATACACTTGAAGGGAAGTGTTAATCCCTTGTATTGTAAGAAGGAACGTTGTGATTCCTTTGGTTGAAGTCTTGAAGTGTTGTATCTTCGAGCAAAGGTTGTTGAGGCTTGTGTGACTCAAGTTCTCAGTTTGTAACAGTTTGTTAAGCACCCGTAAGCTTAACGAAGTTAGTGGAAATCTCGAGAGAGTCTCTCGGGGACTGGACTAGCCACGGATTGTGGTGAACCAGGATACATCGGTGCGTTCGTTCCTTATTATGTACTTATCGCACTTATTTCATTCCTGCAATTTTTAAATTCCGCAAGTTTACGCTGTTTTTTATTATAACGCTATTCACCCCCCCCCCCTCTAGCGTTAAGCGTATATTCTAACACTATGTACTTGACACGTCATCTTTATATGTATACTCAATTTTTCCCAATACAGATAGTCTCATCACTTGCCATTTATTCATCAGTTGAATATTGGGGAAGTGGACTTCATTAAAACGAGAACTTTTGTCACCATTAATGCTATGAAAAAATTGACGCTTCAATAGTCACTTCTATTTAATGCTCTTCACATGTGTCACCTTTCCGTTAACTATGTAGTTTTGCAGCCCTTTTAAAGGCTTTTTACAGCTCCACTATTTACGAAGCGTCAGTTATCATTATTATGGTACTTCCATCATACACTTTCTCCTTCGGCGGTTGCTTATCAATATAAATATAACTTCTTTCTTTGTCTTTACCACATAAAGTTTACTGAATATTCAATTTCTCGAATCCTTGTTTACTTCTTCATTGTATCCCCTTATTCACTATGTCTTCATCAAACCCTAACCCTAAGAGAGTTCCCATAGTTGATACATTCCCTAATTCCCCCATCAGGAGTAGAAGGGGAGGTAAACTTCGCAGTTTAGGGTCTGCTCGTGGTGGTTCTTCTATGCCTTCACCTAGTTCGGGCCCTTCTTCTAGAACTAGGGGTTCACTTTCATAAAGGTCTTCTTCAAGAGGTAAAGAACCTTATGAACCTCTTCGTGAACCCATAGTAGAAGAGATAGTTCCTATGGAACTATCTTCTTATCATGATAGAGAATCCCTTAGGAATTAAGTCTCTGGTTTAGATTATACTGACCTATATCCCACTCAGATTGTAAAATTTTTGGCTCCTATAGTTCGTAGAGACTGTCATTGGAGTAGTGATATTCCTATTATTATCCCTAATCCAAATCAAAGAATCACCTCTTACTTAATCGGGTTTTCTTTTGTTTATACATACCCTTTCACTTTAGTGTTCAAACCAGCTATTAACCTAGTTATTATTGAGTTCCGTCATTTCTTTGATGTCTGTTTTGGTCAAAATTGCCCAATCATATGGAGGGTTGTTTCCTATGTAAGACTTTTGACCAACAAAGCCGGTGTTCCTTTTACTTTCCCTCATTTGATTCACTTTACTCCCCTAGACTCTTCCGCAATGGTATTTTCACACTAGTAGCCAGGAGCAAGAGAGTTTTGGTGAGCCGTGAGGATCACAAGACCATGGTTATTATGCCAGGTTTGTTGCTGCCCGCACTGTTGGTTTAGTGGGTGAAGATAATGTTTCTTTCCCTGAGAACTGGAATTTTGCACGTAAGTCTTTTTTTAAACTTTCTCTGGCCTTATTTCTTCCAGTTTGTCAACTTTTTTTTGCAACCATGGGAGTGGTGAATATTGTTTCTAATTTTCGTGATTGGGTAGACAAGTTACTGAAGACCGCACCAATAGATGGCAGGTCTTGGAAGACACTTTCTAACCGTTTCCGTTGGAAAGTAAAAACTCATGGTCAGATCTCTTATTTTGTTTCATATTTCATGTAAATATGTTTTATGGCTCTAATTTTTATCCTTCTTTTTATCAGGATTTACCATTCGAGAAGTCACTGCCGAGGTAGTTACGGCTTCCGTGTCTCTTCAAGAACCTGTATCTCTTTTGAAAGGACTCAAGAGATAATCTTGGGTTCTTCAGCAAAAAGAAAAGCTATGAAGAAGAAGACTCTAAAGAAGGGGAAGATGGAGGCTCTTTGGTGACAAGGCCACGGGCTTGAAGACGCATCATTTCTGATGATGAAGCTGAAGCGTTTCCCTGCCGATCTGTTCCACTCACCGAGCCTATTGAAGATCTGGTAGTAATTCCTGATGACAATGTCTCTTCCACTCATACTCGTGAGTCCATTGAACAGTTGTTTATTAGCAATTTTGGTTGTGAAGGCTTAGGTCCCGGTTTAGATGAAACACCCTTGCCTTTTTTTCGACACCCGTATCTGTGACTCCTTCCTTACCTTCCTTGCCAACCCCAGCTGTTTCTGTTCCTTCCTCAATTGGTTTTACTCCTTCTACTGCTCCTCTTTTGACAATTCGTCCTCCAATCGTTCATCATACTAAAGTTGGATGAGGGTGGTTATTGAAGTTCCTGCTGAGATCAGTCTTTTAAGGAAATCATGTCAAGCGGACAAATGGCTAGAACTCTTAATTGGCCCAATCTAAAAAGCTAAGCTTCAAAGTCGGAGTTCCTTTACTTCGATGCATGATATCGTGCACGCTTATTTGAAGGTATTCCTCTTCTCTTTTCCCTTTACTTTGTAATTTTCCTAACTTTGGGATTCTTATTTCCCTTCTTTTTTTAGTCCAATCTTATTGGCATAGAAATGATAAACAGAATCTCCCTCATGGAGTAGTTAACACATGATTCTCAATTAGAGGCGTGCTGCTGGAAGGAACAGTTTGAGAGTTCGTAAATTGATGTAGAGTTTTTAGAAAAAAGTAAGAGTACCTTGGAGCAGAAAGTACGAATTTTGACTTCGGAACTAGCGGTTGAAAAGGCTTCCTCAATCCAAGCAGATAAAGAAAAAACTCGCCTTGAAACCTCCTTCTCAATTTAACTATCCAACGCTAGTAAGGAAATTAGAGAGTTAAAGGCTCTCTTGAGTGAAAAAGAAACTTACGCTGGGGAGCTCATGCAAAATTTGACTCATGCATAGGAAGGCATTTGAGCTTCTTCTTATAAGGTGCGTGCGTTAGAAAGCTCCCATGCCTCTCTTCAAACTTCTTACACCACTGCCTTAGCTAAAAGTAAGAAGTTAAGGAATGAGATTACTGACTGGGAAAGGGATTACGAGATCCTTAAAAATGAATCTGCTTTTAAGGTGAGTTGGGCATTTTTGAATTCATGTCGTGATAACCTAATCGAAGCTGGCCAAGAAAATTTCAACGTGGAATCTAAGTTGGCTAAGATCAATGAAACTATTGAAAAAGCTCTGTAAACTCAAGAATTTCCTTCTCCCGTGACTGAAGCTTCCGTGAATGTTGAAGTCAATACCGGTATCCTAACTCTTTCAAGCCCAGTCTGTCGCTGCAAATCAAGTTGAGCCCGCAACTGTTGATGCACATGCCCAAATTGATCCCATTGTTGTTCATGCTCCTGCTTCGGCTCCTCCCACTTCTCAGTGACCAGTCTTAGTTATTTGAAATATCTTTGTTTTTGTTATTACTTTATTTGGAAAACTGTGATCAAACCCTTGGTATACTTGAGGGTTTATTTTGGAAATGTAAGTCCCCGGACCTTTTCATGGGGCAATCTGTATAAACAATACGTAGTTTTTTTTACTAAGTTTATACTTAGTCTTAACTTTTTTTTAAAATATTAAGAAGTTTACCTGTTATTATCTTGAACTTCCGTTTAATTTATTCTTGCCTTTATTTCTAAGGACTTACATAATAATTAGCATTTTTCTCTTCAAAAATGCTTCTGTTAACCTCGTGACTAAATTAAACCTGAGTTTTATAAAATAGGACCTTTTTATATTCGAAACTTAATGAAGAAGACGTCTCAACTTCAAAATTGGGTTTTAGCATACGATAAAAGAAATAGTAACACACATGTTTATTTGAAATAACTTTGACAATTTTTTATTTGAACCTTGTCTAGTTTTGAATACTACTTTAAATGTATATGGATTACATCTATAACTTTCTCGTAATTGTTTTTATTCTAACAGATTTTAAAAAGAAAAAATAATAAAAACGAGGTTTTTATTTATAACCCGTTTCATTACATAGCCTTTACCCTAACTATAAGGTTTTCTTTGGCCTTAGCTTGTAACTTCTTGACTTTTACTCTGCACTTAACTTTTTCAGACTTGATCTTCGATTTTTCTCAATCTTCATTCTTTGCATTATTTATACACATGCCTATGCATATTATGTAGTCCCCCAAGTGTTATGAGTGTTGAAGTGTGAAGTCTCGAGCACTTGGTTATTCCTCTCATTTGGTACTTTCCCTGAAAAAGGAAAAACATACGGGACTCGGAGGTACGATTATAGATGAAGGCTGCTTAACCCGTTTGAATTTCTATCAGAATATTTGTAACCCTAGGCCAGAAAATTTAATGTATTTCACGTGCCTCGTGGGTCGTGACTCATCATTTAGTACGGGCTAGCTTTTTGCCTATCATCTAAAATCGTTAGTAAAATTTTAACAATTCAAAAAAAGCATTTTAAAAGAAAGATACTTGACCTTGGGTATTTCTTAGAAGTAATATCTCTTCAAATGAACAGCATTCCAATGTGAATGTAGAATTTTGCCATCCATTGTTTCCAGTTCATATACTCCTTTACCTGCAATACCATAAATCTTATAGGGTCCTTTCCATGTTAGACTTAATTTACATGCATTAGCTGCCTTCGTAGATCAAAAAACCTTTTTAAGCACAAAGTCACCAACTTTAAAGAACCTGAGGCATGCTTTCCAGTTGTAATACCGTTCTACGACCTGTTTCTGTGCTTCCATTCTTATTAGTGCGGTTTCTCTCCTTCCTTCAAGCAAATCAAGATTTATACGTATTTCCTTGTTATTAGACTCATCTATTAACTGAGTAAACCTTGTACTTGGCTCTCCTATCTCAACGGGAATTAAAGCTTCTGCTCCATCAACCAACGAAAATGGTGTTTCTCTTGTACTTATTTTTGCTCTTGTACGATATGCCCATAAAACACCGGGTAGCACTTTTGGCCAATTTCCTTTTGAATCTTCTAAATTTGTTTTTAAATTGTCGATAATAACTTCATTTGTTAATTCTTATTACCCATTACCCACCGGATGATAAGGTGTAGATGTAATCATTTTAATCTTCCAACTTTGAAAGAATTCCATGATTTGAGCTCCTATAAACTGGACATTATCACACACGATCTCCTTTGGTACATCGAATCTGCATATGATATTTCGCTAAATGAAATCTTTAACTTCCTTTTCTCGCACCTGTTTGAATGCTCCTGCCTTTACCCG
This sequence comes from Nicotiana benthamiana, assembly GCA_034376525.1. Classification (NCBI taxonomy): domain Eukaryota; kingdom Viridiplantae; phylum Streptophyta; class Magnoliopsida; order Solanales; family Solanaceae; genus Nicotiana; species Nicotiana benthamiana. Next base: position 158,562,632 of record CM067339.1, read on the forward strand.
TTTAGTAAAATAATCAGTAAGTACGAGCAAAATTTTAAAATGTCCTTTTACTTGTGGTAATGGACCCATGATATCTATTCCCCATTTCATAAATGGCCACGTTGCAATTACCGGATGTAGTAACTCCGCAGGTCTGTGCATATTGTGACCAAACCTTTGGCATTTATCGCATTTAGCCACGAAACTTTCTTCTTCTTCTTCTTCCATTTTAGGCTAATAATAACATGTCCTAATTAGGGTTCTTACCAATGATCTTCTTACTGTGTGACTTGCATAATGCCCCTCATGTATTTCTCTTATTATGTACTCCATTTGAGAAGGCCTGAGGCATCTTGCTAAGGGACCACCGAACATTTTACGATATAGATTACCTTACTTTAAGCAGTACCAAGCGGCCATTTTTCGAAGCGCGTGAGCTTTTTTCTTATCATCAAGGATGGTATCATACTGCAAAAAGGCAACAATATCGTTCCTCCAATCCTAAGTCAAGTTATTAAAATTTACCTCATTCTTATCAAGGTCAAGATTTAAATGGAATAAATAATAACTGAGGCTTTTGCATCACTTGCCATGACAGTCGCAGATGCGAGATTAGCTAGGGCGTCCGCTTCAACATTTTCATCCCTTGGTTTGTATAACCTTCCAGGTTTGAAATTGCTTTATTTATTCCGGTACCTTTTTTAAATACTGTTTCATCCTTGCTTCCTTGGCTGTATAAATCCCCAGCATTTGATTAACCACGAGTAGTGAATCGCTCTTGATTATATTCTGACTTATGCCAAGTTCTCGTTCCAGTTCTAAACTTGCAGTCATAGCCTCATACTCTGCCTCATTGTTAGTTAAAGAATGGCATTTGATATCTTGTCGAATGGTTTCATCCGTAGGTGGTACCAAAACAATCCGTAAATGTGCACCTTTTACGTTAGATTAACCGTTAGTGTATAAAGTCCAAGTTCCTAAGATAGCTCCCGTGAACACCTGTAATTCCTTTTTTTATTCAATTTGTATCCCTTAGCTAAAAATAGTCACAAAATCAGCTAACACTTGAGATTTTATAGCTAGGTTGGTATGTGATTTCGTACTCACTTAATTCTATAGCCCATTTGGCCAATCTACCTGATAACTCATGTTTATTTAGTATATTACGTAAGGGATAAGCAGTTACTACAGCAATAGGATGACACTGAAAGTAAGGTCATAATTTCCTAGATGTCGTGATCAATGCAAGTGCAAGCTTTTCTAATTGAGGATACCGTGTCTCCGCATCTAACAAAGATTTACTAACTTAATAGATGGGAAATTGTTTACCTTGGTCTTCTCGGACCAAAATGGTACTTACCGTTACTTCTAAAATAGTAAGGTAAATGAGTAGTCTTTACCCAGCCTTTGATTTACAAGCAATGGTGGATTTGATAAGTATGTTTTCAAATTTCTGAGTGCTTGCTGACATTCCTCATTCCATTCAAAATGATCATGCTTTTTAAGATCCGAAAAGAATTTAAAGCATTTTTCTGATGATTTAGAAATGAATCTACCCAAGGCTGCAATTCGTCCTGTTAACCTTTGAAATATTTTTTACTTGAAAGCATATCAGGGATTTCTTCAATGGCCTTAATCTGTGCGGGATTCACTTCAACACCACGGTTATAAACAAGAAAACCTAAAACTATACCTGATGCAACACCAAATGCACATTTCTCAAAATGTAACTTCATATTAAATTTGTGCAAAATTTGAAATGTATAGACAAGTGTGATATGTGATCTTTTGAATGCTAAGTTTTAACAAGCATATCATCTATATACACCTCCATGGTTTTTCCCAAATATTCTTGAAACATTTTTGTAACTAACCTATTATATGTTGCACCAGCACTCTTTAGACCAAATGGCATTATTTTATAATAGTAAGTCCATGTGTCTGTTATAAATGAAGTTTTTTCTTCATCTTCCGGATCCATTTTGATCTGATTATACCCTATATATGTATCTAAAAAACATAATAGTTCATGTCCTACAATTGCATCAATCACTTGATCTATATGTGGCAGTGGAAAGAACCTTTAGAACAAGCTTTATTAAGATCTGGGTAATTTATGCAAACCCGCCACTTACCATTCTTCTTTGGAACTACAACAGTAGTAGCTAACTAGTTAGGATACTTTACCTCGCGAATAGATCCAATCTTTAGAAATTTTCGAACCTCTTCTTGAATCACATGATTCTTGAAGGTTCCTTGATTTCTTTTCTTTTATTTGACGAGAGGGTATGATGGATCCTCACTTAATTTATGATTCATCACCTCCGTCGGTATCCCTGTCATGTCAGAGTGGGACCAAGCAAAGCAGTCCACGTTATTTTTCAAAAATTCAATTAATTTACCTCTCATACCTTGGCTAAGATTGGCCCCTACATAGACTTTCTGATCAGGATATTGAGCAAATAACATTACAGGCTCCAATTCCTCAATTGTTGTTTTGATGTTTTCATTCTCTTCTGGTTCTTGAATGGTATTGGGCCTTGAATCCATATTGTTTGTCCCTGTTCAGTTGAGGTTTGTGCTGTGGCGCCCCCAATTGTCTTCTGTGATTGCTATTCTCCTTCATTTTTTGTACTTGTATCTGCTACGGAGTTGATGCTCCTGGATGTATGTTGATCTCCACGAATTTGACATATTCCCCATAGTGATGGGAATCTAATAACTTGATGCAAGGTTGAAGGGACAACATCCAATTTGTGGATCCATGGTCTCCCAATGATCGCGTTATAAGCCATCTCCATATCTACTACCTGAAACTTTGTATCTTTGACGACTCATTCTGCTAACGTGGAGAGGGTTACTTCTCCTTTCATCACAACACTAAATTGTCAAGTCCAAATAGAGTATGCGCCTTTGGTATTATTCTATCTTCATCTTTCATCTCACATAATACTCTTAGCAAAATAATATTCACGGAACTACCTGGATCTATTAAAAATCGTTTTACAACAGTATCATATACAATTAGAGATATTACTAGTGCATCGTTATGAGGAGTTAACACGCCATATGCATCTGCATCATTGAATGTAATGTTGTCTTCCTCTAAGACATGCCGCACCCGTTTCCCTTGGGTAATTATAACTTAGAAATTTTGTTAGCTTTAGTATATGATACGCTATTGATGTCCTCACCTCCATTTATAACGTTGACAGTTCTTTTGGGAGAAGGTGATTTCGAGGGCTCCTGCATGTTTTTCATATAAGCTTGCATACCTTTCTTACTAAACAACTCAATGCGATATCCTTGATTTAGTAAATGATCAGCTTCACTTTGTAAAAACCTGTAGTCTGCCGTTTTACGCCCGTGATCATTATGAAACTCGTATCAATGATCAAGATTGCGTCTGTTTGGGTTTCATCTCATCTCTTTTGGCCATTGTACCTTATCTCCCATGCTTCTCATAACAGCTACGAGTTCGTATGTGCTCACGTTAAGATTATAGCCACCAAATCTCACTTTCAAATTTCTATCATCATCTCGTGACTCATAGTTGTTTTGATTGTTCCTAAATCTTGATGAAGAACTTGATTCTCTATTCCATGATCTGTGATCGTACCTTTGATTCTCGTACTTTGACCATGAGTCTTTTCTGTAGGTCCCATGTATGGAGTACTTGTTTTTACCAGATCTTTTCTCGGTCCCCGCATATCTCGAACTTACCTTTTCTTCTTTTGAAATCATGGAACGGTATCTTCTTTTATCCTCAACTTCGTGATATACCTATTGTAAACGTCATTCCACGTTGTGGCTGGGAATTCATGGAGGCTTCCCTTGAGTCGCCTTGCAGCTTCTGAGCTCTTTTCATTCAAATTGCTCGTGAAAGCTATAGATGCCCAATTATCAGGTACACACCGTAATGTCATTCTTTCATATTGAAATTTGTCCACGAATTCCCTAAGCAATTCTGATTCCTCTTACTTGATCTTGAAAATATCTTCCATTCTTTTTTTGACTAATACTGATTCAATCTCCTGCTTAGTCAAATCGTTGCATTTTACGCCTGTTGTGAGTCATGTGATCGCGTTGGTATGTTGTTCCATCGTAATTTGGAATGCCAGGAATTTTGAATTTCATTGGAATTGAAAGGGGAGCAGCACTTGGCTTCCAAGGTTGATGTTAATATTTATCCATATCTACCCATTTGATCACGGGTGGCACCCCGGGTATTTGTTCTATGCTTTCACTTTGCTCCTTGAGCTGTTTATGCAATGTTAGTACCATTTTGTAAATCAGAACTAATTACTTTACCTGATTCCTCCTCCTGTGATTCACTAAAAGTTCCACCGCTACCTGAGTTAATAAGCCCGAAACGAGGGTTCTCCAAAGTGTTATTATTGGGAGTGGGTGTGGATGTGGGTGTTGTAGATGGTAACTGGTTAACAAATGCTTCAAGAGCCTTATTGACTTGTGTAGCAATTAATTTTTGCAAAGCTTCATCGGTAACTTCAGCATTTTCAAATTGAGCATGTTCATTTGTATGAGACCTATCAGGAGAACCCTCACAAGATTGCCGTGGAGAGCCTCGTGGTGAAGGGACCGGAGTGTAAATATTATATGGATCTACCTGATGCTGTTTGTTTTCTTGGTTTCCTCGAATGTTGTCATTGTTAGACGACATGGTAAATGCAACAAGAGAAGTTAAGCTAAAAGAGAATAGATTATCGGTAACGGAACCAGTTTAATTAACCAAAAAATAAATTTCGGTCAAAGCTATAATTTAAAAGATGCAGGTTATTGATAATCGAAAGAATGTGTAAAAGAAAATAATTTGGATAGCAAGAATATAATTAGAGGAAAAGTAAGTAAATCAAAATATATTCAGATAATGTTTCATGTCCCCACAATTGATCAGATATCTCCCTTTTATTGATACTTGGAGATATGTGTTTTGCCTATGTCATAATTAGACTATTATGAGTAATTAAAGACATTGAATGATAAGTCACATAATCATTATATTTAATACAGATTCTTTGACGTATTCAGTACTTAATGCTCATTTATTGTATCTGCATTCTCATATATTGTCAGATTTATTCTCCTTGATTCTAGGATCTAAATGACTTAAATAGGTACGAGTGATGAGTCTTTTGAATAACTGCCCTTGTCTCTTCTTTTGCCCTTGCTCGCATCTGTTACTATTCGTGTCTCTTTGTCAGCTGTAACTTTTTATCCAGTCTACGTGTCTTGACACGTCATCTTTATATACAAACTTAATTTTTTTGAATGCAGTCTCCAATTTTGATGCTTTCGAAATTTATTCAGCATTAATTATATATTTATAATTGATGTCAATTATTTATTGACTCATATTTTTTTTTTTATTTTCATGTGTGAACTCGTCGAGCATCCACGTATGATGGATCAATTTTACCCCATATATTATTACAGCGAAGAAGGTGAGTCATATAGTGAGGAAAGCAAAAACAAATAGTTGGTAAACCCAAGGTAGAAATGCACGTGCACAGACACATGGGAAAACTTGAAGTACTATCAGAATGAGGGAAACCCTTTGAAATGGATGCTACTCTATACTTTCTTCGTTGGGAATCTCAAACTCTCTACTAGTCTCACACTCAAACAGTATGGTCTCTCATCCCCCTACCATAGGTTACCCTTTCAATTAATGTGCTTCCATCTTTGTATATAGTAAGAGTAAAGAAAATGAGAGAGTATGTCGGCAAATGCAATATTCCAGATTTTTTTTTTCTTACCAAATGTTTGATATTGTTGGAAGCTCCAATTAATTCATATTAGTTGTTTATTCGGTACAATTAATTTATAGTACGATTTATTGATAAATAGTTTAATTCGATTTCAAAATTATAAATAAATTAAATTAAATTAAATATTTAGTATTGAAATCGTGATAAAAAGTAGATAACTTAATTTCTGAGAGCAAAATTTTCGAAAACAGTAATAAAAATAATATTAGATAGAAAATAAAGTATTATTTAGCTTGAAATTGTGTGTAGCATAAGTTTGTCAGAATTTTCGTGCATTGCAATGCTTGTTGAATCCACTATTTTATAGCTATACCTAGGGAATAAGGCCTAGGATCAAGCCTCTATTAAATGACAATAATTCGTGCCATTGATGAATATGTAACAACTAGTCATGAATATCAAACTCCTCTGTAACGACTGATATTTAATATGAAAAATATTCTTCATTGGATATCATATGGTAACAAATATTTGTTTGCTCCCGTTAATAATGTTTCCTTCAAGGTCTATTCGGTGCCTATTAAAGCTGTTATCTTTGATCTTGATTTTCACTTGCTTTATTTTTTATGTGCCTCCAATTTTACGTGTCATGCTATAATACAAATATTTAATATAGATCGACTTTACCTTGTACATTTGCGTTGCATTTATCAGAAGTTTTCTTACTCGAAACTCAAACTCCAAACCCCGAATATTTGCTTAACGATAAATAAATCTTAGTAAGTGTGATTGCATGCTTTGTAAATACATTAAATCCGTCACTATTAACGCGGGGTACATACTCTCGTTTTCTTCTTCGTAGAGTGGCTTTAGGGTATTCGGGTTAGAGTCAGATCCATAATTTTAACCTTCTATATTCTGAATTTTAGAATATAACTGAACTTGGAATAAATATTTTTTTTTCTATAAGTGAACTTCTTAATATAATATAAAACTAAAATCAAAATTATTGAATTTTACCGAACTTTGTACTGTATATCCATTCGGGGGTTTTGCCGTTAGGTGGAGGAGGAATGTCCACCGACAGTTTTAATGCATACTAGTATAGTAGTCCCAAAGAAATGCTACACTTCCTAAAACTAAGCTTGTTTGGTGCAATAGAATAAACCAAAGAGATGAAAGATTTGAAAAGTCAATAGTTCGAAACTTGCTCAAATTAGTGTTTTTCCTTCTCTTCAACTATGCATTTATTTCTTATCTTTGACTCTCATGCCAATTAGAAACGCCACGTTTTGCTAGTACATTCTTCTTTTCTTCGTTACTATCAGAACAAGTGAACAAACTCAAGGACGACAATAATAACCATCCAGTATAATCTTATTTAGTGAGATCTAGGGAAAATAGTATGTACATAGATTTTACCCCTACTCTTGAGTAGAAAGATTGTTTCCAAATAGACATCCGGTATCCTTCCCTCCAAGAACTTTCCACCTTGCTTAGGGAGACTCGAACTCACAACCTCTCGGTTGAAAATGGGGATTGTTTACCATGAAAGCATCCCCTCTTGCTTACAATTAGAACAAGTGAACAAACTCAAGACCATAAAAATAATTGTAATAAACCATCTTTACCCTCCACCAACAATAGTTGCTAACATCTTCCTAGTATTACATTACGTGAGTTATATTACACAAGTCTAAACCTTGTTAAATAAAAGCCTTGTTCAGATCTGTGCTATTATTAGAATCGTCTTACCATCATTCAAAAATGAAATTCTTGAATTTTTATAGAGTCAAAATAGAAATGATTTTCAAGTGAACATTTTTTAGATTTTTTAAAATTATATTGACTCCATTTTGGATTTCAAAGAGGAAATTTACCTTATAAAATTTTTTCTTTTTCATATAAGTTTTACTCATTAAATTTAGTGATATATTATTGATATAAGAAGAAGAAGAAGAAGAAGAAGAAGTTATCATATTATCGCTTGAAAAAATATTTTTATGTCCAATTCTAAAATTAATAATTTTCACATTTTATCTTTCCCTATTGTCGCGTCCTTGTAGTTAGATCAAGAAAGAACCTTCGGATCGAGGTCGATCCACAACTACGGAGTCCAATTATTTTATTTTTTTCTTTCATCGAATATGATCTACTATACTTATTTCTTACTCGAGCATTAACTTCTTCTTTAAAAAAAAGGATTCCAACAACAAAAGTACTCCACAACTGCGAAAAGCAAATTTCGATTTCTCGCATCTACTTAAATTGAGTGAATATGAAAGTCTCTTTCGTTGAATTGAAAGAATTTTCTATTGAATGAAAGATGATTTAATATCTAACACAAGTAAAGGAAAAAAATTATTTAGTACTAACTTTTAATCTATTTCAAATTGCGTTGTTGTGTCAGAAGAAGGATAGCTATATTGATTCGATATACTCTAAAGATGCCCTCAGTATAATATTGACGATCTCACAAAGATTCATTTTCAATGAATTGTAATTTACTGATCTCATCTTTTATCGAGTCAATCTTATAAGACTGTGCAAGAATATGTGGGGCTCAGCATGTCTGGAAGCACAGGGGAAAATTCGTTTGCTGATATTATTATATATATGTATTCGATATTTGGTCATTCATAACAATACCATACCTTCCCTATTCATTGCGAGTTGGTTGTTTGTGAGTACCGATTTAGCTTACAATGTGTTTGGAGGCCCTCATCCAAATGAATATTTTACAGAAAGCCGGCAAGGAATTTCGTTAATAACAGGTCATTTTGATCCTTGGTAACAACTCGATGAATTTAAGACAGGAATACTACATTACCCTAGAGAGAGAAGCTCTCCCTTCTCTCTAACTTACTGTTACATTGCTTCGTGTTCTCTGCCTGTCTCGGCGCACGTTAGTAAACGTACACCGAGCTGGTTTTCATGGCGAGAGGAAGAGGTCGCGGTAGGGGTAGACCTCGCAAACTACCAATTACAACAATAGATCGCATCATCTCAACAATAAATCACCCACCAAGTGTTTGCAGTGAAGAAGGACCAAATTCTGCTACTGTTCCATTGATTACTGTTCCATTGATGCAACCCGAGGAGGTTTCTGAACAAGCAGAAGTTACTGAGCTTCCTCAACCTCAGATTACACAAGGTGATGGAGGTAATGACCACATGCAGACACTAGAACAACCACCTGTCCCAGAAACAGAGAAGGTGACCACAGAAGTGACGAAAGTGTGGGCAAATCTATTCCAGAAGAATAGGTTTGCCTCGAATGGTATGGCATTGGAGTATATACCACCTACTAAGTTTGATGGCAAACCTGTAGGCCAGTTACTGAAAGAGGAAGTGGAGGAGGAAGAGCAGAAATGGAAATGTGCCCTAGTGATTTTTGTGTTGGGGACTGGACTAGGATACAATGTTATGAAACGTTTCATTAGTCTACACTGGTCTCATGTTCCAGAGCCAGCTCTATACTATCATGAAGAGGGTTATTATGTAGCTAAATTTCAATCCATGGAAGATGCTAAAGAGGTCATATGTGCTTGTCCATATTCCATTGCTAACAGACCTATGGTCTTGAAACAATGGACTCCTGATTTCGACTTCACTGATGCTTTCCCTAATGACATTCCTCTGTGGGTAAAGTTCCCTAGGCTTCCTATGTCATGTTGGGGTAGTAGGTCATTGAGTAGGATTGCCAGTGTTCTTGGCAAGCCTATTTTTGCTTATGAGTGCACTACTAAACAGACTAGGATCTCTTTTGCACGCATGCTCATTGAGGTTAATGTATCCAAGGTTCTGCCAAGTGAGATTGAGCTTATTGATCCTAATGGCAAGAAATTTGTGCAGGAAGTGACATATGACTGGAAGCCAACATACTGTGAGAAGTGCCTCATGGTAGGACATAATTGTTTGACTATTCCGAAACCTCCTCAACCTACACAAAAGCCCAGAATTATCCAAGAGTGGAGAGTTAAAGTGCCAAATTAGAATGATATACAACCTGTGGAGAACCCCAGTCAACAGGTAGTACCAAGGCAGAATGCAGTACCTCCTAAGGATGTTGATCCTTTGGATAGCACAGAAGGCTTCACTCTGGTGGATAAGGGCAAGCAGGTGCAATCTCCAGTTTTCAATCTTGCAAATTTCCCCCCATTATCCCCTGTGGTGTTGAGTAATAGATTTCAAGTTGTGTCAGCTAGTAGACCAAGACATCCCCCTGATGAAGGTCATACCCAATGAAGCTGGTAGTTTGGAATATTAGAGGTGTCAATAAGAGATATAAACAGAAAGAAGCTAAAGAATACTTTAGACAGAATAAATTCAGTCTTGTTAGTTTGGTAGAAACAAAGGTCAAGGAGAACAATGTAGGGAGAATTTCTAATCTGGTGGTTCCAGGTTGGAGTATGCTAGCTAACTATAGAGATTCTCCAAGGGGTAGAATTTGGATTTTATGGGATCCTCAGAAGATTAGTGTCACAGGAATTCAGGAGGATGGCCAATTTCTTCATTGCAGTGTTCACACTCCTGTAGGGGATCTGATCTGCCTACTCACTGTGGTTTATGGTTTCAATGGTTTGGACCAAAGGAGAACAATGTGGCAACACATACAAAATCTTGCTACTGGTATTACCGATCCTTGGCTGGTTGCAGGTGACTTCAATGTTGTGTTGTCTGTCAATGACAGACAGTCATGTACTCAAGTCAAGCAAGCTGAAACTCTGGACTTCACTCAATGCATTCAATGGCTGAATTATCAGAGCTTCCTTGGAAAGGGGATTTCTTCACATGGACCAACAAACAAACTGGCAATGATAGAGTTTGTAGTAGATTGGATAGAATTTTTTGTAATTATGACTGGATGATTAAATGGAGTCATGTACAGACTGCGTATGACCCTCCTCTAATCTCTGATCATAATCCAATGGTACTTACTATGAAGAAAGATATTATTGTCAAGAAGGCACCCTTCAGATTCTATAATGCATGGGCTAATCACAAGGATTTCCAACACATCATGAAGGTACATTGGAGGAATACTGGCCAGGGCACTCTTAAGATGATATGGAACAATCTCAAGGCACTTAAACCTGTTCTAAAATCTCTAAATATTAGAGAATTTAAGAACATCACACAGAAAATTGAATCTAGCAGGGAGGAACTAAAGGTCATCCAGAACCAGATGAGTTTGCAATATACTAATGACTTGCAGTCTAAAGAAAGGGATCTGTAATTGAAGCTGGAGAAGTGGTCAATGATTGAAGAAAGTATCCTCCAACAGAAGTCTAGAGCCGAATGGATACAACTGGGAGACTCAAATAATAAGTATTTTAATGTTGTGCTGAAAGAAAGAAACCGGTACAAAAGCATAACTGAACTGGTTACAACAGGAGGCACCAGACTTACCAATCCAGATGACATTTGGGATGAAATCAGGAACTTTTATAAGTCTTTGATGGGGTCAACAGCTGCCTCCCTACCAGCAATTAATAGGTCATACATGGATAATGGTCTAAAGCTCACTCATAATCAGCAGCAGCAGCTAGCTGCAGATGTTTCTACTGATGAGATTCTAGATAGCCTAAAAGCCATTGGTGATCACAAAGCACCAGGGATTGATGGTTACAATGCTGCCTTTTTTAAACAGACCTGGTGGCTCACTGGCAACCAGATTACCAGGGCAGTTCTGGATTTCTTTCACTCGGGCAGAATGTATAAACCAGTTAATTGTGCCTCCCTTACACTGATTCCTAAAGTTCCTAACCCACAGTCAGTCAAGGAATTTCGTCCAATTGCTTGCTGTTCAGTTTTATATAAAATAATATCTAAGATACTGGCCAACAGATTACAGAAATGCATAGCCAGTATCATCTGTGATTCCCAGGCAGGGTTCATTCCAGGAAGGAGGATTGCTGATAATGTTATCTTAGCACATGAGCTGATCAAACACTAGGCAAGAACCCATGTGTCCCCTAGATGCATGATTAAAATAGACTTACAGAAGGCATATGATTCTATTGAATGGATCTTCTTGCAACAAGTGATGGAGTCCTTAAACTTCCCAGGCAGGTTTATAAGGTGGATTATGGAATGTGTCCAAACAGTAAGCTATACAATCATGGTGAATGGAGAAACTACTGAACCCTTCCAAGCAGCTAAAGGCTTGAGGCAAGGTGACCCAGTCTCCCCTTTCTATTTGCTATAGTGATGGAATACCTTAGCAGAGCTCTTGTCGAACTAAAGAAGGATCCAGACTTCTTATTCCACCCTGGCTGCAAAAGATTAAATATTACTCATCTTAGCTTTGCAGATGACCTTCTGTTATTTGTCAAAGGAGACTTGAAGGCTGTCACAACCATGTTCAAATACTTCTCTCGATTCACTGAGGCTTCTGGTATGACAGCTAATCTGAGTAAAAGCTCTGTCTACTTTGGAGGTGTTTCTCCTGATGCACAACTACACATTGTCAATCACCTTGGCTATGTATATGGTGAGCTACCTTTCAAGTATTTGGGGATTCCTCTATCTACCAAGAAAATGTCTTTGCTACAATGGCAACCATTGGTGGATAAGGTAACTGCCAGGATCACATCCTGAACTGCTAGAAATCTGTCCAATGCAGGGAGAGTTCAGCTGGTGCAGTCAGTCATTTTTGGTATACAAGCATACTGGGCTCAGCTTTTCCTTATCCCTTAAAAAATACTAAAGATGTTGGATGCAATCTGTAGATCCTTTGTCTGGACAGGATCAGCCAACATATCGAAGAAATCATATATAGCCTGGGTAAATGTATGTCTACCTAAGTCTGCTGGGGGTTTAAATGTTATGAACCTACTAATATCGAACAAAGCTGCAATCGCTAAGCTTGGGTGGGATTTGGCACACAAGAAAGATGTTCTATGGGTAAAATGGATCCATTCTGTGTACATAAAATAGCAACAATTACAGTCCTTAATCATTCCTAACCAAGCCAGTTGGATGGTCAGGAAGATCATTGCTGCTACTGTTACATTGCAGCAATCCCAGTTGTTGCACCAATCAGCTTGTTCTATTAAGAAGCTTTACCTACAACAGATTGGACAATTGCCAAGAGTAGTGTGGAAGAATCTAACTATCCAAAACTATGCTAGACCTAAGGCAGTTTTCAACCTTTGGCTGATATTACAGAATAGGCTGCCTACAAAGGATAGATTGGAACAGTGGGAGCTCAATGTGGACAACACATGTGCATTATGTCAACAAGATAAGGAGACTAGAGTTCATCTTTTCTTCTCATGCCCATTCACTATCTTGCTGAGACACCAAACTTTGCAGTGGATTGGAGTAACTCAGGCCAATTATCAAAACTGGGAACAATACATACAGTGGATCATAGCCAAGTCTAAAGGGAAAACTGGTCGAGCTCAAATTATCAAACTGGTCTTTGCTGAAATGCTGTATAACATTTGGTTAGAGAGAAATTCAAGACTGTTACAAGAACACCTCCTGTTCCAGTGGACAATTGCTTAGAAGTATTGCTTATACATATCATGTTAGGAGTCCCCCTAAAGTTAGCCTACACCTCCCGCATTATCTTCTGTAATTAGAAATATAGGTATAGTAAATTTAGATGTTAGCTAGGTCTTTTTTGATGATAGTCAGCTGTGTATAGCTGAACTATGGTTTTGTAAAGAAATACCTTTGGTGATTAATACAACAAGATTTAATTACCAAAAAAAAACTTGATGAATTTAGTAGATCGCATTAGGAGACCATGATAACTATAGATCGAACATATTCAATATTAAAGTAAGTTGATTAACCACAATCGACAAGAGGAAGTTGTTCGGGTGGTCAGTGCTCTCCACCTACAACCTCAAAATTATAGATTTGAGTTATCGAGCAATATCTCCAACAAAGAAGATCTTTGAGGAATCAAACCAAAAAAACGGAACTTTTTCTTGTTTTTATCGTATAATGTCACTTCTAACACGGAACATTAAAAATGGAGCTCCATCTATCTTCTTCTTTTTTAAATTTACTATTGCAGGGTCCACCTCTATACCAAAATAGTTGGAAAAAAAATAATTCAAACGAAAAAGACAGAGAATTGGGGTTAAGGATTAATGAGAGTTGTTGACACAATTGTTTCTTTGTTATAGTAACATATTACATAAAGAAATATACAAGTTTTCGTTGGGAATTTGAGTTTAAACAGTGTCTTGACCGTTACCTAGACCTAGATTGGCGCATGATTCTACAATATAGCAACTGTATAAAATAATATGTATAGTACAGATTATTGTTCTAAACTAACATTGGAATCTAACACTGCTATCCTAGGAAAGGACGAGAAGATGGGACTTACTGTTTAAATCTTATAAAAGAATGAATACAAAGGTTCCTCTCCCCATATAATTGCTAGAATCCTGGTAAGCATCAACATTTAATTCTGTTACAACACTCAAAAAATTTTTTGCAAATAATGCTTTTAGGAATTTTTATAAATTTAGATACTACGACAAATAAGCACAACAGGACAAGGAGAGGAAGAAGAAAGTCTTCAGATACAGTGTGAACACAAAAACCATTATGGATATTGACTTTGATGGGTCCATTGAATTGAATAGGCTTTGACCGCTCCCAATTTAGTGTAAGGAAGAAACTATTTCCGGACTTTATTGAAAATATATAGAATTCCTTCAACATTAACTAGTGGTTTCGCATTCGATTTAAGCTCTTAAAATGAAGAAATTTGACTACTTGACGCGAATCCGAATTAATCTAGTAAGCTATGATTATAGAACAATGCCAAATATATGGAATTCCTTCACTATTAATTAGATATTTCACATTCATATTTCAAGACTATAAAATGAAGAAATTTTTAATAGGAAGTGCTTCCTCTTTAATAGGCCATACTCGACAGGAGCACATTAATCGAACCAGTAGTTTATAATTTAATATACATAATGCTTAAAGAAGGAAAGATAAAATCTTTTTTCCCCCAGCCCCATATGAATGCAAATGGTTTAGATCCTCTCACCCAATCATGCAATGGTTGTTACTGAGCCTACTGAATGTGAGTTGGACCACTCTATGATTGAACCATTAGGTGATTGTGCTAGCTCACTATCAAATAAATGACTCCTATGAGTACCTGTAGTATGATATCAAGATTCCATTTAATTTGCTGTACCGTGTCATAAGATCCATGCAGCTGATAGGAAAGATAATTGTGTAGCAAATAAGATCCAAGGACAAAATAACCCATCAAAAAAAAAAAGATCCAAGGACAAAATATTCTAGCAACACCAGTAAAGGACGAACAAATCAAGACTCTTGGATGTCCAATTAGTTCTTATATAAGCGATGCAAGTACTATTCCAATTAAGTCCTTCACATATATTGGATCAGTATAGCATTTGTTCGGCTCGTTGATTTGTTCTTTTAGTTTGAGAGTGACATTACTTGGAGGATCACTTGCTGTAGAAAAAGTGGCGAACATCATCATGAGGAAGAAACTTCCCCCCATAGACAGCTAGCTAGCATGAGGCATGAGCTCTTTTTAAAATTAAAAAGCAAAAACTACAACATGGAAATTGATGAAAGTGAAAATGGCAGGTGAAGGGGGGCATGGCTTATCTGTAAAAAAAAAAAAAGGAAGAGTGTTACTATGGGGGAACAAAGCACCTGAACAAAGGAGAAGATAATACTCCAGTACTAGGAGAAAGAAAGAAAGAAATAGGTGGGAAGTGATGAGGATATCACATGGGTTGGTAAAGTTGTGTTTTTTACCCTGTCTCTCTCATGCTCCTCCATCTGTATGCAAGCTCAATTTTACCAAAGACCTATCAACACCTCCTGGCATCTTTTACTTTCTTCATTTCTGTTTTTGTTATCAATTCAATGTGTTCATTTCAATTAGCCACGGGTAGATTCGAGCAATAAAAATAGCCCCTGAAAAAAATGTGAAATAAGATCGCGTAAAATAGACATCTATCCTCTTTCCAGACCTCATGTGTACCAGAAGCGTTGCGCACCAACCTGCCTTTTAGTGTCTAAGATGCTGGAACTCCAGCTAACCTAGATGGTCTTCTTTCAAAAGAATCAGAAACCAATTTCTCAAAAAACAAATTATATTCTCCTCACATACACAGGGCAAGTAGAATATAAATCTTGCATACAAGTGGAACGCATCAGCATCATGTCATTAAGAAAGTACATGATTCAGATAAAACCAAAAGGGATTAACTGAGAGATGCTTATCTCTGCATCCGCAGGTATTCCACACCAGTAGGGCAAAGATTCTGTTATTATTTTCTTGGCTGTATTTACCAAACCAACAAAATACTGAGAGTAGTATCTGAAACCAACAAACACGATCCAATCTGGTTAACAGCAGAATCAAACAAATTACAACTTTCTTCATCTGCTTACCTTAACTACTTTGACTTTAACCTAAACTCCAGAGAAATCCCATTCTCCTGACACACAAATTTGACAACTTCCAAAACTAAGAAAAGAAAAGGAACATGTCATATGAAAGTAATAAAAATGAAAAAAACTAAGACTGCTGTCAATCCAATCTAGCAGTGCTCTAACTACCACAGCCATATACAGTAGGCTGGGAGAAAAAACTATGATCACCTAAAATGGTCAATGACTCTGCTCATGGCAAAGTTTCCCAACCTAGATTTTATGGAAGGTAAACTAAAAAATTAACCTCCAGTTGCTCCACTCGTCACCAGGAAAATTGAGCTCCAACGCTTCAGTTGGATTCTGTTTTCAAGAGTATAAAAATTCGTCCAGGCTCAGGAAGAACCTGGGAATCGTTATGCTCTATTTACAGATAAAGATGTACGCCACCAACTATTTATGACTCAATTAATTAGCATCTAAGTAACTTCTAGTGTGTTAGTCAATCAGAGATCCCTCTTTCCATATAAACAATTGACCAGCGTTTGTTCCTAGTAGGTTAGATTTCCACCTTCCACACCATGTTATCCGTGCTGCCATCATGAGTTTTCTCCAACGCTGCAACCTTAGCACGGTGATGGGCGAGTGAAATTGCACTTTTTCCCCTTTCTTCTTGAGGGAGCTCACAGGCTTCGCTTATAGACCCTGATCTCAGATCAGCTGGTGGGATAAAGCAGTCCATCGATAATCCTGGGACGTTAAATGCAACCTCTTCTATTGTCCAAGCTTCTTCCATCCTAGTTTTGGTATGACTCATAGCCATCTCCCCAAAACGGAAAAGTGTGACTACAGAACGCCCAGAATGGGCAATCATGATTCCTTCTACAGGGCGGTAATCATCTAAGAATGAGTTGATAGTTGTCTCCCAATAAACCGCATCTCCTCCGTTAGATTGAATCCTGGTTAGATGTGAATCCTCCATGTGAACAAGAAGGCCAGTCTTCTGGCTGAAGTAGCCAAATAAGACGTGCCTTATGATTTCCGCTGGTCCTTCACTTCTGGCCTTCAACGTGTGAGGATCAGCACAGAGCTTCAGAATGAAGCAGTCCTCCCCATTGATCTTCTTCTCACCAATGCATCTTGCATCGGCAAACATACTGGCAGTAGATCTTGGATCAAGACCCTGTAAACAGTAAGATCCAATTCTGAGACTAGGTAAAGATGAAATCTTGCAGTAAAAAAGTAAAACGCCCAAATCCAAGACCACTTTGTGAAGTATAAAATTGGATATGTTTTCACCTGAAGGGCTCGTCGCAGTGGCCGAACAGGTCCTTTTGCAGTATGCGCACCAAGCCAAGGTGTATGTCTCCAGACAAGCTTGCTATTGCAACCGGCATGGACCTTGCTTCCACCAACAGCAAGCTCCACATACCACATGTTGGGATTCATTTGCCAGAGGACAAATCCACCTGACTCTGCAGCTCTAGCAGAATTCCTATTCTTAACCACCTTTGTTGGGGTTTCAAATTCAGAAGCTAACATCTTCAGTTTCCCCATGGCATAAGCGTTCTTGATTGAATTCTGGAGCTTTTGCCCTCCTGATGCAGCAGTATATTGCTGCAATATATACTGCGCTGATGATGTTTCCTGCAAAATTACAATAAAGAGGATCAGCCAAGTTTCAGCACAGTAATTAGTGACTAACCAAAAAGAACAGCAAAGAGACCACAAAATAATTAGACCCTCTTCTACACCTTCTACAGTTAAAACAAATATTCCTTCAAAAAAACAAAAGGGTAGAAAAACATTAAACACACACTCCACTTAACAAAAAATTTCTTTAGCTATCTCACTACATTTGAAAACTAAACAACCACAATGTGCAACCAAAAGGGACCCGTTAACACATCACCCCATTGCTTGCCATGAGCAACCAATTTGTCATATGACCAGCTAACTTAAAATACCCAAGCAATTAAGCAGCATCAAAGTAGTTGTATCAGTCATAATCAAGTAAACATCGACTTAAAATCATCTACTCAAGAGGGACCGGTTACTACATCACTACTAACTAACTTCTTAAAATAGAAATTATAACAAAGAAAAAGGAACAAGTCTACCTAATACTTTTCAGTTCAGCTAACTAAAAATCAAAATGACGTATTGAAGAGAAGGATAATCACGAAAAAGGATTAAAAAAAATAGACTTACGATGGGTGTATCTTTGATGCTAAGATGAGGCAAGGGGTCACTGGTGCTAACGTGCACCGGAGCGAGAGGAGCACCCATGACACCAAGCAACAGTCTCAGATCAGACCTCTTAGCGCACGCACTCGACGCCACCGAGGGAGTCCTAGAAAGCTGCCCTTTCATCCAATGTCCTAACCCCGACCCGACCCGCTTCGAATCCCCGACTTCTCCGCCGTCCGGATCCGGACCTTCCATCAACGGCGTTAATGTTTCCCCTAACGGCCTCAAGCTCCCTGATCTCGAGATCAACGCCTCGGGATTCGCCACGTAATGACTACTACTGCTATTGTTAGTATTCTTCTTCCTCCGTAGCAAACTCGTAATGGGCGACCCGCTTCTTGCCGGACTCTTCGCTCTTGACCGCCCCGGAGATAACCCACGCACTACTTCTTCCTTTAACGCCGAGAAGAACCCTTGTTTTTTCTCCATTTTACGAGGAAAAAAAAAAAGCCAAAACCCCAATACCTCTTTTCTCTCTTCTTCTACTAAACAACCTAAATGCAATTTTCAGAGGCTGAAATAACAATACTGAGACTTAAGGTTAGCCATAGATGAAATATTTAGCAGAGATTATATTTTAGAGTGAGAAAAAAACTGAAAAGAGTGAGTGGAGAAGCTGGAAGTTGAGAAGAAAAAGGAGGTTAAAGAGGAAAGAGAGGAAGACTGAGTATTGCTTTGTGAGAGTGACAGTGTGAATAAGACTAGTGGAAAATGAATGAATAATAAAAGGGATAAATCATAAAAGCAATATTGCTGCTTCTCAGTCTTGGGCCCATTGTGTGAGGATACCTCTTTATCTTCACGCGCTTTTTTAGCCTGCTGTTCCTCTTACTTTAATAGCGGTTTCTTAATTAATGATATTGTGAAGTGTTTAATACTATGAAATTGGGTGACAGGCTTGATTAATTAAATGATCGGGGAAGATTAAGAGAAAATTGAACGGTAATTTTCCACGTAGTAACTAATCTATGATATTTTGCTTTGACCACGTTACGTATAGCACGTGGTTTTCTCACCTGAAAAAGAATTTGTGGAAAACAATTAAATTAAATTCGGTTTACATTGAAGTTACGAAATTAAAATTCCCAGTGAATAAGGGAAGAAATTGTTGTTAAACTTTCTTTAATCCTCTTTTCTAGGTAATATCTAACTTTCTGTATGAACTGAAATATTTATTTATTATTTAAATAAATTTTCAATATTTAAAAATAGACGTAATAGCCATTGTATCTTTTATTGATCAAACCCCTAAGATAACGTTCAAACAGATTTTGGTATAAAAAGAAAAAAAAAGAATGATTCACCATAAAGTGGGATAAGTAATAATTTATGCCACGCCTGCACTAGAAAGGATGGAGGGAAGATGGGTGAAAAAAGAGTCTATTACTCAACTAATTATTTAACTATTGTTATAAATAGACTTCTATTTAAGGTGAATGTTTATAATTAGAGAGATTCTAAAGTTTTATTCTTGGTAGCCAAGTCATTACCTCCCTATAAATAAAGGGGTCTTCTACCATTGTAAATAATCCCTAACAATCCCAAATATCAATAAGAATACTCCTCTCTCTACTTCTCTCTATATTGTTCTTGTCTTTTATATTATTTCATAACACGTTATCAGCACGAGACTCTACCGTCTCAAGAAACACTTTGAGAAGATTAAGGAGAAATTCGCCCCCACGAATTTCGCTAATTCCGGGCATTATCCGGGTCATGCTTCAAGAGATAAGTATTGATTTTATGTTCGATTAAAATATATAATATGTGTTGTTTCCTTGTCTGCAGCTTTCCATCAAAGACACATAACTTGCTCATAATTGGGGTCATTAAACTCTGGGAGCAAGCATTAGAAATATGGGTTTGTAGGACTTAGTAATTTTGCGTACAGGAAACAAGTTGATTTTTTTCTCATGTGCTGTAAAATCGTCTCCTTATTTCGCGGGATAACGCGGTAGAATTTCTATACGGAAAATAGAAGAGATGGTATCATCATAAAGTAATGCAACGGGATGGAAACTCAAGAGGTATATTCGATATCACAACATTTATTGGTATACCTTAAAGGTAAGTAATTTATTTTTCCCTTTCAAATTCTTGAAATTCTACGATTTGATTTCATATACAAACAACGACAAAATCCGTCCAATTGAATTTGCTCCATTCCCTTTAGAGAATGTGGTAGCAGTATGTGATAAGTCTGAAAGAAGACAAAATCCGTCCAATTGAACTTGCTCCATTCCCTTTAGAGAATGTGGTAGCAGTATGTGATAGCAGAAGACAAAAAAAAATTATTACCGTGAAGGTATCAATGGATGTGGACGTGGCAATAGACGAAATTATAATCGTCATTATTGTAATGAGAACAATAAGGATTCTCAAAATAATCTTTCACTTTATGAAACTAATATTTGACATGAGATTGTGTATAGCACATACAGATGATTATGATCCATTCCCTGAAGTGAATGTGATAATTGTAATAGAGCCCGTAAGTATGAACACGCTCTTGATGTAATTTTGTTTCATGTCTGACATTATAAAAGGAAAGTTTGTTGCCCTAGAAATTTCGGGCAAGAACTATATGACATGGGTGTTGAATGCTGAAATCCATTTGGATGCAATGGGTCCTAGAGACGCCATCAAAGACAGAAATAATGCATCCACCCAAGACTATGCTAAGGCCTTGATTTTCTTGCGCCATCACCTTGATGAAGGTTTGAAACTATGCTAAGGCCTTGATTTTCTTGCGCCATCACCTTGATGAAGGTTTGAAACTATGCTAAGGCCTCGTTTTTCTTGCGCCATCACCTTAATGAAGGTTTGAAACTGTGCCAATGGCCTTGATTCTCTTGCACCATCACCATGATGAAGGAAGATGGAATTGTTTGATTTTATTTCACTTATTTGTAATAGTTAGTGAATAGACTAATATTCATTAGTATCAGCTCGTATTAGTTAGTTCATGATATAATGTTAGTATTAGTTCGTTAGAATGTTTCTACATGCTCAAATTTCAATAATATTTTTATTTTCAAGTAGAGGTAATCGACTAACCTAACAGTTAGTCGATTATCTAATATTTCGCATTAAAACTGCAAAACAATCGATTGTCAATGTTCAACAATCGATTGTCAATGTCCAACAATCGATTGTCTATGTCAAACAATCGATTGTCGTGAGACAGTGTGATCTGGAATTTTTTCAAAATAGTCAACAATCGATTGTCTATGTTTAACAATCGATTGTCTTAAAACAGTGATCTGGAATTTTTCAAAATAACAAATAATCGATTGTCTATGTTTAACAATCGATTGTCTTAAAACAGTGATCTGGATTTTCAAAATAGCAAAATAATCGATTGTCAATGGTCAACAATCGATTGTCAATGTTCAACAATCGATTGTCTATGTTTAACAATCGATTGTCGTAAGACAGTGTGATCTGGAATTTTTCAAAATAGCAAATAATCGATTGTCTATGTTTAACAATCGATTGTCAATGTTCAACAATCGATTGTGTGTATTTAACAATCGATTGTTTTAAGAAAATGCTTAAACTGAAATTTTCAAACTGCAAAGTAAACGATTATGGAAAACATATAATCGACTATATGATTTAGTTAGTCGACGGACCTCAGCAGATTTTGAAAATATTGTTAAAATATGAAGCAAACAGATTTGTATATTCTCATGTTCATATATTTTCTTTTGTATGACAAACCATGGGAATTAAATTGATTGAAGGCTCCTGAAGAGCAACTATAACTCTGCCTAAAGGAACAATATTTTAGAGAATGCAATGTTCTCCTCCAAGTCTAAGAGGAACTTGTTGAGTTTTAATGATATCAATCAAAATGTTCTCCTCCAAGTCTAATAGGAACTTGTTGAGCTTTAAAGATATCATTCAAAATGGATATCAGATTGAGACAATACATGAGTATAATCTTGAATACCTCATTTACTCATGAAAACGAGGCTGCCCACTTCGGTTTGGGGTCACGCCATTTTGCATGCAACAATGCTAGTTCGTCGGCTGCCCACTTCGGTTTGGGGTCACGCCAATTTGAATGCAGCAATGCTAGTTCGTCTCTGACTGACGAATTGACACAAATATTCCCCGTTGCAATTGGTTTTGGGTCATGAACCTAATATATCCCATTTAAGAATCTTTGGATGCGCAGTATATGTGCCTATAGCACCGCCATCCCGCACCAAAATGGGTCCGCAAAGAAGGTTAGGAATATATGTTGAGCTTGAATCGCCCTCCATTAATTCGCTACCTCAAAACATTGACAGAAGATTTGCACGATTTGCAGACTGTCAATTTGATGAGACACTTTTCCCAAAATTAGGGGGAGAAGTTGGTGAAACCAAACGGGAAATTTTGTGGAAAAATGCATCACTATCTCATCTTGATCCACATACCTCTATTTGTGAAAGAGAGGTACAAAAGATTATCCATTTGCAAAGAATAGCAAATCAAATGCCTGACGCATTTACGGACTTGAAAAGGATAACGAAATCCCACATCCCCGCGGAAAATGTCCCAATCCGTATTGATGTCCCTGTTGGACAATCATCTAGTGTCATATTCAATGAGTCAAATGCACTCCTGAAGCGTGGCAGACCATTAGGTTCCAAAGATCGAAATCCTAGAAAGAGGAAAGCAAATGATCAAAATGACACTACGAAAGAATCTCATGAGGAAATTCATGATTTAACAAATTCTGAGATTCATGAAGAATCCATTGAGCCCGAGGCTCTGAAAAATACGGAACTATCCATAAATCCAATCAATATTAGCAAATATTAATCGAGTGGATATAGTGGTGGATAATGTCTTTGCTTATAATGTCGCATCTAGCATTATGCAAGAATGTGAGGATCTCGAACCTCAATCTGTTGAAGAATGTCGAAAAAGACATGATTGGCCAAAGTGGCAAGAAGCAATTCAATCAGAATTGAATTCGCTGGCAAAACGTGAAGTTTTTGGCCCTATAGTTGAAACACCTAATGGTGTCAAGCCTGTTGGCTATATATATGGCATGAATGATCGTTGGTCACGTACCTATTTTACGCCAAAGTATTTTGGAAATATGACTATTAAAGGACAACGATAGTGCAAGAAACATATCTTGCATATAAGTTTGACATGACCATAATGGTATAACTTTCTCTTTAAGAAAGATATTCACCACATGGATGTTGATGAATCTGTGGTAGTACAAAATTAATTGAGAGCTCTAGAAGAGCCAATTATTACTATGTTGGAGAAACACAATTGAGTATTGTGCTGTAGTAAGTCTCAAAGAAACTTATTCAGTTTCCAAAGTACACGCGAAAGCGATTGATTATATTGAGACTATAAATAAAGGAAGGATTTGATATCTCCTATTACTACAACTTGTAGCGGGGTAATTTGTATATGAAAAGCTACCCGCTTTGTTCTCCAGTTTGTACTACACAAACGAAAGAATGCCACAATAAAGTGGATATCTATTGGTATAAAAACCCATGTCATAATAAACCTGAAGTTTATTGATAAGTGCACATGTCATGGTGTAAATTTGAAGTTTACCAATATTGATAATTTATTCAGTTGGCATTCGTGTTAGCCATCTCATTTTAAGTATGATGTGCAAATTCACATAGGTGAATATTAAAGAACTAGAAAGTTCTTTACGAATTCTCTTGTATCACTTGTTCTCATTAATGAACTGACCAACTAAAGAGTTCGGGTTGAAGCCCATAAATTCTGGAAATATCAAAGGTGAATATGGGCCCATTCACCTGCCATGTATACCACATATGATGCATCTATGAAATGGTTACATGCGCAATTGTTATTAACCCGCAGCCTGGCCGGTGCTTGTGAGGTAAATTGCTCAGTAATCTAACTTCGAGCACAATTTCCAGATTTTCTACTCAAGATAGTTCATCTTGATAAGTTGGTTTACATCATAGTTGGATTAGCAAGATAATTATTGAGCGCCTCCACTTAATAGCTAAATGTTTCTTATGAAACAAAGTTATATATATCAGTTTGATATACGTTGCATACAAGAGTATATTATATTCTCCCCTCACAAGTGGTTCAGGGTCAGGAACCAAATAACTCCATCTGATTATTGATGTGCGGTGTATATTTTCATTAACACCATAATGCACAAAGATGGACTCTCAAAGTTGAGGAAACAAGTTAGCTTTTCTAACATGAGGGGGAGACATGATAAACACTTGAGAAAAGGTTACATGGGATGAATTATCATTTGTATATATAGATCCTCGAATATCATAATATGAACCTGAAGTTCATAAAAGGATAATTCAATTGCAACATATTGCAAAGCATGCTATACACATTTGCTGACCCAAAGAAAGTGACTATATTCTCACTACAAATGCTCATATTAAGTCCCAGAAGGACAAAGTCTTTGATACGCTTAAAGCGTATAGACAAATACTTGATTCCATGTGAAAGACATGTAGATTTGGACATGTAGTTCAAATACTTGAGAGTATAAAAGTCAAAGGTATGTATAATCAGTTTTCGATATCTTATTTGTTTAGCATGACGTGAAAACTTGATATGCATCTAAAGTCTATTATGTGACTTACATGACTTAACTTGAAAGATTTAAGTTGCTTGAAGCATATGCAATTCTTGGTCCTGAAGTACCACATCCCAAGTACAATTTGTGTACATATGTATCTTGCTATAACTATAAGCATGATGGCATCGAGAATACATCTATGGAGATATTGAAGAGTCATTCCACGACATTATATGAAGATGTTCATATCTATAAAGAATGATAATTTCAAGGTGCGGAATATTTATTCAAGTCAATATGGTTGATTTATTTATCAAATATCTACCAAAGATCGTTTTGAAGATGATGCACAAGATTGGAATGCAAATGCTCAAGGATATAAATTGATGTTCTTATTAGGGGGAGTTAATGCGCGTTGCACTCTTTTTCCCTTACAAGGTTTTGTCCCACTGGATTTTCCTTGCAAGGTTTTTAACGAGGCAACCAATAGGCGCATATTCAAACATGTGTACTCTTTTTCCTTCTCTTTAATTTTTCCCATTGGGTTTTGGTTTTAAGGTTTTAACGAGACACATTGTTGAATAGACATTCAAGGGGGAGTGTTATAAATAGACTTCTATTTAAGGTGAATGTCTATAATTAGAGAGATTCTAGAGTCTTATTCTTGGTAGCCAAGTCATTACCTCCCTATAAATAAAGGGGTTTTCTACCATTGTAAATAATCCCTAACAATCCCAAGTATCAATAAGAATACTCCTCTCTCTACTTCTCTCTATATTGTTCTTGTCTTTTATATTATTTCATTACAACTATTAAAAAATAATTATATTAAATTTATCTTTTTTTCTTTATTACAGCAAAATCATTTAGTTATGCCTACAACAATCAAAGGTTACTCAATTAAATTTTTTAAACTTTTAATTACTAAATATATAGTTTACCCTCTAAATTATTAATTTTTATTTTTTTATTTTCTTTTAAAGTTTTTAATACTATAATATTTTGTTCTTTTTAATTTATATTATGGACTTACCTAATAAAATTTATTTATAAATAAAAATGAAAAAATTAAGCATACATAGTATTCAAATAATAAAATAGTGAGCATAGTAAAAAAATTAATTAGAAAAACTTGTTCCTAAATAACAATTATGATATTACTAATATAAACTCAAAATTTTATTTATACAATTCAAAATGAAAAAAAATAATTTATACTATGCACGTGATATAAAAAATAATTATTTAAAATAAAGATATTTTTTATATATATTATATATTCTTGAGAATTATGCCCAGTTGTATTATTATTTTGGAATTATATATGCTAGAAACTAAGTATTCATGTTTATTTTATAAAAAAATATTTGTTTTATAGGTAAGTACGTAATGTAGATTAAAAAGGAAAAAAATATATAATAATAAAAGTTTTTTTAAAAAAAAGAAAGATAAACGTTAGTAATTTAAAGGGTAAAAAATAGGTATTTGATAATCAAAAGTTAGAGATATCTGATTGAGTGACCTTCTGAGTGTTATAGGCATAGTTAAGTGATTTTTTTGTTGGAAACGAAAGAAAATGATTTTACTAAATAATTTTGAAAAGTTAAATGACCATTTAAATAATTGACTTGATAAAAAAATGCACTCAGGAATCAAATAGTTTGAGCAAAAAGTGTATATATATATATATATATATATATATATATATATATATATATATATATATATATATATATATATATATATATATATATATATATATATATATATATATATATATATATATATATATATATATATATATATATTATTGGTTCATATTTCTGAAGCGACTTAAAATATACACTTCTTAAATAATTTTTAATTTATTTGCTTTTTCCTTTCTGCAACTTGTATTTACCAAAAAAATAATTGTGCAGTGTGTTTTTTGCATCCACAATTCTAACAAAGAATCGAATCATTGCGATATTGAATAAGAAATTATAAGGAAATTTGTCGAATTAATAACTACCACAAACTAGTAACTCATTATTTAGGAACTTCAAAGTGTTTAAGCGATGTATAACTAGAAGTGCGATGATTATTAACTCGTGTTTTCAGAAGAACACGGAACACCTGATAACCTTCCGGAGTATAGTGGCCAAGACTCAAAATAATTATCTGCTTCTTAAAAAAAATATGACACATGTTTATGCATGAATTGTAATGTCATCTCGAGTGAGAATCTTATGACCCAGCATAGCCTTTTGATTATAGACTTAGAGATCAAGTGGAAGAGGCAGAAAATGGTTATGCCTTGTCTATCAAGGATTAGGAGGGGCACATTGATTAAGGACAAAGCCCAATAATTGAGAGAGAAGTTGTTGTCTACGAAGGACTAGAGGAGTAGTGGGTACGCGAGTTGTATGTTGAGTACGACAACGAATTGTATTACAGATGTGGCGAGAGAGGTTATAGGATCTCGAAGCATTTTTTTGGTGGCCACAAAGGGACTGGTGGTGGAACGAAGAGGTTCAAAGGAAAATGGAAGTTAAGAAAGCGGCGTATCTGAAGCTAGTGAAGAGCATAGACGAGGATCAGAAGAGAGCTAACAGGGGGTTATAAGAAGGCTATGGAGGGAGCAAAGTTAGCCGTTAGGCGATTAAGACTCGGCGTTTGGTCGTTTATATGAGAAAATTGGGGATAAAGGCGTGGACAAAAAGTTTTACAGGTAGGCGAAGGTTAGAGAATGGAAGGCCTGAGATTTGTACCAATTGAGGTGCATAAAAGACGAGGAGGGTGGAATTTTTTTAGAGAGGCATAGATTTGGTAGAGATAGCAGTCATACTTCCATAAACTCTTGAATGAGGAGCGAATTGAAGCATTGTGCTGGGTGAGTTGGAGTACTTGGAGCGAAATCGTGAGTTTGGGAATTGTAGATGCATACGAGAAGGGGAGGTTGAAGGGCCTATGTGCAGGATGTGCAAGGGTAGAGCGATGGGGCCAGAAGAGATTCCTTAATTTTGAAAGAGCGTGGACAAGAAGGACTTGGAATGGATCTTTAGGTTATTTAACGTTATTTTTAGGATGAAGAAAATGTCAAGTGAGCGGATGCGAAGTATGATTATTTTGTTGTACAATAACAAAGGAAATATCTAAAACTATAACAACTATAGGGGTATCAAGTTATTAAGCCATATGATGAAAGTTTGGGAGAGGATGATTGAGATGACAAGGAGTGTGTCCATTTTTGAGAACCAGATTGATTTTTTGCCGGGACGATCTATTACTGAAGCCATCCACATTGTAAGGAGATTGGTGGAGCAGTGTAGGGCAATGAAGAAGGACTTGTACATGATGTTTATTGACTTAGAGAAAACTTATTAGTAAGTCCCAATAGAGGTCTTAAGGAGATATTTGGAGGTTAAGAGAGTGTTGGTAACGTATATAAAAGTGATCCAGGCCATGTATGATGGAGTTAAGACACTGATTAAGATAGCAGGAGGAGACTTTAAGTAATTCTGGTTGAGATGGGACTGCATCAGGGATCAGCACTTAGCCCCTTTTTATTTTCCTTGGCAATAGACGTATTTTCGCCAGACATTCAAGTGGAGGTACGTTGGTGCATGTTATTTGGAGATGACATAATCATGATTGATGAGATGTGATGTGGTATTAACGAGATACTGCAGGTCAGGAGACATGCCTTGGAGTCTAAGGGTTTCAAGTTGAGCATGACCAAGACAAAATACGTAGAGTGTAAGTTCAGTAGTATTACCTCGGTAGTGGACGGGGATGTGAGGCTTGATATACAAGCCATCCCCAGAAGAGAGAGTTTCAAATATCTAGGGTCTATAATTCAGAGTGATGGAAAGATTGATGAGTATGTCACATATTGTATCAGGCTAGGGCTTCCAGTGACTTGTGCGATAAGAATAAGCCATTGAGACATAAGGGTAAGTTATACAATAAAAGGTTAGACCGACTATGTGTTAGGACAAAAACAAAATCAGGTGTCATGCGGATGCTAGTGATGATAGGCTATAGTTACGTATTTTAGTCGCTTATTACACTCAAATTTACTACATTTTAATTGAGTTTGAGCTTTAATCACTAGTGTCTTGCAAGCCTTGTAGGAGTGATTCAGAGCTATATAGATGTTATGAAATGAATTCAAGTGCTCTGGAGATTTGAAGTCTAAGTAAAATACCAAGGAATTAAGCCGGGATCGTATTCGAGGATCAATGGATGATAGAGCAACAAAACAAAGAATCGATTTGGCATATTGTGTACTATCTAGTAAAAGACACATAACATTTTGCTCATAACTTCATTTGGACTCTACAATATATAGTTAAAAAGCTAACTCAAAGAGATACGACTTTAGTGTTATAATTTTTTCAAATTTCAAATGGAACAGGGTGAAAAATATGGTCGAAACCGCGATCGCAAACCTAAGGTGGGTTGAGGCACTATACTTGCCAAATACCACGTTCGTACCGCGGTTGATCGCGACCGTCCAGACCTGAAAAATTATTCTTTTTCGTGTAGGAGAAGGTATAATTATTTGGGTCCGATCTTACTTAGTATATATACATGAAAAAATGATATTTTAGAGGGGAGGAGATTAATTTTTAACACAGATTCGACCTAAGGAGGCAGAGACATAATAGGGGGAATTCTTCTACGAGTTTTTTTCTTCCCCTTCCTATTTTTTCATTGTTAATTCTGACTTTTAGTATTATAGTTTTACATATAATTATGAATAGCTAAGTTGTTACCTAGGTTTTTGATGGAACCTTTTGTAGGATAAATTCTTGTTATATTTTATGTAATTGAGCCGTTGCATTTTTTTACTTGTTCAAGTATGTGTTTATTGTTGTTAATTGAATGGCCATCGATTTACTGTGCCTATTTATTATGTGTTGCTCGAGAAAGAATACATATTTAGGTGGTTGTTGAACAAAGTCACTCCTAACGTATATGGGAAATCAATACATGTGGTTTAAAGGCAGGTTTAGAAATAACAAAGTCTTGACGTGGTCATAATAAGCGGTTAGATAAAGCCAGCTAGCGTAGTTCAAGAGAATATATCTAGTAAATTATTGTAGCTGCTCGAGAGAGAATTACGGAACCTGAAGTTCTCACGATCAGTAGAGAATACATTGGCAAAATTGTAGGGAACATAGATAGAAAGATTCCAACAATTTGGGAAATCATGACTCTAGACCTCCTTAATTAAGTCTCCAACCCTATATCTCGTTAGTTGATAGTTTTACCACTTTGTAGTAGTTGTTAGTTAACTAGTTAAAAATATAAATCCCAATTTTTATAATTGAGAAATTTGTCCAATCTTGCCTTTATAATGATATTAAACAAATATAGCTAAGTGCCTAAGCCTTAGTTCTCAGTGCGGTTCGACTCCGGACTTTTTGATCGAATTATATTTACAGCAACCGCTTATCCTTTTTAAGACTAGAGTTGGGCGTGATTAAAGCAAACCTTCAACGACGATAAATCAGATAACAAAAGAGAAATATACCAAAAAAGACACAAATATTTGACTTGGCTCGGTCAACTGACGTGCGTCTATGGCGGAGATGAGCAATCTACTATATAAAATAGAGTACAAAATTGAGAGAACAACTTCACGAAGAGGCAAACACAAGTGACATACTAAAAGTTATCCTATAAAGTTCTCCCCCTAAACATGACTCTCAAGCCCCATATGGCTACATTGCTAATGCTACTGAATGAGAACGAAGGATCCTCAATTTATAGAAGTCCAAACCTTTTCATACAAATAAAGTGACTAGCCAAATATGAGAGATTTATGTTTTCTTCTAAAAAAAGAAAAACCCAATTATGGTAAATATGTTTCCCTTTCCTTCAAGAGATAGAAAACCAAATATGGTAAGAAAATTAGGATAACACCTAACAATTCTCTCTCTTTGCCTGAATTTTCTAACAATATAATTTTGATCCACCTTCTTCACATAGCCTTCAACAAGTCGCATCTCTAAATCTCCACCATAAAATTTATCTCAACGTGAGAAATACTCCGTTTAAATTTCTCATACAAAATTCATGACAACTGTTAAATAGGTTGCGGTTAGAATTAAACCCGTCAAGATAAATCTTGTTTGAACCTTGCTTTGATACCACTTGTTAGGGCCGAAAAAATCAGGTGTTCTGCAGATGCTAGTAAAGCAAACCTTAAATGATGATACATCAGACAACAAAAGAGAAATATACCAAAAAAAATACAAACATCTAATGTGGTTCAGTCAACTAATCTACATCCACGACATTAGAAATCCACTATGTAAAAGAGAGTACAAAAACTGAGAGAACAACCTCACGAAGAGGCAAACATAAGTGGTACACTAACATTTGTCCCACAAAGTTCTCCCCCCTCCCCCCACTCCCCACACAATATCTAAACACGACTCTCAAACCCTCTATGACTACATTGTGTATGCTATTGAATGAGAATGAAGGATACTCAATTTATAGAAGTCCAAACCTTTTCTTACAAGAAAGGGGACTAGACAAATGTGGGAGATTTATGTTTCCTTCTAAGAATAGGAAAATTCAATTATGGTAAATATGTTGCCTTTTCCTTCAAGAGATAGCAAAATCAAATATGATAAGAAAATCATGACAACACTTAACACCATGTTGTATGGGACAGAGTGTTGGACAGTTAAGAACTCCCATGTCCAACAGATAAAAGTAGCTAAAATGAGGATGTTGAGATGGATGTATGTGAATACTAGGTTTGATAGGATTAGGAATGAAGTTATTCGAGACAAGGTGGGAGTGGCCGTTATAGAGAAAAAAATGCGAGAGGTGAGATTGAGATGGTTCAGGTATGTTAAAAGGAGAAGAGTCAGTTAGGAGGTGTGAAAGGTTGGACTTGGGATATACGAGGAAGAGTAGAGGTAGGTCGAAGAAGTCTTGGGGAGAGATGATCAGGCGGGACATGGCACAGTTTAAGATAACCGAGGATACGACCCTGGATAGGATAGTGTGGAGGTTTAAAATTATGGTGGAAGGTTAGTAGGTAGTAGTGTGTTTCCCTTTGTCTACATTAGCTCGTTAGTGTAAGTGTTAGCGCGGTATCCTTCTATCCCGAGATTGTTATTTTTGCATATCGTGTGTTATTACTTGTCACCAGTATTTCCTTAGTTTGCTATCGCTGCTCTTTTCATATTATCTATTGCTATTAGACCTCAAATTTAATTTCTCTAAATATATTGTCATTCTATTACTTGTAATCGGTACTTGTTTCATATTCTTTATTGTTATTTTTAATTTAATTTAATAAATATATTGTCTTGTTATAAATTGCTATCACTGTATCTTCCTCTTTTTAATGAAGAGTCTATCAAAAATAGTCTGTCTGTTCTTTCTAGAATAAAATAAGACTGTGTATATTTTAACCTTTCAATACCCGCTTGTGAAATTTTCTGTGAGTTGTTGTTATTGTAATATTTTTTTCACTATATGTAATCATTAGAAGTATTTGTTCGTTTTCGTGTTTGGCAGTTGTTCATCATGAAAGCAAAATGAGACAAGGATCTTAATTTTTGTTTTTTAACCAACAGTTGATTTTTATTTTTACCAACAGTAGGGGTAAAAAGAAAAAAAAAAACAGGAATAAAACCCAACCAAGCAAATACTAAAAATCATTGCAAATATATTTGGTTGATTCAACTCATGCAGTTTCTAAACATTTGCTGAACCTAGCTTCAAAGATGTAAAACTCACATATGTATAGTTAGAAATACAATTAATGATACTAGTAAAATGTAAAAAATAGTGAAAATTTCAACTTATAAACTTTAGTTGGATATTATTTACCAAACACTTTTTTCTTTTACCATTCTTATTAGTCCAACTAATTTTTTGTAACGAATAAACTTATTGTGGTGAGTAAGACGCTCATTAGCCACTAGTTTTTCATTCGTATAGTTCAAAATCATAACCCTCAGGTAAAAAGTAGACGAATGGTTTAACAATTTAGTATCACCTCATATGGTATTGTCCATAGCCAACACTGTAAAGCTACTAATAAATGTTGGAAAGATCTTCATTTTGTTCTTTAGATTGCAAAAAGTTGGAAATTACATGTGAGCTATGTTCGCCTAACGAATTTTGCAATATATAAACCAACACCACTCTCTGTTACAAATGAAGATGTTTTTTTATTCCAACTTATAATCTATCACGAATTAACATCTTAGATAATATGACAGGTATAAGTCGGTTATCAATATATTCTGGTAACCTAATTTTAGACAACTAGCCAAATAAGTGGTACTCTATGAATAAATTAAGGTTCTTCTAACAAATTAAAGTTTACGACTATGAGTGCTTAACCAAAAATTAAGACTCGGTCAAAGTTTATTTTAGAAGAACTCGGGTTACTTATAATCAAATAAAAATAAGAATAATTGAAAATAATAGCTGAATGCAAATAAATTCAATGTATTCCAATAGTATTTTGTGTCCTTATAAATGATTAGTCTTCTCCTTTTATAGTTATTTCTAGGTGATACATTTTGTTTATGTCATAATAAGGCCATTATAGATTATTAATGAAATTTAATGCTATGTTATAAATGGTAATCATTATAATACAATACAGATTTTCTAACGTTTTCTGTAATTAATGTCTATTAATTACTGATAGTTAGTATCCGTACGCTCTTTTGCTATCAGGTTCATTCTCTTATCTTGAGTTTCAAATATGAAGTTGTTTGAGCATTGAATCTTTTGGATCTATGCTTGTGTCTGTTGTAGCTCGTGCATCTTCAACTATTCTTTGCTCGTGCCTATTGAAACTCGTGCCTCTTTAACTATTTTTGTCAATTATCATCCTTTGACCAGTCTATGTGTCGTGACATGTCACTTTTCAATCACTTCTATCTATGAACTCAAATTTTTTCAATATAGATAGTCCCCCCACTTGCCATTTATTCATCAATAGAATATTCTGAAAGTGGATCTCATTAAAGCGAGAATATTTGCCGCCATTAATTCTTCTCTTCTTCATTTGTATAACTCAAATTACGTCTTTTCCTTTGACAATTGCTTTTGTGTATAAGTATAACTTTTTACTTTGTCTTTCACAAAAGGTTTAAAATATTCAATTCTTGTTTGTTTTTTCCTCAGAATATTCAGTTCTTGTTTGCTTCTTCCTCAGAATATTCAATTCTTATTTGCTTCTTCCTCGTACAACTATGTTTTCCTCAAACCCTAATCCTATGAGAGTTCCAATTACTGATAATTTTCATCTTGCTCCTGTTGGAAGCAAGAGGGGGGAGGGTAGAGTTTGTAGTTTAGGGTCTTCATCTTCACGAGTTTTTTCTCTTCCTTCAACGATTTCTACTCCGTCTTCTAGAATCAGAGGTTCTCTTTCTCAAAGGTCTTCATCTAGAGGTAAAGAATCCTATGAACCTCTTCGTGAACCTCTGGTAGATGAGATTGTTCCTACTGAACTGTCCGTTTATAAGGACAGAGAGACCATTAGCAAGTTTCTTCCATGTCTTTATTAGAACATGTTGACATTTATCTGACTCAAGTCACTGAAAGTTTAATTTTTGCAGTCCCTAGAGATTTTCACTGAAGCCATGACTTTCCCATTATTATCCCCAACACAAACCAAAGAATCACTTCTTATTTGACTGGATTTTCTTATGTATTTACATACCCTTTCACATTGAATTTCAAGTCTCCTATTAATCCTGTAAACATCGAATTTCGTCGCTTTATTTATGTTTGTTTAGGACAAACTGTCCCTATTGTGTGGAGGGTTGTTGCTTGTTTGAGGCATTTGGCCAACATGGCTGGTGTACCTTTTACCTTTTCCCATTTAATTCACCTCTATTCTCCCAAACTCTTCCGCCAAGGGATTTTTACTTTAGTTGCAAGAAGTAAAAGAGTTCTGGTCAGCCCAGAAGATGATAAGGACCGTGGCTGGTACGCCAGGTTCGTTGCTTCCCTTACTGTTGGTTTAGTGGGTGAAGAGAATGTTCTATTCCCCGAGAAATAAAATTTTGCACGTGAGTTTTCTTTCGCAACTTTTCCGAGCCTTTTTTCCTCTTAATTTTGATGGTTTCCATTTTAACTTTTCTTCTTTTTCTCCTTTAGCAACCATGGGAATTGTTGATGAGATTTCCAATTTTTGTGGTTGGGTAGGAAAGTTGTTAAACATTGCTCCGATGGAAGGTAGATCTTGGAAAAACCTTTCTCATCGGTTTGGTTGGAAAGTGAAAACTCACGGTAAGAATTTTTTTATAAATTTGTTTGCCTACTCACAGATAGGGCCCAAGAGATATAGTCTCAGGCTCTTCATCGAAAAGGAAAGCTACCACTGAGCAAAATTCTGAAGAAAAGGGAAAGCTAGAGGAGGTCTTTTTGGTAAGAAGGTGATCACGCCAAATTATGCCTTATAAAAGACAAAGCAGTCGTTGCAAATATAATCCGGTATCCTCAGGGAACTAATCTATCTATTACAACTCTTGGCAATGATATTATCAACTCAACCAATTTCCAGATGCAAGATTTTTATTAATAAAGGTTGTGTTTTTGTTTAACTACTTGAAATGATATTAAAAATAAAAATATGCTAAATCAAAGACAATTCAATGGTAAAAAGGTCTAGGGCATTGATTTCCCCAATTGCTAGTTTAGGTCTTAACTCTTTTGTATAATCTCGATGTATTACTCTATGAGTATGATGAGCTATGGGTTATCGTAATTATCTCGCAATCAACTACGATAATTTACTAAGAGCATTCTCTCGAACAACTCTAGCTGACAATACGTGCAACTCTGAATTATCCCACCAAAGTTTTGTTATCTCTAACTTTACTTTATAATTCAAGTAATGAATCTCCTCATTTATCCAAAAGTGGTGTTATTCAATAGCATTCTAACCTAATATTCTTTCTCAAGCAATATAAGGCAATTAGACACAATTAACCAAGGGCCCATTCAATTAATCACCATACAAAATATAGTTGAACAATAGTATAATAAATATGGCTCAATTATAACAATTTGAATCAAAACTTTATCCAATAATTGGTTCCATCAACCCTAGCTACTCATAACAAAGCAAGATAAAACTACAAAGTTATTCACAATGTGTAATTGCAAGAAATAAAAGGAGATATAAAAACTCTAATGTTTGGTTGATCTTCTCACACTTGTTCTTGCCTCTAAAGTAATCTAAAAACAAGCTTGATACTTTCTTGGGCGAGCTTCTTTAGCTATTAAGGGTTTGGAATAAGTTTTTTCCGATTAACACTTTGGTCCTAAAAGTTCTGGGCAACAATACAGCTCATCGCGACCGCGGTGAAGGCATAAAACATAGGCAGAATGTTATGCCTTCACCGCGGTCGCGATGAGCTGCACAGTTGCCCAGAACTTTTAGGACCAAAGTGTAAATGGGAAAAAACATATTTCAAACCCTTAATAGCTAAAGAAGCTCGCCCAAGAAAGTATCAAGCTTGTTTTTAGACTACTTTAGAGGCAAGAACAAGTGTGAGAAAATCAACCAACTGTTGCCCAGAACTTTTCGCGCGGGTGCTTCTTGCTTGGATGTTTTCTTCACATTATTTACTCGAACACACTCCATAGTTCTTCCTAACTTGGATTAGTCTCTATGAAGTAATAGAACACCAATTAGATCATTATGTTATCATTTAGCCTATAAAGTAACAATAAAGTTTGGTATAATTAGGGTGTAAATATCATCTATGTAGCCTATTATCAACACCCGACACTTAATTCATTTCTAGTCATCGAGCAATCCACCACACTCTATCAAAATTCCTTCTCTAAGCTTTCGCTTTAACGAATTACACCATGAACAATTCACCAAAGTTGCACCTAGTAGTGAACAACCTTTGCCTCAAAAGTCAAGTCTCTCATGACATACAATATTAACACTTACTCTAACTAATCTATACAGAAGTCAAGACTTACCTTTCCTTCGTGAATCATATGCCCTCGTATCACACAAGAGAGTGGTTCCACAATTAATATTATTCCGAACCATTAGGAACTCGGATGAACAAAATTTGCTCACTCTCAAAAAGAATATTCACATGCCACAATGATGCACCATAGGCTTACCCGTAGTGTACTACTCTACGAATCGAGCTCATTCAGTCTAAGACCAATTAGGACTTCACTTGGTTGTAATGTAGGCTAAGGTATGGGTAGGATATATCTGGATATAGTGAGTAACCTCTCTAAGCACTATTAATACAAGCACATTAACCTTCCAATTCATTGTTATGTCAACTAGAAGGTCCACCACATTTTATTTATGACATCCCATTCCATTGGGTGCATTTGTATCAAGCTACCACTTATAAACTACTACACATTCTTCTTTTTTAAATGTGGCGCTTCTTCTTTTACTCTTCCAAAATTGCACCTTTCCTTTATTCCATTGGCTCCACTCCAAAACTAAAGCACCACCCCACACTTTAACTTTTGCATATGTCAAGGTCATTCAAGTGCTCATGGGAGGTAAAGGGGGTCAAACAGATAGCTATTCAAACAATTGGATAAGGTTCGCAATGTGGTTGCTAAAGAAACATGCTTATAGGCTCAACGGGATTAACTACGATGTGTTACAATTAGGTGGGTTTACATATATATCTTGCTTAACAAAGAAATGCCTATATCACTTCTAAGACTGAATGGAGCTACATTTCACTTTGCACACACAGGGCTCGTTTTAGGCATCAACTGTAAAGTATAGAATACAGTGCAGCTTACACACACATGGCACATGACTCACTCTAGATTGGTTAATCAAGACACTCTCTTTTGAGTGTTCAAGTCAGTTAGCAATATACAAATTTAAGGTATTTTAGCAAGAGTCAACCACTGAGACTAGGCGCTACACTCTAGTGTCGACTATGTTCAGGTGCATTAACGCCAAGGGTTTCTATTTCTATTTCACCTCGTCGCCCATCAGTACTAACTAAAAAATAAAGGAAAACAAAATAAAAAAACTACATAAACCCGGTTCAAAAAAATCCATGGAAAAGAAGCGTGGCCCAAAAGAAAAACCAAGGAGAGTTACTACACTACCTAAAACAAATTTGGTCTTTTCTCTAGACTTACTTCCCTCAAGAAAATTATATAAAGGATCTTTCATTAAGAAGAGTCTATATATTCCCCTTTTTTTATTTTTACGTCAATGTAGTCCCTCAAGAACCCCGTCAAAAGAGATTCGTCGTGGGGACAAGTCAACTTTCCTACTTTAAGCTTACCTAAATTAACTATTACTCAAACCACACAAAAAAATCAAGAAGAAGAAACATCAAATAATCTATTTGTTAC
Organism: Nicotiana benthamiana; assembly: GCA_034376525.1. Taxonomy (NCBI): domain Eukaryota; kingdom Viridiplantae; phylum Streptophyta; class Magnoliopsida; order Solanales; family Solanaceae; genus Nicotiana; species Nicotiana benthamiana. Next base: position 158,600,903 of record CM067339.1, read on the forward strand.
ATGTCGATACACACATTGAAGTCACACTTAAAAGGTAGCCATGTCCTCATGGAATAAAAAATTAAGGAACAGTGAGGTAAAGGAACTTCCCTGAAAGATCACTCCTGGTTGGAGAAGGTGTCTGGGTTCACATTGCAAGCACGACCCAGAGCTCTCAGTTCTTCTCTGACTTGGCCTAATGAGTAGCTAGAGTGTCAACTCTGGTGCCCAGGTCAGTGATCGAAGTGCGGAGATCAATCATTTCCTACTCAAGGTCTGCCGGGGGGGTACTTCGGCAGGGCTGTGATGGGCTTGCCTAATCAACTCTCGTGGGTGGTGGGACAACATCTTCCTCAGCATCATCATTAGATTCATCATCATCCTCAACCATCAGCATCGTATCTCTTCCAATTGTGATTTTTCTTGCCTGAAATGGGGCTTTCAATGGTAATTTCCCATCAATTCTAAGGTTTTCAAGGACTCTAGTAAGACAGCACAGCTTGGTAACCCAAGAAGGGAAGTAAAAACCTTTGTGTATCTCAGGTGAGCGAATGAACATCTCATCATGGAGGAGCCATGCTACATTAAAATCCTGGTAGGTCATAAGACTGTAGATAGATGTTGCCCGCGGCCCATTGACATCAGTCGTGTTGCTGGAGGGTAGCAAGAGACTGTTGATAATGGTGAGCCAATACTTAGCCTCCCAATTAAGAGACTGTGAGTTCAACCTGATCAGATGCTTTATCCATATAAACTCCCTATCAGGTACACATATGATATCAAGCATCGGTGCCTAATTGACCCTTGGACGATGATTAACAAGGTAAGAATCTATCTCCCCCGTGAATACTGGTAGCTGGTACACCCAGCGGATAACCTCGATGGATGCATTTACCCGTGTATTGCATACAATGACAATCCCATTCTCATGTTCCAGGCAGTTAGCATAAAATTTCCTCACCATCTGGACATTGGTCTCATTCGGTTCCTCAAAGAAGATGTCCAGGTGAAACCTCCTCAGCTCGGCAAAGATATTAGGGCATTCCATTTGCAATGTTGCCCGATCAATGTGCACCTCCGATAATAATCTCTTTGACAGTTTGGCATTATATCGATACTCAGCTTGCTTAGAGACAAACCTGGTATGGTCAAACTGTGCCGCACTAGCTTGGCCTTGAGCTCTCGAGGAACTGCCCGGTCCACTAGTGGAGGACCTTGTTGTGCGTCTCTTTCTAGGTGGTTGCATTATACCTGCCAAACAGAGAATCGCCTATCAGTAAGGGTATGAGTTGTGAGAAATATGGGTGGTTACTCAGATTTCACCACAACCATGGTCACGTTAGCCCTTATAAATCTATTGGGGAAATTTCACAAACACATTGTGGGCAAGACATTTTCCTATCACATATGTCCCATATGAATACATCAATGCTGCCCCCAAATTACAATTTACACTCCACCATTCCACCCACAATACTAGTCTTACACACACAAGCACACCCAAATCTACAACATAGTGCACACCTTTCACTACAAATTAGGCACAAACATTGCAAATCCCAAGGAAAATAAAAAAAAAGAAACTCTAGGAAAAATACTACACAAGTAAATATTAAACTACATAAAACTAAAACAAAATACAAGAAAACAGAGGTAGAAGCATGCCATACCTGGGATGAGTGGAGGGGGAGAGGAATGGATATGGGGGGAGAGTGGGAGATGGGGGTGAATGGGAGAAAAGTAAAGAAGAAGAAGAATAAGAAGATGGGGGGATTGTTGGTTTAGGATTAGAGAGAGAAAGAATTTAGGGGAATGAAGGGGTTAGGCGGGTAGCGTGTTGATATTATTGGGGGGAGGGGTAAAAAAAATTAAAAAATAAAAGAAGAAGAAAAGAAAAAAAATAGAAAAACGTACCTGGGAACCCACCGCGGTCGCGGTGGGTTGCAAACGCGAGGCAGAATCTCATTTCCTCACTGCGGTGCTCATCTCTCACCGCGGACGCGGTGCGAGGAACCTTTCTTTTATTTTTTGTAATAAGTTTACATAAGAAAACAAAAACAACAACATCTGTAGGTTGCCTCCCACACAATTCCTGATTTAACGTCGCGGCACGATGTAGGCTAGGATCATCACTCCTCATTCATTTATTGGGGTTTCTCCAACGTTATTATCTCTCTATCCCCTTTCTCATCTGCCATGCTAAGGTAATGTTTCAACCTTTGCCCATTCACTGTGAACTTATTCGTCCCATCTTCTGATTCAATATCAATAGCTCCACTTGAGAATATTTGCACCACTCTGAATGTTCCTGACCATCGGGACTTCAACTTACGCGAAAACCATCTCAATCTTGAGTTGTATAACAACAATAACTCTGCGGGTTTGAAGTTTCAGTTCACGATGTGCTTGTCATGCATTAGTTTCATCTGTTCCTTGAATAATCTAGCACTCTCGAATGCCTGGAACCCGAATTCCTCTAGCTCATGTAACCCAGTGACTCTGTTAGTGCTTGTTGTCTCCATGTCCAAGTTCAACTGCCGCAATGCCCAAAGTGCTTTATGCTCTAGCTCTATCGAAAGGTGGAATGCCATTCCAAACACTAACTTGTATCATGACATACCAATTGGAGTTTTGAAAGATGTACGGTATGCCCACAATGCATCATCCAGCTTCTTTGCCCAGTCGGCGCTTGTTGCACTGGCTGTTTTTGTAAGGATACTTTTAATCTCCTTGTTGGACACTTCAACTTGCCCGCTTGACTGTGGGTGGTATGGGATGGTCACTTTATGACGAACTCCATACTTTTCAACAGCCGTGCAAACACTCTATTGCAGAAATGGGTTCCGCCATCACTGAGTAAAGCTCTCGGGGTGCCAAAATATGTGAAAATGTTCTTCTTTAGAAAGTTTGTTACCCCTTTAGCATCATTCGTTGGGAGAGACACTACTTTGACCCTCTTGGATACGTAGTCAACCACTACCAATATGTACTTATTACCATATGAGCTTATAAATGGTCCCATGAAGTCGATCCCCTACTTGTCAAAACCTCCACCTCTTGAATTGTGGTTATTGGCATCTCGTGTCGCCGAGATATGTTCCTTATCCTTTGGCATTCATAGAAACTTTTGAACCAAGCATGGTCATCCTTGAACAGAGTTGGCCAATACAAGCCTAACTCTAACACCTTAGTTGTTGTCTGAATTCCTCCAAAGTGTCCACAATATAGTGAAACATGGCAAGCCTGCAAAATACAATGTTGTTCTTTCTTGGAGATACACCGCCGAATCATGTTATCTATCTGTATTTCAAACAGTAGAGGTTCATCCCAACAATAAGATCGATAATCAAGAAAGAAATTTTTCTTTTGAATTAAGGAGAGTTCATAAGGTACAATACCACCTGCCAAATTATTAGCAAAATCAGCATACCACGATGCCTCCTCCATTGTCATTGCTAGTATCTGTTCAACCGGGAATGACAAGAAGGTTTGTGTTGATGGTAAGCAAACTCCACTTCAAACCAAGAGGTTGTGAGTTCGAGTCTCCCCAAGAGCAAGGTGGTAAGTTCTTGGAGGGAAGAATGTCGAGGGTCTATCTGAAAATAGCCTCCCTACCCCAGGATAGGGGTAAGGTCTGTCTACACACTACCCTCCTCAGATCCTCTACTAAGTGAGATTATACTGGGTTGGAAAAAGTTAATATATTCTCAACCTTTACCTTCTTTTCAACTCCCTCCAACCTTGAGAGGTGGTCAGCTACCTTGAGAGGTGGTCACATATCTCCAGATCAAATTCTTTTAACAGAAAAACACAGCGAATCAAGCGTGGCTTTGACTCCTTCTTTTCTATCAGGTACCTAATTGCTAAATGGTTAGTGTAAACAATAACTTTCAAGCCAATCAAGTATGACCTGAATTTGTGGAATGCATAAAAATAGCTAACATCTCATTTTCCATCACGGTATAATTGAGTTGTGCACCGTTTAGTGTTCAACTTGCATGGTAAATCGGGTGCATCAATTTATCCTTTCGGTGCCCCAAGACTGTTGATATAGCTTATTCACTTACGTCGCACATGAGCTCAAGTGGTTGCTCCCAGTTGGGTGCAACAATGATGGGTGCAGTCACCAATCTCTTCTTCAACTCCTCAAATGCCAACCTGCAATCATTAGAAAACACAAAGGGGTGATCCTTTTCCAGGAGTTTGCATAAAGGGTTAGCAATCTTAGAGAAATCGTTTATGAATTGCCTGTATAACCCGGCGTGACCAAGGAAACTTCTCACCGCCTTGATTGAAGTAGGTGGTGGCAACTTCTCAATCATGTCAACCTTAGAATGGTCAACCTTGATTCCCTTACTGAACACTCGATGCCCCAAGACGATCCTTATTTGTACCATAAAATTACAGTTTTCCCAGTTCAACTCTAAATTTATCTCCCCACATCTTCTGAGCACTCTTCTCAAGTTGTAAAGATAGTCATTGAAGGAATCCCCCACCACGGAGAAATCATCCATAAAAACCTCCATAATGTCCTCCATTATGTCTGTGAAAATGGCTAACATGCACCGTTGAAATATCACCGGTGCATTGCAAAACCAAAAGGCATTCTCCGAAAGTAAGGCTGTAATTTTTGCGGTTCCGAACCGGAACCGCAGCCTTGCCGGTTCTACCGGTTCCGGCGGTTCCGGTTCTACCGATTTCAGGGAACCGTGGCGGGGCGGTTCTACCTGTTGGAATCGCCAGAACCAGACCCGCCAGAACTGGAACCGGCTCACGGTTCTGGACCGGTTCTGGCGGTTCCCAACGGGCATTTTTCAAAAAAAAAAAATTTTTTTAAATTATTTCCGAACGGCTCTTTGCAAAAAGTAGCCGTTTGGAAGTTTAAAAATAGCCATTTGGCCCCCAAACTTTAAATAATTACACTATTTCCAATTTTTCAACTATAAATACCCCCTCATTCTTTCATTTTTATTCACCAATTCATCAATGTCTCTCAATTCTCTCAAGCTCTCTTTCAATCTTTCTAGTGCAAGTGCTTAATTTATTGTTGCAAATTCGTGAAAAATTGTAAAGTTGTTGAATTGAAGTTTTCAAGTGTTCAAGTTCAACGATTTTCAATTTTCAAGAAGTTGTTCGTCAATCCGGTAAACTCGTTTCAACTTATACGTGCTAATAGTATTTTTTTGTGTTGTTAGTTTGCTTAATTATAATTATTATGGAATTTTCGTTGAAAAAAATGTTCAGTAAAGGAAAAGCTAAAACCGGTAAAAGTAGTGGCCAAAATACTACCCCTCCCCCGGCTCCCCGACCTAGAAAAGATAAGCAAGTTGAAAGTAGTAGCCAACCTAGAAATCTTAATGAATCCTTCGGAATCCTTGATAGTGATCACCCTTGTTTTCAATTTAGCGATATTGATTTTCTACATGATGTAGCAGTTAGTGATAGAATAGACGATGATATTATGAATGCTCTTTATCCTAATGCACCCAAGCTCCAGTAGAATTAGATGATACACCTACTAGTCTGCTCATAACTTAGGTGATGAACCGGCACACCCACCCGTACAAACTCCCACTTTTAGTAGACAACCTCCTAAACGTATTCAACTAAGAGAACAAAATAAGGCTAAGTGTAAATCTTGTGGGAAATTACTTGTTCATAGGTATACTGGAGATCGTAGCGGCACGGGTAGTTTAGTTAAGCATATAAGATTACACCCTAGCGGTAAGGCTAGATATTTGCAATTGAAAGCGCAACAAGAGTGGAGGACAAGTGCTGATTCTACAGTTAACCCAACTACTGGTTCAAATCTAGTTCAACCAGGAATAAACACAGTCACCGGAGGTATATTATATTACGATCCAAATAAGGATCGTGAAGAATTAGCGAAAATAATTACTGTTATGTGTTTGCCTTATTCTTTTGCTTCTAATCCTGCATGGATTCATTATATTAGAAGAGTATTTAATCCTACGTATAAAGGTTGGCCTCGCGCAACAGTTAAGGCCGATATTTATAAATACAAGCATGAATATGAACAATACTTGCGCTATTTATTTACCCATATAACTAATCGTATGTCTATTACAACTGATATTGGTTGAATTAATAATGATTGTGATTATCTAACCGTAACCAGTCATTGGATAGACGAAGACTGGACAATGCAAAAACGCATAATTCCATATAGGATAATTAATTCACGCACAGGGGTAGGTTTATAGCTAACACTGTTTCAGATGTATGCAGATATTTTTGCTTTAGTGATAAAATAATGTCAATTTCTATGGATAACGCTTCTAGCAACACTAGTGCAATAGGTATGCTAACAAGAACACTTAATCCTGCTTTTACTAACTACACAAGATTGGACTAACGTTAAAGTTCTTTTAGATTTTTTAGAACATTTTCATGTGGCTACAAATGCTTTTTCTGGCCAATATTATCCAACTATTTCTACTATTTAGTTTATATTGCCGCACTTGCTAATTTGTTTGTTGATTTTAGCGAGGGAGGGGACATTTATGAACTTGCAATAACTGAAATGAAAAAGAAGTTTAAAAATATTTTTTTCCAATCCCTCCTATTTTTGGTGTGTCTGCTATGTTAAATCCAACTATGAAATTAGGAGGTCCTCACTTTTGGTATTATACTATTTATCAATCTTTAGATCTTTCAGAAGTAGAAATTGCTACACTAGCTGATGCAAAAGCATCAATTAAAGTTAATGCTCAAACTGTTTATAATGCTTATAAACAGGCGTTAGAGCATGCTAGGCCTAATATTCCAACCCCTACTTCGTCTACATCACAATCGTCTAAAAGAGCTGCTGGCTTAACAGCTCTTAAATCGTAGACGGAGTTCAGGGGTACTCAAGGTGATAATTTAGATGAAATTTCCCATCTAAATGAGCTTCAAGTTATTTGTCACAGGGACTAGAGAAGGAGAATCCAGACGGCTCTTTCGACCTTTTGGAATGGTGGAAGACAAGGGAAAAGCATTTTCCCGTTCTTGCAAGGATGGCTCGGGATGTTCTGTCGATTCAAGCATCAACTGTTGCATCGGAGAGCGCTTTTAGTCAAGCAAGACTACAAATAGGTGATCACAGAGCGTCGATGCGGGATAGCTTGGAAAAATCAGTGCTTTTTCGAGATTGGATCCGCGCAGAAAGAAGGAACTTTGGCCTAGCAGAATCACAACCATAAATAGATGAGGCGTATGAAGAAATGATAGCAGAACTTGCTCAGGAAGCAACTTCACCCTGAAGTGGTGATGAACAAGCTTCATTTCCACCACCGCCAACACAACCACCTCCAAACCTTGAAGATTTTATGAGATTTATTAGAAATAATGCATAAATTATGATGTAACTTGTACATTGGCATGTCTTCTTTTAGTTTTTTTTCCTTTTAGTGGTGGTATTAGTACCATGTTGTGCTCATTCCATTGGGGGAAGGAAGACTAAGAAAGATAAGCCGTTTTGGTCAATAAATATGCTCTTTATCATATCATTGAATATCTTTTGTCTCTATATTTCTTTGTCTTTACTTCTATATCAATCCTTGAATATTTATATAACATACAATATATAACATACAACACAATATACTAATGACAACATTCTTTTATCAATATATACTACTTATATACAATTTATACTAATTACTAACTACAACACAATATACACTACTTATATACAATATATACTACTTAAATACAATATATACTACTTATATACACAATATACACTACTTATACATAATATATACTAATTACCAAACACAATATATACTATACTAATAACATAGTACACCATATAAAATATATTCTACAATATACTAATGACTACTATACAAGATATTGATTTAAAAAAAAAATTCAGAACCGCCGGAAACCGCCGGAACCGGAACCGCCAGAACCGGAACCGGATGGTACCCGGAACCGTCACGGGCCGGTTCCACCTTCAGAACCGCCAGAACCGGAACCGCAGACCCAAATAGACCCAGAACCAGAACCGGATACAGCCTTATCGGAAAGGCAAAGATGTTATACGGACAAGTGAATGATATTTTCTCTCTGTCTTCAGGGCTATTAAGATCTGGTTGTACCCTGAATACCCATCCAAGAAACAAAAGTGAGATCGCCCGGCCAATCTATCCAACATTTGGTCAATGAATGGCAGGGGAAAGTGGTCCTTCTGGGCGGTTGTGTTCAATTTCTGATAATCCATGCAAATCCTCCATCCCGTAACTTTATGAGTCGAGATAAACTCGTTATTCTCATTTTGTGCGACTATCGTTAATCTCTTTTTTGGCAGATATTGAACAGAGCTGACCCAATTACTGTCAGAGATGGGGAATATGATACCCGCATCTAACCATTTGATCACCTCCTTCTTCACCACCTATTTCATATTTGGGTTCAGCCTTCGTTGACGTTCTCTGGAAGGTTTGTGCGCTTCTTCCAAGAGAATCTTGTGCATACAAAAACCTGGGTTGATACCCTTATGTCCGCCATGGTCCAACCAATGGAAGTCTTAGATTATTGTAGTATCTGTAGGAGTTTCTCTACCTGTACATCTAGTAAATCGGATAATATAATAACAGGCAAGGTAGAATCAAGTCCTAAGAAAAGGTACCTGAGGTGAGCTGGGATCAATTTCAGCTTCAGTTTAGGTGGTTCCTCTACTTATGGTTCTACTGGTGGTGTATCCCTCTTTTCTAACTCAAGAGACTCGAACTGATGTTCCGTCTTCCAAAAACCTTAGCCTTCGATTTCTATGACCCACTCAGCTAACCCTTCACCATCTATCTCCTCTAAATTTGTCAGGAAAGCCTCCAACGGATCTTTAGCAGTCCGGGTCACATCATCTTCGTGCAGGATCATATCTACTGCCTCTACTATGGAGCAATTAGCATATTCACTAGGTCTCCTTATGGATTACTGAATGTTGAATATGACTTCTTCATCGTTCAATCTCATTTTTAATTCCCTGGTTTCACAATCGATCAGCGCTCTCCCAGTGGCTAAGAGTGTCCTCCCTAAAATGATAGGTATCTCCTCATCTATCTGGTAATCCAGAATAACAAAGTCTGCAGGGAACACAAACTTACCCGTTTGTACCAACACATCATCAAGAATCCTTATCAGCCTTTTAACCGTGCAGTCAGTTACAAAACCATCAAAGTCGATCTAGCTATGCCAATGCCCATTTTGACATATATGGCTAGCGGCATCAAGTTTATGCTGGCTCCTAAGTTACAAAATGCCTTTTAAAAGGCATAACTCCAAATAGTGCATGGAATGGTAAAGCTACCTGGGTCGGACATCTTTTGAGCCATGGGTCTTGTTACTACAACACTGCATGTCTGAGTCAAAGTTATTAAAGATAGGTCCTGAAATCAAACTTTCGTGACGTTAGGTCCTTCATCATCTTTGCATAGCTTGGCATCTCCCTCAAAGCATCCACCAGAGGAATATTCAATTGAATTTGACGTAGCATCTCAATCAATTTCCTGTATTGATTTTCCTTCTTTTGTTTTACCAGTCTCTGAGGGAATGGTGCAGGTATCACCCTTTGTGCATTGTTTGTTGGATTCTCTCCATTGGGGTTCTGTGGCACAAGATATACCACCTGTTCTGCAGCTTGTTCACTCTCTTTAGCTTTACCATTATCATCTTGAACATATTCAACCACCAATTCAGCAAGTTCTTATGGTTCATCTACCTCTAATAGAATTGGAGTGGCTGGCATAGTCTCTTTGCTGGCTTGTGAAACTTCCTGCTCTCTGTCTAAATCTCTCTCATTCTGGAGACTTATTGCCATCAGTTGATTCGGGTTTTTCTCCTTGGGGTTAATGTTCGTGTATGTTGGTAATGTTCCCTGGGTTGGTTGTTTAAGGCCATAGACAACTGCCCTAACTGAGTTTCAGTGTTCTTTATTGTTAAGTCATGCACTGCCAACTTTTCCTGCATCTTACCATTTGTTCTAATGTGTTGTTGAAGCATAACCTGATCTTTACGGTGTTGTTATTTTGTTGTTGAGGAGGCGGATGATATGTCAATTGTTGTTGGTTCTGTTGTGGATAGCCCCGTTGTCTCTGATAAGGCACCATTTGGCCTTGGGGTTGCATACCTCCAAGTTGTGGCATGTTTGGCCTGTATTGCTGATTTGGTGTCGGTCTGTACTGATGTCCTCCTTGTCTCTGACCCCTAAAGTTGTTGAAATAATTCATTTCCTCTCTTAACCCTTGGTTGTCACCTTCTCCACTCCATGAACATATATAAGACTAATTAACGTAGTGTGTACACAGTCCTCCAATTGTGGTGTCAATAATATGCACTTGGTTTGTACCTATCTTATCAATATTATTTGTCAATATACTCATCTGGATCGTGAGTATGGCTATGTTCCCTGCATGCAAATTATTTGGGTTAAGAGGAACTGAATGTACTATTGGTGTCAGTGTTGTACCTCTTATCATCCACCCCGAATTCTGGGACATCTTGTCAAGAAGGACTTTACACTCGATGAATGTCTTATTCAAAAATGCACCCCCAGCTGAAGCATCCACATTGACCTTTAGATTGTCAGCTAACCCCATGTAGAATCTCTGGCCGAACATCTGGTCTGGAATACCATAGTGAGGACACTTTACTAGCATCTCTTTGAATCTTTCCCAAGTTTCCTACAATGTCTCAGTAGGTTTCTTCTTCTACTACAATATTTCATCAGTATACCTTGCAGTTTTGTTTGGGTGTGGGGGTAAAACTTATTCAGGAACTGCTTGACTAATTCCTCCCAAGTGACAATGGAATTTACTAGGAGAGAAGTCAACCAAGTCTGAGCTTCCCTAGTCATAGAGAATGGGAATAGTAACAACTTGATAGCTTCTGAGGTCACATTAGGCTACCTTTGGGTCACAAAAATCAACAAAAAATATTCAATTGTTGTTGAGGGTCTTCAATGTGTGATCCGGAGAACAATCCCTTATTCTGCAGAAGATGCACCATGTTGTTGGCAATTTAGAATGGCTCCGCTTAAATCAGGGGCACAACTATGGCAGTTGCCAAGTTGTCGCTGTAGGTTGTGCCCAATCAAAAGTGCAGCTTCTGGCACAAAAGTGCCACCACTCTGATGTTTGGGTCAGTTGGCTCATCCTGATGTTTCCACTGATGTTCTCTACATCACCCATGTCAATTTCAAGTTGGCATTTTGTTGTGATTGTTGGATCCTTTTGTTAGCACGGTTCAATGCCCTGGATGTTTTCTCGAGTTTTGAGAGCCCTGTAAGCAGTTCTCTAGCCCTCGAAGAATTTCTGGGCATACACCTTAATCCACAAGAGTTCAAATGTGAGAATTTCAATTGAAAAAAAAATTGTTTAGCACCTTCGAAAATAGATATAAACTAATAATTCTAACACTACTTCTAAGTTGTAATAAATAGAACCGTCAATTCCCTAGAAACGGTTCCAAAATTCGTTCATGCACAACTATGCCTTATAACAGAGAAAGCAGTCATTGCAAATAAAATCCAGTTTTAAGTTTGGAGTCGAATCCTCAAGGAACTAACCTATTTATTACAATTCTTTGCAATGTAATTATCAACTCAACCAATTTCCATATGCAAGATTTTTATAAATAAAGGTTGGATTTTTTATTAACTACTTCAAATGATATTAAAAATAACAATACGCTAAATCAAAGACAACTCAATGGTAAAAAGGTCTAGGGCATTGATTTCCCCAATTGCTAGTTTATGTATTAATTCTTTTGCTATAATCTCACCGTGTTACTCTATGAGGATTATGAGCTATAGGTTATCATAATTATCTCTCGATCAACTACAATAATTTAGTAGAGCATTCTCTCGAACTACTCTTGCTGACAATATGTGCAGCTCTGAATTATCCCACCAAAGTTTTGTTATCTCTAACTCCATTTTAAAATTCAAGTAATGAATCTCTTCATTTACCCAAAAGTGGTGTTGTTCAACAGCAGTCTAACCTAATATTCTTTCTCAAGCAATATAAGGCCATTAGACACGATTAATCAAGGGCCTATTCAATTAATCACCATACAAAATATAGTTGAACAATTATATAATAAATCCGACTCAATTATAAAAAAGTTGAATCAAAACTTCATCCAATATTTGGTTCTATCAATCCTAGATCAATTGTTTAGCTACTCATAGCAAAGCAAGATAAAACTACAAAGTCATTCATAATGTGTAATTGCAAGAAATAAAAGGAGATAGAAAAACTCTAATATTTGGTTGATGTTTTCACTCTTGTTCTTGCCTCCAAAGTAGTCTAAAACAAGCTTGATACTTTATTGGGCGAGCTTCTTTAGCTATTAAGGGTTTGGAATAAGTTTTTCCTGATTTACACTTTGGTCCCAAAAGTTCTGGGCAACAGCACATTTCACCGCGGTCGCGGTGCGACCGCAGCATGACCGTGGTGAAGGCATAACATTCTGCTTGCATTTTGTGGCTTGTCACGGTCCGACCGCGATCCACGCGGTCGCGGTGGATTCATATTTAGTCCTCTTTTTCCTTCTTTTCGCTCAGCTGCTTTTTGCTTGGATGTTTTCTTCACATTATTGACTCCAAAATACTCCATGGTTCATCCTAACTTGAATTAGCCTCTGTGAAGCAAAAGAATAACAATTAGAGCATTTCGTTATCATTTGGCCTATAGAGCAACAATAAATAATGATATAATTAGGGTGTAAACATCGTCTATGCAGCCTATTATCAGAAGTCCACGAGCTAGAAGACGCATTATTTCATAATGAAGCATCTCCTCCTCACTATGTTCCTCTTGTCGAGCCTGTTGAAGCTGTTTTGGTGATTTCTGATGGTAATACTCCTGCAAATGCTCGTGATGATTCTCCGTTGTCTACTCGTGATGATATTACTCTGCTTGTTGCTCGTGGCTTTGATAATGAAAACTTTGACCCAATTTCTGATGAAACTCCCTTTGTCTCACTCTCCATGTCCGCTTTTGCAGTACTTTCTTTGTCAGTCTTGTCTGTTACCATCCTTGTTCCTTCCCAGGATGTTTTGACTTCTTCTACAGTTCCTCCCATGATTTCTCATCATACTGAGATTGGTTCCACAAGTAGAAGTGAAGCTATGAAGCAAGTTATCATCGAAGTTCCTGCCGATGCTAACCTTTTGAAGAAGTCAGGTAGGGCTGATGTATGGTTGAAGCCTTTGATTGGTCTGATAGAGAAATCAAACCTCAAGAGTCATATCTCTTTGACATGGATAAACGACATAGTGCAATCTTCCTTAAATGTATTCTTTTTCGAACTTTACATCATTCTTTTTCATTTACTTAAGGTTCTCATCCCCACTTTTCAAAGATCAATCTAATTGGCACAGATGATGATGAGAGTTTCCCACATAGAACAATTAATGCACGACTATTAAGTTGAAGCGTACAAATGGAGGGAACGATATGAAAGCCTACAAATCGACAAAAAAGTGTTAGCCGAGGGTAAGCTTACCTTGGAGCAACAACTTAGGGGTTTTGAGCTTAGCATTAGCAGTCGAGAAGGCACGCTCAAGTCAAACTGATAAAGACAAGAATCTCCTTGAAATATCTTTCTTCGATCAGCTTTCCAAAGCCAGTGCAGAAATTAGAGAACTTAAGGTTCTGTTGGATAAGAAAGAAGCTTATGCCGGTGAACTTGCGCAAACGCTTTCTCGGATTCAGGAAGATCTTCGTGAGTCTTCTACTAAGGTTAGCTTTTTAGAGAGTTGACTCGCGCCTCTACAAGCTACTTATGATTCCGCCCTGGTTGAAAATGAAAAGCTTAGAGATGATATTGATCAATGGGGGAAAGATTACGAGATTCTTGAAGACAAGACAGAAATTGAACTGAGTTGCACAATCCTAAACACGCGCCATGATACCCTGATAGAAGTCAGCCAGGAGGGTTTTAATTTGGATGCTGAGCTAACCAATATAAAAGAGACAACCAAAAAAACTCAACAAAGCCAAGATTTTCCCTCTCCCATGGTTGATATTCCCGAGCCTATTAAAGATGAAACAGGTGCGGTGGGTGTTCCAACTCCTTCAAGCCATTCCAAACCTTCTGCTGCTACTGACCTTGTTTCAGATTCTACTTCAACCCCTCAGTGAAAAATTTATGATGTGCGGTGGGTGTTCCAACTCCTTCAAGCCATTCCAAACCTTCTGCTGCTACTGACCTTGTTTCAGATTCTACTTCAACCCCTCAGTGAAAAGTTTATGATGTGTTACTTCTCTCTTTTCTTTCTCGGTGGAATGTGGTTATCATCCTTGGTCCCATTTGAGGGTTTGTTGAAAACATCAAGTCCCCAGACCTTTTTCGGGGCGTTTTGCATAAATAACTCTTAGTTTATAACTAAGTTTATACTTAGTCTAAATTTTTTAACATTAAGAAGTTTTCGTAGTTATTTTGAACTTCTGTTTTGCTCATTCTTGCCTTTTTTAAGGACTTAATGAATAATTTGCACTTTTATTTTGCAAAATGCTTTTTTAACTTTATGAATATTTAAATTAATCATGAATTTTATAAAAGACGTCCCTTTTATATTTCATACTTAGTGAAGAAGACGTCTCAACTTCATAATGATGTAAATGTACGACAAATGAAATAGGAATACACATGTTTCTTGAGATAACTTTGACAAGTTTTTATTTGAAATTTGTAAAGTTTTAAGTAACACCTTACATTTATTTAAATTTTTTTTATAACTTTTTCGTAACTATTTTCTTTTTAACATATTTCAAAAAAGAAAATAAAACACAAGGTTTTTTAATATAACCAGTTTCAATACATTGCCTTTAACCTAACTATGATGAGGTTTCCTTTGGCTTTGGCTCGTAACTTTGCTCTGCACTTGACTCATTCAATGAGTAAACTTTTCAAGCTTGAATTTTGATTATTTCCCAGTATTATTTGCCTTCTTTATACATATGTCTATGTATATTATATAGTTCCCCAAGTGTTTGAGCTTTGAAGTATGAAGTCTCGAGCACTTGGTTGCTCCTCTTATTTGGTCTTTTTTTTTGAAAAGAAATAAAACACGCGGGACTCAGAGGTACAATTATAGATGAAGACTGATTAACCCATCTCAATTTCTATCAGAATAGTTGTAACCTTAGATCGAGAATTTAATCTATTCGACGTGCCTTGCGGGTCGTGATACATCTTTTAGTAGGGGTTAGCCTACCATATAAAATCGTTAGTAAAATGTTAATAATTCAAAAAATAAAATTTTACAATGAGGATACTTGACCGTGGGTACTTTTTAGAAATAGTATCTCTTTAAGTGAACAACATTCTAATATGAACTTCCCAATTTGGACTTAATTTTCCCGCATTAGCCACTCTTGTGGACTAAAAGACCTTCTTGAGTACGAAGTCCCCAGTCTTGAAGTATCTTAGGCGAGCTTTCCAATTATCATATCGTTCCATGACTTGTTTTTTTTTTTTTTGTGCTTCTATCCTTATTAATGCAACTTTCCTTTTTCCTTCAAGTAGATCACGGTTTAATCGCATTTTTTCTTCATTGTATTCCTCGGTTGCTTGTGTATATCTCGTGCTAGGTTCCCCTATCTCCACTAGGATCAATGTTTCGGCTCCGTACACCAGTGAAAATGGCGTTTCACCTGTGTTTGTTTTTGCTATTGTGTGATATGCCCATAAAACACTAGGTAGCAATTCTGGCCAATTAACTTTAGATTCTTCCAATCGTTTCTTCAAATTGTTTATTATGACTTTATTCGTCGATTCAACTTGTCCATTACCCATTGGATGATAAGGTGTTGAGGTAATCCTTTTAATCTGCCAACTTTGAAAAAATTCTATGATTTGCACGCCTATAAATTGCGGGCTATAATCACGTACGATTTCCTTTGGTACACCGAAACGACATATGATATTTCGCCAAATAAAATCTCTGACTTCTTGTTCTCGCACCTGTTTAAATGCTCCTCCTTCTAATAATTTAGTAAAGTAGTCAGTGAGTACAAGTATGAATTTTACCTTACCTTTTGCTTGTGGTAGTGGACCCACAATGTCCATCCCCCATTTCATAAAAGGCCACAGTGCAACGAATGGATATAGCAACTCCGCAGGTATATGCATGTTGTTACCGTACCTTTGACAATTATTACATTTAGCCACAAAGTTTTCCGCTTCTTCTTCCATTTTGGGCCAATAATAGCTTGTCATGGTTCTTACCAGTGATCTTCCTCCTGTGTGATTTTCACAATGCCCTTCGTGTATTTCTCTCATCACTATTCCTTTTGAGAAGGTCCAAGGCATCTTGCTAAGGGTCCATCGAACATTTTTTTATAAAGATTGCCTTGCTTTAAACAGTACCGAGCAGCCTTTTTACGAAGTGCGTGAGCCTTTTCTTGTCTATTCAGGGACGGTTCCATACTGCAAAAAGTGACAATCTCGTTCCTCCAATTCCAGGTCAAATTATTGAAATTTACCTTATTTTTGTCATGATCGAGTATTGAATGAAACAAATGAATTATAGAAGAATTTTTATTATTCATCATGTCTGCCGCAGATGCGAGATTAGCTAAGGCGCATGCCTCGACATTTTCCTCTCTTGGTATATGCGCGACTTTCCAAGTCTGGAATTGTCTAACCAGATCACGTGTCTTCGCTAAGTGTTTCCACATTCGTGCTTCTCTAGTTGTATAAGTCCCCGGCATTTGATTAACCACAAGTTTTGAGTCACTTTTTATTACAATCTGATCAATGCCAAGTTTACATGCCAGTTCTAAATCTGCAATAGCTGCTTCACACTCTGCTCCATTGTTAGTTATAGGATGACATTTTATGGCTTGCCGAATGATTTCACCCGTAGGTGGTACCAAAACAATTCCTAAACCTGCCCCCTTCACATTAGATAAGCCATCAGTAAATAAGGTCCAAATTCCTGGATTAGACCCATTAGACACTTTTTGTTCCTTTTCAACATGTAATTGTATCTTATGACTAAATCAACCAAAAAACTGCTAACACCTGAGATTTTATGGTGGTTATAGGTTTATATGTGATGTGGTATTCACTCAATATGGTCCACTTGGCTAACCTATCTGATAATTCATGTTTGTGTAATATATTATGCAATAGATAAGCAGTTATTATGGAAATAGGGCGGCATTGAAAATAAGGCCTTAGTTTTCTAGATGCCATGATTAGTGTAAGTGCAAGCTTTTCTAATTGAGAATACCGTGTCTCCATATCTAATAATGATTTGCTAATATAATAAATTAGAGATTGTTTATCTTGGTCTTCACGAACTAAAACAACACTCACTGCTACTTTTGAAATGGCCAAATAAATAAGTAACATTTCCCCCACCTTCGATTTTGCGAGAAACAGTGGATTTGACAGGTATGCCTTTAGGTTTTTGAGCTCTTGTTGACACTCTTCAGACTATTCGAACAGGTCTTGCTTTTTAAGAGCTGAAAAGAATTTAAAACATTTTCTGATGGCTTGGAAATAAATATCCCCAAGGCTACAATTCTTCCCGTTAGTCTCTGCACCTCTTTCTTATTTGTAAGCATGTCAGGAATTTCAATAATGTCTTTAATTTATGCCGGATTTACTTCAATACCATGGATAGAAACAAGAAAACCCAAAAACTTACCTGACGAAATGTTGAATGCACATTTCTCGGGATTTAACTTCATACTGAATTTTGTAAGATTTGAAATGTATCAGACAAGTGTGATATATGACCTCCTATTAGTTGAGATTTGACTAGTATATCATCTATGTAGACTTCCAAGTTTTTCGTAAATGTTCTTGGAACATTTTGGTCACCAATCTTTGATATGTGGTACTGGCTTTTTTTAGACCAGAGGGCATTACTTTATAACACTAAGTCCCCATGTGGGTTATAAATAAAGTTTTTCTTCATCTAGGGGATCCATCTTGATCTGATTGTACCCTAAATACGCATCTAAAAAGCTTAACAATTCATGCCCTGCAGTAGCATTAATCAATCAATTTATCTATATAGGGTAATGGAAAAGAATCTTTAGGACAAGCTTTGTTAGGGTCGGTATAATCTACACAAACTTTCCATTTGCCATTCTTTTTTGGTACTACTACACTATTGGCTAACCAATTATGAAACTTTACCTCACGGATAGACCAAATTTTTAATAGTTTTTGGACCTCATCTTGAATCACCTGATTTTTTAATATCCCATGCTTTCTCTTCTTTTTTTTGACAGATGGATACGATGGGTCTTCATTTAACTCGTGAGTCATTACTTCCGAGGGTATTCCTGTCATATCAGAATGGGACCAGGCAAAACAATCCACGTTAGTTTTTAAAATTCAATCAACTTACCTTTCATGTCATGGCTTAGGTTGGCCCCAATGTATACTTTCCTTTCAGGCCATTGTGCAAATAACTCTTCAGCCTCCAATTCTTCAATTGTTGTTTTGATATTTTTATTTTCTTCTGGATATTGAATGGAATCGCGCCTTGAGTCCATATCTATTCGCCCTTGTTCATTTGAGGCTTGTGTCGTGGTATTCTTAATTGGATTCTGCAATTGCTACTTTTCTTCATTTTACGTTCTTGAATCTGCTACAGAATTGATGCTCCTGGAAGTCTGCTGATCCCCACAAATTTGAAGTATTCCCCACGTGTGATGGAAATTTTATAACTTGATGCAAGGTAGATGGAATAATATCCATCTCATGGATCCATGGTCTTTCGAGCATCATATTGTAAGGCATTTCCATCTCTACCACTTGAAACTTCGTATATTTAGCCACCCCTTATGCGAATGTTGCAAGTGTTACCTCCCCTTTTATCATAACCCTTGAATTGTCGAAGCGAGACAAAGTATGTGTCTTAGGTACTAGCTTTTCTTCACCTTGCATCTCGCTTATTACTCTTAAAAAAATAATGTTCACGAAACTACCTGGATCAATCAAAACTCATTTTACATTCGTATCATGTACAAGTAGAGAGATTACAGTGCATCGTTGTAGGGAGTTAACACGCCACCCACATCTGCATCATCAAATGTAATACTTTCTTCCTAAAAAACGTGTTGGACCCGCTTCCTATGGGCAATTATAACTTTAGAAACTTTATTGGCTGCCGCATATGTTATGCCATTGATTTCCTCGCCCCCGCTTATAATATAAGCGATCCTTTTCGGAGAATGAGGTTTAGAGGGCTCTTGCATGTTCTTCATGTATTCTTGCTTACTTTTTTCACTAAATAATTCAGTAAGATACCCTTACTTCAATAGTTGGTGGATTTCTCCTTGTAGCAATCTACAATCTACTATTTTATGACCATGATCGTTGTGAAACTCGCACCAGTGGTCGGGATTACGTCTATTTGGATTTGATCTTATTTCTTTTGGCTACCGCACCTTATCACCCATGCTTCTTAATACGGTTACTAACTCTGAAGTGCTGATATTAAAATTGTAACCGCCAAACCTTGCCTTCAAGTTTCTATTATTATCTCGCGTCTCTCGCACGTTTAGATCGTTTCCAAACCTCGATGATGAACCCGACTCTCTATTCCTCAATATGTGATCATACTTTGAATTGTCCTACTTTGATCGTGAGTCTTTTCTTGCTGAGCTCATATATGGTTCGTATATATTTTTACCGAACCTTTTTTTGGTTTCTGCACGTCTCGAATTTACCTTTTCCTCTTTTTGGGATCGTGAGATAATATCTTCTTCTACTCTTAGCTTCGTGTTGTATCTGTTGTAAACGTCATTCCAGGTTGTTGATGGAAATTCACATAGACTTTACTTGAGTCGTCTCGTGGCTTCTGAGCTTTTCTCATTCAAATTACTGGAAAAAGCTATAGCTGCCTAGTTATCTGGTACACGTGGTAATGTCATTCTTTCATGCTGGAATCTACCTACAAACTCTCTAAGCAACTCTGAATCTTCTTGATTGATTTTGAAAATATCTTCTATTCTTTTCTCGACTTTTTGAGCTCCCCAATGCGCTTCGATAAATGAATTTGCAAGCTTAGAAAGAGACTTTGTAGAATTTTTGGGTAAGAGAGAATACTATGTCACTGTTCCCTTGAAGAGTGTTTCGCCAAATTTCTTGACCAATACTGATTCTATTTCTTGATTTGTTGAATCGTTGCCTTTCACGCCAGTTGTGAATGCAGCCACGTGGTCTCGTGGATCAGTTGTGCCATCATACATGGGAATATCAGGCATCTTAAACTTCTTTGAAATTGGCATCGGAGCAGCACTAGGCTTTAATGGTTGTTGAGAGTATTTATCTATGTGTATTCCTTTGATTACAGGTGGTACTCCAGGTATTTGCTCTATGCGATTGCTTTGTACCTTAAGCTGCTTCTGCAAGGTTCGAACTAATTTTTGTAAATCAGAATAAACTAAGTTATCTGGTTCACCATCACGAGACTCGCTCGGGGTTCCACCAGTGAATGAGCGAGCCCAGAACGTGGATTTTCCAAAGTATTCTAATTCAGAGTTGGTGTTGGTGGCGCAATTGGCAAATGGCTGGTAAAAGCACGGAGAACGTTACTGAATTGTTGAGCAATTAGATTTTTTAGGGCATCATCGAGTGCTTGTTCGTTCGCAACTCCAGCATTTTTATTTGCCTTGGCTCCATTTTGATTTGCAACCCCATTATTTGTCTTAAAATAATCTAGAGTTCCTTCTCATGACTGACGTTATGAATCATGTGGTGAAGGGGTAGGGTCATGTCACCTATATTATTTTCCTATTGCTAAAGATCTTGTTGATTGTTATTGTTGATATTTGACATAGTAAATGGTTTGATGAGAGAATTGACTTAAGAAAGCAAAATGATTATCAGATTCCTAGCGACAGAACCGATTTGTTTAATCAAAAATTTGGATTTCCAAAGCTTATTTTAGAAGAACTCGGATTACTGATAATCAAATAGAAATAAGAATAATTGAAAAATAATAGCTGAATGCAAATTAAATCAACGTATTCCAATAGTATTTTGTGTCCTTACAAATGATCAGTCTTCCCCTTTTATAGTTATTTATAGGTGATACATTTTGTTTATGCCATAATAAGCCCATTATAGATAATTAATGGCATTTAATGCTACGTTATAATCGGTAATCATTGTAATTCAATACATATTTTATAATCCGTATCCTCTTTTGTTATCAGGTTCATTCTCTTATCTTGACTTTCGAATATAAAGTAGTGTGAGCATTGAATCTCTTCGATCTCTGTTCCTGTCTGTTGTAACTCGTGCCTCTTCAACTATTCTTTGCTCGTGCTTGTTGAAACTCGTGCCTCTTTAACTATTTTTTGCCAATTATCATCCTTTGACCAGTTTACGTGTCGTGACATGTCACTTTCCAATCACTTCTATATATGAACTCAATTTTTCCCAATACAATGAGTAATTTACATCGGTTGATATCCAAACTTTATTTTTTAAATTTTATGTATGAATGACAATTATTTTCTGCCAGTCACGAGTTTTTTGTTTTGTTTATCAAAGCGGAGAAAGATCATTCACGTATAACGGCATAACAATAATACTTAGGACCCGTATGGCTATAGATTTTGCCAAAATAAACCTGGATTTTATTTAGCAAACACATGTTTAACCCTATATTTTGGCAAAATCGCAAATCTCAAATCCCAAAACCAGTTCAATAGCTGGTTTTGGGAAAAAATATTTACCCAAATCAAATTTTCAACACATTTTCATCTTCAAACAAAACTTTACCAAAATCAGATTTTTAAAACAAATTTAAGAATCTATGGTTAAACACTAGCTTAGAAACTTACTCTTAGGACATCTCCAAACTTTACTCCTATTTTTGTCCCCAAAATGGAGATTTTCCCATTTAGGGGATAATTTTCTCCAATCATTTCCTCATTTTTCTCCCAAAAGAGAATATTCTTTTTAATATTCTTCTATCTCTTCTGTGTGATATTATTATCTTTCATTTCAATTTTATTTTTAAATTTTCATTAATAAAATTTCATCTTTTATTTTTATTAATTTATAATTTCCATTAAAACATTCCATAAAGTTTTAAATAATATAATTTGTAAGCAAATTATTGTAGATTAATTAATAATTCAAATAAAAGTGAAATCATTGCGAAACAAGATTAATTAAATATATATTATATAACGATAAAATTCATTCGAAGTACTGCATAACTTATCATTATTTTCACTACCCCGGATTCATCCCATTTATCATCTTCTAACTTATCATCATTTTTACTAAATTTAAATAAGGATTTTGCATGTGATTCCTCATCATCACAACGGCCTAGTGGGATGAAGAAAGCAAAAATGAAGAGAAAAATTGACGAAGATTATATGAAGACAATCCAATCAGAAAATAGTCAGATGGTGATGCGATGAATAATGCAACTGAGGTAATGAAAGAAGTTTTGACTGTTCAAAAAGGAAAACTAAGAGTAAAAGAAATAAAAGAAGAAAATAAAGTTTTAATGATGTATGTGGATTCTATTGTCGATCCGACTCGTCGTGAATTTATGTGACAAGAACAACAATGAATAAAGTGTAAAAGAAGTGAACAATATCCACTGTCACTACTCACAACCACAATAATCCTCGTCTCTATTCACTCAATACTTATAATTTTACATAAAAATAATAAATGCACGAAATTTAATTTATCAAAATTATACGCCAAAGTTAAGATGTAAAATTAATATTATAAAGATATTACATAAATATAATTAGGTATATATAAAGAGATAAATAAAAAGAGTTAAATAATAAAATATGCAAGAATAGTAATTGGGGAGATGAATAGTGTACTCCCATATTTGGGGGAGCACTACTCATCCTTATTTGGGGGGGGGGGGGGGGGGCAAAAATAGGGTTGGAATTTCATTATGATAAAAATTGCCCCCATTATAGAAAAATGGGAGAGGGTTGGAGATGGCCTTATGACTTTTCAATCTTCTCATATTTACTTCTGGAATTTGGAAATTGTTTTATCAAATTTAGAAGCCGAATCCTACGGTTAGTAAATATAGGTGGCCCTTCCATACAGCAAGTAAAGCAATTGCTTTAGGCCCTCATTTTCTGTTACACCTAATAGGCTATGGGTAAGTTTAAGAAAGGGTTATGTGAAGTGAAAAGGTTTGATTTTTTTCCTTAACAAGTATAGAGAAGAAGGATTTGCAACTGCTATGGTTTCTGCCACTAAAATTGTACTTGAAATGAATGTCGAGCCTTAATTTTGTAAGAAACATCTGATATATAGGAAGTAACAATTTGATGAAAAATATTGATAATAAAATCTCAAAATATTCGAAGAGTCCTTCGGAGTTGATTACTTTATACATAGTAGGCAAGGCTGTTTTTTTGTTTACTTTAAAATAGATTTGAACAATTCGAAGCATATGAAAATTTTTGGTTTCCTATGTTGCGGCAAAAATTAAGATATGATGGAAATTTGAAAAAATTTTGCCTTAATCTCAAATGTTCCTTAAAGCATACTAATCAATTCGATATTGGTGGTTTAGATTTATTTTTAGAATTAAAAATATTTTTAAAAAATAGTACAATTAGAAGATAACAGTTTAATTAATATATTCGGTCAAATAAAAAGATTTGATTCTTTTTTCAATGCTTATATCACTTAGTGAATAATGTTAATAACTCTTGTTACTGTAGCTTCTGTTGAAAGAAATTTTCAAAATTAAAATTGATAAAATCTTATGTAAGATCAATAATGTCTTAAGAAAAGTTAAATGAATTTGGTATATTATCAATTAAAAAAGACTTATTATGAGCTATTGATTATAAGAAAATTATTAATAACTTTGTATTTAAGAAACACAAAAAATATATTTCAAATAAATAAATATTTTTAAAAAAAATTTAAGACCTCTCGTAAAATTTGATTTTAGACCATAAAATTGGTCAGACAGCCCCTATTAGTAAGTTAAAAAGAGAATAATTATATTATCCATTTCGTCCGCTATTCGATATCAGTAGTAGAACCTGATTATATTCGGATTTGTATCATAGAGGACTCCATTTGGGAGGGGAAGCGCTCCCAAGCGTTTCCTATAAAAGATTTTTCATATCAAGATCTCGAACTCAAGATTTTTAATTAAGGGAGAAATAATTTTATTTATTGCATCACATTATTTAACTGTGGACTTTTTTACTTGACCCGAAACGTTTCGACATATCGATATTTTTCAGTCAAGAGAAAATTTTGAACATCACACACATGGTCAAAGTTTTTTGAATTAAGAAGAGACTGGTCCTACTACAGCTAAGTGCTAATTTAAAAATATTTTTTACAAAACTAACTAACTACGATTACAACTGATAATGATAAGTAAAATCTCGTGGCCCATGTGAAATGGTCTGGGCCCAATTTTATTTAAAGAAAATCTGAACTTGCAATCAGACATCTTTTGACCATTTCATGATTCTCTTTTCGCGCACACAATATAATATACGGAAAATGGTCAGAACTGTCCCTAACGTATTGACGTCAGTTTAAAAATATCATCTGTTAACCTATTTTGAAAAAAATGCCCCATACCGTTAAAGTTCTGGCATATTTGTGCCCCTAATGTATTGACTCCAGTTTAAAAATGCCCCTACCGTTAACCTATTTTGAAAAAAATGCCCCTACCGTTTTAAATATAAGTACAGTCAGTTGTTAGACTTAGGGGCAAATATGCCACATTTTTAACGGTAGGAGCATTTTCTTCAAAATAGATTAAGGGAGGACATTTTTAACCTGAAGTCAATACGTTAGGTGCAGTTCTGACCCTTTTTCCTATAATATAAGTATTATTTGACTAGTACTGACATTTTAATATTAAATTTAAACTTTGGCTATTTATTTGAACTCAAACTAAGAGATGGTCACAGTACTCGATATCCATCGCAAATGCTTATGTCTCACTAATACATGCATTAACGACAATTAATTTAAGGGATTTGTGATTAATTAGAGCCAAATTCCCAAACTTTAGGGCCCCTCCTTCATTAACTTTATTCCCTAATTTCTTTGCATACAGCTAATTAGCATTTCTATTTGCGCCACTAAAATGTGACATCCACTACACTTACCACAAGACATTGAACTTTACTTTTTTTTTGTGTGTTTCTCGTATCCTTTTATGTTCCGGAAAGGACACATGCCTTATGTTAAAAAGACTAATAATGACAATGAAAGTAATAAAATAATATATGTTATGAAATAGAAGATTCTTACACTTCTATTTAAGGTGAATGTTTTTAATGTCTTTAATTAGAGAGATTCTAGAGTTCTATTAGTGGTAGCTAAATCTTCCTCTCCCCTATAAATAGAGGTGCCCCCTACCATTGTAAATCATCCCTTGAGACCCATCTCAACTCAATAAGAAGAACTCTCTCTACTCTTCTCTCTATTGCTATTGTTCTTGTTCTATTGTTCTTGTCTTTTGCTTTAGTTTATAACACGTTATCAGCACGAGTCTCTAACCAATTGAAATTTTCGATTGTCTTAACTTTTGTTTGTGTAGGGTTTTGCCTCAAAGAAAGAAAGCAAAAGAAGGAAAAGAAAAAAAAAAGGAACGAGAAACAGAAAGAAAAAAGAACCAAAGGAAGAAAGAAAAATTTCTGTGGAAACAAAAAAAAAAACGTGAAGAAAAAAGGAAAGAAAGAAAGGAAAGGAAGAAAGGAAGAAAATATTGAAAATATATTTGGTATACCTTAAAGGTAAGTAATTTACTTTTCCTTTTCAAATTCTTGGAATTCTATAAATTTTATATACAAAGTTTGATTATAACTCTAATGGAGTTTGTGAGAAATTATAACCACACGAAGTGGTAAAATCTCCATGTCCTTCCATGATTAAATTCATGTATGATTGTGGACGTGACAAAGAATTCCGTCCCATTGAATTTGCTCCATTCCCTTTAGAGAATGTGGAAGCAGTATATGATAAGTCTGAAAGAAGACTAATTACCATGAAGGTATCAATGAATGTGGACGTGACAAAGAATTCCGTCCAATTAAATTTGCTCCATTCCCTTTAGAGAATGTGGTAACAGCTTGTGTAAAGCACATGATTTTGATCCATTCCCTGAAGTGAATGTGATAATTGTAATAGAGCCCGTAAGTATGAACACGCTCTTGATGTAATTGTGTCATATGAAAAGAAAGTTCGTTGCCCTCGAGATTTCGGGCAAGAACTATATAACATGGGTGTTGGATACTGAAATCCACTTAGATGCTATGGGTCTTGGAGACGCCATTAATGCATCCACCCAAAACTATACGAAGGCCTTGATTTACTTGCGCCATCACCTTAATGAAGGTTTGAAACTATACGAAGGCCTTGATTTACTTGCGCCATCACCTTGATGAAAGTTTGAAGATTGAATATCTCAACATCAAGGATTCACCCATCTTGTGGAAAGGCTTAAAGAAGAGAGATGACAACCTGAAGTTGGTCACTCTGCCACAAGCACGATACGATAAGAATCCAAAAGCAAATAGTTTATAAACTATATATTATCGTTGCGGTGAAAACGGGCACTGGTCTAAGTCTTGCCGTATACCATAAAATTTGGTTGACCTTTATTAAGCATCTCGAAAGAGTAAACGCCCTGAAACGAATTTTGTCTCTGACGACAACTTTGACTTCACCCACCTGAAGTGGCAGACTTCTTTTAGCAACCCGAGGGAAAGATAGACCACCTAATCGGCGATGGGACCATGATGAAAGAAGATGGAGTTATTTGATTTTGTTCTACTTATTTGTATTAGTTAGTGAATAATCTAATAGTCATTAGTATTAGCTCGTATTAGCTAGTTCATGATGCAATGTTAACAGTAGTTCTTTAGAATATCTTCAATATGCTCAAATATCAATAAAACTTTTATTTTCCAGTGGGGGTAATCGACTAGCCTGAAAAACTAGTCGATTATCAATTATTTTCGCATTAAAGTTGAAAAACAATTGATCAACAATCGATTGTCTTTGGCTAACAATCGATTGTCTTGAAACAGTGAGGTCTGGAATTTTTCAAAAATCACCCACAATCGATTGTCTATATCTAACAATCGATTGTCGTTAGGCAGTGTAATCTGGAACTTTTCAAAAATCATCCACAATCGATTGTCTATGTTTAACAATCGATTGTCTTAAACAGTGTGATCTGAAGTTTTTCAAAAATAACAATTAATCGATTGTGTATGTCTAACAATCGATTGTCTATGTTCAAACAATCGATTGTGTGTATTTAATAATCGATTGTCTTATGAAAAACGCTGAAATTTTCAAACTGCAAAGGAATTGATTATGGATAACATATCTGATTTTGTTAGCCAACTGTTAGTAGCAGATTTTGAAGATATTATGTGACACAAAAGAATTGAACTTGTTTATTCCTATGTTCGTGTATTTCTTTTGTATGTTAAACTATGGGATAGCAAATATGGATATCTCACAAAGCGAACTTGGACCAACGTCCAATTGTAAAAGTATTTGCCTAGTTGATTCATGTACTACACATACAATACTCAAAGAAAAGAAGAGTAATTGTGTAAGGCAAACATTACTACAATCTATGGAAGTAGTAAATTGATTGAAGGCTCCGGAAGAGCAATTGTAACTCTGCCCAAAGGCATGACGTTAATCATAGAGAATGCAATGTTCTCCCCCAAGTCTAAGAAGGACTTGTTGAATTTTAAAGATATCATTCAAAATGGATATCATATTGAGACAATAGATGAGAATAATCTTGAATTCTTCATGAAAACGAGGCTGCCCATTTCGGTTTGGGTTCACGCCATTTTGAATGCAACAATGCTAGTTTGTCGGCTGCCCGCTTCGACTTGGGTTCACGCCATTTTGCATGCAACAATACTAGTTTGTCGGCTGCCCACTTCGGTTTGGGGTCACGCCATTTTGCATGAAGCAATGCTAGTTCGTCGGTTGCCCACTTCGGTTTGGGGTCACGCCATGTTGCATGCAGCAATGCTAGTTCGTCTCTGACTGACGAATTGACACAAATATTCCCCATTGCAATTGGTTTTGGGTCATGAACCCAATATATCCCATTTAAGAAGCTTTGGATGCGCAGTATATGTGCCTGTAGCACCGCCATCCCGCACCAAATTGGGTTTGCAAAGGAGGTTAGGAATATATGTTGAGTTTGACGCGTCCTCCATTATTCGCTACCTCGAAACATTGACAGGAGATTTGTTCACTGCACTATTTGCAGACTGTCAATTGGATCAGACACTTTTCCCAAAATTAGGGGGAGAAGTTGGTGAAACCAAACGGGAAATTTTGTGGAAAAATGCATCATTATCTCATCTTGATCCACATACCTCTATTTGAAAGAAAGAGGTACAAAAGATTATCCATTTGCAAAGAATAGCAAATCAAATGCCTGACGCATTTACGGACTTGAAGAGGATAACGAAATCACACATTCACGCGGGAAAATGTTCCGATCCGTATTGAAGTCCCTATTGGACAAATATCTAGTGTCATATCCAATGAGTCAAATGCACGCCAGAAGCGTGGCAGACCATTAGGTTCCAAAGATCGAAATCCTAGAAAGAGGAAAAAGAACGATCTAAATGACACTATGAAAGAATCACATGAGGACGCTCATGATTTGATTAATTCCGAGATTCACGAAGAATCTATTGAGCCTGAGACTCTTGAAAATACGGAATGCAAGAATGTGAGGATCTCGAACCTCAGTCTGTGGTAGTACAAAATTAATTGAGAGCTCTCGAAGAGCCAATTATTACTATGTTGGAGAAACACAATTGAGTATTGTGCTGTAGTAAGTCTCAAAGAAACTTATTCAGTTTCCAAAAGTACACGCGAAGGCGATTGATGATATTGAGACTATAAATAAAGGAAGGCTTTGATTCTCCTATTACTACAACTTGTAGCGGGGTAATTTGTATATGAAAAGCTACCCGCTTTGTTCTCCAGTTTGTACTACACAAACGAAAGAATGCCACAATAAAGTGGATATCTATTGGTATAAAACCCATGTCATAATAAACCCGAAGTTTATTGATAAGTGCACATGTCATGGTGTAAATTTGAAGTTTACCAATATTGATAATTTATTCAGTTGACATTCGTGTTAGCCATCTCATTTGAAGTATGATGTGCAAATTCACATAGGTGAATATCAAAGAACTAGAAGTTCTTGTTCTCAGTAATAAACTGACCAACTAAAGAGTTCGGGTTGAAGCCCCTTGATTCTGGAAATATCAAAGGTGAATATGGGCCCATTCACCTGCCATGTATACCACATATGATGCATCTATGATATGGTTACATGCGCCATTGTTATTAACCCGCAGCCTGGCAGTGCTTGCGAGGTAAATCGCTCAGTAATCTAACTTCGAGCATAGTTTCCAGATTCTCTACTCAAGACAGTTCATCTTGATAAGTTGGTTTATATCAAAGTTGGTTTAGCAAGATAATTATTGAGTGCTTCCACTTAATAGCTAAACTGTTCCTTATGAGAACGAAGTTATATATATCAGTTTGATATAAGTTGTATACGAGAGTATATTCTCCCCTCACAAGTGGTTCAAGGTCAGGAACCAAATAATTTCATCTTATTACTAAGGTGCTGTGTATATTGACATAATGCACAAAGATGATTTCCCAAAGTTGAGGAAACATGTTAGCTTTACTAACATGAGGGGGAGACATGATAACCATTTGAGAAAGTGTTACATGGGATGAATTTTCATTTGTATATGTATATCCCCGAATATCATGATATGAACCTGTAGTTCATAAAAAGGAAATGCAATTGCAACATATTGCAAAGCATGCTATACGCATTTGCTGACTCAAAGAAAGCAACTAAATGGAAGAGATACAATTCAAGAAGAATTGATTCCATATGAAAGACATGTAGTTTTGAACCTATAGTTCAAATGCTTGAAAGATAAAAGTCAAAGGTATGTATAGTCAGTTTTCGATATCTTATTTGTTTAGTATCACTAATGAAAGCTTGATATGCAGCTAAAGTTTATTATGTGACTTACATGACTTAACTTGAAAGATTTAAGTTGCTTGAAGCATATGCAGTTCGTGGTCCTGAAGTACCACATCCTAAGTGCAATTTGTGTACATATGTATCTTGCTATAACTATAAGCATGATGGCATTGAGAATGCATCTATGGAGATATTGAAGAGTTACTCCACGACAATATATGAAGATGTTCATATCTATCAAGAATGATGATTTCAAGGTACGGAATATTTATTCAAGTCAATATGGTTGATTTGTCAAATCTCTACCAAAGATCGTTTTGAAGATGATGCACAAGATTGGAATGCAAATGCTCAAGGATATAAATTGATGTACTCATTAGGGGGAGTCAATGCGCGTTGCACTCTTTTTCCCTTACAAGGTTTTTTCCCACTGGGTTTTCCTTGCAAGGTTTTTAACGAGGCAACCAATAGGCGCATATTCAAACATGTGTACTCTTTTTCCTTACTTTAATTTTTCCCATTGGGTTTTGGTTTTAAGGTTTTATGAGGCATATCATTGAATAGACATTCAAGGGGGAGTGTTATGAAATAGAAGATTCTTACACTTCTATTTAAGGTGAATGTCTTTAATGTCTTTAATTAGAGAGATTCTAGAGTTCTATTAGTGGTAGCTAAATCTTCCTCTCCCCTATAAATAGAGGTGCCCCCTACCATTGTAAATCATCCCTTGAGACCCATCTCAACTCAATAAGAAGAACTCTCTCTACTCTTCTCTCTATTGCTATTGTTCTTGTTCTATTATTCTTGTCTTTTGCTTTAGTTTATAACAATATCGACAATTATAAAAATGCAAGACTACCATATAAGATTTGATCTTGTAACTGAAAGTAATTTTTTAGCCGCATTTTCTAAGAATCATCCTTCATATTAAAGGGATTCACTCAATTTACTATTATATATTAACCTATTTGAATAGTATAATTTTGGATGTGAAAAATCGAATTAAACCTCCTCGATACCTCCACCTGGCTTAACCGGATTGTGGAATGAGGCAGATTATAAACAAGGAGAGGATTATAAATTCAAAATTACATTTAATTAAATAAAAGGTTTAAGAAAAACGTAACAGCATGGAACGTGACAAGGTGAAACAAATTGTAAGCAGGAAAGAATCAAATACTTAAATGGATCGGGTCGGGGAGAATTCCGTGCCATTTGCTATCCTTAATTTAATGCTTGTGCCCTCTTACGACAGGTAAACAATAGATTTAAGTTATATATTCAAAGACGGATCTAGAATTTTTAGTATATAAGTATTCTTTAAAAAAATATATATATATATTAAATGAGAATTGATCCTTATTCTTTTTGGTATATAATTCAACCTTCAACCAAGTGCACCATTTATCATTTTAAAAGTATGAGTGTCAATAATTTATATTATACAAATTTTAGAAATTATAAATATAAAATATATAATTTTTGGAGGAACTATGAGTTCATGTACCTCATGTTCTCCCCTATAAATCTGCCCCTATATAGTCGTGACAGTTTTAAACCTTAATTTTTTATATTATTAGTGCATTTTAATTTGTACCAGCAAATTTGTTACTATTACTTTTACTTACTATCATTGGATGATTAACAGTGGATTTACATAAAATCGCCTAAAAAGTAACCTAATTGTACAGTTTTGTTTTGGTTAAAGTAAAAATATCAATCAACCAAAATGGTATATTTATAGCCACTAGTTCCATTTGAACTCTAGAACTAGTTAGCTCTATCACTTTCTATCTAAGAGTGTTAACTACGCATTTATATCAATAAGTTGTCTACTCTTAGCTAGGAAAACTATTTTAACGATCTAGTATCTTCTTCCATCTACTATAATTATGTCCTCTAATGTGCAGCTGAAGGCTGATTTCTTTAATTCTCTGTTGACTCTTTCTCTTTTCATTTTGAAATCTTCTAACATTCCTTTCACTCAATATATGGTACACTGTTGCAGCAGATAGCCATGCTAATACCTGGCCTTTAGCTATGCTTCCTCTACGCCTCTTTGCCACCAGCTTACCTCCTCATTCTACGTTTTAGTAGTTCTGTTTTCATTCATCCAATTCAATAAAGAACTCCAGATATCTCTTGCATATTTACATTCAAAGAATAGGTGAGCTAGTGATTCTGTAGTTCCTTTGGAGCATAAAATACAATCTTTTAGAACATTTATTTCTCATCTCTCTAGTCTGTCCACAGTTGCAAGCCTTTGTCTTATGACTACCCATAGAATGAATTAACGTCTAGGAATTTGCCTTGCCTCCATGGTAAGATTTTTCTATTGAACTTTTTGATATTGTGGCTGCAAGGATAAATAAGCTGCCTTGATGCTAAACTTATCACTCTTGTTGCACTTTTCCAGTTCCACCTAGTAGTTCCTGTTGCAAACCAATTTCGTTCATCAAATATTTTCCTCACAAGCCAGCAAGCTTGTGTAGGTATTTACATGGATCTCATCTCCTTGTTCTTTATGTAATAGCCATGTATCTGTTGCACTCATAGCAATTCCTTCCTTATAGTTACTGTCTATAAGAGTTTGCATATGGCTGCCCTGTTCTACAAAGTATAATCTATCAACTTTAGACCCCCAGCTGATCTTGGCATTACAATGATTTCCAAGAGGTTAGAGCTTTCCTTGATGCTTCACAGTTTCCAGTCCATAGAAAGGTTCTGCATATACTTTTGATGAGTTGAATAACCTCTTGGGTATGACAATAATCTGAGCTCAGTATGTTTGCATCTCAAAGAAAAAACTTTTGATCAACTACACCCTTCCACTATAGGATAGAAGTTTAGTAGCACAGCATCTGATTCTTGAAATCATATTCTCCACAATTAGCATACATTGTTGTAGAGTAATCTTTTTGAGAAAGTGGAACTCCCAGATATTTGAATGGCAATTCTCCTGGTGCAAACTGCATCTTATTCAAAATATGTTGTTTCAGTTCCTGAAAAATTTCATCAATATACGAAGAACTCTTGTCCAAATTTTCTTTCAGCCCAGACACATTAGAGAAATGATTAAAAGCTAGGATCATTAGTATTTTATTAGACCTGCAGCACATGAGTAAGTCATCAGCAAAGCATATATGTACCAGTTTCATTGTGCTACATCTATGGTGGTAATTGAAGTCTGGATTATGTTGTAACTGTTTGAGGGATCTGCTTAGGTATTCCATAATCAGCACAAAAAGATACGAGGACATGGGATTACCTTGTCTCAATCTCTTTCTTGCCACAAACTTTGGAGTAATCCCTTCATTTATCAATATAACATAGCTTATAGAAGTCACACATTCCATAATCCACCCAATAAATTTTCCACGGTACCCAAACTCTAGTAGAATATTTCTAAGGAAATCTCATTCAACTGAGTCATAAGCCTTTCTGATGTCAACTTTTACCATGCACCTAGGAGAGACTCCCTTCTGTGTATAACCTTTCACTAGCTCATGTGCAATAATTACATTATCTAGGATACTCCTTCCTGCTATAAATGCTAACTGTGATTGTCCAACAATTATATCTGCTACTAGTTTGAATCTATCAGTAAGGATTCTTGCTATCAACTTATACAAAGTTGTACAACAAGTTATAGGTCTGTACTCTTTCACATATGTGGGATCAGCTACCGTTGGTACTAGAGTGGGTATGGTGCAGTTTGATTTCTTTAACATTTTCCCAGTTTCAAAAAATTGGACAACTGCCTTACTCACCTCCTCTCCTATGACATAACAATATTCTTTGAAGAATTTTGCATTAAAACTCATCCATCCCTAGGGTCTTGTCATTTGGTAGCTCTCTTAATGCATGTAAGACTCTTTTGTGATGGGTTGAATCAGTAGCAATTTTTGGTCTCTCTGTAAATAAGGACCATTTTTGGCAATGTGAGTATCTACACAAGGTAGTTCATGTGCTATGTTTCCCATCAAACCTTGATAGAACCTTATGAATTCTTGATGCACCTGATTTGGGTCAGTTAACTGCATTCTATGTTCAATACATATAGTAGCAGTATTATTCCTAATTTGTCTTGGTTTCAGTTAGGCATAGAAAAACTTGGAATTTGAATCTCCCTATTTGATCCATACAGTTCTAGATTTTTGTCTAAGGACTCTTTCCTGAATAATAGCATATTTTTTCAGCTCCAGTAATATCTCTCTCTTATGTGATCAATTGAGTATTATACAAGTCAGTTGCCAAAGCATCTTGTGTTTCTTTCAATTTTGCCTGCAGATCCTCCAGCTTTTGATCTAGGTTGTTCATCTCTTGGTTGATATGTTTAACAGTTTGTTCTACTTGTTTCAATTTTCTGCATACTCCGTGCATAGCATACCCATCAACTTGGGTCTTCTGTATATCATATACCATTTCCTTGACTGATTGTTGCTTCAGCAATACATTGAGTAATCTGAATGGTATTGGTAGCTTGTTTCTAGCAATTGTAGTAGTTAACAGCATAGGAGAGTGGTTTGAGCAACCAGGGTTTAAGTGATGTATTTTTATACTGCTATACAGGCTAAACCATTGAACATTGCCGAATTCCCAGTCAATTAAACTATAGATTCTGTCTCCAGGATCCTTTTTGTTACACCAGGAATATTGCCATCCCTTCCTTTTGAGCTGCCCCAGTCATACTTCATCTATACAGTCCTGAAAGTCCTGTGTTTCATTCTATTGGACTGGTGCTCCATTGATCTTATCCGCAACAGATAATATTATACTGAAATCCCCAAGGATGGTTCAAGGGTCTAACATCATATGGTTATTTCTTTTAATTGCCTCCAAATTTTCTCCCTTTCTTCAATAGTGTTATAAGCATACACAAATATGACATAGCATTCAAATAGAGATCCTTTATCCTTCACTTTGCAATGAACATTTTGAGGGCCTAGACTTTGTGTATCAACCTCCACCAGCTGTGGCTTCAAACATACCCAAACTCTACCATTTTGGCAGCTTATATTCACAGTAAATCTACCAGTCAACCCCAATATTCTTTTTCTATTTTCTCTGCTCTTCTAACTTTTATCTTTATTTCTAGGCAGCCCAATAGAACATCTTTATTGGTAAGCATAAAGGATTTAAACTCCTTCTACTTATAGGGCTTGTTCAGCCCTCGAATATTCCATGATCCAAAGATCATGGGGATGTTTTGTTAGATTTGTTTACCTTACCATATTGATAGTGGTAACCTCTATATTAATTCCCAATGCACTGAACTAATTCCTTCTGAGCATCAACTCCAATTCATCAATCTTTTGGTTTTTGACAGTTGTTGCTGACATTATCTTCTTTCCATGTCTACTTGTTTATGATGATGTTTCTTCTTTTGTTAATTGCTCATTCTGCTCAATGTGAGCAGACTGATATGTTTGTTGCTCCTTATTTTGATCTTCATTTATAGTAATAGTCTAGCTATCCAATCTTTCTTCTTTGGATTCTTTCTAATGTCCTATCTGAACTTTTTATATTCTGCTTGCTTTGTGCAATCTCCTGTGTTATGCCCCACTTTCAAATAGTCTTGACAGAATAATGACTTTCACTCATACTCAATATTCTGTAAGTATTGTGTTCCATCAGGTTCAAGAGAGATCGACTCTGGTAGAGGCTGAGATATGTCCATTTATATCAGTATTCTTACATATGCAGTCCTTTGCTCTTGGGCAGTTAATTTGTCTATGCAAATAGGCTTTCCCATACAGCTAGCTATTCTCCCCAAATTACCAGGAGTCCAAAATTGGATTGGTAAATTTGGGAACAACACCCATATAGGAACAAGTTGGGTAGGTTCTTTATTCATTTGGAACTCTGGATCCCGCTGCTTTAGAATAAATGGTCTATAGTTAAAAGTATAAGGTCCTTGCTTAAGAATTAATTCCTTGTCCTCCTCATTATCGATGTTTAAAAAATAAAATACTCATTGTTATGAAGGAAAACCTCCATACGCCATAAACAAATTTAAAATTTTCTTTGAAGGTAGGGTTTCTACCAATTACATACCCAATTAAAGCTCGACTTCATTTCTGGTTTTGCTAAGCTATTTCCTGGGGTTTTAGCTTTACTATTTTGACTCCATCCTTCATAACCGGTGGGTAGTAATCTAGCATAAGCTCCATGTTTTTCTCTCAATTACCTTTGACGACTTCATCCATCGTAAGCTTGATTCCACTAGATGTTGCAGAGAATGTCAGTTTTCTCGCTGTGTTTATAGCTCCAGCATCAATTTTGTTAGATATGTAAATATAGTAGAACTCTAATTATAGTAGAACTCTAATTCAAAGTGTATTAGGACTAGGTTAGGTTATGTGTATTATATATATGGCTCATTGTATCATGTTTAATATCAATTATATATTTTTCCCCCGTGCTTTCTCACATGGTATCAGAGCTTTGGTAAGAATATTATAGATGTGCGTCGTTCCAGCTACTTCCGAGAAGAAAGACCTCGTCGCCGTGCAATTTTCCGGCGACTTAAGAGGCTGTCCGTAACTAAACTACCCT
This sequence comes from Nicotiana benthamiana, assembly GCA_034376525.1. NCBI lineage: Eukaryota > Viridiplantae > Streptophyta > Magnoliopsida > Solanales > Solanaceae > Nicotiana > Nicotiana benthamiana. The sequence continues at coordinate 158,637,477 of CM067339.1, forward strand.
TTTTGTTGGTGTTGTGCAAAATCCGAGACCACCACGAAGTTCGGAAGAGAATTCCGACCAACCCCAGAAAAAATTACCGGAAAAGAACAGTTCACGCGCCCCCACGCGCCGGCAACACCCTCGGCGCGTGAGCCCACACGCCGGCGCGTGACGGCCCTTCTGGCCATTTTTTCAGTTTGCTCCTTCAGGACAGTTTGGTCGGCCTTCAATTCCGACCCTATCCATCCTTTTTTCGTTTGATTGCGACAACTTTCAGTTTTTTTCGGCGACTTTATTGACTTTTCCGGCAGCTACAGTACTTTCCGGCCAGAATTTCTTCAGGACAGTTTGCTCAACCTTGAATTCCGAGCCTATCCATATTTTTATTTTTCAATTCCGACAACTTTGAATTTTTCCGGCAGCTACAGTACTTTTCCGGCAGCTACAGTGTTCCAGTTTTCCGGCTGCTCCAATTTTCAGTTCTCTGTTTCTATTTCAGCGAGTTTTCAGTTGATAATCCAAAGATGTCTTTGGGACTAGATGCTTTCGGGTCTAGAAACCAGGGTTCTGGCAGTTCCAGTATTATGATTACCTCAGAACCTTTAATGGGAGGTTCAAACTACCTAGCTTGGGCTTCGTCTGTCGACTTGTGGTGTAAAGGCCAAGGTGTTCAGGATCATCTAACCAAGGAGTCTAGTGACGGAGATGACAAAGCCAAAGCACATTGGGAGAAGATTAATGCTCAATTATGCAGTATTTTGTGGCGATCTATTGATTCCAAGTTGATGCCTTTGTTTCGTCCATTCCAAACATGTTATTTGGTTTGGGAAAAGGCTCGTACTTTATACACTAATGACATATCTCGTTTCTATGATGTGACATCGCGGATGACAAATTTAAAGAAACAGGAATTAGATATGTCTACTTACTTGGGTCAAGTGCAGGCAGTTATGGAGGAATTTGAGATGTTGATGCCAGTTTCTGCTAGCGTTGCAAAGCAGCAAGAGCAACAACAAAAGTTGTTTCTAGTTCTTACTCTTGCTGGGCTTCCTAATGATCTTGACTCAGTACGCGATCAGATTTTGGCTAGTCCGACTGTCTCCACAGTTGATGATTATTCTCTCGGTTACTTCGCCTTGCTGCAGCACCAAGTCACCCAGTGAGCTCATCACAGACACTTGATTCATCTATCCTCGTCTCCCAATCCGTGGACAATCGGGCTTCTCATACTATGGAGTATAGACGAAGAGGAGGTCGTTTTGGAAGATCTAGACCCAAGTGTTCTTATAGTTATAAACTTGGTCACACTCGTGACGTGTGCCATTCTTTACATGGTCGACCAACAAAAAATGCTTATGTTGCTCAGACCGAGCCTACAGGTAACCAGGGATTTTCTGTATCTGAAAGGGAGTACAATGAGTTCCTTAAACATCTAGCAAGTAAGCAGACGTCTCCACAAGTAGCCAATGTTGCTCAGCCTGATATTTCTGTTGCTGGTAATTCTTTTGCTTGTGTTTCCCAGTCTAGTCCTCTTGAACAATGGGTTGTGGACTCAGCTGCTTCTGATCATATCTCTGGTAATAAATCCCTTTTGTCAAACTAAAGCAAAAGGAGTTGGACAAGCAAACCCTCTACCCTCTGTCACTCTAGATTTTGTTCTTTCCCTGGTTGTCCTTTTAATCTTGCATATGTGAGTCGTTTGACTCGTGCCCTCCATTGCGGAATATATTTTATTGATGACTCTTTTATTATGCAGGACCGCAGTACGGGACAAACGATTGGAACAGGACTTGAATCAGACGGACTCTACTACCTTAACTTACTAACATCCTCTAAGGCCAGTCTAGTTGCAGATCCTCCAGACCTACGCCACAGTCGTTTAGGACATCCTAGCTTGTCCAAGCTTCAGAAAATGGTGCCTCATTTGTCCAGTTTATCCACATTAGAGTGTGAGTCATGTCAGCTCGGGAAACATACCCGCGCCTCCTTTCCTTGTAGTATTGAGAGTCGTGCAGAGTCTGTTTTTTCTTTAGTTCATTCGGATATATGGGGTCCTAGTAGAGTATGTTCAACCTTAGGATTTCGTTATTTTGTTAGTTTCATTGATGATCATTCAAGATGTACTTGGAATTTCTTAATGAAAGATCGTTCTGAGTTGTTTTCTATATTCCAAAATTTTTGTGCTGAAATTAAAAATCAATTTGGTGTTTCTATTCGCACTCTTCGCAGTGATAATGCCTTAGAATATTTATCCTCTCAATTTCAGCAGTTTATGTCTTCTCATGGAATTATTCATCAGACCTCTTGTCCTTATACCCCTCAGCAAAATGGGGTTGCAGAGAGAAAGAATAGGCACATTATTGAGACTGCTCGTACACTTCTCATCGAATCTCATGTTCCGCTGCGTTTTTGGGGCGATGCAGTTCTCACATCTTGTTATTTGGTTAATCGGATGCCTTCATCTCCCATCCAGAATCAGATTCCGCATGAGGTATTGTTTCCCCAGTCACCCTTATACCCTGTTCCCCCTCGTGTTTTTGGGAGCACTTGTTTCGTTCATAACTTAGCTCCTGGGAAAGATAAGTTAGCTCCTCGTGCTCTCAAGTGTGTCTTCCTTGGTTATTCTCGTGCTCAGAAAGGCTATCGTTGTTATTCACCTGATCTTCGTAGGTACCTTATGTCAACCGATGTCACATTTTTTGAGTCTAAACTTTTCTTTACCTCTTCTGACCATCCTGACCATCTTGATATATCTGAGGTTTTACCTATACCGGCCTTTAGGGAATCTACTATATCTCCTCATTCACCTTCTGCTACAGAAGTCTTACCCATTCCAAACGTTGGACCATCTACTGTGGCTCCTCCTGGACTCCCTGCACAAGACACTCCACTCTTGACATATCATCGTCGTCCTTGCCCAGCATCCAGCCCGGCTGATTCACTTCTTGCACCTGACCCTGCTCCTACTGCGGACTTGTCTCTTCCGGTTGCACTTCGGAAAGGTATACGGAACACCCTTAATCCTAATCCCCATTATATCGGTTTAAGTTATCATCGTTTGTCATCACCCTATTATGCTTTTCTATCTTCTTTGTCCTCTGTTTCCATCCCTAAGTCTACAGGTGAAGCATTGTCTCGTCCAGGGTGGCGACAGGCTATGACTGACGAGATGTCTGCTTTACATACGAGTGGTACTTGGGAGCTCGTCCCTCTTCCTTCAGGTAAATCTACTGTTGGTTGTCGTTGGGTGTATGCAGTCAAGGTTGGTCCAGATGGTAAGGTTGATCGTCTTAAGGCTCGTCTTGTGGCCAAGGGATATACTCAGATATTTGGGCTTGATTACAGTGATACCTTCTCTCCCGTGGCTAAGATAGCATCAGTCCGCCTTTTTCTCTCTATGGTTGTTGTTCGCCATTGGCCCCTGTATCAGCTGGACATTAAAAATGCATTTTTACACGGTGACCTTGAGGATGAAGTTTATATGGAGCAACCACCTGGGTTTGTTGGTCAGGGGCAGTCTCGTGGCCTTGTATGTCGCTTGCGCCGGTCACTTTATGGTCTAAAGCAGTCTCCTCGAGCCTGGTTTGGTAAGTTTAGCACTGTTATCCAGGACTTTGGCATGACTCGGAGTGAAGCTGATCACTCTGTATTCTATCGGCATTTTGATTCACGTCTCTGTATTTATCTAGTGGTCTATGTTGACGACATTGTTATTACCGGCAATGACCAGGATGATATTACTAAATTGAAGCAACATCTCTTTCAACACTTTCAGACTAAGGATCTGGGTACACTAAAGTATTTTCTGGGTATTGAGGTCGCACAGTCTAGCTCAGGTAATGTGATCTCACAACGGAAGTATGCCTTAGATATTCTTGAGGAGACAGGAATGACAGGTAGTAAACCTGTTGACACTCCAATGGATCCGAATTCTAAACTTCTTCCAAGACTGGGGGAGCCTCTTAACGATCCTGCAAGATATAGGCGGTTAGTTGGTAAACTAAATTATCTTACAGTGACAAGACCTGATATTTCCTTTCCTGTGAGTGTTGTTAGCCAGTTTATGGGTTCGCCATGTGATAATCATTGGGATGCAGTTGTTCGCATTCTTCGGTATATAAAATCAACTCCAAGTAAGGTTTGTTGTTTGAGTATCGAGGCCATGATCAGATTGTTGGATACTCCGATGCTGATTGGGCAGGATCGCCTTCTGACATACGTTCTACTTCTGGATATTGTGTCTTAGTAGGAGGAAATTTGGTATCTTGGAAAAGCAAGAAACAGAATGTGGTTGCTCGGTCTAGTGCAGAAGCAGAATATCGAGCAATGGCTATGGTGACATGTGAGCTAGTTTGGGTCAAACAGTTGCTCAAAGAGCTGAAATTTGGTGATGTTACTCAGATGGGACTTGTGTGTGATAATCAAGCTGCTCTTCATATTACGTCAAATCCAGTGTTCCATGAGAGAACTAAGCACAGTGAGATTGACTGTCACTTTGTCAGAGAAAAGATACTCTAGGGAGATATTGCTACAAAGTTTGTAAAGTCAAATGATCAGCTTGCAGACATTTTCACCAAGTCCCTCACTGGTCCTCGTATTAACTACATATGTAACAAGCTCGGTACATATGATTTATATGCACCAGCTTGAGGGGGATTGTTAGATATGTAAATATAGTAGAACTCTAATTATAATAGAACTCTAATCCAAAGTGTATTAGGACTAGGTTAGGTTATGTGTATTATATATATGGCTCATTGTATCATGTTTAATATCAATTATATATTTTTCTCCCGTGCTTTCTCACAAATTTCTGGCGGAGTCTCTATAGTTTCCGGTGGAGGTTTTGCCTGCAGCACCGTGGGAGCACTCCCCATTCCTGGAAGCCAGTGACCAAATTGAATCAGTGCTAGGACTTGGGGAACCCCCGACTCTTGCGTAATTTATCTAGTTTCTGGTACCGACTCTTTTGGCGATATCGATACCAGAACTGATTGCTTCTTCTTCCTCGTCATCTCTCTTTGGGCGCACGTTAGTAAACCCTAACTTAACATGCGCCTTCAGGCTTTTAATTTCCTTTATATCATTTGCTGTTACAGGATTACAATGGTCATTAATTGTACAGTTCATAATATTGCTCAAACTTCCCCATATATGCGAGTATAGTTTAAATTTATGCAAATTGATGTGATGGAATTTGTCAATGAATTTAATTATTTTATCTTTTGTGGTGGACTGCAAAGCAATAAAAAACATAAAGAGGGCCAATATTGGAGCTTATCTTATTTGAATTTTCTTTCCCGTGTAGACTATAATTGAAGAGCTCAAGTTGATAATGGATTGCAGGGTTGGTGACCATTTATTTGTGTACAGTCATAGACTTGCATGTTCCACCGTTTGTCTTTTTGTTGTTGTCCAACCCTCCTCTTCTTTTTCTTGTGTCTCTATTATAAAATTCATATTAGAATTGCAACTTGGATATATTGATTATTTCTCTTCTTATCTCAAATGCCATAATTCTCAAACGTTAGATTGAAAAACTTGAATGTGTTCAATGTGACGAGGTATGGTAGGCTCATGGTATGCAGAATGTAGAGTATGAAGTCATGGCACTAAAAGAAGCAACTTAATTTTGGAATGTATGGGAATCTTAACTGTTACTATATATTTTATACCATATGTTTCTAAAGAATCATACCCCTCTTTGAATTCGAGTTTAATGAGGTAAAATTGCGACTCCTTTTCTTGAATGAAATGGAATATAATAAATATAAAGAAGAAAATACCAGATAAATTCTTTTAAATTTTGTTATACTTTCTCAATTCTCATGGGTTGAGATTGATACCATGGATGGGGCGAATTTATAACCCCAATTATAGAGCACGTGAACTCATAGTCTCACTACTAAGTAGATATTTTTTAGAATTAGTTTAATATTATTCGTTATACTCATGTTCCAAAAAGATTGAATGATGCACTTGGTTAATTATTGAGTTAATTTACCTTGAGGAGTAGGAAGTGATCCTTACTTAATATTTTTTTTTCTATTTTTGTAGTGATGTATCCATGTTTGAAAAATCATAGATCCGCCTTTAATTATGGATACCAAAATTGTAAATGTGAAATATGGAAGCATAAAACTAGAAAAGGCCGTAATGATGTATACGTTTTTCAGAGTAGAAGCATTAGGAACATATATTGAAGGTCACATGGAAAAGATTTGCTTCAGATTTGCAGACATATTCCAAGATCATCAGCATCTTTGTCACATTCGAGATTATTTTATTTTATGAGTAAGAAAAGCTGTGTGAAGCTTCGCTACCTTGGCGAATATTACTCTATTAGTAGTTTTTTTGTTTTGTTTTTTAAAAAAATTGTTTTGTTAAATTCGGTGTTCAGTATCTGCATTGAAGCGTCGATTAAATAGGATTATCACTATGTAAGACCGATTTCAGGAAAGCACTTTTTACATTACTAGATTTCTTTTTATTTTTAAAGCTCGAACTCAAAGCCTCTATATATACAATCACGGTATGTACACACATATAATTCTAAAAACTTAATAATTTGTTATTCCATTTGTTAACGAATTTCCTTTCATGCTTGTTTTTGTAAGTATTTGGCTATTGCTATTTTGTAATTTTAAATATCGGGTAACCTCACTTATTACTTCAATATAATTGTAGAATATATACAAATAAGAAATCGATAACATACGCTGACAGTATCGTTTAATTTCAGCTCATTTAGTAGTTGCGTTTATATATGGAACACATTTTATTCTATCATGTTTGAACACATCTTACTATAGGCAAAGATATTTATTACTCAACTAAATAAGAATCGCGTGACGATATTCTGTTAAAAACTAAAATAAAATAATTAAAGAGCGAAAAGTTCTTCATAATTTCACATTAAACGTGGGAAATGGGAAATTATGAATGTCTATGCAAGTGGTATGCTTTCTGTTTAAGGAAAAAAATATTTATGTGACTAATTTACAGCAAACAGATAAGTTAAGCTTAAATTAGAATATATATTACCTAATTAGAGTTAAGTGACAAAAGTGTATAAAGGTACATGTATTCTATTTGTCAATTTGATGTGAACAATATTTAAAATGTAGGCATAATTGTTATTTACCAGTATGATTGATTATACTACTACTATTCATTTCATTCATGACCCTTGCTAGAAAGAACGTAGTCGCTTTATTTGACTTAAAAATCTCTGAACTGATATTTCTGATATTTGAGCTTGTATACATGTAAAAACTACAATTCATGACAAGGATTACGTTTTCACGTGCGTAGCTATTATTATAATATTTCTGATTGAACTTGTGATCTTTTTATTCTCGTATTTTATATTATTTTTGTTCTAATTTAGAATGTTTGGCTGTTAGTTTCCATCATGCAAGCAAAACATCAAGAAATTGATAATTATATACTGGCCAATGGCCCTTTGCGTCCAAACAGCTCCCCTTTTTAGCAGTGGTGATATGATGGGAAAACACATAAACAAAGTGGGACTCCAAATCTATTTATTTATTTATCACTTGGTCTCATAATTTTGATTAGTGGGGTATGTTTGCTTTTTTCTTCTTCCTTTTAGAAGAGGGGACACAATGGACAAACTTGCTATTCCTTCATAACCAAGCATTCTCTTCTTTTTTGTTTCTTAATTAAGTACTTTTCTTGTTTTTCAATATCAAATTTGAAACCTAAAATACTATTTTCTCTGGTTTAATATAAAAAATTACATAATAATGCACTTCATAAATTAAATTTTTATTATTTTAGCCCACTTACAATTTGTGAAGATTTACAAAAAAACAGATTTTTTATTCTCTATATCTTCGAGCATTAAATATTCCTATTCTTACTTTTTCTTCAAGTTTCTACACACCTATCACAACTACGAAAATTCACAAAGAGACGCGAGAAATCTAAAATTTCATTTTCTTTAAAACTAATCTTATTAGTTTTTGAATATGATTTTATGAGAAATTTGGAGTGGGTATTGTTTGAACTTATTGAAATTAGTCTAAGTAGACTGTATACAAAGTTCGAAGTCATTTAGTGGAGATTTGGAATAGTCTTAGTCAAGAATTGCAAGTGAAAATCGCAAAAAAAATTCGTTAGAGATGCTTATACACTTTTATACAATATTATATACTTTTAAACAAAGAGGTATATTATATATACACTTGTATAAAAGTGTATATTAATATATACATATATATATAATAATGTATAAGCACAGTATTGACAATGTTAGTGATACACCATATACATAGGTGTAGAAGAAGAAGAAGAAGAAGAAGAAGAAGAAGAAGAAGAAGAAGAAGAAATGTGAGAAATCCACCAAGTACCTGTAAATAATTATATCAGCCTTGTATAAGATGTGTCTATACACTATTATACATTATTTATACACTATTATACAAATAAATCTATTAATGAAGCTTCATTGGTTCTTCTTCGGGCTTTTTATGAAATTCAACTCAAGTCTTGTCCAAATCACTTCAAATTTGAGTTTTGAAGTTCTCTTGACGATCCCAATCAATTGGGCCAACACTCAATCCCAACAACTAACAAAATCGAAAATTTCAATTTCTGAAACTCAACTCAAATCTACCTCAAATCTGCTACAAATCACTTCAAATTTGAGTTTTGAACTTCCTTTGACGATCCCAATCAATTCGGCCAATACCTAATTCAAACAACTAACAAAATCGAAAAATTTAATTTCTGAAATTGAAGCTTCGAATGACTTTTAACGGTGACTTCAAAAATAATAATTCTCTTAAATGTTATATTTTCTTCTCATCTTAATAGTGATTATCAACTTTAAATCTGAAAAGAGAATTGAAGAATATATGTAATGATAGAGAAACTTTGGGGTGCAAAATTATGAAAGAGTAAGAAGAAGAACGAAGAAAAGAAAAAAATAGGATGGGCTAACTGATAAAGAACCATATTAGGTAAGAGTTTCAAACGTGAACCATTTTTTGATGGACTGTTAAACTAAGTGACAAGAATTATAATTTCCCTTTAATATATTATTAAATTACTCATGAAGTACTAATACCTTAAAGCATGGAGTTATGGAGCATGTGTTTTTAATCATGTCAAGTCTTACCCTTTTATTTAAGTCTTAATCTTACTCACAAGCATCTTGAGCATCATCCAAGAAAAAAGATTGATTTTTAAAATTTATGGGTTTTAATGTTGGATTATTATATATCGGAAGTAATTTTAGTATTAAAATTACATATAATCTAGACTATTAGTATAAACGGGATTTTACGTGTAATCTCTTAAAGCGTGAATAAAGCTCTGCAATCACATGAGCTTCTATTCTACAACAACTCCATAAATTCTCCACCACCTGCACGATCACGATCTCCGGACATTCTACGATCTTCTACTATGTTACCTAAATAATACTTAAAAATAGTAATGGTGGGCGAAATTTTCTAAGGAAAAGGCTGAAAATTTCGGCCGCTATGTCTGCTCCTTCTAGGTGGAAAACCTTACGTATTTATAGCACAAGTTTTAAGGGTTAAAACCCTTTTCCAAAACCGGTTAGGTTTTTCTTTCCACCAGAAAAAGGATTCCTTTATTTCCTATTATTTAGGCACAGCAGGGACCACAAAATTTAATTAACAAGGCTTCAATTATGAATTAATTTTAAATTTTTGAAATTAATATCTACCATAATTAATTATGAATTATTCCACTAAAAATTCGTAATTGCACTCCTTATTCAATTTCGAAATTCATCTATTAAATCTTATTTAGCTACCCATATTAAGATTTAGATACTAATCCATTAAATTAAATTACTGACGATATAATTTATTGATTTTTTTCTTTAGACTTTCGCTTAATTTATTTCATGTGTCGGATACAAAATTTACCGGTCGGGTTTACACATGAAGACTTATAAACTTTCATAAAGGTGTATCATCAATCTCTAAACCGATACATGGATTCCATCAACTAACTATTACTCCGTCAATGTACAATATTATTATCCAATTTACCAAGCATATTGACCCACGAAAGAATCTCGCCTTTTAATAAATCAAAACAATAATAATATACATAACTAATAATAATTATATCAAGATTAAGAGTATAAGTACATTAATGGCTAGAGAGTTTATTTTATCAAGTTAGTATAAAATACTTATCTCTACTTGGTCCGTTCAATACATACAAAATGTACTAGCACAAGAAGTTGGAATTAAACCATTTCCATATTTAGGATAAATTATATATAAACTTGTGTTATAATCATTCCTGACGGTTTGTCCAATTCCATCATTAGATTGTGAACTCAAACTTTATACTTATAAGAACCGGTAATTTAATCTTCCGTGTATAATCTAAACTCTATACACTAAATCAACTACTATATAAGCAAAGGACACCGACTAATATATGATCTACTAAAACTTTATTAAAATTGAATTAACAATATTATCATAATAAATACTATATCTAAATTAAATCCATAGCTAATAGTATATCCCAACAAAAATGATATATTTCTAGCTATAAGAGTATGTCATTAAAAAGAAATAAAAATTTTAATATTAAATTGTTTTTAAATATAAAAAGGTGCATTCATTTCCGAATAGACTCAAAAAGAGTGTGACAAACTAGAATAGAAATAGTGTTATATTTTATAAGATTTTATCGCTGTTGACGATAGTTTGAAATAGTTTAAGAAACAAATCTATTGGCAATGACAATTGGTGGGTTTGAGGTAAAAACTCTATCTTATTAATGCTAAAAACAAATGTATGTAAAATGAGATGATAATCTGTATAATTTTTTCACTCTCAGATAATGCCCACTGTTATAGAGTGAAAATTTTTAGATATTCAAATATTTCTGAACTATGCTCGATAATTGAAAACTGTACCACGTATACTTTTTACCATTTTTGTCTTCCTAATTTAAGAACACAAAAAGAAGCACATTCCTTCTTAAATGTGATGTTCGAACAAAATTAAAACCATTAATTTTGAAATCAATGATTTAATAATTGTGATGCATGTGACATGTCCAAGCAGCATATCAATAGCAAGTTTGGCCATTTTCATAATAATATGTGACTACACATTTAAAGGAAAAAATAAGAGTATTTAGTGGGTGTCTGGGACTCAAAAGACTTCCATGCAAACGTTTGCCAATTTTTTATGTACAACTATTATTCAAACACAGAATTAATTTTAACAAAACCTTTTTAAATAACGTTTCGTGGAAGGAAAAAAAAAACAACGAAAATGTGACAGTCATGTGCCGTTTTAAACTTAATCCAAAGGCATGCACAACTTATAAATGATCCGCAACAAAATCAGATCCAGGATTTTTAGTATATAAATTCCTATTTTAATATTTAATTAATAATAATAATAATTGAATCACAATTATATATTTATTAATATTAAATAAAATTTTAATAAAATATAGAGTTTACATAAAAGTTATGAGCTTCCCGGAAATCCAATAACTATACTCTTGCAATCTTTTATCTCATGAACTAGTATTTAAGTCTAGGCTAACTAAATTTATGGTAAAATTCACTTCGTTCCCTACAACGCCAATGTCACAGTCAATTCAGGTATTCACATCAGGAATAAACTTTGGAGATCAATATTCTGAAAACTGACATTTAGAGGGCATTTGGACATAAGGATGGTATAATTTCAAAAAAGGTACAAAATTTTTTTTGAGTGCAAATGATATTTGAAATTTAAAGTTATGTTTGGACGTGAATATAATTTTGGATTATTTTTGAATTTTTGTGAGTGATTGAGTAAAAACTTTAAAAAATAACTTTTAGAATTAGAGTTATGTTTGGACATGAATAAAATGAGGAGTTATTTTAGAATTTTGTGAGTGATTTGACGTGAAAATTTAAAAAAATAATTAATTTTTAATGTTTTTTAAATTTTTTAAAAAATTCGAAATTCAATCTCAAGTATTTTCACGGTCAAATATTATTTTCAGAAAAAAAGTGATACCTTTTTAGGGGAACTTTCATAAAGTGAAAGTACGTATATATATATATATATATATTCATATGTTAATTTTAATTTAAATAATTAAATAAACAACTGTTTAGATTAATTCTTGACGTAACAATAAGCTTTCATTTTCCTATAGGAGATGTCACTACTCACAATGTTGACTCATCGGGCTGGGCCCAAATGAAGTTACAACTATGAAGTGGCCCACCAAAACAACCTTGTCCTTTTACGCGGCATTAGCACGTGCGACTCTCGACTAGTAGCCATGGTTCCTCTCATCTTTTTTTCCTTTCCACTTTGCAGAGATTAAAGAAAGACGGAAGAAGACTGCAAAAAGCATAGCAATATAACATCATAATGGAATTCTTTAACTAACAAGTTGGGCTTTTGTCCACTGTCCACAATTCACACTATCGAAAAGATTACTAAAGAGGAAGCAGCACAGGTTTTGCGTCATAAAGTTGTTATCTAGAACAAGCTGCTTTGTATAGTTGCTTCTTCTTGTTTCTTTCTGATGGTGGTGCAATTTGCTTACGCTATAAAATTGAAACTAGTGATGCATCGACCAATAAGAGGGAGAAAAGGTCAAATATTGTCACACCTTTATTTTTGCCGCCCGAATAAGGTATATAGAAAAATTTTCAATTAAAATAACATGAATTGATATGAGGTTAATTAATTTATCAGAGTCATCATTTAGAATGACTTATTTGGTGGTTTAAGTTATCGATTTATTTTAAAATTCTAAAATGAAGAAATTTTTATTTTTTACTTTATAAGTTTGCGAATCAGAAATTTTATATAAGGAATTCTGTTAATTCATGAAAAGGTGTTAGGTATTCCGAATTTCGTGGTTCGAGTACGGTCACTTAAATTATGAATATTGGCGTATTATTTGATTAATTATACGGTTTAAACCTATGTGCATTTTTACAACTTTTTTACCCCTTTTACTATTTTTTAGAAAAATTCAATGTTATTGAAAAATATATCCTAAACCACGTTATATGAAATGCACCTGCACTCGTTTCACGTTTTATTTAATATTGTTGGAAATTAAAATCGAATCACATGATATGTACACCCGAATTTTAACAATTATAAGCCACAAATTTGTAGCCATGCTAAATTAATGAAGTGCGCCTAAAACGACTATGTACATTTATTTTTAATATCTAAGTCGCAATATTTGTGAGGGCTATGCATGATCTAATTTATGGATGACACACCTCAACCCTTTCTCTTTTTTAAAAGGAATGTATTTAACTATAGAAACTACAAGTGTTAGTTCTTAATCAGATTTATGAGGGCCATGAGTTATGAGATTTTTTTGGTATGTCACATTTCAACTTATTTTTTTTTTTGAGGAAAATTACACTTATTTAAAAGGATTAAGTTTAAATTAATTCTTTTGAAAAAGGATTTAGGCTTGAATGTTCATCACTTATTACCTGATCAAACTTGAAATTTTTTTTAGTAACAAGCTGCATTTGGGCTCAAAGCTTGGCCCAGCAGAGGAGGAACTCAAAAGTTCTTGCCTTTGTTGGAATTCTAATCTGGTTCTTGCTCACATTGGACCATTATCAGGTTCAGTTATTACGTTTTCCTGGCTGAGCCTATCTAACCTTTTTAATTAACCCAAATCTGCCTACTCATAAGTAATTATGTTAATTACTTGTTAAGCAAAATAAGTAAGGATCTAACAACAATGCTAGTTAATAATTAAACGTATAACTTATCAATACATAACAACATGTTTAATACAATAATTTTTAAAGGAAAATTCACAATTAAAATCACTTTACAGGGTTCAACTTCCAAGCCCATTTGCTTGGGCCCATACTTGCTTAAATGCGTTTCAATGTCGGGCCTCGTCGTGAGTCTGACTCATTTCATGTTATGTCCCAAACCATTACACCATATAATAATAATGTCCATTACAAGAAGAAAAAAGGATCCAACTGTTATGACCCTATACATAAATTAAACGAAAATTAAATTTAAAAGTCATTAAAACAATCCATTTCTACTACTGAAAGTCCACGAATTTACATAATTTTCCTAACTATAATTATATATCTAGAAAAAATATTAAGGCAAAGAGACAACTACCTTCCTAATTTGGAGTCTCCCAGCTATCACAAATATTTTTAAAAGATAACTTCAACCTGCAAGAAATTAGTTATATAATTGTTTCTTGCACGCTAGCATTTAATTCTACTTTGAAGCTTCTTACTGCTCATTAGGCTTTTATTTCAGCATAGACTTTCATGGATCTGACTATGTGAAAAGGTCAGACTCACAAAAATATTTTTAAATGTATGGACCTACAGTATTATCAAATCAATCTTAAATAACATAATACAAGAATGAGTAAAAGCAAAAACAATGTTGTTTATGAGTCTGACCATGTTTAAGGTCAGCTTCACAAACGAACAAAGACTTTCAACCGTGATCCTACTCTAAGTTCTCATTTTAGTAAAGAAGACGGGGGAGGGGGAGGGGGGACAAGCTTAGACATATGCTAGATGAGTTAAGAATCTATACACTATTAAGGAGTGAATCTGACCATTTAAAGGGTAAGATTCATTTCCTTTAGTGCTGTTATCAAAAGGAAAATTTTGAAAATAGTTTTATAGTATAAAGCCTTACTGATTCAGCCCATCAAATATTGGCATATACAACACAATTATTTCAGATTTCATGATTAAAATGCAACAACCATTTAAGATAATATCAACATAGGGTTTATAGACATTAATTAACCCTAAATTCACAAAGTAAAGGATTCTAAAGCTAACAAAAAAGTTCAGCCAAATAAAAAAAAGGGTTTCAAACACAAATTTTAAACTTATACTTAATTATATTTAGGATGAACATTATTACATACCTTGAAATTGAAAACACAAACATAGAAATGATCAAATAAAGGTCAAGGAGAAAAGAACCAAGAAGCTTCAGCAACCAAACACAGCAATGAACAACAACCAAATAGATTTCAGAAGAAAAATTTTCAGCTTCAAACTATTTTTTACTGATGAAAACCAGAAATCTTCAAAGAAGTTCTTTAATTTTTGATAAAAATCAAAGGAAAATAAGACAATTGAACTTTTTTAGAGTGTATACCTTAGGATTTTTTAATTCTGATCAGTTTTTGAGGGATAATATCTATATATAAGCTGCATAGGATAGGTATTCTTTTGGAATATTTCTTATCCTATAGAAAAATAGTACTGTCCTCTTTTTACAGCCCTGGTACAACTGTCCCTTTTTATCATATATTCAGCATCTTTTATAACAGTTATACATTTTCTAGAAAGTTTATTTTCTTATATATTTTCTGAAAACGCATCCCAAGTTTCTTTAATTCAATTAGGTTCTATATAAATCGTAGTAATTTACAGACTAGGGCAAACAAGAAAAAAAATCTGTCAACAAATCCAAAAATACAAATTAAAAGATGTCAACAGAAATAAAATACAAGAGATGATGCAATTATACTAAAATTAACCTAATTACTAACAAAATGTGCTTCATCTAATTAACTATAGTAATCAAATTAACAATTATCAGAAAAACCACAATGAAATCTTAGAAGTTGAACTAATCATGTATATGAAGCAAAACGGATAAATTAACTCAATTAATATGTAAAAGCTAATTGCGAACCTCGGGAGAGGAACATTTAAACAAAGCAACGATAGAATAATCAATTGACCAAAAACCCTAATTAGGCCTAAACCTATGCAAAATTAATTGATAGCAAGATTCAGCACGCTTTAAAAATAAGTTGACAATGCCAATCGGGGGTGACACTGTGACTATCTAAATCATATATGCTAAAAGGAAGAAGCAAGTGGGGAAAATAGTAATATAGAAAGAAGAACATAAAGAAAGAAAATAAATAAACAAAAAAGAATTACCTAACGCTGTTTTGGACCGGGACAGTTGATGAACTATCCTGAATGAAATACTCGTGAATGTATACCATCATTAATTTGTTGTTCTTAACAAGAATAATCAATTAATGGACGTTTGGGCTCACAAACTCCAAATACTGACTGAGAAAAGAATAAAGAAAAATTAAGGTTGTTTCAAAATTTTAGATTTAAGAGTTGATAGGATTAAGGATGATTCAAGAGAAACCAAAGGGATATTTGGGGAGAGGGGGAGGAGGTTACATGGTGTATTTTTGGGTTGATTGTGAGAAGTTAGGATTTTTAGGCATAAAACTCAGATTTGAAATATAAGATTTTTGGTGATGATTTGAAAGAAACGACTTAGAGATTTGGAACGAGGAGATGATAGGAGTTCTAGGGTGCTAAATTGGTGGTATTTTGGGCATTGGAACCACTATGAGGCGATTCCGGCAGGTGATTGATGGCGGGGACAACGGAGGAAATTGGGCCAGTTAGGATTCCTATGGTTTGGACGTTAGAGACGAAGTGAGAGGGATTGGAATGGGGGAGGGGGGAGTGGACAGTTTCGGACAGTCATATAATTAGTGATCAACTAGTTCCCAGCAGTTAAATCCAATGTGATCAACGCTTGAGGTCAAAATTAATAGATACAATGTTATTTGGCTATGGAAAGGGATATACCGGGTAGGCAAATTTAGGCCTGGGTTTGGGTTATTATTTGGGATGATTTTGGCTTTTAAATAACTAGCCCCAAGTTAAGAAATTAAAACCCCATTTTCGATTTCTTATTCATATTCTCCTTTCCTTTTTGTTTTTCTTTCTTTTATTTAATTTAAAAACTTAAATTAAAATCCTAAATTAATTTAAATTGTAAATAGCAATTACTTAATTATAAAAATTATTTGATCCTAAATTAAAAGAGAAAAAATCAATAATCTACAGATGAAAGGGTAAAAAATGTAAAATGGGCCATTTTTTGGAATTTTCAACACAAATAATTACTCAATTAATCCTAAAAATGTAAAAACAAAAACTTTAAGGCAATGCATGGGGTTTTTGATATTTTTTATAATTTTTAATGTAAATTAAATGTGTACAAAAATGCAAACAATTAATAAAATCTTACGAAATCCTATAAAATGGTAAATAATTGAAAAAAAATCTTGAATTTAATAGGAGTAATTCGTATAGTGCAAAAAGAATATGCTCACAGCTGTCCCTCTTTGCTTTGGGACACGAAGGATTTTCGAGAAAAAATAAAATGAGCAATTACGAGCGATTTTTGCCCATTTGAGACTCTATGAGAAGCATGTTTTGAAAAACTATGACCAAAGCTTTCTTTAGGGGTTACCCATATATCCTTATATAAAGGAATCAAGTTAGTATAGTTTTGGAAGTTTTGGTAGCTGGGACTACCGGAAAATTGTGATTTCACTGTTGTTGCTGTTGTTTCCGTTTGTTGAGCTCCTTATTACACCAAAATGAAAGATGAAAAACTAAACGAGCTAGGCCTATCAACTACGAGTTACAAGATTCCTATCTATAAACCTTCTAAAGCTTGATCTTGAGTCTTGGCCAGTTCTTCCTGCAGACCCCGATCTGAATCTTAATGCTCATTAACTACAATCGCTGGTTCATTCTTCTTCAACTTCTCGGATCAAGGCTGGACATGCAAATTTGTGACTTCAAACATATCTTGGGAAATCCGCATTTTTCTGTACGTTTACGCTTAAAGCTCAACTTCTTTTCTTGTTCCTTTTTTTTTCTTTTAATTGGACTGAGACTGCTTCTTTTGATCATCTCAAACCTTGTGCCTCATGATGGAAACCTGTTCAAGCACCAAAATCTATACTATTTTTTATTGAAAGCAATAAAATGAGAATTTTGCATCCTATGGAAAAAAGAGATTAGGGAATGGAGCCCTATATAATGACTTTAAGTAGGAAATGGAGACCCTATGTTGGCAAAAAGACTAGGAAGTAGAGACCCTATGTTGGAAAAATAACTAAGGAGTGGAGACACTATGTCTAAAATAAATTCAACTAGGGATGTGAGACCCTATGTTAGGAAATCAGACTAGGGAGTGAGAAACCCTATGTTGAAAAATCAAACTAGGGAATGGAGGCACTATGTCTAACGTAAATTCAACTAGGGAGTGAAAATCATATATTGGAAAAGTGAATAGGGAGTGGAGATCCTATATTAGAAAAGTGACTAAGGAGTAAAGACTTTATGTCTAAAGTAAATTCAACTAAGAACCCGAACTATATCCGATCCGGCCCGACCTGACCCGACAATTTACCATTCCTAATTAACAGTTAAGTTATACTCCTTAGTGTAGTAGTCACTCCTTGTTTATACTTTATTCAGATATCAAGATCGTTTTGTAGTCCACAATTCCCGCTATGAACGGATATCTAATAGAACCAACAAAGGTAGCATGTGTAAACGTGTGAAAAAATGGAGCAAATAAATGGTGAACGCATAATAATTCCTATTTTTAGTCACCCTCAAGGATTATGGTGAATGAATGTAATTCTTTTATTCTTAATTAAATATTTGGAGAAATAAAAAAACACTTTTATAGAAATCTTTTCCCTTTTAATTATAAACTCCACATAATGCGAGCTAGATTAGTCGTACTGTTGATTTCCAATACAAAATATTTATTCAAAAATAAAATAAAAGAACTTGTAAAGTCTTTTTGGCATGATAGATTAATTTTTTATGTTTGGTTGGCTTAAAAACTTTAAAAAATATTTTTCATAAAAATAAGTGATAAAACCAACCATTTTCTATGAAAGACATTTACCAAGCACACCGCTTGTCAAATTATATAGCGTGTTATGAATCTTAAGTCCAAACTCTGTTCTATACCTAATCAGTATTAATAGAAGAAATTTTTACATTTCTATGTCATATAGTAAACTATATTACCCTTCATGCTTAACTTTTAATATAATCATCTTTTATATACCAAATTATCATTTATATACATTTTAGGGGTTTTAATGGTATTAATTAGTCTCCTAATTTAACATTACCGTATATTCCTACTCCCCAAAGTTTCTCTCTCCAAATCTCACCCCTTCGCCCACGTATCAAACCACACCCCATGATTTACTCTTCAATCACTCACAATTTCCTCTTCTAAAACCAGCGAAAATCTGTGACCCCTCCACCATTGACAACCATTAAAAATCTTTGATTCTTTGAATTGAAATTTGCGTTTTCAAAAGACATTTTTTGTTTGGATTGAATGTTGTTGCAAAGAATTGAAAATTCTCTCTACGTCTCTCTCTATCTCTTAATCCCAAATTTCAGTAATATAAAGCAAAGGAAAGACATTAGAACTACAACAAAGTATTTTTAGTAAACCAGAACTAAGTGATTTAAATACTGATAATTTTAGTAAACCAGAACTAAATCGTCTATCTTTGGGATCTCAGTGTTTATTTCTTTTTTCTTAAATAATTTTATCTAGTTTTTATTAACCTCTAATAATATAATATTATTAATGTATTATTTTATTTTATTATTGTTCGATAAGCTTTTCCTTGGGGAATATAATTACTTAGTCCTTCTGGATTGGGTTGAATTCTTGCTGTTAATTTTAATACTTCTTCATATATTGGATCTAATTCTAGTTGTATATCACTCATGAAAGAGCTATATCTTTTATTGTATCTATCTTTTCTTTAAGTGTGCTTATCTCACCTTTTAATACTTCTACCTGTTCAGTTATTTTTTGTACTATCTGGTTGTTTGTATTTCTAACTCTTTTGTTTTTTCTGTAATAGTCTTGATTAACTTTTCTATTTCGTTTTTAGTAGGTATTTTTTCTATATTAAATTTATTATTCAAGAGTTGTATTTTCCTGTCTAGTTCTTGTGATTTTATAAAGTCTAAATTTTGTTCTAATTTTTCTAAAATCCTTCTTTGTTTAATGTCTCCAACCTCTACTAACTCTAATGTTCTTATTATGTTTTTATTGTTGTCTTGGGTTTTTTCTCCAACGTTTATTATTAAATCAATTAAAGTATTGTATTGTTTATCTTCAGTATGTAATATATGTTCTCCACTACTAAAATTACACTTTATTATCGTATTATTTTTTAATATTCTGTATTTTTTTTCTGGATGGATTTTCAAGTCTAAATAATCTAAGTTTTTTAAATTAGCTATTTGTTTTAACCTAAGGGTATCCAAATTTTTTGATTCTTATAGAACTTTATTCTTTGATTTTCGAAATATATTTGTCCTTCTGTATATTGTATTTTTTACTCTAGAGAGGATATAGTTTCTGGACTAATAATACACTTTACTATGTAACTTGGTTCTCTATCTATTTTTAATTCTAATTCTTCTGTTTGTTTAGCTAATTCTTAAATTGATGTTAATAGAGTATTAGTCTTTTTTAATACTTTCTTTAATTCCTGCTTTCTCTTTATATCCCTTCTTAAAATCCAATAGTGAAATACAATTTATTTAGTTAACGGATGTTGTTTTAACATATGTATCACCCTAATGGGATATATTTTATTTTATTCTAAATTATTCTAAGATAGTTCTTTTCTTGTTCTATTTCTGAATTAATTCTTTGTATTTCAAAAAGAAGAAAATTCTTAAAATTATCAATGTTTAAATCACTTAGTTATGGTTTACTAAAAATACTTTGTTGTAGTTCTAATGTCTTTTTATATTCTATGTGATTATTTATATTTTCTATTGTAATATAGATTATATGATGATAACAGCTTATATATTTAGCAAAATAATGTTGTTTCATAAACGCTGAGGTTCGAATATATATAACTGTTGTATGAAAGCTGAATAATATTGTTTAAAAAATATATTTAAGTTGTATGATACTATAGGGGTATATAATTTAGTAGAATAATGTATGAATTATAGATAAGTTGCATAATATATAATTAGTTGTATGAAATTTGTTTCTACTATGTATAAATCAGATGCAAAATATACAAAAGAAATATTATATATATTTTGTATAAATTTTGTATTTAAGTTATATTTTATTGTAATTGTATTTAACTAGGTAGAAATAATGTGTGAAAGTTATAGATAATCTGTAGATAAATTATATAATATATAATTAGGTGTAGAAAATTTATTTTTATTATGTATAAATCTGTCACAAAATATACAAAAGACATATTATATAAATTCCACATAAAAATTATTTTTACATTGTATGATATTGGTTGCATTTATTTGTGTAAAAATAAAATATAAAATCATACACTTTGTAATAGTTGATGGAACTTTGAAAGTGAAGTTAGCTATTTTTTTCGTATTTGTTAAGTAAATATTAGTAGAAGATGTGATACAATACGAAACAAGAAAGGGACTTTTATTCATTAATAAAAATCAAATCCACTCAATTTGTCCTCGCAAACTTACGAAGACGTATGCCTAACTCAAAACTACACTAACATTATATATAACTAACCATAGTTTCTGTTAACAAAAACCAGTGTCAATAAAGAAAAAGTTTTTTTTTTCATTTTTAGCGGCTTCAAAAACTATTTGTATTTATTAGTCGAAAAAATATATAAAATTTATTTAATATAACTAACAATATATATATAGTATTTTAATTATTATTTTTAAAATGACTATAAAAAGTCATTCCTAATGAAGACGCCCAAAATTCATGTGTGGAAAAGGAAAAGAATGTTCTGAGAATTCAGAAAGAAAAATAGAACGAACAAAGCTACGGTTGTTTCTAGGAGTTAGCTCTAGACAAAAAAGGAACAACCTTCGAATAATTTTGTATAAAAAAGATAAGGGAAGAACCAGAGAGAAAGGGGAGAGAGGAGGGAAAAAAGAGAAAAAAATATAATTTGTTATAAACTAAAGCAAAAGACAAGAACAATAGAACAAGAACAATAGCAATAGAGAGAAGAGTAGAGAGAGTTCTTCTTATTGAGTTGAGAGGGGTCTCCAGGGATGATTTACAATGGTAGAGAGCACCTCTATTTATAGGGAGGAGGAAGATCTTGCT
This sequence comes from Nicotiana benthamiana, assembly GCA_034376525.1. Classification (NCBI taxonomy): domain Eukaryota; kingdom Viridiplantae; phylum Streptophyta; class Magnoliopsida; order Solanales; family Solanaceae; genus Nicotiana; species Nicotiana benthamiana. Next base: position 158,659,454 of record CM067339.1, read on the forward strand.
ACCAATAATAGGACTCTAAAATCTCTCTAATTAAGTACATTAAAGACATTCACCTTAAATAGAAGTGTAAGAATCTTCTATTTCATAACACTCCCCCTTGAATGTCTATTCAATGATGTGCCTCATAAAACCTTAAAACCAAAACCCAATGGGAAAAATTAAAGTAAGGAAAAAGAGTACACATGTTTGAATATGCGCCTATTGGTTGCCTCGTTAAAAACCTTGCAAGGAAAACCCAGTGGGACAAAACCTTGTAAGGGAAAAAGAGTGCAACGCGCATTGACTCCCCCTAATGAGTACATCCATTTATATCCTTTGAGCATTTGCATTCCAATCTTGTGCATCATCTTCAAAACGATCTTTGGTAGATGCTTGATGAATAAATCAACCATATTGACTTGAATAAATATTCCGCACCTTGAAATCATCACTCTTGATAGATATGAACATCTTCATATAATGTCGTGGAATAGCTCTTCAATATCTCCATAGATGCATTCTCAATGCCATCATGCTTATAGTTATAGCAAGATACATATGTACACAAATTGTACTAAGGATGTGGTACTTCAGGACCAAGAATTGCATATGCTTCAAGCAACTTAAATCTTTCAAGTTAAGTCATGTAAGTCACATAATAGACTTTAGCTGCATAGCAAAGTTTCATGTCATGCTAAACAAATAAGATATCGAAAATTGACTATACATACCTTTGCCTTTATACTTTCAAGCATATGAACTATAGGTTCAAAGCTACATGTCTTTCATATGGAATCAATTCTTCTTGAATTGTATCTCTTCCATTTAGTTGCTTTCTTTGAGTCAGCAAATGCGTATAGCATGCTTTGCAATATGTTGCAATTGCATTTCCTTTTTATGAACTACAGGTTCATATCATGATATTCGGGGATATACATATACAAATGAAAATTCATCCCATGTAACACTTTCTCAAATGTTTATCATGTCTCCCCCTCATGTTAGTAAACCTAACATGTTTCCTCAACTTTGGGAAATCATCTTTGTGCATTATGTCAATATACACAGCACCTTAATATAAGATGAAATTATTTGGTTCCTGACCCTGAACCACTTTTGAGGGGAGAATATACTCTCGTATACAACTTATATCAAACTGATATATGTATAACTTAGTTCTCATAAGAAACAGTTTAGCTATTAAGTGGAAGCACTCAATAATTATCTTACTAAACCAACTTTAATATAAACCAACTTGTCAAGATGAACTGTCTTGAGTAGAGAATCTGGAAACTATGCTCGAAGTTAGATTACTGAGCGCTTTACCTCGCAAGCACTGCCAGGCTGCGGGTTAATAACAATGGCGCATGTAACCATATCATAGATGCATCATATGTGGTATACATGGCAGGTGAATGGGCCCATATTCACCTTTGATATTTCCAGAATCAAGGGGCTTCAACCCGAACTCTTTAGTTGGTCAGTTCATTACTGAGAACAAGAACTTCTAGTTCTTTGATATTCACCTATGTGAATTTGCACATCATACTTCAAATGAGATGGCTAACACGAATGTCAACTGAATAAATTATCAATATTGGTAAATTTCAAATTTACACCATGACATGTGCACTTATCAATAAACTTCGGGTTTATTATGACATGGGTTTTATACCAATAGATATCCACTTTATTGTGGCATTCTTTCGTTTGTGTAGTACAAACTGGAGAACAAAGCGGGTAGCTTTTCATATACAAATTACCCCGCTACAAGTTGTAGTAATAGGAGAATCAAAGCCTTCCTTTATTTATAGTCTCAATATCATCAATCGCCTTCGCGTGTACTTTTGGAAACTGAATAAGTTTCTTTGAGACTTACTACAGCACAATACTCAATTGTGTTTCTTCAACATAGTAATAATTGGCTCTTCGAGAGCTCTCAATTAATTTTGTACTACCACAGACTGAGGTTCGAGATCCTCACATTCTTGCATTCCGTATTTTCAAGAGTCTCAGGCTCAATAGATTCTTCGTGAATCTCGGAATTAATCAAATCATGAGCGTCCTCATGTGATTCTTTCATAGTGTCATTTAGATCGTTCTTTTTCCTCTTTCTAGGATTTCGATCTTTGGAACCTAATGGTCTGCCACGCTTCTGGCGTGCATTTGACTCATTGGATATGACACTAGATATTTGTCCAATAGGGACTTCAATACGGATCGGAACATTTTCCGCGTGAATGTGGGATTTCGTTATCCTCTTCAAGTCCGTAAATGCGTCAGGCATTTGATTTGCTATTCTTTGCAAATGGATAGTCTTTTGTACCTCTTTCTTTCAAATAGAGGTATGTGGATCAAGATGAGATAATGATACATTTTTCCACAAAATTTCCCGTTTGGTTTCACCAACTTCTCCCCCTAATTTTGGGAAAAGTGTCTCATCCAATTGACAGTCTGCAAATAGTGCAGTGAACAAATCTCCTGTCAATGTTTCGAGGTAGCGAATAATGGAGGACGCGTCAAACTCAACATATATTCCTAACCTCCTTTGCAAACCCATTTTGGTGCGGGATGGCGGTGCTACAGGCACATATACTGCGCATCCAAAGCTTCTTAAATGGGATATATTGGGTTCATGACCCAAAACCAATTGCAATGGGGAATATTTGTGTCAATTCGTCAGTCAGAGACGAACTAGCATTGCTGCATGCAACATGGCGTGACCCCAAAACGAAGTGGGCAGCCGACGAACTAGCATTGCTTCATGCAAAATGGCGTGAACCCAAGTCGAAGCGGGCAGCCGATAAACTAGCATTGTTGCATTCAAAATGGCGTGAACCCAAACCGAAATGGGCAGCCTCGTTTTCATGAAGAATTCAAGATTATTCTCATCTATTGTCTCAATATGATATCCATTTTGAATGATATCTTTAAAACTCAACAAGTTCCTTTTAGACTTGGAGGAGAACACTTTGATTGATATCATTAAAACTCAACAAGTCCTTCTTAGACTTGGAGGAGAACATTGCATTCTCTATGATTAACGTCATGCCTTTGGGCAGAGTTACAATTGCTCTTCCGGAGCCTTCAATCAATTTACTACTTCCATAGATTGTAGTAATGTTTGCCTTACACAATTACTCTTCTTTTCTTTGAGTATTGTATGTGTAGTACATGAATCAACTAGGCAAATACTTTTACAATTGGACGTTGGTCCAAGTTCGCTTTGTGAGATATCCATATTTGCTATCCCATAGTTTAACATACAAAAGAAATACACGAACATAGGAATAAACAAGTTCAATTCTTTTGTGTCACATAATATCTTCAAAATCTGCTACTAACAGTTGGCTAACAAAATCAGATATGTTATCCATAATCAATTCCTTTGCAGTTTGAAAATTTCAGCGTTTTTCATAAGACAATCGATTATTAAACACACACAATCGATTGTTGGAACATAGACAATCGATTGTTAAACACACACAATCGATTGTTGGAACATAGACAATCGATTGTTAAACACACACAATCGATTATTTGTTATTTTTGAAAAACTTCGTAGCATACTGTCTTAAGACAATCAATTGTTAAACATCGACAATCGATTGTGGATGATTTTTGAAAAATTCCAGATTACACTGCCTAACGACAATCGATTGTTAGATATAGACAATCGATTGTGGGTGATTTTTGAAAAATTCCAGACCTCACTGTTTCAAGACAATCGATTGTTAGCCAAAGACAATCGATTGTTGATCAATTGTTTTTCAACTTTAATGCGAAAATAGTTGATAATCGACTAGTTTTTCAGGCTAGTCGATTACCCCCACTGGAAAATAAAAGTTTTATTGATATTTGAACATATTGAAGATATTCTAAAGAACTACTGCTAACATTGCTTTATGAACTAGCTAATACGAGCTAATACTAATGACTATTAGATTATTCACTAACTAATACAAATAAGTAGAACAAAATCAAATAACTCCATCTTCTTTCATCATGGTCCCATCGCCGATTAGGTGGTCTATTTTCCCCTCGGGTTGCTCAAAGAAGTCTGCCACATCTAGGTGGGTGGTGTCCTCATTGTCGTCATAGACAAAATTTGTTTCAGGGCCTTTTCTCTTTCGAGATGCTTGATAAAGGTCAACCAAGTGTCTTGGTATACGGCAAATCTTTGACCAGTGCCCTTTCCCACCGCAACGATAACATATAGTTTCTGAACTATTTGCGTTAGGATCTTCTGGACCCCGTTTCTGCTTTCGGCGGTTATCTCTCTTTGGGGGGTGACGGACTTCTTTGGAATTTCTTCCTTGTCCACGTCCTTGGCTTTGACCCCGTTTATGACCGTGATCATGGTCCCTTTTATGTTTGGCATAATGCGAGTGCACCGTATCTGCTTCAGGCAGTGGTGTAGACCCAGTTGGTCTATTTTCGTGATTTCTCATGAGCAGATCATTATTTCGCTCAGCCACTAGTAAGAGAGAAATCAGTTCAGAGTACTTCGTAAAGCCTTTCTCTCGGTACTGTTGCTGCAGTACCATATTGGAGGCATGAAACGTTGTAAACGTTTTCTCAAGCATATCGTAATCGGAGATGTTATCTCCACATAGCTTCAGTTTAGAAGTAATTCTGAACATAGCAGCATTATATTCAGAAACGGACTTAAAATCCTGTAGCCTCAGATGGGCCCAATCATATCGTGCTTGTGGCAGAGTGACCAACTTCAGGTTGTCATATCTCTCCTTTAAGCTGTTCCACAAAACGAGTGGATCCTTGACGGTGAGATATTCAATCTTCAAACCTTCGTCAAGGTGGTGGCGCAAGAAAATCAAGGCCTTCGCACAATCTTGGGTGGATGCTTTTTCTTTATCTTTGAGGGTGTCTCCGAGACCCATAGCATCTAGGTGGATTTCAGCATCCAACACCCATGTCATATAGTTCTTGCCCGAAATTTCAAGGGCAACGAACTTTCTTTTCATAATGTAAGACATACTCGAAAATTAAATTAGGAAGAGGGAAAATACCTTGGATTTTCGAGAATGATACTTGAGACGGTAGAGTCTCGTGCTGATAACGTGTTATAAACTAAAGCAAAAGACAAGAACAATAGAACAAGAACAATAGCAATAGAGAGAAGAGTAGAGAGAGTTCTTCTTATTGAGTTGAGAGGGGTCTCCAGGGATGATTTACAATGGTAGAGAGCACCTCTATTTATAGGGAGGAGGAAGATCTTGCTACCAATAATAGGACTCTAAAATCTCTCTAATTAAGTACATTAAAGACATTCACCTTAAATAGAAGTGTAAGAATCTTCTATTTCATAACATAATTAATATTTTCATTGAAGGCATAAATAACAATTTTAGAAGTATTTTAATATGAATTATATATATTTTATAAACAAAAATATTTAATTAGATATAAATATTAAAGATAATAAAATTTAAAATAGTATATACAATGAAAAAATCTCTTACTAGAACATCGCCCACTTCAGAATCTAGGTCTAGGCCCACTACTACCTGTCCAGTTAAAAACTCATTTTCAACTCTATTGGGCTACCGCCTTTAAAAATGAAGATTTAAGTGGACTAGCGACCCATATTTTCCAAAAATGAAACCCTCGTTCAGCCTGTAAAAGGTGCGTCCAACGACGGGAATGGATATCTGCAGTCCATTAGAGTTCCGTTGCTAAAAGCTGAAGCTTAACAGCCAAGCTTGAAATAACAACAACAACAACAACAATCTAGTATAGTTCCACAAAATGGTGTTTGGGGAAGTTAATATGTAGACGAGTCTTATTCCTACCCAAAATGACAGAGAGGTTGTTTTCAATCGACCCTCGGGTCAGTGAAGAAAAGTAACAACAAAAATAAAAACAAAAATATAAGATTAGATTATTTTTAGGAATACGCTTATGCACCTGCAGTAGGTCATCAGTTATCACACATTCACATCATCCCACGCATTAGAGAGAGTTTAAATTATAATAACAATATTAAAAAGAAGACACATCATAAGTATAACCGGACCTCTTTATCAATTTACTAAAAGACAAACTTTTTTCAAAATTAATTTTTATATTATGTTATAATATATATTCTTTATAATAACACTTCTTTATAACATTAAAAAATATCGGAACAAACATTACTATGATGTTTGATTGTAACACATAATAGTATAAAAATTATTTACTATTATCTATCTTAGGTAAATGGAATTATAGTATTTTTTCTCATATATTTATCTTCCAGAGTTTTAAATTTAATTTTTGAACATCTCAAAAAGTAATTCTTTTCTCAGCATTCAGTAGCAAAAGTATTAATGTATTATTATGTGAAAAATAGGAAAGTATTATTATTAATAAATAACTAATGTTATGAAATAATATAAGAACAAGAACAATAATACAAGAACAAGAACAATAGAGAGAAAAGTAGAGAGAGGGGTATTCTTATTGATACTTTGGGATGGTTTACAATGGAATAGAACCCCTTTATTTATAGGGAGGTGGTGACTTAACCACCAAGAAGTAAACCCTAGAATCTCTCTAAATATGGACATTCACCTAAAATAGAATATTTTATAACACTCCCCCTTGAATGTCTATTCAATAATGTGCCTCGTTAAAACCTTAACTAAAACAAAACCCAATGGGAAAAAATTAAAGAAAAGGAAAAAGAGTACACATGTTTGAATATGCGCCTATTGGTTGCCTCGTTAAAAACCTTGCAAGGAAAACCCATTGGGACAAAACCTTGTAAAAGAAAAAGAGTGCAACGCGCATTAACTCCCCCTGAAAAGAGCATCAATTCATATCCTTGAGTCTTCGCATTCCGATCTTGTGAACCAGCTTCTTGAAGGTTGACGTTGGTAGAGATTTTGTGAACAAATCAGCCATATTATCGCTTGAACGAATTTGTTGCACATTGATATCACCATTCTTTTGAAGATCATGTGTGAAAAATAACTTTGGTGAAATATGCTTTGTTCTATCTCCTTTTATGAATCCTCCCTCAATTGAGCTATACATGCTGCATTGTCTTCATACAAAGTCGTGGGTAGTTTGTTACACTTCAAACCACATTTGTCTTGAATATGATGTATTATAGACCTCAACCACACACACTCCCGACTTGCTTCATGAATAGCGATTATCTCGGCATGACTAGATGAAGTAGCCACAATTGATTGCTTAGTCGATTGCCAAGATATGGCGGTGCCTTCACAGGTAAACACATAACCCGTTTGAGATCGAGCCTTGTGTGGGTCGGATAAATATCCAGCATCAGCATAACCAACAAGATCAGGACTGCAATTATTGCTATAAAATAAGCCCATATCGGTAGTCCCTTTTAGGTACCGCAATATATGTTTGATCCCATTCCAATGTCTCCTTGTGGGAGCCGAGCTATACCTTGCTAAGACATTAACTGAAAAGGTTATGTCAGGCCTTGTAGTATTTGCAAGATACATTAGTGCGCCAATTGCACTAAGATATGGTACTTCAGGACCAAGTAGCTCTTCATTCCTTTCTTGCGGTCGGAATGGATCTTTATTCATATCAAGTGATCGAACAACCATCGGAGTACTTAAAGGATATGCTCCATCCATGTAAAACCGTTTCAGTACCTTTTCTATATAGGTAGATTGATGAACAAAAGTTCCGTTTGCCAAATATTCAATTTGCAAACCAAGACATAATTTTGTCTTTCCGAGATCTTTCATCTCGAATTCATTCTTTAGATAATCAATTACCTTTTGGAGTTCTATGGGCGTTCCAATAAGGTTTATGTCATCGACATATACGGCAAGTACAACAAATTCCGATGTTGTTTTCTTTATAAAAACACAAGGGCAAATGGCATCATTTATATAGCCTTCTTTTAATAAATACTCACTAAGACGATTATACCACATTCGTCCTGATTGCTTTAGACCATGCAAGGATCTTTGCAATTTGATTGAAAACATTTCCCGGGACTTTGAATTATGAGCGTTTGGTATTTTGAGTCCATCGGGAATTTTCATGTATATCTCATTATCCAGTGAGCCATAAAGATAGGCAGTAACCACATCCATTAAATGCATGTCAAGCTTTTCAAGGACAACAAAACTAATGAGATAACGAAAAGTTATGGCATCCATTACAGGCGAATATGTCTCTTCATAATCGACACTAGGCCTTTGAGAAAATCCTTGTACAACAAGGCGTGCCTTATATCTTTGTACCTCATTTTTCTCATTTCTCTTGCGTACAAAGACCCATTTATAGCCAACAGGCTTAACACCATTAGGTGTTTCAACTATATGGCCAAAAACTTCACGTTTTGCTATGAATTCAATTCTGATTGGATTGCTTCTTGCCATTTTGGCCAATCATGTCTTTTTTGACATTCTCCAACAGATTGAGGTTCAAGATCCTCACTTTCTTGCATAATGCTAGATGCGACATTAAAAGCAAAGACATAATCCACCACTATATCCACTCGATTATAATTTGCCTCAATATCGATTGGATTTATTGATAGTTCCTTATTTTCTTGAGTCTCGGGCTCAATGGATTCTTCATGAATCTCAGAATTTATTAAATCATGAATTTCCTCATGAGATTCTTTCGTAGTGTCATTTTGATCGTTTGCTTTCCTCTTTCTAGGATTTCGATCTTTGGAACCTAATGGCCTGCCACGCTTCAGGCGTGCATTCGACTCATTGGATATGACACTAGATGATTGTCCAACAGGGACATCAATACGGGTTGGAACATTTTCCGCGGGGATGTGGGATTTCGTTATCCTTTTCAAGTCCGTAAATGCATCAGGCATTTGATTTGCTATTCTTTGCAAATGGATAATCTTTTGTACCTCTCTTTCACAAATAGAGGTATGTGGATCAAGATGAGATAATGATGCATTTTTCCACAAAATTTCCCGTTTGGTTTCACCAACTTCTCCCCCTAATTTTGGGAAAAGTGTCTCATCAAATTGACAGTCTGCAAATCGTGTAGTGAACAAATCCCCTGTCAATGTTTCGAGGTAGCGAATAATGGAGGGCGATTCAAACCCAACATATATTCCTAACCTTCTTTGCGGACCCATTTTGGTGCGGTATGACGGTGCTATAGGCACATATACTGCGCATCCAAAGAGTCTTAAATGGGATATATTGGGTTCATGACCCAAAACCAATTGCAACGGGGAATATTTGTGATAATTCGTCGGTCTGAGACGAATTAGCATTGCTGCATGCAAAATGGCGTGACCCTATACCGAAGTGGGCAGCCTCGTTTTCATGAGTAATGGTCTTGCAATCAACTGCAGGCGTTTAATTAAAGATTCTGCAAGACCGTTTTGAGTGTGAACATGAGCTACAGAATGTTCTACTTTTATCCCAATTGATAAGCAATAATCATTAAATGCTTGGGATGAAAACTCAGCAGCATTATCCAGTCTAATAGACTTGATTGGATTATCAGGAAATTGTGCTCGTAGTCGAATTATTTGTGCCATTAGTTTTGCAAACGCAAGGTTGCGTGATGACAACAGGCACACATGAGACCATCTACAGGATGCGTCTATTAAGACCATAAAATATCTAAAGGACCCACTAGGTGGGTGAATAGGTCCACAAATGTCCCCTTGTATACGTTCCAAAAACGTAGGTGACTCAGTCCCAACCTTTGTTGGTGATGGTCTAATAATTAACTTGCCTTGATAACAAGAAGTGCAAGAAAATTCATTATTTAAAAGAATCTTGAAATTCCTTAATGGATGCCCATATGAGCTTTCTATAATCCGTCTCATCATGATTGATCCAGGGTGTCCCAATCGATCATGCCAAAGTGCAAAAGTATTGGAATCAGTAACCTTTTGGTTTACTGTTGAATGTGCCTCAATTGCAGTAATTTTTGTCCAATACAGGCCACAAGATAAAGACGTGAATTTCTCAATAACCCTCTTTTGGCCAGAGACATTCTTTGTAATGATGAGATATTCAAGATTACTCTCATCTATTGTCTCAATATGATAGCCATTCCGGCGTATATCTTTAAAACTCAACAAGTTTCTCTTAGACTTGGAGGAGAACATTGCATTCTCTATGATAAACATTGTTCCTCTAGGCAGAGTTATAGTTGCTCTTCCGGAGCCTTCAATCAATTTACTACTACTAGAGATTATAGTAACATCTGCCTTACACATACTTAGTTGAGAGAAATATTTCTTTTCTTTGAGTATCGTATGTGTAGTACACGAATCAACTAAACAAATATTTTTACAGTTGGACGTTGATCCAAGCTTGCTTTGTGAGATATCCATATTTGCTTAATTTTCTCAAGAGGATTCTTGAGACGGTAGAGTCTCGTGCTGATAACGTGTTATGAAATAATATAAGAACAAGAACAATAATACAAGAACAAGAACAATAGAGAGAAAAGTAGAGAGAGTAGTATTCTTATTGATACTTTGGGATGGTTTACAATGGAATAGAAACCCTTTATTTATAGGGAGGTGGTGACTTAGCCACCAAGAAGTAAACCCTAGAATCTCTCTAAATATGGACATTCACCTAAAATAGAATATTTTATAACAACTAATACATATTATTATTATTATTATTATTGTAATTTGAAATTGATGTAAACAGCTAAAAGAGAAAAAAAATGAAAAAGAAAAAAAGGGGACGATCAGGAGAGAAAAAATAAAATAATAGAAGGGCTCAGGATGATATAGAAAAAAAGATGAAAAGAACAAAGTAGACTTTTTGATTCCAAAAATTGCTTCTTTGCGTATAACGGCCAACAGTGTCGGAGTAATTCAGTCGGAGCTACCTCTACATCGCCATGACCTCCGACACCGATATCTCGTCCTTAGAAACAAGGTCAAAATTTTCATCACTAATCACATGCTAAACATTTTTTCCCAGTTTCATCACTAATTGAATTAATTGCATATCATTTACACCAAATGTAAATTTAGCCATGTCTGCTTTTATAATCGTCGTATGCTTTATGGAGACTGAAGTTTACTATAACTTATACTATAACTTTGTTTGTCGATTAGCAAGATTTTAAGAATTGAGATTGCAGCTGTTTGTATCCATTGTTTCTGCTGCTTGATATTCTCGGTCCGTGATTCTCAAATCACTTATTTTTTTGTGTCAAATTCCCTAAGTTGGAATTATCCGTGCTAGACTAGGATGTTCTCGAGAGCCCAAAATGATTAATTTGGTCATATTAATTAGACCGGTATCAGAGGGTTAAACATTGATTAGGTTAGTGATGTAATTTTGGTTTAGCAGTTACAGGTTTAAGTTGCCATATAATCATGCTTGGATGCTACTCCTATCATTTTTAGCCAGAGAGCTAGACTAAAGCATCTGGTCCAGTCGTCAAATTAAGACGCTAGTTTGTGATTTTTCTCTATGCTGGAATAGAGGCAAGAAGAATTTATATTTGCACTCAACTTTTTTTCTGAAGACATGATATAAGAATAAATGACAAATTTGATAACCTCAAAACTCTGTAATCAACTTTGATCTCTTAAAGCATGATGAATAAAAAAAAGGCAAAAGTCTAGATAAAATGGCCAAGCTTCATTTTGACCAAAAGTGTTTTTTTTTTTTTGCCAAAAGCACTTTTGACAAAAAAGTTTAGGTGTTTGGCTAAACTTTTGGAAGAAAAAAAAGTGCTTCTGCCGATAAGCAGAAGCAGTTTTGGAGAAGCATAAAAAATATCTCTCTCCAAAAATACTTTTTTGGAAAGCACTTTTGAGAAAAATACACTTAGAAGCAGTTTTTTAAAGCTTGGCCAAATACTAATTGCTATTCAGAAGTACTTTTCAAATTAATTAGCCAAACATAAACTGCTTCTCGAAGCACTTTTGAGAAAAGCACTTTTGAATAAAGCACTTCTCAAAATAAACTAATTTTTTCAGCTTGGCCAAACGGGCTATTACTGTTTTATAAACTTTTGACATAAAGCATGTTATGCTCCAGGCATGCAAAATTATCAACACTTTGTTTACTTGGTCTGCTAATTTTTTTTCCTCACCGGTGTCCACTACCCACATTGGGCCCGACTAATTTGGATTCGCCACTTAAGATCCATCAAATGGGTGAAGCGTTCCGTACCAGCATTGTTTTCATTCCTAGGGTTCAAACCCGAGAACTTTAGTTAAGGCTACTGCAACCCTGGGTGATTTTAATTCTCAACAGCTAGGGGTGAAACCAGGCCGAAGAGGGGACCTGGAAATAGTTTTCAACCAGCTATAGACGCGCCTCGGTTAGAATCTTACTAGCTGCGTCATTGCCCCAAGCACAAAGATCAACTTTGCTCTGCTATTTCATAAAATGACTGATGCTTTAGTTTGCTGTATGTTATATTGTTATTGCTTTGTGATGTTCCTGACAAATGTTCTGGAACTTTTTAATTCTCAAATTGAGTCCAGGTACATTTGTTCTTGCCGGGCTAGAGGAATTCTGCCTAACAAACAGGTTCTGTCATCTCTTTTCAAGGTTTGTGTGATACTGTAGTTGTCCATTGTTTACAACCATCAGAAATGCTATCTTTACTGAAATATAAGCTTGTTAATCCTTGTTTTCACTTGCTCTCCCATTGAGGTAGACTTCTACTAGCTGAATATCTTATGGGAAACGATGATCCTCTTATGGAAAGATTTGGGCTCCATATCAAGAAAATTTATATTGGGCACGTTAACATGATTTGAGATTTGTTTCTAGAAACTTTTTGTTCTTCAGCATGCTAAGTAAATGTATTTCCTGGTTGGCAACATAGGTGTGGCTACTTATTAAATGGGTTCCTTTATCCTTCTCACCACTAGCGATGTTTATTTGACTTTTGCTGCAGAATGTGCTGCTTGTTTCTTCATCTGTGTGAGCAGAAATCTTACATTCTTACTTTCATATTACTGCCCAGGTCAAGTTGAAGAAAGCCTGCCATGAGGTGTCTAGCTTTGTGATTTTGCTGGATGACATCCAGGATGCTGATTTCCACTCACTGCTCGATTTGTTGATGGAAGTTGATGTTTCTGAGATTGATGCAGTAGATATTATAAATAGATCTGTATGCACCCTGAGTTGGGAGTATCTTCTTTCTTTGCTGCGTGCTAGCAGTAGAAAGCTACGAGTTGTTGATCTCCAGGATATATTGTTCGGCAAGGACTTCTTGTTGTACGTATTGGCACAGTTTTATATTCTATTCCCAACTCTTTGCCACAATTGATAATCTATTGTGCTTTGCTGCAGATGCAGCCATTTTTTAAGTAGGTATATTTTGGAAAAGTAAATAAAGAAAGAAATTATGAACCATGAATTGCATGTGATGTTTTTTGCTTACATATAGACTTTTTCTATCTATTTCCTTTTAAAAAAAATTCCACATTGATTTCTTTAATTACGTATTTCATAAGAGATGTTTTAGTTTTGACTAATATATACAGGAGGAATCAGCACAAGTCCTTTTCTTATTTTACCTTTCTGGATCGGTTGCCTAAACTCATAAGAAAAAAGTTAAAAGTTTAACTGTTGGCCAGTCCGAATTTTCCTTCGAGGATCTGTAATAATCTCAAAATATGTGGTATACACACAATAATGGATTCTGGGAATAATTTCCAAGAGATCTTATGAAAAAGAATACTTTTGTAAAGATGTAAACAAAAAGTCCAGCAATGGGAAAAATACTTATCTGACATAGATTGAAAATCTTTAGCAAGGTAATTTATCATATACTCGAGATATATTCAGAATTAAATTGAACAGAAGCATCAAGGGGAAAGTTGCTTTGAACCAACTATTTTATCCCGAAATCAAACTATTCTAATATATCCAAAAGAATGAACCCGACAATTGATCGTCTTCTCTGCAGCGAGCATGTGTCTTTTTTACTGTTTTCCAACTGACACATATATTTCTTTTCCATTTTTTGTGTTTAGACATAATATGAAATGGATTGGTTCTCCTTTATGCAGTACTTAGGCTGATGTGCATTCATTACCTTTAGATGTGTTTTTCAGGGATCTTGCTCAACGAGGCCTACCATGCCAAGTGCTAAATCTGAGGTCCTCCCATTTCCGAAAGCTCACCATGGTTGGGAATTTTATGCGGATGCACACCCTTAACCTGGATTCCAGTGCATCCCTTACTAACTTCCGTGAGGAGTGTTTTACCTGTATGCCAAATTTGAAGTTCCTCTCGTTGTGTGAGACAAGAATCACTAATTTATGGACTACCACTGCTGCACTTGCAAAACTCCCTTCCTTAGTTGAATTACGCTTTCAGAATTTTTTACAAAATGATGAAGCACGTAAACATCCTGCATCAGATAGAAGGGATGCCTACTGGGATTCAGATCATACAGAGATTAGTATTCATGATGAAGCACCATCAATTAGTGGTGAAAGTATCATGTATAGGCATTTTAATGAAGACCAATATTTGAATAATACTGATATGAATATTGATAGGATTAGTGAAGATTCATCTGATGACAGTGAAGTGGATTTTTCAAGTCAGGATCGTGAAACGAGTTCCATGGAAATCTTGCCTGATGCGCCTCCTGGTTGGGAGGATCTGGTTAATCTGCAAAATGAGGTATACCAACCATTATTTTTTGTATTATTGTTACATATATCACTTAGCATGAACAATTAACCAGATTCTGCTTATTTTAATTGGGCTGAGAACCCCAGTGGTATAGATAACAGGAAAGTAAAGTTACTCTCTCGCGTATAGCTCTCTTCTCTATTTTTTTCCCTCTGATATTGATATCCAAATACTAGGAGGTATAAATTAATTTATCTTTTGACGCCATCATCTCTCTGCTTCCACGACCTGCTAAAAGTTTGATTTCACTGCAGAACACCTCCCTCAATGCCCCTATATTTGAATGGGAAAAAATGACAATCGTCTTTTTATGCGCACCATGACAGGTTTCTTTTGGCACGTTAGATATGCAGGATGATGGAGAGCCCTTCTTCCGTTTGTCTCACTCACGACTGTCATACATTGCTCCAAAGAAGTGTATATCTCATAATCCTTCACCAATATGCTTTGAAAAATTCTACCGAGAGTACATGATAGTTTCATTGCCAAACCTGAAAATTCTTGATAACTTGCCTATTAGGAAGGTTGACAGAGAAAAGGCCAAAGTGATCTTCTCACAAAATTTTGAGGACCTACCATATAAGAGGAAGAATAAGGAGAGTGTTGTCAGCATTCTGCAAAAGCGTGAGACTAGAGCAAACCGTACTCGCAGGCTCTTTCCTAGGCGAAAGTCGCAATACTTTTATTCTAGGTCATTGTCTGCTGCCAAAGTTGGTTCTGCTGCTTGGCCTGCCCTTTGTCCCCTCTCTATCATGGACACCACAGCAAGAGATGATAGAAGAAGCTATCGACCACGCCAATTTGAGTATCATCCATCTGATGCAAGCCTTATGGTTTTTGGAACATTGGATGGTGAAGTGATTGTTATAAACCATGAGAGTGGAAAAATTGTCAGTTACATTCCCTCACTTGGAACAATGAACAGTGTTCTGGGTTTATGCTGGCTAAAAAATTATCCCTCCAAGGTATATCATGTAAAAGCTGTAAGTTATGACTGTATCTGGTGAAGGAATATTCCTGGAAATTGTGCTCCTTGGAATCCCTCTGTGCATACTATTGTATTTCAGACTATTCTTTTCTTGCTAAACATGCTCCCTGCTGTTTCTGCTTCACACCTGATATTATTAGTAATTTAGATATATTGTTGCTCATTTCCTGAATAATGTTGTCCAAAAACTGAATAAGAATCCAAACTTTGGGCGCAACTAGAGGTTGTAATTCTCAAGTAACATCGAAGGATTTGCAAGTATTTTGGGAAATGCTTTTCTTTTTTATAATAGCCATGGGTCCTCTATTAACCTCCATGAACTCTGCTGGGGAAGGGTCATAAGTTTCTCATGAAAAAGTGACAAAATGAGCAGAATTATGATGGGACTGCTTTATGACTGATGAATATAATCACTTTTTAGGTCAGATTTTACATGTTTAGAGTCTGCTGTGAAGAAATTGTCAGCTGCAGAGGGAAAAATTTCAATGGTCATGCATATATATATTTTTTAGGCATTGTTAAACTCAACCATGCCAAGTCGTTGAACTTGAGCACCTGCCTATCTTGATAAAACCCTTGTGTTTTTCTCAGGTCATTGCTGGTTCTGATAATGGTTCACTTAGATTGTATGACATCCGGTTGATGCCTCCAACAGCCACAGGCAGCCATCAGAGTGCAGGTTCAATTATGTTTGATGACTTTGACCAGTTAACATCTGTTCACGTCAACTCTACCGATGAGTTATTTCTTGCGAGTGGATACTCAAAACATGTTGCTCTGTACGACATTAGCAGTGGCAGACGCTTGCAGGTGTTTGATGATATGCACCAAGAACATATTAATGTCGTTAAATTTTCACACCACTCTCCATCTATTTTTGCCACTTCATCATTTGATCGGGATGTTAAGATGTGGGATTTAAGACAGAAACCAAACCAGCCTTGCTATACTGCTTTAAGTTCTCGAGGGAATGTGATGGTTTGCTTTTCCCCTGATGACCAATATCTTCTTGTTTCGGCTGTTGATAACGAGGTAATTTATTGAGATAAGTCAGAGGTTTTGTCCCATTTACAATGATTCTCCATGTCGGTCCCTGCTGTTATTGTGATTGTCTGCAGCTTTTTTCGTGATCTGTCCCTGTTGCGAAAGTTTCAACGTATAGAATCTTCTTGAGGCCCTTTAATGAAACTAATTTAATGCATCAAAAGTAATCATATCATATTACATGTACTTATAAAAATAACCATATTATATTACATATAGATTTTACCAAGATACCTTTATATCGTAAGTGCTCGACTTCCACTATCACCCTTTGGAAGAGAACTGAATGCTATCTGATAATGTCATCAAATTGTTAGGAAATGATTAACTCATAAAGATGATTAAATATTTGGACAGTTATCACCTTGGAAGAGAAACATGGAAAAATTTCACCTATATGTAATAGCCACTAAACAAAGAATTGGCCAATGCATCAGGAGAAAAGAGATTTAAGAACTGGCTGCAACGAAGCCATTCCGAAGGCTGACAGGAAGAGGACAATTGTTTAGGACCAGCTTCCTTGGATATCCCAGGAGACATATTCCTATGAGACAAAAGTTTGATAGGCAAAAAGAGAGCAAGAACTTCTGAAAACATATAAAATGCTCATTATTTATTGAGGAATAACTTCTTTTCCCCCCTCTTTTTCTTTGAGAAGGTGGACGAACTTATAAATTTGATAACAAGAAAAAAAAAATATTTCCATAAAAATAGTGGCCGCCATTCACGTGGATAGGATAGTTTTAAGAGGGATATGTGCCAAACTGGCATACTACAGCAGTAAAATGAAAAGATTTATGAAAGTAGTTTTAATGGATTTGTATAATATGCAGTTCCGCAAAACGTCATCCTTTTCCAGGTTTTATTGAGAACATGGTGAAATTATTGGCAGGTGAAACAATTGTTAGCTGTTGATGGGAGGCTCCATCTAGATTTTGGTATAACTTCAACAGGGAGTTCTCAGAATTACACTCGCTCTTATTACATGAACGGAAAGGATTATGTCATCAGCGGAAGCTGCGATGAACATGTAGTCCGCATCTGCTGTGCTCAAACGGGTAGGCGTCTTAGAGATGTATCGTTGGAGGTAATCTGGTTTAACTTGGCTTGCTTTTCCACTGGTTTTAATTTAACTGATTCGAAAACATGATGATTATCTTTAACATCATAATTGCACTGCTTGCCGTTTAACTGAGATTGTATCTTCATGTTGTTCAGGGAAAAGGTTCAGGAGCTTCAATGTTTGTCCAATCATTGAGAGGGGATCCTTTTAGAGTGAGTCCTCTTTTCATGTTTAGCATAAAAATGCTTCTGTAAGGTTTTTAGAGCCTGTTTGGATGGGCTTTTAAGCACTTTTTAACTTGTGGAAGTGTTTTATAACAAAAAAAAGGGCTTAAAAAAATTTAAAATCTGCTTAAAAAAAGCCAAAACCAACAAGTTGGGTAAACCCAACTTTTTCTAAATTGGCTTAAAAGCCATATTGCTTTGACCAAGAATGTTACATTCTTATCCCTTATAATTTTTCTTAATCTCGAAATACCCCTCAATACAAAACTTGAAATTGCAGCCTATGTTGTCTTCTGCCTCCCGAAATTGCAACATCTACTTTCTTCATTTTACTCTTTTTCTTTCTCATTCTTCTCTTTCGTTTGCTACCAGAAGGTTGTGTATCTGATATTAATTCTTTCACTTTGCCAAAAGATGCAGCTATTTCGTCTGCTATCTCAGAGAACCTTTCTTTTAGTCTCCGTGATCCCCCTGTTCTCAAGTAACGATTTGTTTGCTTCTCACTTTTTGTTTTTTACTAATTTTTAAAAAAATATTATGTTTACTTTCTTCATACCGAAATTTGCTTAATTTTCGTTTGCTCTCTTCATACTACTTTTAGTATTTTTATTGAAAGTGAATTAAAAAATTAATTATTATGTATTTATATTATTTTGAATAAATTATTATAGTAATAAGCTTCTTTATAGGTTTAACAACTTTAAGGTTATTTCAGTAATTTTAACAGAAAAATGCTTACTAATACTTGTTTACCAAACACTTCAATAGCTTTTTTTCAACTACAGACCTTTTATCCAAAATTATTTATTTATAAAACCAGCTCCAGCACTTAAAAAGTGCTTTTAAGCACTTGTACTTAAAAGCTGTTTTTTTAAATCCAATCCAAATGGGCTCTAAGATGATTCAAATCCTCTTTCCATGTGTCAATTAACTATTGGAAATGAGATATCACTTTATATTAACATTTGGAATTGTAATTATAGAACTAATAAATACTGAGTACTGACCTAGCTGCATCACTGATAGTCTATGATTATGCGTGTTTAAATAGACTTGTCAGAATGGAAATGATGCTACTCTTGCAGTTAATCATTAATGTATGTAATTATCTGTGGACTGTACCAAACAAATTCACTCAACCTTGAAGACATAGTTTAGAAATTGCAGGTTAAAGAATTGAGTTGATCATTCTGCTGGTCTTCTAATGAGCAAGGTTAACGAGTCTTATATCACTAGTGAAAGAGGGGTTTGACTAGATTCTCACTCTGTGCCAGAAATAGTTCTTGCATATTCTCGCATAGGAGAGAGATTTATATGTTTAAAAACATATTTTCCGAATCTGGAGGCTTTGGCTTTCAACCTTTTTTTTTTTTGGGGGGAAGGGGGGGAGCAGTTAAACTAGTATACAGCTGTAATGTTTTTTCAACTTATATATCCCCATCACCTGGTGCGCCAAGTTATTTAGTTGGACCAAGCTAGAAGTTGAAATATCTATCATGAAGCTTTTCATGCAACCTTTAGTTGCCACTTGTATTGCTTGAGATCAGTTCAGTCAAGTGTCAAAGGCTGGTACAGGAACAAGTCAATCCCTCAAACAGGGAAAGTTTACACCTCTCTTTTTCAATATTATGGTGTTTTCAGGATTTTAGCATGAGCGTCTTGGCAGCCTATATACGTCCGAGTTCAAACTCAGAAATTGTTAAGGTAAATTCAATGCCTTGACATGACGATTTTGACATTGGGCAACCAGATGCCTAATATTCTTTCATGGATATGATGCAGGTAAATCTGCTGGTATCAAGTGACCAAGACAAAGGATACTTGTACGCTCGGCATTCTCATCCATTATTTAGTAGCGGAGGCTAATATTTCTGCAGTCATTACATGCTACATATAGTTCTTATGGACTCGTTGAGAATGATTCTGATCTAGTTCATTGCCTATTAGAAGTAGAAGGCACTGCGGTCGGGCTTCGGTTTCCGGATACCGATGAGGCCACCAACTCTCTTGACTTTCCACCGCTGGGCGGGCGTCAGCCCCTAGTGAAGTCAATACCAGAGAGGCAGAGACAAGCTGTTTGGCAGACAAAACCAACAAAAGAAGGTACTTAATGCTTTCTGCATGTTCAGTATGTACCTGTAGTCTTTGTGGATGCACTGAAGACTAGATAGGTATTAACTATTAACTAAATGAAATGGAAGTAGGAGTGCAGCAGAATCAGAATGTAGCTTGCTTCATCTTATCCGTAATTCTATTTGAGCAACCTGGTGTATGTTGTAACATTTGTATGAAGTATAGTGCCTGATTAGATACATTACTGAAGTGTCTGCTTCTCTGATGTTCTCTCATCTTGTACATATGCCAAATATTGCAAAGACTAGCATTTTGAGCTGTTGATGATGGTTTCAGTTCTGTACCCACGAGGCATTTTGGATCTCATATATTTTGGTGAACTTTGTTTATAAGTTAGAGTTAGGATTTCATGGGAACTTCCACAAGACATCTAAGGTTAGAGCATTTTAGTTATGTATGCGTTGAATTTAGCAAAATAAAATTTAGTCTGCCTAACCTGTCCAAAACTTGGGTAGGTTTAACTGGGAATATATCATTAATTGGTTAATTTAGGCACAATATAAATTAAATGGTTCAAATCTTGGGTCCACACAAATAACTTAGGTAGTCTAAATAAACATATAAAAAATTTGTAGAGGAAAATAGAAAAAGATGCATTTTTGTATGGCAGCTTTCGCACTGAATAACTCAACCCGCCAAATGGGAATATGACGCTCTTTCATTTTATAATTGTCAACTATACTTATTTACATTGTGATTTATAAATTGAGGTAGTGAAGAAATGTGATCAACAAAGAGGAAATTCTAGAAAATTATAAATAAAACTGAATTCTCCTTATCTTTACACGTACACCCCAAAAGGGAAAAAGAAGAGAAGAATTCGTCTTAGAACAAAGGCTAAATGGCTCAAGCATAACACCACTGAATCAGTAATATGTAGAGTATCCAGATGCTTCTGTTACTTTGTATTTATAGGCATTAGTTTACTGTAAACACATAGTTAGTCGATGATTTTACTTAAATAAAGATTGGCCTGTACGTTAATCCCAAAAAAAAATAAAAAATCACATTAGATTGGAAGTCTTCCTAGACTAAGACCATTTAAGCACTAAAAATTTTAATAACGAAAATATTGGATCTTACACTTCTTTTCCTCTTTTGGGACGTGAAGACAAATGCAAGCTCATATTCTTGTAAAGACAAAATGCCACCAAATCTTGGTGCTGCTATAGAAAGATTAAAAAGATAACTGTATAGGTAATGGACGTACGTTTTCTTGTAGAAAATCAGTGTGTATTGGCTAAAGCACAGCTGTCTGTGACCACATTTTCCTTCATTGGCGCCTGTGCGCAATTTGTTTGTTGTTTGAATTTCAAAGAACCAAACCGTCTAACATATGGTTTGTAATTTATTAAAAATTTCATGTACTCGGCACTTTTAGCTGTGTCATATAAACACATTCTAGTGGTTGTATAGTGGAATGACTCCCATAGCATTTGATTTCTCAGAAGGAGCAATCTAAACTACGCACATACAAATTCAAGATTCAAAAACAATATGCATACATACAATGTTATAAAAATAGAATGATTACGTAGAATAAAAGGTTTAGCTTGAGGCGTGTCAAAGATAATGTTTTTAAAGATATTTCGACCATATTGTGATGACTAATTAGGCGTATCCCCCATGATGCAACAAGCTTTTATAGTATAGTAGGAGCAGAAATAACAAATATTATTGAATAAAAGAAAACCCAACAAAAAAAAGAAGATAAATTTTTACTTTTTCACATATTTCAAAGGAAAAAGAACTTAGGAATTTATAAATAAGAACAACCATCTCATCTGATGGCTAGCTAAAATGCTCCAACATATATAGCATTGAAAAAGCTAAAGAATTAATAAGAATATGTTACAAAACTAAACATTTTGTAACTCCGAAACCATTCAAGCTATTACTAACGGAGAATAATAATTTGAACAAAAAAATTCAAAAGCCATTAATAGCTAATCAAAGATGTAGTGCTTATTATGGACCGACAAAGTGATAAACTAACACCGTTTGCGCTAGATTACGCCATTGATGGCACGTGTTTCCCATTTTACTTATATGAGCCATTGTTAAGGAATATAAACAGAAAAATAAATTAAGATAAAAACAAAACAGTCTTTTGTAACGGGGCTACAAATACCCATGTTGTGTGTTTCTACTATTGCTTAAAGCTGTCAGTTTCCTGAGAAACATTTCTTCTCTGCCAAATTCTGTACGAGAAGTGAAGAGAGTTTAAAGCCAAAATGAAGAGGATTTTCGTGTTGGCGTTTGCTCTTCTTTTGACATCCTCCTTTCTTCAAACTGCAACGGCCAAATCTGGTAAATTGGCTTAATACTGCCAAATAGAAAACAGCATTCAATGCACAAAGCTTACCTTATGGCACACTTTGTTCATACAAAGATAGACTTATGTTCATTTTATTTTTACATAATTAACCTTATTTTGTAGTTTTGTAAGAGTTTTTTTGCACGATTTGAACTATGACCTTCTTGTCAGGGGAACTCTTTCTCTAGCAAAACATCTAACTGACTGCATGGAATTTAGAAGGATTTAAATTATATACATTGTATAAAGAACTTGTTGCATCTATCTTATTTTTCAAGTTACTTACTTTTATAGATGATTAAATGTAATTATTTTTAAGTGACCTTTAATAGTGTAAAATACTTTTATACGATCAGCTTATAGAAGTTAAACTCAATTTACTATGGACATAGTGCAGTGTACTGTGCCCACAAATGCAAGGCTCGGTGTTCCAAGGCAGGAGTGAAGGATCGATGTGTTAAATACTGTGAGTTGTAATGTGCAAAGTGCAAATGTGTTCCTTCTGGGACTTATGGCAACAAGCATCAGTGCCGTTGTTATAGGGACATGAAAAACTCCAAGGGCAAGCCTAAATGTCCTTAAAAATAAAACCACATTTCTTCTCCTGCTTGTCTACCTTCAAGTATTTTTTCTAGTATTTGGTTTGAGCAACGGACATTTTTGTGTTTGTTAAACTTCCTGAATAAATGAGCTCCTCTAGGACCTGTTAATGTTTGTGACCTCTATTAATGTTACCAAATCTTGTGTGGGAATTGAGAAATTATAATATTAAATCCTGTCATTTTTAGTTAGTAAATGCTTGCAACTGATTAATTAGACTCCATAGGAAAGAGAACATGGAGAATTAAAAGCACTATATAGAAAGCCCGACGAATGACTTCAAGCAAAAATGTCAAACAAGAATCAGTTACGCGATTAAAGTATGCTATAAAATGTATCATCTTCTTCATATTCAATTAAATAGGTTAAGGAAAAGATGATTGATATAGTTTGAAGTGGATTTAGATTTTTAAACATCCTAGATACCATCATTACACCATTTAATCCAATTAAATCATAAAGGCATGTCCAGACATCTTAACTGTGGTTAATTTCACATATGGACCCCGAATTTTTCCCACTATACCAATAAAACCACGTACTATTTTGGCAACACCCGACATGCTCCTTTAGAAAGGAGAAAAGGAAAAAAAATTGAAAAGTATTTACGCTTCTCCAATTATATAAAATGAGTATGTACAGTAGTCCTGAAAATCTTAGCACTAGTTCAAAACTCTAAAATACATTATGCATCAAAAACATAGTTTACATGCTTATCAGCAGTCTCCAGACAAGCATTGCAAATCAAAGTCGGACAACAATAAATCAGTCGAGTGTTCCATCAAATAATTACACAACCGCCACCTTTTGTAGAAACGTATTTCAGCCTATACACTGCTCTAAGCATTTATAAATGTCAAGCAAGCTAATACGCCTCGCGGATTCGGCCAGAGTCAAACAAGAGAAGAATGCTCCATCAACTTGCTTATTGATAGCTTTCTCGGCCTTTATAGTGTTAGTCAACTTGCTTATTGCTCGAACTTTTGCTCACATGGCAAGTACAACACTTCAGTAAGCTCCCCCCGATATTCTAGACCTCTAAGGTAGTGCCCCAGCAGCATGCACCTGATGAAATCATCAAAGGAAGAAAAGCCGAAGTAACTGTAATTAAATACCAAATAGGAAACTCAGCATTCAGCTCAAAGGCAGAAATCCAGGGCTTTCAGAATATTGTGAAATACTAATAATATTTTGATATCATGAAGCAACACAGCAGCACATATAGACGGTTAACAGATGGGCCAGCACATGAGTAACAAACGCCAACATTACATGATCACATGAGCACATACTTACAGTTAACAAACTGAGCAGTAAAAGAGTAACAGAAAGCCCAATATTGACAGGCAAACACCTGATCAAAGCAGCAAGAGCAAGACTGAAAGAGAATCTGAAAACAGAACAGATGCTGCAGCTACACTAATACAATTGGAGCAAGCGAGAGCACTTGATTCCAACTTGTACATGAAACTTCTTTATTTTAACCCTTACAGGATTCCCCAAGTATGACACAGTAAGAACAAACTGGCTATATTTGTATCCAGAAACTACTCATCATTTTCAAGAACCAATAAACCTACATATCTATAAACTTAAGTTCCTAACTTGTTCATATAGAAGTCTAGTCAAATTAAAGACAAATTTCTCAACACTCAATCGTACAACTAGAAAACCAATATATTTGCAACCTAAGCATTAAGATCATTAAGAAAGTATTCTCACCAAAACAACAGACGAGCCAAATAATCTCGAGTCAATGATATCTGAGGCTGGAAGTGAATAGATGTGTTCTCGACAAGATCGATGGAATCTTCACCTCCAACATTTACAGTTCCCGCAGAGGTATTATCTGATAAATCAGAGGCCTTAGAATGCATTCTAGGGGATAGAGTTGCGAGTAGTCCATGGACTACTGAATGGATGGTCTCCTTTACTTCCAAGGATGTTGGTTCTGATAGCTCAGCAACCTGCTCGCATTGATGTGGCAGTAAGCAAAGCAAAGACAATGGGAAAACATTAAGATAGGAATATAGGAAGAGAAACGTTTCCCAACTTCCAATTCTGAAAGGAATGTAAAGCTAGAGAACATATTAAGACAGCAAAAATTATAGAGTAAGTCAAGTTTACGCACAACTACTAACAAGCTTCAAGGTTGACTTGGTAGCAAAATCAATTAACACCATAGGAAAGAAAATCCTCCCTACCCCCCAATAATGAAACTATGCAAAAGAAAAGGAGGGAGAGAGGTCCAGTGATAAGAGTGCATTATGTGGTGTGGGTTAGCTGACGGGTTGGCACCCTAACGCAGAAAAAAAACCTGACTTTTAAGTGGAAAAGGTAGAGGGGCAGGCCCATTATGCACCAAGTTATGAACCATGAGCCACTGTTCCTCGAGGATTTCTTGGATATCAAAAAAAGGAGAGAAGCATCTTTTTTTATTCTTGGTATGAATAAAAGAGGTGTGCAAGTTTTGTTCTTTCTCTGAGTAGAAAAGAAGAATTTGAATAGGTGTTATTTCCCTTTAATACCCAACTTATATTCTCTACTTTGTCCGTAATTCTATGGTCTCTTTTGGAGAAAGAGAAAGTACAACCTAAACGGCCCTCTTCACTTTGAAACTTGAGGAAAAGGACAGTTGACATGTTATACAGAAGGAGAGCCATTTACCTTCTCTGGCTGCAATGATCTTAAGTAGTCCAACAACTCATTCTTTTCCTCACCCACAAATTGTTGCATCTGAAGAGCTGCACTTTTCCTCTTAACTTCACGGAGTTCCTTCCATACACAAAAAACAGACAGGTCAATTTAATGTTCAGACAACACGAAGCAAGAAATACAAAAGTAACTAGAAAGCAAATACGGCAGTTGAAAGGACATGGCTTGCAGTTCGTCTCAAAACAACCTATCAGCTACAACATTTAATAACCCTTCCCCCTCCACTAATGCCAAATTAAAACCTCCACAAAGGTGAATTGGTATTTGGAGAAGCTGTAGAACAGTAGTAGGCAAGTCAACAGTACAAATCAATTATTCTTCTCACTTGTACTTTATCAGTATCACAGATAACCCCTACTCATCCTACGCAAAGCCCCCATGACCTCCTCCACCCTAATGCGCCTACAGTACCGGGCCTGACGAGATCCCGGTGGAGTTCTGGAAATGCATGGGTAGGTCAGGAGTGGAGTGGCTCTACAGGTTGTTCAATGCGATCTTCAGGACCAAAAGGATGCCTGAGGAGTGGAGGTGGAGTACACTGGTGCTCTTGTACAAGAACAAAGGGGACATCCAGTGCTGCAACAACTATAGGGGTATCAAATTAATAAGTCACACCATGAAGGTTTGGGAGCGGGTGATCGAGCCGAGGGTGAGGGAGATGACATTTATATCTGTGAACCAGTTCGGTTTCATGCCGGGCCGCTCCACTACAGAAGCTATTCACCTAGTCAGAAGGCTGGTGGAGCAGTTCAGGGATAAGAAGAAGGACCTGCACATGGTGCTTATCGACTTGGAGAAGGCGTATGATAAGGTCCCAAGGGAGGTGCTATGGAAGTGCTTGGAGGCGAAGAGCGTGCCGGAAGCCTACATCAGAGTAATCAAAGACATGTATGATGGAGCTAAGACTAGGGTTAGGACGGTGGGTGGCGACTCAGACCATTTTCCCGTGGTTATGGGGCTCCATCAAGGATCGGCGCTTAGCCTTCTCTTGTTTGCCTTGGTGATGGATGCTCTAACCCGACATATTCAAGGGGATGTGCCTTAGTGTATGCTATTTGCTGATGACATAGTCTTGATAGACGAGACGAGGGCCGGTGTTAGTGAGAGGTTAGAGGTATGGAGACAGACTCTCGAGTCTAAGGGTTTCAAAATAAGCAGATCTAAGACAGAATATATGGAGTGCAAGTTTAGCGCTGAGCCGAGCGAAGTAGGCAGGGACGTGATGATTGGATCCCATGTCATCGCCAAGAGGGACAATGTGAGATATCTTGGGTCGGTGATTCAGGGAGGCGGAGAGATTGACGGGGACGTCACTCATCGTATAGGAGCGGGGTGGTCAAAGTGGAGGCTTGCATCAGGAGTCCTGTGTGACAAGAAAGTTCCACAGAAACTCAAGGGGAAATCCTATAGAGCAGTGGTTAGACCTGCCATGTTGTATGGGGCGGAGTGCTGGCCAGTGAAGAACTCTCATGTTCAGAGAATGAAGGTTGCGGAGATGAGGATGCTTAGGTGGATGTGCGGGCTCACCAGGTTAGATAAGATTAAGAATGAAGTTATTCGAGAGAAGGTGGGGGTGGCCCCGGTGGATGAGAAGATGCGAGAAGCGAGGCTGAGGTGGTTCGGGCATGTGCGGAGGAGAAGTCTTGATGCCCCGGTGAGGAGTTGTGATCGGCTGGCGATGGTCAGCGTTCGGCGAGGCAGAGGGAGGCCCAAGAGGTATTGGGGAGAGGTGATTAGGCTTGACATGGCTAGAATGCGGGTTTCCGAGGATATGGCCCTTGATAGAAACGCCTGGGGGTCTAGTATCAGGGTTGTAGGATAGGGGCTCCTAGAGTTTTTCGTACTCCTCATCCGAGGTTGGGTGAGTCTTGGCAGGGCTACCCATAGATGATTTGTGTATTGGATTGTGTCTCCCTTATGGTAGTTATTTGTGACAGTTACTGTTTGATATCATTGCATACTATTTTATTTATGGTTCTTATGTTTAAATAATTATTTATGCTATTTCTGCTGGAGTTACTAATGCTCGTTTATTTTTATTTTTGTTTTTGTTTTTGTTTTTCCTTTCCTTCACTGAGCCGAGGGTCGATTGGAAACAGCCTCTCTGCCCTTTCGGGTAGGGGTAAGGCCCGTCTACATATTACCCTCCCCAGACCCACTTTGTGAGACTATACTGGATAGTTGTTGTTGTAGACCATATTCATGCAAGCTAATAATCAAATACTCTCAAGATAGGAAATCCAAACCACCCAACAAGTAAAAAATAAAAATTACGAAAGAGTATCGAAATGCTAATTCCCCTTTTTCTTTAAGATGCCAAGTGAGACTCTAGGTCAAATATGTTATATAGAAAAAAGTCTTGAACTGCTAAGTCTTTTAATAAAAGGTACATCCTACAATTAAAGTGGACTAAATCATTAATATAAGGTGTATACACTGCAGTGCTGATTCTACCTTTTTGTAAGATGCTAGGCGAGTCTGTAGGTCTAATATGTATTGCTGAGCTTCAGGCGTCATTTTACCAACTTCTGGAATATCAGGTGAAAATTCACTCTTTCCTTCTGATCTTGGACGGTTATGTTCCGAGTTTCGGCTCGAAACATTTTCATTCAGCAAGGTCTCATCTCCAACTTTGGAATCTACATGCTTTTGTCTATCAATATTTCTATCGTATATTTCAAGGTTCTTTTCAAGACAAAGCCTGTACTCGGCATTTCGTAGTGTATACCTGCAATATTACAATGGAGTGCACTTTATGCTACACCTTCAAATACAAGCATCAAGTAGAATGAGCAACAGAAGAATTTAAGCTCCTTTTTGCCAGAATTTTGTAAAAATAGTTCATATCTTCGATCTCTCGCTACTCCCCTTCCCTTGTCTCAATGAAATTAAAAACATCATACTCCCATTATTCTTTCAGGTTTTGTATTCAAGTCAATCAGAGAGTGAACACTGAAAAACAATGAGAATTTGACGTAAATGCCAGCCATATTTAGAAATATTTTATCCCTTCGCTCATTTCTTTCTGTTCATCTTTTGAGATTTTCTTGATAGTAACTAGTGAAATATTCTATATGTATTCTGGTCCAGCCAGGCTTTTTTTTCCTTCCAATTTATAGTGGGATAGGTATGGAGGAGAATGTTTTACATGGAAAATATCTTCTGGAGAAATGTTTTACCATGTAAAATCATTTTCTAGACCATTTTCCAATATATAAAAGTTGGCGGCATATGATAATTGTACAAGGCGTAGATCAAGGTATTCAATAGGCATCCAGGGGGTGTAAATGAGTACAAAAAGCACATAGCTCGTGCACATCACTTTTATGCCTATCTAAGACTCAAGGACCAAAAAACTTCTTTCCTCTACCTTTTTTTCTGATCTCCAAAACTAAATCCCGCTAAGCATAAGCATGATGAGGTTGTGGGCACGAGGTGCTCATGTAAAAGATAAAGCTTACCCAGTCATCATTGAGGAGATCAAAAGCTTGGAGATTGGTTCCCACAAAGCTTCAATTAGAACTTGAAACTGGTCAGATGGAAGCAAGCCCAACATGCCTGATATAGTTCTTTTCATTGCATCAATGGTAGTGGGCGGTACATCTTTTTGAATAAGGCTGATGTCCAAAGGCTCTATCTCTTGGATCAAATTTGAGAGGACTGATTTCTGGAAAGAAAAAAAAGAAGCAAAAAGGGTAAAAGAAAAGAGCATATCTTTAATCAAGTTCATCATTATGCTAATATTTCCTATGGAACTATTCCCAAGGTTGTTTATTTGTGAATGAATAACCATTACTTGCGCAACATACAAAAGTGATAGCGAGATCATATTTTACTCAAGTCTCAATAACAAGAATACTTGTTTTTCTATAGATATAAATAACACTTCAAAGATTTTGCAGTACATCAAGTAATGGACTAAAAGAACATAAATGCAACTCAAAATAATATTTTAAGAACAATATCAAACCTCTGTAGTTAGTGACCTCGAATATCATCAAACATTTTCATTCCCATAGTAAGTTACAGGATAGACGATCATACACATCCCTGAATCACCCCAAGGATCATCTATCGTAAGCATCAATACTACATCACTGGAATGAGTAAAACTCTAAAGCCAAAGTATTTTGTCTCTTTACTTAAAAGTTAAAACTCATCTCCCAACCTACCACAGCGTGTCCCAGATTTAAAGACAACAAATGCAGCTCTAACAGATATACATGTTGTTTTAAAAAAAAATCAGTGTGTATATATATAGTATCAAAGTTCGCCAGTCAGTGCCTTATGTGCACAAATCAAAATCTGATTAACATAAATTGGCAATTACTTTCCTTTATAGAAACTGATAAGGCAAGTTAATTTACGTTTAGCAGAAAAACAGTACCTCAAACTACTATGAACTGTAGCATACATATTCAACCAAACTAACAAAATTAGATTAGAATATGCAAATAGGTATCACAGCTAACCTTGGATCGAGAATTCTGATTGCTGGCACTGAAACCGTCAAAGGAAGATGCTGAAGGAGCAAAAATCGAAGCAGTTCGTAAGGTTGAAGATTTATTAGGAGTTTTGATGGAATGAAAAGTTGGTAAGGATGAAAAAGATAAGCGCTTGAGGGGAAGAGGAGAAGTAGAGAGGGAGAAGGAGAAGGTTGCCATTGACAACCACTACTGTCTCCTTCTTCTTCTTCTTCTCTCCCCTCTTTCTGATCCGACCCGGGAAAAGGGACTACCTTAATTGCACACTGTGTATCATCCTGAGGATCTATACGTGTGGAGTAGGGTGCTGGATCTCGACGCTCAATAATTACTTATCGATTATCATTTTTATATTTTCTTATCATTATTCTTTCGATAAGGTTTGGATTTTTTTGATTTTGATTTATCGATTTTTGAGGTTTGCAATTACACCAATAAATTTTTTTATGAAATTTCACAAAAAGTATATCGCTATAAACATGCCTAACAAATATAGACAAAAAAAAGCTAAACTAAGAGGAACACTATTTATCACGTAAAAATTGTGTAAACAAGCGCATGCAACGAAACTAAACCAAAGTATTAAATGTATGTCACAACACTCCAATAGTATAAAAAAATACATCATCACGGCTAATTCTATTTTCAATTAATTTGAACTTAATTCCCTTGAGTTTTAAATATAATCATTCCTTAAATGTAGTAGATAAAATAATAGAGTTACAGACATAGGGTAAAGGAAAGGATACTATAGTAAAAGGGTTAAAAAAAGTAATTTTTTTGTATATCTTATCGGTTTATCAATAAATCGATAACCGAAAAGAACAAAATCGAAATCGATAACTCGATAAGGAAAATTTCGAAATCGAAATTGATAAACCGATGACAAATAATCGATTCGGTTTATCGATAAACCAATTCGAATGCACACCCCTAGTGTGAAGGACACGTCTCTCTTTCCCAAATGGGCCAGACCCCAGCCCATACGTGTGGAAGACACGTCTCTCTTTCCGTCTCTCCTTAGGGAAACTTACACAAATGTCTCAAATAAGTCAAACTTACTAACCTCTAGCCATTATTTATAAACTTACAAAACTAGCCAAACACATATAAAAATTGAAAAAATCAAATAATAAAATTCTTTCTCTCAAATAATCACAAGTAAAAATATTCTTCCATATTTTTAAGCGTGATTAGCAACATTAGATGCGAGAAAATCTTATGGATTAGGTAGCAAATAAGGTGAAATATATATATATATATACATACACAACATTCCAAAAATTAAAGAAAAAAGAAACTTTTTCAATGGGTATAGTTGAAATTCATTGAAACAAATAGATATACAAAATTTAAGAAAGTTTGGAAGGTGATTTGAATTGGTTTTGTATCAAAACTTGTAATTAAATCGAGTTCAATTTTTTTCTGCGACACATGTATCTACATGTAGCACACATGTATCTCATACACAGATATACATGTGATGCACAACAACAACAACAACAACAACTACCCAATAAAATCCCACAAAGTGGGGTCTGGGGAGGGTAATGTGTACGTAGACCTTACTCCTGCCCCGATAGGGCAGAGAGGTTGTTTCCGATATACCCTCGGCTCAGAACGACTGAAATAGAGGAAAACAAGAAAAGAAAAGAAAAGGGAATTCATGTGATGCACAATTGATACAAATATGAAACACCCCTACTCAAAAGAAAGCAAAGATTTGTACAAGTATTGTAATTTGGTATAAGCTTTTCGATAACCCCCATAGGTATTAAACCGATAAACCGCCCGGTAACCGCCCGATAAGGGCTAACCCGATACCAATCCGCCCGATATCTTATCGGGTGGCTAACGGATGAATATATTTAAAAATCGATAACCGTCAAGCCAAACCGTTAAGAGTAAAAAGCCGCCCAATCCGCCCGATGAACACCCCTACTCAAAGAAAGCAAAGATTTGATATTTTTTTGCTACAAATAGCTAATTGGTAGTAATATTTGGCTAATATAGTGATATTTTAAGAATTGATCAATTTTTATAATGAACTACTTATAAATGGACATAGTTGGTAGTTTCCTAATACTTTATTAAGCGCACTTTAACTAAGATAGGGTCTTAGACTCCTTACTGGACTCGGTAGTCGATACTAATGGAACAAATGTACAGGTAGTTATTCTTAAGGATACTGGTTAAAGATTAGTCAATATTTATTTTTGTCCTAAATTTTAAACTAAAAGTTTACTTTAGGACAATCCAATATATTTTTGTCCAAAAAATTTAAATTAAAAAATTAAAATCTAGGATACATTGATTAATTCATAAGAATAGCCGGAGTGATTAATTCATAAGAATAGCCGGAGTGGCTACCTGGTGTCATTCCTGCAATACTAATCCACAGCTACAGTTAGGGGTGTGCATTCGATTTATCGATTCGATTTTGACCCTTATCGATAATTACTTATCGATTATCGATTTGTACATATGCTTATCGTTATCGTTTCAATAAGGTTTCAATTTTTTCGATTTCGATTTATCGATTTTGGGGTCTTATCGATTCGGTTATCGATTACACCAATAAGAAAATTTGCGGGATTCCACGGAAAGTAGATCGCTATAAACGCGCCTAACTTATATGGACAAAAAGAAGCTACAATAAGACGAAACCATTTATAACATAAAAAAATTGTATTAACAAGAACATGGTAGAAAACTAAAGTAAGGAATCAAATGTATGCTCCCAACACTACAAGGGTATAAAAAAATAAAACAAGACAAAATACATCATCATGACTAATTTTATTTTCCATTAATCTGAACTTCTTTCCCTTGATCTTTAAATATGATTATTCCTTAAATGTGGTAGAGGAAATAATAGGGTAAGGGACTTAGAATAAATGAAAGGGTATAGATTAGGGAAGATGATATTGTATAGCCGCTTTCAAAATAGTAGCGGAATATCTATACATTATGTATGTTATATTAATCTACACAAATAGATAATTATTCATTTTATAAGTGTCTACAGTGATAAAGGTGTGCATTCGATTTATCGAATCGATTTTGACCCTTATCGATAATTACTTATCGATCGATTTGTACATATGCTTATCGTTATCGTTTCAATAAGGTTTCGATTTTTTTGATTTTGATTTTTTCGATTTCGATAACAAATAATCGATTCGATTTATCGATAAACCGATTCGAATGCACACCCCTAGCTACCGTGCCTAACCACGATAATCCTTGCGTGAGGACTTTTGATATGCATTTATTTGTATGATAATGAAAATATTTGGTTCCTCAATTATTGATAAATTCTACTTTTTGTCTCTGAGATATATGACTAGGTATATTTAATCTTTAATTAATTAAAATATGTTTCTTTGATCCCTTTATTTAGTCTATTTTTAGAACTGTATTATCCTCAAATATGGAATATCAGTGCATACTTAACACAAAACATGATAATTGAATGACATGATGGTTAAGAGTTTGTAAGATTTGTAAAGATTCACAATATGCTGGATCAAAAGTGCACATTTTAAATAATAGTGAAGGTTGAATGTGCTTAGCAGATGTGTTCATGGTTCGATCTGGATCGAATTTTTCCTAAAAAGAAACTAAACCAAGTAAGTTGGTTTTACAAATATTAGAACCAAATCAAACCAATTAAGTCGATTTTTCTCGATTCTGTTTATGTCGGTTTTTTGATTTTTTGTCCGTTTTTTCCTTAAATATAATACATACACTACCAAACATATATTCCAGAGACTACATTTTCACCTTAACACTATCAAATCAATTACCCTTTGAGAAATCTATTATTTACCAAGATATATTAATGATAATTTGAATCAAATAGTGATGAATAATTTAAGGACTCAATTAAAAAAATATTATTTTTAACATGAAATAAATTCTTACACTTAACAAAAGAAAACAACCAATCAAACTAGAATGTAAAGATAAAGAACTACATTAAAAGTGCAAACTATTAACAGTTACCATTAAAATTTTGAAACTTTATACACAAATATACATATATATAGGTGTAATTAATAAATTTACACTTATGGAGGGGATGTAGAGAGAGAAAGTAGTGAGAGAAGCTCTGGCGACTGTTAAGCAAGGAAGCTGACTATCGCCGGCCACCAGTATCCACCATAGCCACCTACACTAAAAACCCTCCACACTGTAAATATGACGAGAATGATAACCCCTGAAAGCGGGATTCCACAAAAATTAACTCTAGTACCACTATTACATTGGTTCCCAGTATGAGAAGTGCTCCTACAGTCATGCAAGCTCTGCC
Source organism: Nicotiana benthamiana (assembly GCA_034376525.1). NCBI lineage: Eukaryota > Viridiplantae > Streptophyta > Magnoliopsida > Solanales > Solanaceae > Nicotiana > Nicotiana benthamiana. The sequence continues at coordinate 158,693,943 of CM067339.1, forward strand.
GGAGAAGGAGGAAGATAAAATGCAACCAATGGAAGCATGTGTGACAACAACGGCTAGGAAGCTCACATAATCAGCTGGATCTCAGAAGCAAACATTGGCTGAGGTTGTTAAAGGTAACAGAGCTCAAAATCAGGGCATGCAGCTCAAATTCTATCCTCCGATGGTGAAGGATGGAGTGAAAATTGCCAAACTAAATCCAAAGGAGATAGAACTGCAGACCCAGAAGTGGAAGATTGCATTAATAGGCTATGTTCTAGGAGGTAACCCGTCATTCAAAGAAATGCTTAAATATGTCTATGGAGTTTGGAATGTTGTTACAACTCCTACAGTGTTGTTACATGATGATGGGTATTTTATTTTTAAATTCGAATCTATGGAGGACAAAAACCTAATAATGCAAAATGGCCCTTATACTTTCAATGGTAAGCCTATGATATTGAAGCATTGGGATCCAAGCTTTCAGATCCAGAATGAATCGATTAGAATTGTACCAATTTGGGCCAATTTTCTTGGTTTGCCAATTCAATGCTGCACAGAAGAGAATTTAGGGAGAATAACTAGCTTAATAGGAAAACCTTTGTGTACTGATAGACTAACTGCTGCGTGTGAAAGAATTTCATATGCTAGAGTCCTTGTGGAAATGGACATAACCCAGCCTTTTCCTGATGAAGTTTATATTGAGATACCAGATGGAAGAAGCTGGTTGCAGACTTTGGAATTTGAATGGAAACCAACATTTTTTCTAGAATGTAATGGGGAATGTCAGAAGGAGGAGCAACACGATGAAAGGCCACAGAAGCAGAGAAAGAGAAAAATAAGAAAACCATAATGAAGTGGCAACCAAAAGCTGTAATTGAGGGGAATATAGCCAATCAACAGCAAGAGGAATCAACAGATCAACCTGAGGTGGAACTACAAGTGAACAATAGAGGAAATCAGGTTGCAATCGTAAAAGGAGCAAATGATAGAATTAAAAATAGTAAGATCAACTATGATGACTTGGCTAAGAGGAATACATTCGCATCATTAACTATAATGGAACCATCTGATGGGAATCAACAGAAGAGAGAGAGCAGAAAAGAGATAGGTATAAAGGACCAAGGAGGCAGCTCAAGTAACACTACCCCCCATGATCATTGTATCCTGGAATATTAGAGGACTGAACAAGTCCTATAAACATCGAGAATTAGTAAAATTCTTGCGGGCAAATAAAGTAGATATGATAGCTTGTCTAGAAACTAGAGTGAAATAGCAAAATTCAAAGACAATTTACAAGAAACTGGGAGGTAAGTGGAAAATAGAAAATAACTATGAATTTGCACCTAATGGAAGGATGTGGATAATGTGGAAAAAGTTAAATGTCCATGTTGTAATTCTGGAAAATACAGACCAAATGATTCTCTGTTAGGTGAAAGACAAGAATTCAACATTTGCTAGCTATATCACATTTGTGTATGGCCTGCATACCATACAACACAGAGTATCACTATGGAGGAGTTTGAGAAATGTCCAATATAGTGGTCCTTGGATTATAATGGGTGATTTTAATAGTGTGTTAGGTGTGGATGACAGGATAAATGGACAATCAGTGCATCAATCAGAGATGGCTGACTTTCAGAGCTGCATTGATGACATTGGAGTGGGGCAGATTACCAAGAGAGGAACCAGCTTTTCATGGAGCAATAAAAGGGATGTTGAGGTCAGAGTTTATAGTCATATAGACTGGCTTTTGGCAATGATGAGTGGTTCAATTCTTACACTGGGTTGGAAGCAATATACATGCTACCTGAATACTCAGACCACACTCCTATAATGATAGACACTGAAGTAGATATGATAGCTTGTCTAGAAACTAGAGTGAAACAGCAAAATTCAAAGACAATTTACAAGAAACTGGGAGGTGAGTGAAAAATAGAAAACAACTATGAATTTGCACCTAATGGAAGGATATGGAAAATGTGGAAAAAGTTAAATGTCCATGTTGTAATTCTAGAAAGTACAGACCAAATGATTCACTGTCAGGTGAAATACAAGAATTCAACATTTGCTAGCTATATCACATTTGTGTATCGCCTGCATACCATACAACACAGAGTATCACTATGGAGGAGTTTGAGAAATGTCCAATATAGTGGTCCTTGGCTTATAATGGGTGATTTTAATAGTGTGTTAGGTGTGGATGACAGGATAAATGGACAATCATGTTAGATAAGACGCTTAACGCTAGAGGGGGGGGGGGGTGAATAACGTTATAATAAAACTTAGCGTAAACTTTGTGGAATTAAAAAATTGCAGGAAGTAAATAAGTGCGATAAATAATAAAGTACGCACCGATGTATTCTGCTTCACCACAACACGTGGCTAGTCCAGTCCCCGAGAGACTCTCTCGAGATTTTCCACTAACTTGTCAAGCTTACGGGTGCTCAACAAACCTTTACAGCTTAAGGACACAAGCCTTAACACCTTTGCTCGGAGATACAACACTCCAAGACTTCACTGTTAAGCTTACGGGTGCCTAACCAACCTTTACAACTTAAGGACACAAGCCTTAACACCTTTGCTCGGAGATACAACACTCCAAGACTTCAACCAAGGAAACACAAGTTCCTTACAACAAGAGAATGACAATTCTCTTACAAGTGTACAAAACACTAAACACTCAAACAAAGCACTCCTTAATGAGTAGATATGAGTAAAAGAAATAAGCTCAAGATCACAACAACTATGGACAAGACTTTGGCTCTCAAAAGCTTTATGAAATGAATATAAAATGATAAACAATAGTATGCAAGCTTATAGCAATAGAATGATCAGTTGTTGTGTGTTGTTGTTGTTTAAAACACTGAAATGAAGCTGTATTTATAGTTGAAAAACTTGGCATTACCGTTGTCTAATTGTCAATTAAGAGTTGCTGATTTTACTCTGTGACAATCGATTGTCAGGAAGCCACAATCGATTGTTTGCTAATCGTTCCAAAAATCAATCCCAGATTTTACGCTTAACAATCGATTGTCCAAGATCAACAATCGATTATTGGCAACGTTCAAAAAATCATTTCCAGATTTTACGTAAAACAATCGATTATACCAAATCAATAAACGATTATTCAGCAACGTTCAAAAAATCCTTTCCAGATTTTAATTTCAACAATCGATTGTACAAAATCAACAATCGATTTTCAGCAACGTTCATAAAATCTTTTTCAGATTTTAATATCAACAATCGATTGTACAAAATCAACAATCGATTACCTGACGGTATTTGAAAACTTTACGACAATGGTCAGCTTCACAATCGATTGCGCAATGTTAACAATCGATTATTTATCAGATTTTGAAAATTATTTTAGACACTGCCTCGTGACAATCGATTGTTTTATACTCACAATCGATTATTTAATAATTTTGAAAAAGTCTGGAAGACACTGCCTCAACACAATCGATTGTCATAAGTTCACAATCGATTATTTTGTGACTTTGAAAAATCTGAAGGACACTGTCTCTTCACAATCGATTGTCATTAGCTTCACAATCGATTATTCTGAGTTTTGAAAAACTTTGATGGACACTGCCTCATCACAATCGATTGTCATTAGCTTCACAATCGATTATTCTGAGTTTTGAAAAACTTTGATGGACACTGCCTCATCACAATCGATTGTCATAAGGTTCACAATCGATTGTCATGCAGGTTTGAAAAACCTGATGCTCACTGCCTTAACACAATCGATTGTCATTACTTCACAATCGATTGTTATGCAGTCTTGGATTAACATAATCGATTATCATAAGTACATAATCGATTATCTTAGTCCAATTTTTAGAGGCATGTTTAAAAATCATTTTGACTAATGAAAATATGCATGATTTAAAATCATTTAACATTAAATTAAATATGCATGATTTTGTAAAAATAATTTTACGAGAGAAGCCATGTCATGAGTCAAGTTGTCGGATCAAGATCACAATTAAGAACGACTCATTTAAACTATAAAACTTTGTCTTGTGCTTGAATCTCGTTATCCACCAATTGTGCGCTTGTACTTGAACTTCGCATATATCAATTTGCGCTTGTTTGTCATTCATCAAAACCAATTGTGCGCTTGTACTTGAACTTCGCATATATCAATTTGCGCTTGTTTGTCATTCATAAAAACCTACACATAAGAACACACGTTTTAGTATAAAGCCTTGAGAACGTGTTTCCAACAATTTCCCCCTTTTTGATAATGGCAAACTTTAAGCGGGTTATGCAAATTAAACAATTTATAATGACGATTCAAGACAAGTATAAGTATGCAATTTGTTCCCCCTCAATATATGAATTCCCCCTCAATTTAAGCTTATAAATATTGAGAGTGCATACCCGTTATCTTCCCCCTTTTGCCATTAGCAAAAAGAATATAAGAAGATGCCACAGATGTAAATAAAACTTGTTTATTTATTGGAAAGAAAACGTGATTACTTAAAGAGAGTACAATAACTCAAGTAATAGCAGAACAATCGATTATTGATACGAGATAATCGATTATTAGACGACAGAAACCGATTTTTCTGAAGAAGACTTGATTATTGCGCGTCATGCTTTATAATTCCCCCTACCTTTAGGGCGATACTTGCAAAAATTCGTTAGACGTCTCCGACGCTCAAGTTAGAAATCATGTAAGATAAAAAGATGCAATGCATGACTTAGATCAACGTGGAGTCAAGAATCCCGAGTTCACTACGAATTCGGAAGAAGGACTCTTTCTCTAAGGGCTTAGTAAAGATGTCGGCCAATTGGTCTTTGGTTTCAACAAATTCGATTTCGACATCGCCCTTGAGAACGTGATCTCTTATAAAATGATGTCTAATTTCAATGTGTTTTGTTCGCGAATGAAGAACGGGGTTCTTCGTCAAGCATATGGCACTAGTATTATCACATTTAAGAGGGATATGATCAAGACTTAGGCCATAGTCCAAGAGTTGTTGTTTCATCCAGAGGATTTGAGCGCAACAACTCCCCGCGGCTACATATTCAGCCTCGGTTGTGGACAATGCAACACTTACTTGTTTCTTGCTAAACCAAGAAACGAGAGAGCTACCGAGCAAATGGCAAGTGCCACTAGTGCTCTTGCGGTCCAATTTGCATCCAGCAAAATCGGAGTCGGAATAGCCAACGAGTTGGCATTGAGAACATTTGGGGTACCATAGAACCACATTTGTAGTACCAACAAGGTACTTCAAAATCCGTTTTACCGCAGTAAGGTGAGACTCCTTTGGACACGATTGATAACGGGCGCATAAGCACACGCTAAACATGATGTCCGGACGACTAGCAGTAAGATAGAGAAGAGAGCCAATTATACCTCGATACTTCTTAGTGTCGACTTCCTTACCTTTCTCATCTTTGTCTAGATGATCGGATGTGCTCATGGGAGTCGCCATTGCTTTTGCATTGTTCATTTCAAATCGTTTCAGCAATTCTTTGCAATATTTGGCTTGGCAAATGAACGTACCTTCTTTAATTTGCTTTACTTGTAATCCCAAAAAGAATGTTAACTCACCCATCATAGACATCTCAAATTCGCTTGTCATTAAATCGGAAAATTCCTTGCATAAGACATTGTTAGTAGCACCAAATATGATATCATCCACATATATTTGAACTAATAAAATATCATTGTTTTTATGCTTAACAAAAAGGGTGGTGTCAACTTTCCCCCTAATGAAATCATTTTCCAATAGAAATTTACTCAATCTTTTATACCAAGCTCGGGGAGCTTGTTTTAAACCATAGAGAGCCTTTTTGAGTTTGAAAACATGATCGGGAGATTTAAAATCTTCAAAACCGGGGGGTTGTTCAACATAAACTTCTTCTTGTATAACACCATTTAGAAAAGCACTTTTCACATCCATTTGATATAAATTGAAATTCATAGAAGAGGCAAAATCGAGCAATAGACGAATAGCTTCTAATCTAGCTACGGGAGCATATGTTTCTTCATAGTCAATACCCTCTTCTTGATTATAGCCTTTTGCTACAAGCCTAGCTTTGTTTCTAGTGATTACACCATTTTCATCTAGTTTGTTTCGAAAAACCCATTTCGTACCAATTATGGTATGATTTTCGGGTCTTGGCACCAAATCCCAAACGTCATTCCGTTTGAATTGGTTAAGCTCCTCTTGCATTGCCAAGGTCCCAAATTCATCTCCAATTGCTTCGGAGATGGTTGTTGGTTCAATTTGAGACACAAAAGCAGTATGTCCTAAGGTGTTCTTAAGGGAGTTTCGGGTACTTACCTTTTCTCTAACGTCGCCAATTACCTGTTCGAGAGGGTGATCTTTGATTGTCCTCCACTCGTTAGGCATTGTCGTTTCTTTCTCCAATTGTGGCGCTTCCTCCATTGGTTGTTCCAAGATTTCATCTTTATTTTCCTTAGGCGATTCCTTTTGTATTTTCTCTTTCAAGCTATCTAGAATACCTGCAAGATCAAAACCAGAATCCTTTCTCGCAAAGCGAGCATTATTTTCGGCAAATACAACATGAGGGGATTCCTCCACAGTTTCGGTTCTTTTATTAAAAACCCTATATGCTTTGCTACGTGAAGAATAACCAATGAAAATTCCCTTATCAGACTTAGCATCAAATTTTCCCAATTGATCTTTGCCATTGTTATGAATAAAACATTTACAACCGAATACTCTAAAGTGGGAGATATTTGGTTTCCTTCCCTTATAGAGTTCATAGGGAGTTTTCATGAGTATAGGCCTTATGACTACTCTATTTAAGACGTAGTATGCGGTACTCACAGCATCCGCCCAAAAATGTTTGGGAATCTTGGCCTCTTCGAGCATGGTTCTAGCCATCTCTTCGAGACACCTATTTTTCCTTTCCACCACCCCATTTTGTTGTGGTGTACGTGGAGCGGAAAATGTATGCTCGATTTTGAGTTCGTCACAAAAGTCCGCAAAGAGATTGTGATCAAACTCTCCCCCATGATCACTTCTAATTGAAGTGACGGTTGTTTCCTTCTCGTTTCGAACACGCTTAAGAAAATATTTAAAAAATCTGAAAAGCATCACTTTTATTGGCAAGAAATAAAGTCCAAGTAAATCTAGAATAATCATCAACAATCACAAAAGCATAACGATTTCTTCCTAGACTTTCAATGCGAGATGGTCCAAATAAATCCATGTGAAGCAATTGCAATGGTCTAGAAGTTTAAACAATATTTTTGGATTTGAAAGATGCTTTTGTTTGCTTCCCTTTTTGACATGAATCACAAATAGATTCATCCTCAAATTTTAGATTGGGAAGGCCAATAACTAAGTTTTGAGAAATCAATTTGTTCAAAAGATGCATGTTGATATGTGCTACTCTACGATGCCATAACCAAGTATCATCCTCTTTACTCATAAGACAATCAACATATTCGGGTGAGGAATTTTCAAGATCAACCATATAAATATTATCCACTCTAAAACCACGAAGGATAATATTGAAATCACTACGTCTAAATACTAAGCATTCATCCGAATCAAATAAGGCAAGATTTCCCTTGTCACATAATTGACTTATGCTCAAGAGATTATGCTTTAAACCTTTAACAAGTAATATATGCTTAATAGAGGAATTTTCATCCTTACCGACCGATCCGATGCCAATAATCTTTATTGTTATCCCCAAAAATCACACTTCCTCCTTCTTTGTGTTCTAGTTGAAGGAATTTGGATTCGTCTCCCGTCATATGTTTGGAGCATCCACTATCAAGGTACCATAGTACACTTGATCCCTTCAAACACACCTACAAAACAAATTAATGCGTTTTAGGTACCCATGCCATTTTGGGTCCTTGAGGGTTAGGCATATCATAATGATGCGATTGAGTGATATGTCTATGTCGTGTAAAACATGCAGGGGCAATATGACCAATGCGTCTACAATAATGACAAGTCACGTTGGGGTTATGCATCCTTCTAGGTTCATAGTAACTTGATGGACGAAAATGAATTACTCTATTTTCATTATGACTATTGCGCATTTCATGAGAACCATTTCTCCTACTATTAGTTCTAAAATGAGCAGCATTTCTAGAGTAATAGTCATGTCTAGATATTCTAAAAGGTTCAAAACTCCTTCTAGTGTTTGGCCTAGAATATGCATCATTTCTAGGGTAGTCATTTCTAGGTGGTAAGTCATTTCTAGGTCTTCTAAAATGTTCAACATTTGTTCTAGCATGCATATTTGTTCTAGGATCGCTATTTCTACGATAAGCATTTGTTTTATTAATCCTAGGTTGAGCCTTAGGTGGTTGGGGTTTGGCGTCAACCTTTTCTTTAGGCTCATTCTTAAAGCCTATGCCATGCTTGGTTGATTTCAAATTAACAAGGACCTTATTCAAATTTTTGTGGGAAGAATTAAACTTATCTAAGGTACCTTTAAGTCTATCTACCTCATTTCGAGATGCATGCAAGAAGAGCAATTTTTAATAGAACTTTCGGGCTTGTCGGCGCTTCTTTTTCCGAAGAACTTGTTTTCCTCTTTCAGCTTCTCATTTTCTAAAACCAGTTTTTCTAACTCCTTTTCGTTCAAAGAAAGTTGTTTTTGAAAATCTTTTTCTTTTAGAGAAGCATTTTCTTTTATGCTCTTGACAGTTTTTGAAGCCTTAATAAATTCAGTATATAGCTCATCAAAAGCAGTTCGCATTTCTTCAAGAGTAAAGAAGTTTTTAGAAGAGATTTGACATACCTCATCTTGCTTGTCTTCTTGCCATAAGACAAAGGTTTGCGACTTCGTCTTCTTCTTCTTCGCTTGACTCATCTCCGGAGTCTCCTCCCCAAGAAATGTATGCACGTTGCTTCTTAAAAGGTTTCTTCTCCTTTTTGATGTTTGGGCAATTTGATTTGACGTGCCCGGTTTCACCGCATTCATAGCACTTTATTTGCTCGCCTTGCTTTTTGCCCTTTCGTTCATACTCCTTTTGCATGAACTTTTGAAATCTTTAGATAACGAGTCCAAACTCGTTGTCTCCATCCTCATCAACTTGAGGTTGGCTTGTGCTTGCCTTAAGCGCTATTCTTTGCCTCATTTGATCATCAACAGGAGGGTTAAGTATAGTAGACTCATAAGTCTTAAGGTTACCTCTTAATGCGTCGATGGTGACATTTGAGACGCCTATGGATTCTTGAATTGCGTTGGCCTTTGATCGCCATGCCGGAGTGAGACTTCTAAGAATTTTTCGAACAAGTTCTCTATCCGTGAATGTCTTCTTGAGAGCATGTAGATCATTTACGATTATTGAAAATCGTTCAAACATTTCATCCACCTTTTCACCTTCCTTCATGTGAAATAATTCATAAGCATGGGTTAGGAAATCAATTTTAGCTTCCCTTACCTGGTCCGTACCTTCGTACGTAATTTCCAGCTTGTCCCACATTTCCTTTGCCGTTGTGCAACACGATATTTTCCTGTAATCGTCAGCATTTACAGCACAATATAATAAATTAATTGCTTTAGCATTATTTTGAACCTTTCGGATATCATCCGCGTCATATTCTTCTTCGGATTTGGGAACCCATTCGTTTTCAACCTTTTTGGTTGGAATTTGATTTCCCTTCGTTATCACCTTCCAGAGATGAAAGTTGTTTGTTTGAACGAAGATTTTCATCCTCTCCTTCCAGTACGTGTAGTTTGTACCGTTGAATAGAGGTGGTCGTGTGGAGCATTATCCTTCATCAATTCCTGCAAAAGAGTCACGAGTACAAGCCATGGATGGTTCTCTCAAACTGTTAAGTCTTCAGAGAGTTGGGCTCTGATACCATTGTTAGATAAGACGCTTAACGCTAATAGCGTTATAATAAAAATTAGCGTAAACTTTGCGGAATTAAAAAATTGCAGGAAGTAAATAAGTGCGATAAATAATAAAGTACGCACCGATGTATTCTGGTTCACCACAACACGTGGCTAGTCCAGTCCCCGAGAGACTCTCTCGAGATTTTCCACTAACTTTTCAAGCTTACGGGTGCTCAACAAACCTTTACAGCTTAAGGACACAAACCTTAACACCTTTGCTCGGAGATACAACACTCCAAGACTTCACTGTTAAGCTTACGGGTGCCTAACCAACCTTTACAACTTAAGGACACAAGCCTTAACACCTTTGCTCGGAGATACAACACTCCAAGACTTCAACCAAGAAAACACAAGTTCCTTACAACAAGAGAATCACAATTCTCTTACAAGTGTACAAAACACTAAACACTCAAACAAAGCACTCCTTAATGAGTAGATATGAGTAAAAGAAGTAAGCTCAAGATCACAACAACTATGGACAAGACTTTGGCTCTTAAAAGCTTTATGAAATGAATATAAAATGATAAACAATAGTATGCAAGCTTATAGCAATAGAATGATCAGTTGTTGTGTGTTGTTGTTGTTTAAAACACTGAAATGAAGCTGTATTTATAGTTGAAAAACTTGGCATTACCGTTGTCTAATTGTCAATTAAGAGTTGCTGATTTTACTCTGTGACAATCGATTGTCAGGAAGCCACAATCGATTGTTTGCCAATCGTTCCAAAAATCAATCCCAGATTTTATGCTTAACAATCGATTGTCCAAGATCAACAATCGATTATTGGCAACGTTCAAAAAATTATTTCCAGATTTTACGTAAAACAATGTATTATACCAAATCAATAATCGATTATTCAGCAACGTTCAAAAAATCCTTTCCAGATTTTAATTTCAACAATCGATTGTACAAAATCAACAATCGATTATTCAGCAACGTTCAAAAAATCTTTTTCAGATTTTAATATCAACAATCGATTGTACAAAATCAACAATCGATTACCTGACGGTATTTGAAAACTTTACGACAACGGTCAGCTTCACAATCGATTGCGCAATATTAACAATCGATTATTTATCAGATTTTGAAAATTATTTTAGACACTGCCTCGTGACAATCGATTGTTTTATACTCACAATCGATTATTTAATAATTTTGAAAAAGTCTGGAAGACACTGCCTCAACACAATCGATTGTCATAAGTTCACAATCGATTATTTTGTGACTTTGAAAAATCTGAAGGACACTGTCTCTTCACAATCGATTGTCATTAGCTTCACAATCGATTATTCTGAGTTTTGAAAAACTTTGATGGACACTGCCTCATCACAATCGATTGTCATTAGCTTCACAATCGATTATTCTGAGTTTTGAAAAACTTTGATGGACACTGCCTCATCACAATCGATTGTCATAAGGTTCACAATCGATTGTCATGCAGGTTTGAAAAACCTGATGCTCACTGCCTTAACACAATCGATTGTCATTACTTCACAATCGATTGTCATGCAGTCTTGGCTTAACATAATCGATTATAATAAGTACATAATCGATTATCTTAGTCCAGTTTTTAGAGGCATGTTTAAAAATCATTTTGACTAATGAAAATATGCATGATTTAAAATCATTTAGCATTAAATTAAATATGCATGATTTTGTAAAAATAATTTTACGAGAGAAGCCATGTCATGAGTCAAGTTGTCGGATCAAGATCACAATTAAGAACGACTCATTTAAACTATAAAACTTTGTCTTGTGCTTGAATCTCGTTATCCACCAGTTGTGCGCTTGTACTTGAACTTCGCATATATCAATTTGCGCTTGCTTGTCATTCATCAAAACCAATTGTGCGCTTGTACTTGAACTTCGCATATATCAATTTGCGCTTGTTTGTCATTCATCAAAACCTACACATAAGAACACACGTTTTAGTATAAAGCCTTGAGAACATGTTTCCAACAAATCAGTGCATCAATCAGAGATGGCTGACTTTCAGAGCTGCATTGATGACATTGGAGTGGGGCAGCTTACCAAGAGAGGAAACAACTTTTCATGGAGCAATAAAAGGGATGCTGAGGTCAGAGTTTATAGTCAAATAGACTGGGCTTTTGGCAATGATGAGTGGTTCAATTCTTACACTGGGGTGAAAGCAGTATACATGCTACCTGGATACTCAGACCACATTCCTATAAGGATAGACACTGAAGTAATAAAAGTTAAAGTGAATAGACCATGCAGGTTACTAACAACAGTTATGAATCAAAAGGAATAAAGGGAAGCAGTTCAGAGACTTTGGAGTCAGCAGATCAAAGGGAACACTATGTATTCTATTTGGAGCAAATTGAAGAAACTTGAACAAAGTACCAGAAACATTCATAAGGAGCACTCATCTGTTGATAGGAAGCTGCAACAAATGAGAGATGAACTGAAGGTAATACAAGGAAGCCTGAATGAGGATCACTTTAACAAATAGGTGATTGAAGAAGAAAAGCAATCCTTAGAGAGCATTGATAAATGGGAAGCAATTCAAGAACAGATAGTGAGACAGAAATCAAGAGCAACTTGGATCCAACTGGGAGATAGCAATACAAAGTATTTCCATGCATATATGAAGTCCAGACAAGCACGAAATAAGGTGAGCTGTATTCTCAATGATAACCAGCTGAAGATTACTGATCCACAACAAATTCAACAAGAATTCACATAATTCTTTCAACAACTATGGGGTACAGCAGCAGTTCAGTTACCAGGAGTTGATATCAATGCGGCAAGAGATGGTCCTTGCTTAACACTGCACCAACAATAGCAACTGTTATTTCCAGTAACAAAGGAGGAAATCAAACGGATAGTGCAGAACCTACCTAATGATAAGGCTCCAGGTATTGATGGCTATCCTGCAAAATATTTTAAAGAGTTTTGGCCAATTGTGGGGGAGGAAGTTACAGAGGCAGTGCAATAATTTTTTCAAAATGGCAAACTCTTAAAAGAGATTAACTGCACAACTGTTACATTGATTCCAAAATTTAAAAATTCCAACTATGTTAAAGAATTTAGACCATTGCTTGCTACTCAACATTGTATAAAATCATTACTAAGATTCTAACTAATAGGCTTAAACTGGTTGTGGATTATTTGGTTGGGCATTCCCTGTCTACTTTCATAGAGAGGAGAAACATACTTGATAATGTTATTATGGCACATGAACTGATCAAAGGTTATACTCAAAAGGCAGTGTCTCCTAGATGCATGATCAAAGTAGACATTAGGAAGGCTTATGACTCTGTGGAATGGGAGTTTCTAAAGGCAATATTTCTTGAATTTGGAGTACCTTACAAAATGGTAGTACTAATCATGGAATGTGTCTCCACAGTAAGTTACTCTCTTTTAATAAATGGAGGATTGACCAACAAGTTTGAAGCAAGGAAAGGACTAAGACAGGGGGACCCAATGTCTCCCTACTTGTTTGTTCTAGCCATGGAGTATCTAACTAGATCTCTGAAGAAGCTAAGCAGGAATCCAGATTATAATTTCCATCCCAAATGCACCAAACTACAAATCACACATATCTGTTTTGCAGATGATCTTTGATGTGTTGTAAGGCTGATGAGATCTCAATGAACTTATTGATGGAAGAATTTGAACAATTCTCAAAGGTATCAAGCCTTCAAGCAAATTTGGATAAAAGTTCTTTATATATAACAGATGTTTCAAGGGAATTCAGAGAGAAAATTCTAGCAGAACTTCACCTAGCAAAGGGCAATTTTCCTTTCAAATACCTAGAAGTACCCTTATCTACAAGAAAAATCACAATTGCACAATGTATGCCTCTAGTAGAGAAGATACTGGACGGAATTAGAAGCTGGACTTCCAAATACTTATCTTATGTTGGAAGAATTCAACTCATCAAAAGTGTATTGTTTGAAATGCAAACTTATTGGGCTCAGGTATTCCTCATTCCAAAAAAGTTATAAAGCCGGTAAATGGAATTTGCAGGAATTACCTGTGGACTGGTAGTCATGAGACTAGTCATAAGGCTCTAATAACATGGGAGACATTGTGTAAACCAGAGGCAGCTGGAGTGTTGAACATTATCTTCTATGAAAGATGGAATAAAGCAGCTTTAACTAAACTTCTCTGGGCCTAAATGTCTAAGAAAGACAAACTCTGGATCAAATGGATCCATTGTCACTATATAAAGAAGAAGGACATTGATATTATGGAAATCCCTAAGCAAGCTAGCTGGCTAGTAAGGATATGGGAGAGATATGGATGAGACACATGACCACTATTACTTTGAATGTTCATATTCACAAAGTCTGTGGTAAGAATGTTACAATGGTTGAAGTATCAAAGAATAACAGACAACTGGGAGTCAGAAGTGCAATGGTTAACTGCTAATGTTAACAGCAGGAATCCAAGAAAAGTCATGCTAGGAGTGGTGTTTGCAGCAGTAGTCTACAACATCTGGATATAAAGGAATGACAGAAGGTTTCAATAGTTGAGCAGAGAGGCCAAAGATAGAGCAAATGAGATTATACTTCAAGTGCACATTACTGGACTGAAGAAACCTAAATGGTTACCCATTATGCAGACTATTAATAGCTATCCTTCATGTAATCCTTGACACTTCAGACAAGAGTCTTTTTGTGTTAAGATTTAGCTAAACAACAATAGTTGTAGAGTATTTAGTTGATTGCACTTATGAGATCTGTTCTATAGTCCGAAGGAACAGATGATGTAAATTGACAAATGGTTGGAATAAAAAAATTTCTTTTCGACAAAAAAAAATTAATAAATTTAAAATAGCTGCTCTTATAGTCGGTTTGATTTGACTTTTTTCGGATTAAAATCAAAACCAAATCAAATTTGATCGATTTTTAAAATACAAACTGTTGAGCTACAAGATTATTTGGCCTCTAAGCCTAAGCATAAACATTGATATTAGTTGTATATCTGTTTTATATTCCTTGTATATTCTGTATATTATAGGCTTAGTCAGCTTTGGGCCTCAATGTATTCTGGCCCAATTCTTTTTATTAGATTGTACACTTGGGTCGGCTGACCCGACCCAAGTCATATTATATGTGTATATTTGTATAGGGGCAGAGATATTTTTGGTCAATCAATTCATTTTAGTCTCTCGGTTGTTCCAGAGAGTTCTTCAGTTTCTCTCTCTTTCTCTCACTCAGTTCTTCATCAACTTTGCCTTCAATCCATAGACTACCATCCAGACTCCTTAATCATAAATCTCCCTTTGAAGTTTTACATGGAAAGGCACCAGCCTACTCCCATTTGAGAGCTTTTGGGTGCCTTGCCTATGCTACTGTTCCAATTTCTGAAAGGGACAAAT
Source organism: Nicotiana benthamiana (assembly GCA_034376525.1). Taxonomy (NCBI): domain Eukaryota; kingdom Viridiplantae; phylum Streptophyta; class Magnoliopsida; order Solanales; family Solanaceae; genus Nicotiana; species Nicotiana benthamiana. The sequence goes on from CM067339.1 coordinate 158,709,127, forward strand.
TGAAACCTAGAGCCCTTTCCTGTGTCTTCATTGGGTATCCTTTTGCCAAAAAAGGTTATAAACTTTATGACCTTACTTCAAATAAATACTTTGTTTCCAGGGATGTTGTATTTCATGAAACCTCTTTTCCATTTAAGAATGTTTCATCTCCTGTTCCTTTCTCCTTGCCCTCAGTTCCTTCTCTTGAGCCTTCCTTCTCTGACACAGACTTGTTGATACCTGTTTGTTCCTCTCCTCCTCCTCCTTCTGCCACCACTTCTTCTTCTTCTAATCCAGCCTCCATTCCTTCCTTCAATCCTGATTCCTCTCCTCCTAATTTTCCTTCTTCCACATCTGCTCCTGCTCTCAGAAAATCTGGAAGACAACATAATCCTCCATCTTATCTTAAGGACTATGTCTGTCAACTTCCTGCCTTTTCTGGCTCCTCTTCTTCTTCTCTGGAATCTGAACCTCTCTATTACTCTCAAGCTGCATCTGTTCCAGTATGGCAGGATGCCATGAGAAAGGAGTTTGATGCCTTGGCTGCCAACCATATCTGGGATGTTGTTCCTCTTCCTCCCGGTAAGAAACCCATAGGCTGCAAATGGGTTTATAAGGTCAAATATAAGGTTGATGGCTCTGTTGAAAGGCATAAAGCTAGGCTTTTGATTAGAGGTGATACTCAGGTTGAAGGTTTTGTTTCATTGACACTTTTTCCCCAGTGGTTAAGATGTCCACTGTTAAGTGTCTTATTGCTGTGGCTGTTAAGAATAATTGGCATTTGTTTCAACTTGATGTTAACAATGCTTTCTTACATGGTGATTTGGATGAGGAGGTCTATATGAAGCTCCCTCCAGGTTTGACTGTTTCTTCTCCTTCTTCTGCCTCTGTTTCTACTGCCTCTACTCCTCCTGTCTGTAAGTTGAAAAAATCTCTCTATGGGCTGAGACAGGCTTCCAGACAATGGTATGCTAAATTGTCTTCTTTTCCAAAGGCTACACTCATTCTTTGAATGATTATTCTTTATTCATAAAAGGTAAACCTGGGTCTCTTGTGATTGTAGCAGTTTATGTGGATGACATTATTCTAACTGGGGATGACTATGATGAGATTGCTGCCCTGAAACTGTTTCTGGATGATCAGTTCAGGATTAAAGACCTAGGGTCTTTGCATTATTTTTTGGGTATAGAGGTGTCAGTTGTTCCTGGTGGGGTGATCCTTAATCAGCATAAATATATTTCTGACCTGCTGCATCAGTTTGACTGTGTTAATATTTCTGCTGTTGTTAGTCCTTTGGATATTAATGTCAAACTTCATGCTGATTCTGGTGATCTTTTTTCCTCCCCTGATCAATATAGGAGTTTTGTTGGTAAACTCCTATTTTTGACTCACACTAGGCCTGACATCTGTTTTGCTGTTCAGCATCTGAGTCAATTTCTGAAATGTCCCAGAGTCCCTCATATGAATGCTGCCCTCCATGTCCTCAGATATCTCAAGGGCACATTATCTTTGGGTCTGTTCTACTCTTCCAGTTCTTATTCCTCTGTTACTGCTTATTCTGACAGTGATTGGGCTGCCTGTCCTGATACTCGGAGATATGTTACTGGTTTTTATGTTCTCTTGGGTGGTTGTCTGATTAGTTGGAAGTCCAAAAAATAGCATGTTGTCTCCTTATCTTCTGATGAGGCAGAATATAGGTCACTCAATAAAGTGGTCGCTGAGTTGACTTGGCTCTCTCGTTTACTAACTGATATTGGTGTATCTGTTGCTCTTCCTTTCTCTGTTTTTTGTGACAGTCAGGCTGCCATTCATTTAACCAAGAATCCTGTTTTTCATGAACGGACTAAGCACATTGAGGTGGATTGTCATTTTATTCGGGATCAGCTGAATGGTGGTTTCATTACTGTTTCTCATGTGCCTACTTCCCGACAGCTTGCTGACCTCCTCACCAAGCCTCTGCCCGGGACTGTCCTCCATCCTTTGATGCTCAAGTTGAAGGTGGTCTCCCCCTCCAACTTGAGGGGGGATGTTGAGCTACAAGATTATTTGGCCTCTAATCCTAAGCATAAACATTAATATTAGGTTGTATATCTGTTGCATATTCCTTGTAGATTCTGTATATTATAGGCTTAGTCAGCTTTGGGCCTCAATGTATTCTGGCCTAATTCTTTTTATTACATTGTACACTTGAGCCGGCTGACCCGACCCAAGTCATATTGTATGTGTATATTTGTATAGGGGCAGAGATATTTTTGGTCAATGAATTCATTTTAGTCTCTCGGTTGTTCCACAGAGTTCTTCAGTTTCTCTCTCTTTCTCTCACTCAGTTCTTCATCAACTTTGCCTTCAATCCTTACGTTTTCACAAACCCAAAAACAAACCAAACCAAACCAAACCAAAAAATATCGATTTTTTGGTCGATTTGGTTTAGTTTTTGGTCTGGTTTAATTTTTCGGATTTTTATAAACACCCCCGATGCTTAGTAAGATATCTCAAAGACTAAAATTATATCGATATTTATAGGAGTAAAAGCTCAAATTTCACTTATTGGTATCCAAGCGACATACAAATTGACAAAAATCATATAAAAAATCTGGTAAATTCGATATTTTTCGTATAGAATCATTCAGTAGAAAACTTAGTTAAGAAGGCATTATCAATAAGATTTATCTCATATTAGATTGTGTAGGTTAATGTAATAAAAATAACGATAGATGATTACCAAAATTTATATGGGTCAAAATTGAAATTTGGAATTCACATTCCTCTAGGCATCACGGATTAATATCAGATTATAAAACTTCACATGCCTGGTTTATAATTTCAATGCTTCACAGTTGTGAGTCTCAAACAAGTTCATTAATTGAAATGTGAATCCTAAGTCCTTTTGGACCCAAGTGTAACTATGCTCACAAGTTAAGGACTCAAAGGTAATTGTACAACAAGGAAATTTCACCTGGCTATGCTTCATTGGCCTCCTGAATGTTTAAAGAAATTTGGATTTCTGACAATGAGTTTCTTATAGCATGGCTCCAACTAATAAAAATGAATAATCAGCATGGCCCTAACCTTATTTTATGTTTCAAAATTAATTGCTCTGAGTTGGCAAATCATTTTAGAAAGTTGACCAAATTAAACGATTTTTCTTTTTATTAATTCCATAAAATTTCCATTGAATTCCTGTCTCAGGTCAATAAGCAGGCCACAGACAAGAATTTTGAAACTCATTTTGTTTTTTCGAGTCCTTTAGAAAGCAATCATTATAGGCAATTAAAACCAGAAAATCCTTAAAAATATAGAGAAAAGGACTGATGAACTTTTTAATATTTAAAGGAAAACTGATATTAAAAAAAATATAGAGACCTAAAAGTATGGCAAAAGTATCTAATTAGGATAAGCATATTCAAATTATACTTTACTGGTATACGCCAGAGTTCAATAATGCAACAGTAAAATGTGGAGTTTTCGTTTCACATTTCATATGGATGGGTCATGCACTCATGCTCTTCAGTTCATTGCGAATATATAATAGTTTAAAATATAGTAAAATAATACTCGTCATACGTAGGAGCGAAGGGTGGTCAACCATTTATCGTAAAATTACATTATGTATATCAGTAAATATTCGATTTTAGAGGAACATAATATATATTAGACGTTTTTTGTCGAATCCTTTTTTTAATTATTTCAAGTTTGGACACCCTTCAAAATTTCGCTATTAGTCATACATTAATTAAAAGATTATAAATCTATCTTGTTGAATTACTCTTACCAAATTTTGCCACAATTCTTCTTGTGTTTTCGATATACTTCTGTGTTATGTTCTCGGGTATTATCGGATAATCTTGTTTTCTTCCTTTTTATTAGAAGTCATTTCTTAAATTTAAAGACTTCTGATCGTTCTACTTAATTCTGATGTCTTTAATTTATATCCAAAAGATAAGGATGGTCTAGAATCTTTATGAGAAACTATAGGCACTTAAACTAATCAAGGCATGAAGGATTAATATGTCTACCTTTAAAACTAAACAGTATAGTATATAAGGTTATAGTTTATCCAGATCAATTGAAGTTTATTCATCGTTCCATTTTTTATGTTTTCTCATTTATTGCTCTAAGTTGGCAAACCATGTTATACTGCCGACCATAAACTAACTAATAATTTTTCATCCATGAATTTCTGTCTCGGTCAAACAGGCTGCAGACAGCAGAATTTTAAGAAATGTTTCCTTTTTCTCAACTCCATTATAGATATTAATTAGAGGCAAATTGAAAAGCCAAAGCTGCAACTTATTTAAAACGTTAGATTCCTAAAAGCCTGGCAAGAGTATCTAAGGCTAGACAGATCTAGACTTGAATTATATGTATAACAAAATAGAGTTCAATAATTCAACAAAAAAATGACGAAGTTCTATAGATAGTGATAAAGACCTTCCACTTTCCGTGGACGGGTCATGTTCATCTTGAACAGATAATATTTTAAAACATGGACCTAAATAATCTCTCCCCTTTTCTTTTGTATGCCATTATCAATATTTGGTAAACAAACCACTTTTTTTCCCCACATTTATTTGAAAGAGTTTTACTTCTACGCTTTCACACGACATGATTCCAATTAAGGTATGTGCAATAACATTATATGTAAAATTTTACAAGAAACATGATCGAATAATCTTAAAAAGAATATAAATAGCATGCTATGACGGGTTAAGGTACACAAATACCGTAAATATTATTTAAAATGTTGGTGTATATTAAGTATTACATGGAATATGTATGAAATGTTTTAACAATAAAAACTGTGATTTATGATTTCTTTCTATAATTCTAAAATTACATAACCTCCGAATTCGCCAATTCTTTTCTTATAGACCCTCTTACTTTGAATCATGTATTTGTTTTAATGTAAGTAAAAAAATAGTCTATTGTGTTGGAAATAAATTAAGATTAATTAATATTCCTACGTCGTCTAGGATTTGACATTTACTGATTTATTTAATTTATGTCTGCTTAGTATTCACAACCAAAATCATTTGGAATAGACTTTTTAGATTCTAGTCAAATTTGATTTTGTAGTATTACAAATAGGGATATTATTATATATTTTCTATTGTGCAGAGTTAGTTACAATACAGAGATATTCAAGAGTTTATAATGAGTTATTCCTAAATTCTCTCCCTAATTTAATAAAAATTTTCTATATAATCTTTGTTGAATTTGTTATTTGTGCCTAAATTATTCTTGGGCAATTTCAATCCTTGGTGACGTAGATGAGTTAAAACTTGGACGGAAGAAACAGTTCATTTAACAAGCTTGGGATATTACATTCATTTTCACAAGTTAATTGAGCCATAACATACAAACCTAATTCTGCCGAACGTCCATGTCTAGTTACAATCAGGACCGTTCTCGTCACAAAGTAAGACAAGAAAATGAAAAAAACAAAAGACAAAAGAAAAAGGTTTAGGTTGAGTCTCCCATGTCAGTCATGCATGTGTAATTAATAAACAGTTCTCTCCTCAACGACGCCGTTCAGGTGTCCATTGAGGCAACGATGGGCTAAAGTGTCTTGACATTACTCTTGAGTCAAGAAGTTCTAAAATAGGTGCAAAACTAACACATCTTGGCACCTTATATTGGTTGATTGAAGCACCCCTTGAAATCGCATAATCCATTAATTCTTCAAATGTGCCATTTTTCACCACTCTAATTTCCAACGGACCAATCGAATTGCAAGCAACTCGTCCTTGTCTGTACACTGTGTTAAGTGACTCTTCCATGGCCAAACAACACTTGTTCAATACTTCATCACTAGGAAAATTGTTTAAATCCTTCATTAATAGCTCCCAATAAATCACGTAATGACCAGGAATTGTTTTCGTATCCGCATAACTTGTGTACTCCACCACGCTAGTGTTGAATTCTTTAAGAAGTTTTGATGCATTTTCCACGGCTCTCTGTAATTCGGCCTCGTCCGTCTTGTCCGAATCAATGCTCAATAGAACATTTTTCCTCCTCACGAAATGGAACTGTGGCGCTGAGTTATGAAACCCCGTGACACGAAGTATATCACCGACTCTGTAACGGTATAATCCGGCATAAGTCGTGATGACGAGTTCATACTCTTTTCCAACTTCAACATCAACTAGGTCAACAAGATTACGAGTTGAGTCACGAGATGTGTTAGGGTCATGTGGTAAGAATTCAAAATAACCCATGTTTGGCATAATAGTGTACGAAACTTCTGAGGGCTTACACATGGGATTTAAATTGAGTCCAAAGTAACACTCGGAAGCTGCGTACATAGTACACGCCTTTGGTAATCCACCACTGTAATAATCCAGAGTAGGAATATATTGAGCCATAGCACCCGTGACAATTACGTCAAGGTACTTTGTCTTAGGCCAAATTCTCGTGATAATTCCCTCCCAGTTTTCCTTGGAACATTCATCGGTAACTAAATCGGCTAGCTTTGGATTTGGTCTCATAACCAGACCCATGCGTTCACAGATTTCAGGGTCGGTAATTTCGGGGTTCAGAGTCCCGGTTCGAATGTCATGAGTGAGTTGTGGCCAATGGAGTTGCAAGAATCGAATGGCTCGGACAAGGCCCGAGGCAAATACCGCACCAAGGCGAAGAACTTGCTCGCGCTCGTAAAGACCGCAGAGCATTTGAGTGTACATACTCTGAAAGGAGTCTGCGCAAAGAATGGCCTCATTTGGACTGGTGTAAACATTGTACGGGTCATGTGGTCTTCTTTTGAAATGTTCACTTTTGTAATAGCTTGTGAGTACTGGTCTTGCTAATAGCCCACCTGGCGTTTTCGTCTCGGACTTGATAAATAAAAAGTATAGTCCTTTGCCTTTGTCTAATCCAGGTACGTACCTGTCACAAAAATGAAGCTTCGTAAGAAAAATGCTTTTGGTCTGCCAAATAATTCGAATTACCAAAAGGGGTAAGGTAACTCTCTTTGGTTTTGCATATTTAATTTGTGTATACTTACAGGTTCATAACAGGCATAAGAAGACTGTAAAGTAGCTGGCGGCGATCCAACTCTTCTTTAATTGTTGGCATAAGTTTTCTTTCGCCAGCTGACGTTCCAGAGCTGTTAAAATTTTTTAAAAAAAGAAAAAAATATCAATAACTTAGATATAACAATTAAAGGCTTGCATATAGTAGTAATTAAAAAGAGCTAGCAAACTACGTACTCCTCCGTTCCATTTTATACTATAAAGTATAAATTATACACTCTGTTATATATTAAAATACTACTCAAAAAAATGTTAAAGAAAATCTATTTTGATTTTTAAATAATAATAGTGTCACGCAAAAATTAAATATATATATATATATATAATAATATATTATGCTAACGGCTTACCTAGTGAGGAATTCAGAGATGGGATGAGCTGATAGGATAGGAGAACGGTCACCGTTAGCGATCCGTTGGATCTCCGGCTGAAGATCTTCGTAAGTTACGACCGGAATTTTGGTTTTAAAGGTTTCACGGTCACTGACGCCGTCAAGTTTAAAGCGCTTAAGGTACTCAGTTTGTGAGTTTCGAGTCAATATCTCATTCAAGACTCTTTCTTGGACGGCATCAGCATTTCTAGTCATCTCTTCGATGAATTGAAGTGCCTTTGCGTCTTTCTCACATGCAGGAGGACCCAATGGTGATGATAGTACCGAATCAACAGCCATATTAAGATAATTTATCAAAGCTTATAAAATATTGACGGTTGAGAGAAAATAGAGAGAGTTTGTAAATTACTTGAGTTGGATGGAATAAGAACTTAGAAGACGAAGGGAAATGGTGGTGCGAAATATGGAGTAAGAGGGTGCTTAAATAGGAGGAGAGGAAGAGTGGGGATGACACGTCACATGCCATGTCATAGTGGGACCCAAAAGGGCGGCAAAGACAAAAAGAAGGTTGGAAGGAAGTCGACGGAGGGGCCGCGGACAATTTTGTAATATCAACATGCTTGGTGAAAAGGGAACAATGTGGGGTCCAACCACGTCTACATAACCCCTAATTTAGGGGTGCATGTGGGCCCCAACAGTAGCCACCTCAGCTTGGGTACAGTTATAGGGGGTGCGGGGTTTGGTTATGGACTGTGGCGTGAATTGCCCAACCACGCTGCTCATTTCTGGTAAAATTGTTGGACCCCGATTACGATAGCCCACTATATAGTTTTCGGTATAATTTTATTTTTACTTATTATATAAATATAAAATATAAGTCGATATCTTACAGGAAAACAGACACTTAAATGCTGTGTTTTTCTGCATGTATTATGCAAGTATAATACAAGGCAGGAGAAACAAAAAGTGTTGCTCTTGTTTAATACATGCATGCATCATCCAAACAAAATGATTCATATTACATTACTATATATATAAGGATATATAATAAAAATACTTTACATTTCTTCAGAAAAATCATAAATAATAGATCAAAAGATTACCATGTTTGAATTAGCCCATTAATTAGAAAGAGGATATATAAGCTAATAAAAAAAGAATATTCTGTATTGAAACTTATTGAGCTAATAATGAGTAAACAGTAGCATTTTATTTAATTAAAAACTGGTAAAAACACGCATCTCAATTAATCAAAACTCAAAGAAAAAGTCTAATTCCTTTCTCGTGGCTTCATTAATCACGAACGATCGGTATTATTTTTTTTCCTAGGCAAGTTTATTTATTTATATGCTAACCACATGTTCTTGCTCTGCACAGGATATTTTATAAGTGGTATCATATTTAAAAGAGTGACACAATAAATTTTATAGTGACGTTGCAAACAAACAACAACAACAACAATCCAGTATAATCCCATATAGTGGAGTCTGTGGAGGGTAGTATGTACGCAGATCTTACCTGTACCCTGGGGTAGAGAGGCTGTTTTCAAATAGACCTTCGGCATCCTTCCCTCCAAGAACTTCTCACGTTACTCTTGGGGAGACTCGAACTCACAACCTCTCGGTTGGAAGTGGAGGTTGCTTACCATCAGAGCAACCCCTCTTGTCTAACGTTGCAAACAAAAATGAAACATATAAGAAAACATTAATACGTTATTTATGTATTTTTGAAATATGTTCATTAGAAAATATTAATTGAAGCTCAAAAATATTTTTTAAAGAAAAAAAACAATATCATGGCTTGTAATCGATCACAGGATCCTTGCTAAATGAAGCACCTAAACGTCACTCCAACCGTTGCAAATTGACCAACCAGTGTCAACTTATATTATATAAGCAATTTTCAATTTTTGCACATCAAATATATGTATATTTAGTAAAATATCCGGATTAAGCGCTTCGCCTAAGGTAAATACGCCTCTTCTTGCTGATTGATAACTAGTATTCCATCTTTTACAATTTATGTGGCATTTCTGGTTTCTCAAGAATTTCAACTATATAAACTTCGATTAATATTTTAAAAATATTCTTTTCATTATATATAGACATGCGAAGAATTACAAATTAAATTAAAGTATATTTGGTATAACTTTTAATTTTAAAAATATAGAATTGATCTAATCCAATTTAACTTTAAAGATTAGTTAAATTAACTTTTGATAAATAAAAAATATTACATAAATTGAGACGGAGGAATTGCACTTGAACTAATAACATATGTACAACGGAGAGATAATTTATATGGTTGCTTTGGGTGACTACTAGTCACTCTTTCCGGTTCACTTTAATTGATTTTTTGGTTTTTTTTTGGATCAATAATATTTGATTTTTTCATATATTCAAGAAGGCATTGACTTCTTTTACCAATGTTGTCCTTGGAGTAAAGAGCGTAGCATTATTTGTTATATTTTTAATGAATATATTAAAGTTAATATGGTCAATTTTAGTCTTATTTAATGTTAAAAGGTAAATTTCTTAATATATATATATATATATATATATATATATATATATATATATATATATATATATATATATATATATATATATATATATATATATATAAACAACCCAGAAAAATAAATTAAGTGCACTAGAGGAAGTAATACAAAGTACGTAGCTAGTGTAGTAGCTCCCTATTCCTCATGCACTAATGAGCATAATTAACAACAAATAATATTCATACCTGTTAATCTTTTTTTTGTGTAGTTATGGTGTGTGTATATATATGTGTGTGTGGGGGGGGGGGGGGGGGAGGGGGGATTTGGGAGTTTGGAGTGTGGGCTAGCTATAGTTCCAAGCAAAGTGGTGGAGTAGTAGTAATATAATGGAGGAATCACGTGGGGTGGCTTAGCTCATTTCGTTTGCAGTTCCTGGAACATATGTTGAGCCTTCTTTTAATTTGGAATCTGATCGATCAGGATTATATTGTTGCATAGACAAGAAGCTCCTAGGAACATTCAGGCGGCGATTACAGCAATTCCACTGTTACATTTATTTTCTTTTTTAAACTATTGAGGTAGCAGAGTGGCTTTTATTAAATTCTGATGGCGTTTTAGTGCATTAATTAATTCCTGCTTATAATTGAAAGCTTGGTACAATTCAACTATGTAATAATTAGGAAATTAGAGAATACTAACTGTCAACTTCATTTTAAAGATGGTTCACTTTTCCAATTCTCTTTTTGGTTATGGTGGGTCTGAGCTGTTTTGGTTATTAACATTGTACTATTTGTTATCTTGAGATAAGTTCATAAAAAACGTTTATTCGAATACGACCTCTTGATTTCATTTGTCAAAATGATATTCCCATTACGCATTACTGATATAAATTGATTGCGGTTATTACATTTTACACTTCATCTTGAAACTTGTTAAATACAACGAATTTGAAGTTTAATTCCGAACTGAGACATCCATCGCAAAAAGAAACAAAAAAAATAAAAGAATTTATTCTGCCTTATCCTCCTAAGTTTATTAGAGCAAAGCTAGCTTTATAGTTTTCTTTTCGCAAATAGTAAGTCTCATGAAAGTACTAAAAATATTCTTGTGGACATTTATTCCCTGTAAATTCATATCACAATAATAATTTGTGAACCATCGTATCGCAGATAAGTATAATTAAGTAATTAGATTATCTAATTAAGAACAAGCCCGCAGTCTCTCAAATTTAGCGCCAAGTTGCGCATAGACTTTTACTATCAAAAAGAGTTATTGGCTCCGTTTTTCCCTCCCAAACTTTTTGTATTTCTTTGACCTTGTTTGTTACTCTGACTTTCATGGTGATATTATGTAAGAGTAAGTTATCATTTTCATCAAGTTAGTAGTACTCTCTCCCTTAATTTTTTAACTGTCCAATATTCTAAAAATAGTTATTATTAATACTTATTATAAATACTATTTGTAATTACTTTATAAATGACTATACTATATAAATATTTTTTTACATGATCAATACTTAAAACCTTAACTTGTATTCTTACTATTAACTTGTTATTATCCCTGCTTTCGTGCAAAAACCAAAAAATTGTTTTTGTGTACCACTTTATGTACAAGGTATTTACAGGTAATAATATGAAGGCGATGCCTGTGCTAGCTCCTATGATCAGCTTATCGATGTCTTTAACGATAGCTCTATGTTCTCATAATTAATTTTGTCCTTCCAAGTCGAATTTCATGTAGTACCATCTCCACCTTCTGATTGAGGGGGACAGAAATTCAAAGGCATATTTATGTATTACTTCGTCCTGTGACGCGTACATTTCTTTTTATCTATCAAATTAAAAAATAATACTGATATTTTTATATGTAAAATAATTACATTTTGAACGCTCATTATATTTCACTTTTAGTGAGATGATTTATATTTTATGGCCGATCAAATGTGTATGGCTTATCTTGTACCATTAGTTTTAAAAGTATTTTTTTCTTGAACTCGTATCCAATAAATACCCTTACATAAAATTAGACTAAGGGAATATTATATTTCATCTTTGTACAATATTCTACGTATTATAAATGAGTACTTACACATAAACAAAACATGCCGGCCAAATATTCAGGCTGGCCAATTATTTGAAATAATGTTTTTCTTTCCAAAGTATAAGTAGCAGAAATCTGTAAATTAGGATCTAAAACGAACTCTGCGTGCATGTTCTATATTAATGTTTTCTTCTACTACTATTTATCAGCTACCAACTCAAATAACATGAAGTTGGTTAAACACTAAGGACATTTCGTACAACACCACGCTTAGCCAACTTACTTAGATTCTGATTATCTTAATATTTTATAATTAATCCATAAGCTAATTCTAGGGCCAGTCGTTAGGACATTTCGTACTTCGCCTCAATCCCCGGAAAGGTAGACATAATGCTTAATTAGAGTACTTGGTCCTGTTGGTGTATAACAGATAGTAGAAGCTAAGCCTATAGTTTTTAATATTTTAATCCCGCGTGTAAACTGCCTCATTACTAGTATTACTAACAATTAATAAATGGCAACTGCACAGATTCCTGTGACCTGTAGTAATTAGCTATGCTTATATTAAAAAATTAAATATTCTCCCCAATGTGTTAAGACTGTTGACTAGCTAACACTCCCTGATTAGCTAGTTATAATATAACAAAAACAAGATTAATAAAATAACCGCCACAAATAATGCAGCCGGTTTACAACTAAAAATATATTATTACTACAATATAATGCCAATCGACCTAGTCTTTGGTGTAACCATCTGGTTCCCGAAATTCACTAACTAATATAGTTTGACATTTAGGGGGAGGCGAAAACGCTCTTTACAAAAAAATTCTCAAACTCATAGGACTCGAACTTAAAATTTCTAGTTTAGTTCGAAAAAATTTCATCCATCCCATCACGTACCATGGTGAACGACGTTTAATGGAAGTCGCTATAGACTTCAATTTCATGTGATTACACAAAGAAAACAAAAAATAAAATAAATAAAGAGTGTTACGTTGTCATTATGATAGTGATGCAGACTATATAGAAATTACACATTAGGTTATTGTTTCGATTAATTAGCTTAACGATAAAAGGAAGAGCCTAGGCAAATACCTAACCCTAATTTTGTATTGACAAGCATCTACTATATCAATGGAGATATATTTTTCTTTAGTGGAAGTGTTAGCTCTATTATTTTTTTGTTGGAACAAAGATAAGTTAAAGAAAAGTCTAGATAACTATTTAATAGTGTATGTGATGAAAGTAGCTGACACTTGCTATTGAAGATAAGCAAAATTAGTACTAGTTTTTGCACAACACGAACAACACTTCCTTAAATCAATAGGATAAAAGTAAAGATAATGACAAAAACATCACCATGAATACATCACCCACAATTTTTAATCACTCTACCAGTCTCGCAAGGAAGTCCTTGATTATATTATCTTAATTCGTCATTTAAGTTTTATTAATAGGAGCCTTTATACTTTAAGTTTAGCTACGTCTCATGTCCCCTCTTGTCTCAGCAGAAGACATCTAAAGTGAATAGAATTTAGTTAATGGGTTCGTTAGACTATAAGTACTCCATCTTATTTTTCAAAGTAAACGATATTTTTCCTATGGAAAATAAAGGGGTAGTTGTAGAATTTGGTGGTCTTTCTCGTCTTAGAAAAGAAAGTAAATGGAAAATAATAACGTTAGAAGGGATTGAAAGTAAATAAAATTTAGGAAATGGGTTCGTTAGACTTAGCTCCATCTTATTTTTCAAAGTAAACGGTTTTTTTCTTTGGTAAATAAAAGAGGTAGTTGTAGAATTTGGGGGTCTATTTCGTCTTCGAAAAGAAATAAAGATATAAAATAATAACGTTCCCCGACATGCACGTAAGAATATATACTTCTTCATTTGAAGTACATCCATATTATCTTATAGAAAGACATTTGTACCAATACTTTAAAAGGCCTTAATTTAATTTTCAGCAGTCAAAAACTCAAGAAGGATGAAGAAGAAAAACAGGAAACTATATTTAGTCCTTTTAGGCTTGTTTTATTGGTTAGGTATTTATGGAAATGGTTGTGAAGACCATGACTCATGTAGTCATGAGTACCAATTGTCCAAAAGCAATAATAGAACATGTCAAAGGCACTTTAGCATTGTGAATGTTCAAGTATAATTGGTAAAAGAAACTTTGGTTTAGTCCCTAACCAAACTTGAAGTTGATTTACATGCAATTTGTTCCACTAAAACGTCCCTATCGTGTTATAAACTTTGTCTTCCTAGACCAAGTGACTATAATATTTTGAGTTGTTTAGCAAATTGCGTCACTACCTCGTTCTCTGTCCCCTAATTAGAATATCCTAACCACTTGGTTAGGTGTATTCTTTGTCACTAATTGTCATTGGTGGTTTTAATTAGCATGCTTTTTAACTTAATTTATGCCAACGCTCTTTGAACTTTCTAAATCATGTAGAAACGGTGTAGTGTACGCCAAAGAGTGCTAAATCTTCGGCAAAAGACCGTTGAATCTTGTATGGTGGCCTACCCTCCAATAGTTGGATACACGTGTTCTTTTAATTTTATCAGCATGTTTTTGTTTATTATGCATAACTTACAATGAAGTACAATGAAAACTCTATATACCATTCTCATTTGTTCCAAAAAAATTGGATGTTATAGTAAAGTGTTGTTATAGTAAACATATATTATAACATAATATAATATTTTGTTCCGAAAATAACTTAGCTTTTATAGAAATGATTATTATATAAAGATATTGTTATAGAGAGGTGTGACTGTAAAAAGAAGATACTTTAGTTATTGCCACACACACACATGTATATATATATCAGTGTCATCTAATTATTGATATCGTTCAATAATAATTTATTAAAAAACTATGTTTATCTTTCATCATTCATGTTCTTAAGTTCTAATCATATGTTAAGAAATTGAACATTATGTGTAGCTTAAGATTAATTACTCCAGTGTTATAATTAGAAGAGATGAATAGTTGAGAATAGCGTCTAAGATTAAAAAGATTAAGAACTAGATTAACAACGCTATATAAGTAACATAGATGGGAATGAAGCGTTGATAAATAACATGGAACCATATGTACACTAGAAAATTTAACAATATTCTAATACCAAGTCAGATAAGGACCTAATTCAATTTCGATAGTTAAAATCAAGAGAGGTTAAGATTGTTCATAACCATATAAAGAAACTATAAGTTGTATATATATACGTACTCTCAAACCACCTGAGACTTTAATATCATCAATAATTTTTTTTATTAGAGAAAGCTAAGGGCCATTACCTTATCATCAAATTTTCTTTAAAAAAACTCTGAAATCATTGTTGTTAGATTGAAACTCATGCCCCATTATATTAATAGCTCTAAGATATACCTAAATATTCATATATCTGGCACACGAAAGTACACTAATTACTAAAAAGATAAACATGATACAGCGTAGAAGAGGAAATGTATTAAGGCAAATGATTGTGTTTAGTACGACTACGTGATTAAGACCTGGAACGGAGTCGGTTGTAATTGCAACCAATAGTTTGGTTTGTTGACCAAATTAAACACCAATAATCTGCACTTGACGCAATGTCTTAACGTAACGAATTTAGAGACTAGCTAATTGTGCAAAAAGGTGGACGAGACAAACAGCGTAATGAATCATATCCATCTGGACTATGAAAACGCCGACGAGGAATATAAATTACATTATTCTGCTTGAATTATATACATGTTAATAAATTATTTTTAAAATTATACTTATCTTAAATTCATATTCATAATCATGAAATAATATTTTGTTCGTTTCAAAAAGAATTAACCTTTTACTATTTTGGAAAGTCAAGCAAGTTTTGATCTGTCCATGTTTTCAGCAAAAAGTTTTTAAATACTTTGAATTGTTAATTATTGTGATTTATAGTAATTTTTATGTACTTATGTAAATATTATTTCAAAAAATTTAAAAACTTATATTCGAATTTACATAAAAAAATTAGTATGTTTAATCATCGTATACTCAGAAAAGTTTCAAATAAATTGAAATGAAGGAATTAATACGTAATAAATACAATAATATGCTCCATTTGTTAACTATATTATTTACTATTCAAATGCTTTATACTTGACGTATCTAGTAAAGTTGTTGTCATATGACCAGAAAGTTATGTGTTTAAGCCAAACAACCTCTAGTAGCAATGCATTGTAAAACATGCAATTAGACCCTTGTGATCCGGTTTGTTCCGCGAACTCTATGCATAGCGAAAGCTTAGTGCACTATACTGTCCTTTCTTGGTTTATGCTTGATTATAAAAAATAAATCTACTAGCAATAATGACTTGTTTTCCTGCAGAAAGCAGATAATGAGAGTCTTGCTATTTCTTAAAGGAAATAATTAAGGGGAAGGTTGATGGGAAACTTCAGATAGGAATTGGTGGTTGAAGTTTGGGTAGATTTCGCTATATTTTCCAAGTCAAAAAGAGTATTGTATGCACGTGAAGGATAATTTGGCGCTTTGCCCAATTCTCAAAATTGCCGTCAAGGAAACATCCTCCCTTATTCCTACTTCACAGCTTAGAAATTAAAGTTCAATTAATCCTTACTCCTTCTTCCTCTTTCTTTTCTTTCCTTTTTTTTGACGTTGGAGACTTTATACGCTTTTATTGTTGCTCTTGTATTTTTGACATGGCAGACATCACTTAGTTTTTGCTCATTTTGCACGTGTAATCACCAAAATTTTGAATTTATGCGTGTAACCAAGTTCTTGCGTTGAAAATATTATCATTATTATCATAGCATCTTTCCACATAAACCAACATGATTTATAATTTATAGTAAATTGATAAATACAGACTAAAAATAGACAATGACTACAAATGGGAAATGGAATTGAAGCAATTTTAGAAAAACTAGCTTAAGCTCTTCAAAAAATGTATTGTGGAATATCACAATTATATTGATAAAGATGAAAGTCAAAGGTAAAAAATATGAACAACAGGAGAAACTGAAGAAAATGTAAGGAATAAACGAAAAATGATAGAGTAAAGATAGTGTTGACAGGCCAGTATGCTTGTGTTAGCCTGTTAGGTTACCAGTATCATAACTTTTGCATTTATGACGTTTTTGTCAAAACTTCTATATATTATATGTGCGTTGTTACATAGATTATTCGGCATATTTAATTTCTTTAGTAGCATAACGGATATATTGTAACGACCCGATTGGTCTTTTTGGGCAATTGCGTCCGGCTCAGTGATTTGAGGTCTCGAGCAGCTTCATAATGTATGTATTAACTTACGTGAATCGTTGAATTCAATTAACGAATGATTCAGAGTCAAATTGAAAGAAGGAAACTAATTTTGGAAGCTTAAACGGTGGGAATTTGACCGGAACTGGCCTTTTGGTAGACGGTCCTGAATGGGTCGTGGATGATCTCAACAACTTCGTATGGTAATTTTGGACTTAGGCGCGCGTTCAGATTCAGATTTGGAGGTCCTTAGGGTAAATTTAGGCATTTCGGCGAAAGTTGGGAGAGTTGGAGTTTGGAGAATGGAGAAGTTTGACCCATAGTTGATTTTTGTGGTATCGAGGTCGGAATGGAATTTCGAGAGTTGGAGCGGTTTCCTTATGTCATTTTGGGCTTGTTTGCAAAATTTGGCGTCATTCCGGGTTGAATTGATAGGTTTTGGCACGAGTTTTGGAAGTTAGAAAGTTTGAAAGTCCTAAGTTTGATTCTTGGTGTGATTCGATGTTTCGGCATTATTTGATATGATTTGAGGCCTCGAGCAGTCTGTGTTAGGTTATATGACTTTTGTTGTGTGTTTGAACGGGTTCCCGGGGGCCTTGGGTGTGTTCTGAGTGGGCTACAAGTCAATTTCCCTTGTTTTTGAATTGCTGTTTTCTGCTTCTAGTATCCTCTTTCTCGATCGCGAACAGCCTTTCGCATTCGTGAAGCTTTGTTGCTGACAACATGAAAATTCTTCTTCGCGTTCGCGAAGTGTTGCTTCATTTTTTATCGCGTTCGCGTCCTTGTCTTCGCGTTCGTGTAGTGTTGCTTGGGAAAGTGAGTTAGTTCTTCGTCGCATTCGCGTAACACTCCTTGCGTTCGTGAAGCTCTGTTTCATCCTTCATCGCATTCGCGTCCTTGCCTTCGCGTTCGCATAGTATTACTTGGAAAGGTGAGTTATTTCTCCTTCGCGTTCGCATTCAACCTCTCGCGTTCGCGAAGGTCTGCCTTCCCCTTCTTCGCGTCCGCAGCATTCTTCACTTCTTCGCGAACGCGAGCCCTTCTTCGCGCTCGTGATACTTTAATATCAGGGAAGAATATAAGTTTTCCAAATCGAGGGTTGGGCCATTTTTAACTTTTTTGGAGTTCTAGAGCTCGGTTTTGGGCGATACCTTGTGGGTTTTTTCGAGCAAAACGATTGAGTAAGTGTTCTTAACTTAGAATTGATTATATTCCATGAATTTGTCTTCATGTTTATCATTTAATTTGTGATTTTAGTTGAGGAAAATGTTGGTTTTTGAAGGAAATTCCTAAAATAAAAAATCGTGATTTGAGGGGCCAAATGGTATCGGAATTTAATAAATTTTGTATAGTTAAACTCATATTGGAATGGGCATTCGGATTTTATAAAATTTGTGGGGTTTTGAGGCACGGGTCCGGAGGTCAACTTTTGGACTAATTTTTGGATTTTGTTAAAGACTGAAACTTTATGATCCGGAATAGTTTTTTATGTGTTTTATTTGTGCTTTGAAGTTAATTTGGTTAGATTTGAGCCCTCCGATGGTCTTTTCACCCGAGAAGTGCATTTAGAGTATCAGGTTGTCATCTTTGAGGTAAGTATCTTGTCTAACCTTGTGTGGGAGAATTCCCCTTAGGATTGAGTCTTCTTTGCTAATTGTTGTCAGTGCATGCGAGGTGACGAGTATGTGCTCGGACTTACTTGTGAGAAATTTGCCTCTAGAGTTTTTAGGTCCTTATGTAGAAAATACCCCGTTATGATTGGGCTTCCTAATTGCTTAACTTGCCTCTATATGCTCCATATGACGTTGTTAGATTTCCTTTAGTTCTCACGTGTTACATTGACCCTTAACCGTCTTAATTGAAGTGATTGTCTTCCTTATTATTTGATACTTCTTGACTATAAGTTCTTCTATGACTTCGTGCGAATATGTTACATATCCAATTTTGTCGTTATCGGTGTAGTTATGACGTGCTTATTATGTCTAGTTTTTTTGTTAAGGTTAACATGCTTCTTGGTTTTTCTGTGACCTTTATTATGTACTTGTTGATTACCTTGCATGACGTTATTGCTTATGATATTGTTTCCCTTGCTTGGATGTTATTGTTATACTATTATTCCTTTGCCGGGATGTTATTGTTTATGATATTGTCTCCCTCTTCTCGATAATATTGTTATACTCTTGTTCCCTTGCCGGAATTTTTATGATTAATGATGATTTGTAAATGGGAGGGGGTTGCATGCCTAAAACGAGATATATGAAATGGTATCGGGTTGCACGCCTGCAATGAAATATATGAAATAGGATTGGGTTGCACGCCTGCAACGAGATATATGAAATGGGATCGGGTTGCACGCTTGCAACGAGATATGTGAAATGGGAGCGGGTTGCACGCTTGCAACGAGATATGTGAAATGGAAGCGGGTTGCACGCCTGCAACGAGATATGTGAAATGGGATCGGGTTGCACGCCTGCAACAAGATGTGGAATGAAAGTGAAATTATGTGTTTGTTTTCCTTATCCTTGTTAGTAATTGGATTTTGGTGTCGTGCACTTCTGTTTGCTATGTTTATTTGTTGTTACCAATTCAAGTATTTTAATTGTTCAAATTCCTTTACCGATGTGATCCTTTAAGAAAAAACCTTATCATGTTTTTAATACTTTGCCATATTTATATGCATATTTTTTAATACTTCATATTTCAATAACCATTTCATCTTCAGTTCATTTTGTTGTTCAATTAAATTTTTTTTAAACCGTCTGAGGTTGTATTTTACATAAAAATAGAATTTTTACTAAGATAATTTATTAAATTTCTCGTTAAAGGTAATATTTTTTTTCGATGTTGTACCTTAATTGAAAATGGTACATTCTTTATTTAAATAATTTCTAAAAATAACTTAATCTTTTCCTGTTGAGTTCCTAATTGGTTTAGAAGTTATACTCCACTTATGTTATGTAAATCAAACTCCTTGAACATCTTAGTAGTTTAAGTTATAGACCCTATGAACCGAGTAACATGAGAACGTTGATGTGTAAAGTGAGACAGAAATATGTAGGCACGAGGTGCCACGTGTGTTAAAAGTTTGGAAATTGAGATTATGATATGAGACATCGAGTTTGAGATGCCTGGAGATTGTGCATCAGAAATGATAGGATTTATTAAGCTGGCATCGCGTTCCTTGTTTGAATAAATTTTTCTTTACTTGTCTGTGTCCAATTATGTTGGTGTTAATTTATCTTGTTATTTTCGTTACTACCGGTGTTTCTTTTTATTATTTCTATTGATTTTCGTTTGTTCTTTCTCTGATGTTGATATTACTATGTCATTTTTAGGTTGATAGTTTATTATCAAATAGTGTTTAATTTATTTGACCAGTAGGTGTCTGGACTGTTCCTCGTCACTATATCACCGAGGTTAGTCTTGATACTTACTGGCACTGCTGTGATGTGCTCATACTACATGTCTGTATATTTTTTGTACAGATCCAGGTATTTGATCGATAGCAGTTGTGTGGGTTGTTACGGTGGGGACACAAGGTAAATTTGCTATAGCATTCGCAGGCCTCGGAGCCCCCTTCATTTGAATTTATTTCCATTTGTTCCTTTTTGTTTCGGAGCAGTGATGTATTTATTTTGTATAACTACTCTTAGAAAGGCTTGTGACTTGCACCACTGATTTTAGGAATTGCAAATTATTAAGAGTAATTTGGATTAAAGTTAGCAAATATGAATGTTATCTCAATTAATGTTAGGCTTACGTAGTTTAAAGACTAGGTGCCATCACGACTCCTTCGGAGGGATTTTTGGGTCGTGACAAGTTGGTATCATAGCTCTAGGTTCATGGGTGCTACGAGTCATAAGCAGGTTTAGTAGAGTCTTGCGCATCGGTACAGAGACGTGTGTACTTATCTTCAAGAGGCTACAGAATTGTTAGGAAATTCCACTTCTTTCATTTCTTATTGTGTGATATTGATTTGGCCTGAAGTATAAAGCTTATTTCCTTTTACATCCACTAGTATATAACATTATGCTCTCAGCGTTCGCCATGCGCCAGATGCTACAGACGGGCTACGAACGACTCAGGGATGCACATGCATTATCTCAACGTGCTATCCAGACTGAAGATACAAAGGTATTGAGAGACTATTTCAGTTGTTTAAGGCGCAACGGAAGTGTGGTGGTGTTGATTGAGGACAGTTGGCGGTATTGGAGTACCTTGTGATTGTACGAGCTTTGAAGGTTAGTTTGTGGATCCTCAGACTTTGTTTTCTACGGCTTTATGACAAGTGGAAGAGTCCAATAGCGGCATTCAGATTGCATAATCAGATTTATATCATTCTTAGCCTGAGGGGAGTCAAGGGAACAACTTCAGATTCACATGAGGTCTATCCAGCATGGGCATCATGGTTGCGGCAGAACGTGGTGCTTCAGAGGTAATGCGGTGGTCTATGAGTTTCTTGCTACGTAATTCATGCTAGAGTCATTTGTATGTGGGGAATTGATGGGAGTTATTGCATATCGACTATACGAAGGAATGAGCCAGTTTAGTAGTGTTGGGTCAGCATAACCATAGAAGTAAACGGTCCTTTGAAATGGGAATTCCCTACTGGCATTTAATGCAGCACATTTGGATTGGATGGTTTGTGTGACTCAGTTGGGTTAGGAAGGTGTATTTATGATGGCTTAGTTACGTGCGGTCGGATCTCGATAGTTTGACTACGGCTTTATTTGGGTGTTCAGTATGGGCATGAAGAATATGTGATACATTGCGGTTTCTCCTGAATCGGTATCTTAAATTAATAGAGTGTTGGCCTTGTTGGCTATCATATGTGAAGAGTGTACATTTTTTGAAAGGACCCTGAGTTTTGGTTTGCAGTGCATGGTTGGTAGCAAGGTAATTACTGGGTTTTGAGGCTTTCGAGGTCCATATTTTGTTACGCGATCAGAAACTCAATATGAGTGCTTCAGCATAATGATAGTGTGTAAGTGATATATCAACCATTTGATTGCGTAGTGGAGTTGGAATATGGAAATTTTGGTATTCCTGAGGTTTTTGGGCTAGAAGCCCTCATATGTGAATTATTTCCTGTTTACAGATTGTGGAAAAATATTGAGAATAGGGTAATTAATAGCATGTATTATCAATAGGCTTTTATTGATTTTTAAAGAATATTTACCTAATTGGGAAGGATCAGGATTTGGTTTGGGCCTATTTGGAAGATCAACGAGAATATGCATTCGTATCGGGTCGAGTTTGTGTGCTCCTGTGAATTGTCGTTAAGGTTATGTTATCAGGCAGAGTAAGAACTACTTGCGCCCCTAGTCTATGTTATGTGCTACTCTTCTGTGATGTGCTAGGCGGTGAGGTTGTATGATTATTTTTCCCCACATGGATTAATTCTGTTCAGGAATTATAGAAATAAGGGTGAGATAGCCCTCGTAATGTTGATTTGCTCATTGCACTTATATGTGATTGCTTCTCTCCTATTTTATTACTTATATTCATTGTTCCCACAGTTATATTTGTGCACTATGCTATGCTTGATATCAGTATTCATATGATCAGTGGACTAGAGCATCTTGGCTTGATGAGTATTTGGGAACGAACTGTACGACGCAGCTGATGTTATGTGAGATACCCTTTCCTTGTTTTATTTGGGGGTTCTATTTTTCCTCTATGGAATAATTTGATGAAAACTATATTGTTTTTGTTGCACATGTTACACTTGTAAGAAAATTCTTCTACTTTGCCTTTTTTATTTATATTACGTAATTGAGTCATTGTCGGTTCGGTGTTCGAGTTGTGTAGTGTGATAATTTGTGTGTTTTCGTGATGAGTCATCAATTAGGCTGCTTGTATTGGACAATATGTGGTTCCTAGCCCTGAGGGTGGTGCTATTATTGGGGGTGAGGAGTGTTTGGAAGTGTGTGGGTGTTTCTACTAAGATTTGGGTAGTGGCCAGGGCGGGCGAGGGGGTTCTGGACTTGTTGACTTCATAGGCGACTATGAGTTCCCGCATGTTCTTTGCCATGAATAGTGATGTGGAGGTACATAATAAAGTTATATTCAATATGAGGTGTGTTGCCGATATCCGAGATGTTATATGAGTAGCTATAGTGGTCAGAGGTTATTTCTTCGGGCATTGAGTTGTGTGAATCAGCACAAAATTGTATTTGGTATTGGAATTTTTGTCTTGATTAAGTTGTTTGGGTGTGTTTGGTGTGATGATGTGGAATTCGGGTCCTATGATGAACTTTAGATGTTGAGGTTTGGGCTCTTTTTCTAAGGTTATGGACTTTGGAGGAGACGAGAACTTCTGTTAAGTGGCATTGTCGGTTCTTCATATGTAGAGTGATGGGGAAACACCCCCTTTATATGTATGGTGAGCTCATGCAGTGGTTCAATGGTTTTGGGATGACTCTGGGCACGTTCAAGGACGAATGTATATTTAAGTGGAGGAAGATGTAATGACCTGACTGGCAGTTTTTCGAAATTGCATCCGGTTTGGGGGTTTTAGGCCTTAAGCAGCTTTATAATATGTGTTTGACTTGTGTGCATGGTTGAATTCGGTTAACAGATGATTCAAAGTCAAATTGGAAGAAGAAAACTAGTTTTGGAGAAGCTTAAACGGTTTTGACCGAAATTGGACTTTTGGGTAAATGGTCCTATAATGGGTCGTGGATGATCGATACAGCTTCGTATGGTGATTTTGGACTTAGACACATGTCCGGGTTTGGATTTGGAGGTTGTAGGTTAAATTGAGGCATTTCGGCGAAAGCTAGAAAAGTTGAAGTTGGAGAATGGAAAAGTTTTATCCATAGTTAACTTTTGTGATATCGGGGTTGGAATGCAATTCTGAGAGTTTGACAGCTCTTTTATGTCATTTTGGAATTGTCTGCAAAATTTGGCGTCATTCTGGGTTGAATTGATAGGTTTTGGCACGAGTTTTGGAAATTAGAAGGATTAAAAGTTCCTAAGTTTGATTCTTGGTGTGATTCGATGTTTAGGCATTGTTTGATATGATTTGAGGCCTCAAGCTAGTCATTGTTAGGTTTTATGACCTGTTTATGTGAGTGGATGGGGTCAGGGGGGCCTCGGGTGCATTCCTAGTGGGCTATAGTTCATTTTCCCTTGTTTTTGAACTGTTGTTTTCAGCTTCTGGTACCCTTTTTCCCGATCGCGAATGTGGAAGCTTTGTTGCTCACCATGAAATTCTTCTTCGCGTTCGCATAACACTCTTTGCGTTCGCTAAGCTCTGCTTCATCCTTCATCGCGCTTGCATCCTTGCCTTTGCATTCGCGTAGTTTTACTTGGGAAGGTGAGTTATTTATCCTTCACGTTCGCGTTCAACCGCTCGCGTTCGCGAAGGTCTGCCTTCCCTTTCTTCCCATTCGCAGCCCCTCCATCGAGTTCGCATACGGACTTTTTGGCAGCCTCATTCTTCACTTCTTCACGAATGCAAGCCCTTATTCGCGTTCGCGATGCTTTGATATTTGGGAAAAATATAAGTTTTCCAAATCAAGGGTTAGGCCATTTTTAACATTTTTGGAAATCTAGAGCTCAAATTTGGGTGATTCCTTGTGGGTGTTTTGAGCAGAACAATTGCGTATGTGTTCTTAACTTAGGATTGGTTATATTCCATGAATTTGTCTTCATTTTTATCATTTAATTTGTGCTTTTAGTTGAGGAAAATGTTGGTTTTAGAAGAAAATTCCTAAAATAAAAAACATGATTTAAAGGGCCAAATGGTATTGGAATTTAATAAATTTTGTATGGTTAAACTCATATTAGAATGGGCATTCGGATTTTGTAAATTTATCGGGTTCTGAGGCGCGAGCTCGGGGGTCAACTTTTGGACCAATTTCTGAATTTTGTTAAATATTAAGACATTATGATCCAGAATAGTTTGTTATGTGTTTTGTTTGTGCTTTGAAGTTACTTTGATTGGATTTGAGCTGTCTGGAGGTCTTTTCACTCAAGAAGTGCACTTTAGAGTATCAGGTTGTCTTGTTTAAGGTAAGTATTTTGTCTAACCTTGTGGGGAGGGACTTCCCCTTTTGATTAAGTCTTCTTTTCTAATTTTTGTCCGTGCATGTGAGATGACGAGTGTGTGCTCGGACTTACTTGTGAGAAATTTGCCTCTAGGGTTCTTAGGTCCTTACGTGGAAAGTACCCTGTTATGATTGGGTTTTCTATTTGCTTAACTTGCCTCTATATGCTTCATATGATGTTATTAGCTTTCCTTTAGTTCTCACGTATTACATATATCCTTAATTATCTTAATTGATGTGATTTCCTTCGTTATTGTTTGATAGTTCTTGACTGTGAGTTCCTCTATGACTTCGTGCGAGTATGTTATATGTCCAATTGTGTTGGTTACCAGTGTAGTTATCTGTGCCTATAATGCCTTGTTGTATTGTTGAGGTTATCGTGATTTTTGGTTTTTTCGTGACCCTTATTATGTACTTGTTGATTCCCTTCCCGGGACGTTATTGCTTATGATATTGTTTACCTTGCCGGGATATTGTTGTTATACTAGTATTCCTTTGCCAGGATGTTATAGTTTATGATATTGTCTCCCTCACCAGGATGTTGTTTTTATACTCTTGTTCCCTTGCCAGGATTCTTTTATTGTCACGATCCAAAATCCACTAAGGGTCGCGATGGCTCCGGACACTGCTGTCCAGCAAGCCAACCAAATTACTTGATGAAGTTCTCATTTTTAACAATCTTGAAAACTAAGATTTTCCTTCAATTTTTCATAAGTAGAAAGATAACCGCTTCAATTCAAATTAAATAATAAGCAATTAGTACAAAATATTTCAAAATCATCCCAGATGCCGGTGTCACAAGTGCATGAGTATCTACTGCTAAGGAAATAAAATACAACATCCATCCGGAATACAGTGGGTAGGAAGTAAATACAATATACTGGAAGGGACTATACTAGCTGTGGGTCGCCTTGAATAATGCAACTCACCTAGTCCCAGAATCATCCGTGTTGCTACGCCCAGTAGGCCGCTAGAGTGATATATACATGTGTAACAAAAATGCACAAAAGTGTAGTATGAGTACGAAAATAACGTGTAATCAATGAGTATCCCGTCTAATCTCGAAAAAGTAGAGACGAGATGGTCGACTTCGACACTTGCTAGTGGTCCAATAATGGTGTCAATAATATATTAAATCGTGGATTCCTATAAACATGATTTTAATCCAATAGAAGGAAACAATTATTTCTTTTATAGGAAATTTCAAGATTTTTCCTTTTTATTATTATCGAAATACTCTCAAACAGGGGAGAGGTAATAACGACTTAAATAAGTTCAAGGCAGCAATACAAGCATGTGCATGTTGTATTATGCTAAGGTGACAGCCCAATCCAACAGGAATAAACTGTGCACTTGCCGAGGGTCAATGGCACACCTATAGATGCATCTATTTAATCTACCGAGGGTTTTGGCCCACTCCAACGGGAAATAAACACACACAAGCAATCAATCAAGTCGTCAACAAGGAACAATTATCCAAAGAAAAGCCAATTCTTTTTTAAAGATTTTTGAAAAATGAAGTTTAATCTTTTGTGGAAATTCATTTACTAACTCAATGTGATTTAAGCAATTCAAATGTCGATAAGTTTACAACTAATCCAAGTATAGCATACCTTGGGGTCCTAACTACCCGTACAATAGCATAATAGTAGCCTACACACGGACTCTCATCACCTCGTGCATATGTAGCTCCCACAATTAGGAGCACATAACCAATGATTTCACCTATGAGGACAATTCCGTCATACAAGGTTAGAAAGGAGACTCACCTCGCTCCGAAGATCCAAAACCGTCATTCCACGCCTTTCCAAAGACTCGAATCGATGCAAAAATGCTCCAAAACTAGCCAATAATTATATAAACTCATTAATATATACTCAATTATTCCATTACAACACAATTTACAACAATTCCTAACCTTGATCTAAAAGTTGACAAAAACATCTTCGGGCCCATGTGCTTGGAATCCGAAATTTCTGGAAGATAAAGTTTACCCATGAAATCCCGAACCCAAGTATATGATTTTCTCTTAATTTCATATCCAAAATCGTAGTTAAATTCCAAGAATAGTAATTTTCTAGGTCTTCTCAAACCCCAAGTTTTCTACAAATTCCTTGTCTAAATCCATATATAAACCTTGTATTTAACTCAAAGCTAGCATAAATTACTTACCTAATGATGAGTGATGAAAATGGCACATCAAAGCTGCTCCCAATAGGCCCCAGTGGAAGAAAATGAGGTTGAAATGAACCCAACCCCTGATTTTAAAAGACCTCACAACACCGCTTCTACGATTCCGCAGGTGCGGTTAAAATACCGCTTCTGCGGTCCTCCCTAGGCTGCCCTTTTCCGCTACTGTATTACTCCTTCCGCAGGTGCGGTCCTGCTTCTAAGGAACCTTGACCGCATATGCGGTCCATGAGCCCTGACAAAAATCTGCTTCTGCGGTTCTGTTTCCCGATTCTGTGGTTAACCCACCGCAAAAGCGATTATACCAGCAACCAGACCCTTCACTATCCATAATTCTAAATTTCGATCCGTTAATCACCCGGAATCCACTCGAGGCCCTCGGGACCTCAACCAAACCTACCAACCAATCCCAAAACATGTTACAGACTTGCTCGAGGCCTCAAATAATATTGAACAACACTAAATCATGAATCGACCTCCAATCCAAACTTAGTGAACTTTAGAATTTCAAACTTCTATTTTCGATATTTAAACCTATCAAATTAGTCCGATTGACCTCAAATTTTGCAGACAAGTCATATTCGATATTATGGAGCTACTCCAACTTTCAGAATAAGATTCCGACCCCGATATCAAAAAGTTCACTTCCGATCAAACTTCTCAAAAAACTTCAAATTTCTATCTTTAGCCAAATGGCTTCAAAATGACCTAAAGACCTTCGAATTAACTACTGATCATGCTCCCAACTCTAGAATCACAATACAAAGCTGCTCTCAGACTCGAAATCCCAAACATACATCGATATCACTGCAATGTACTTCAACCCAAACATATGAAATTTCTTACAAAATGCTACTTTCCATAATGAGCGCCAAAACGCTCCCGGGTTTTCCAAAATCCGATCCGGGTATGTGCCCAAGTCCCAGTTCATCATATGATCCTACTGGAACCTTCAAATCCCCATTCCGAGGTCGTTTACTCAAAATACTAATCCTACTTAATTCTTTTAACTTTAAGCTTCCGAAATGAGAATTCTCTTTCCAAATCAACTCTCCGAAACTTAATTCCAACCAAGCGTACAAGTCATAATACCTGAAATGAAGCTGTTTATGGCCCCATACTATTGAACGACGTGGTAGTGCTCAAAACGACCGGTCGGGTCGTTACATTTATGATTTATGATAATTTGTAAATGGTAGCGGGTTGCACGCATGTAACAAGATATATGAAATGGGACCGGGTCGCACACCTGCAACGTAATATATTAAATATGATCGGGTTGCACGCCTGCAATGAGATATATAAAATGAGAACAGGTTGCACGCCTGTAACGAGATATATAAAGTAGGAT
Organism: Nicotiana benthamiana; assembly: GCA_034376525.1. Lineage (NCBI taxonomy): Eukaryota > Viridiplantae > Streptophyta > Magnoliopsida > Solanales > Solanaceae > Nicotiana > Nicotiana benthamiana. The sequence goes on from CM067339.1 coordinate 158,737,852, forward strand.
CGAGTTGCACTCCTGCAACGAGATATGTGAAATAGGAGCGAGTTCTACGCCTGCAACAAGATATGTGAAATAGGAGCGAGTTGCACGCTTGCAACAAGATATGTGAAATAGGATCAGGTTGCATGCCTGCAACGAGATATGTGAAATTGGATCGGGTTGCATGCCTGCCGCAAGATATGAAATTAAAGTTTGTTTTCCTTATCCTTGTTAGTATTCGGATTTTGGTGTCATGCTCTTCTATTTGCTATGTTTATTTGTTGTTACCAATTCAAGTGTTTTAACTGTTCAAATTCCTTTACCGATGTCATCCATTATAAAGAAACCCCATTATGTTTTCAATACTTTGCCGTACTTATAGGCATATTTTTTAATACTTCAAATTTCAATAATTGTTTTATCTTCAGTTCATTTAGTTATTAAATTTAATTTTCTTAAACCATATGAGGTTATATTTTGCATAAAAATAGAATTTTCACTAAGATAATTTATTAAATTTCTTGTTAAAAGTAATATCTCATTCGTTGTTGTACCTTAATTGAAAATGGCACCTTCTTTATTTAAATGATATCTAAAAATAACTTCATCTTTTCATGCTGAGGTCCTAATTAGTTTAGAAGTTGTACTTCACTTAGGTTATGTAAATCAGACACCTTGAACATCTTTGTTTTTTTTGTTATAGATTATATGAACCGTGTAACATGAGAACGTTGATGTGTAAAGTGAGATAGAAATATGTGGGCACGAAGTCTCGGGTGTGTTAGAAGTTTTGAAATTGAATTTATGAGAGACATCGAGTTTGAGATGGCGGAAAATTTGTGCATCAGAAATGATATGATTTATTGAGCTGGCATCGCCATCCTTGTTTGAATATATGTTTCTTTACTTGTTTGTGTCCAGCTATGTTGGTGTTAGTTTATCTTATTATCTTCTTTACCACCCATGTTTCTTTTTATTGTTTCTATTGGTCGTAGTTTGTTCTTTCCCTATTGTTGATATTACTATGTCATTATTTAGAATGATAGTTTATTATCAAATCTTGTTCAATTAATTTGACCAATAGGTGTCTGGACTGTTCCTCATCACTACCCCACCGAGGTTAGTCTTGATACTTACTGGACACAGTCGTAGTGTGCTTATACTATACTTCTGTACATTTTGTATACAGATACAGGTATCTGATTGGTAGTAGCTGTGTGGGTCATTGTTGTGGAGACTCAAGATAAACCTGCTACAGCATTGGCAGGCCTCAGAGTCCCCTTCATTTGAATTTATTTCCATTTGTTCCTTTTTGTTTCGGAGCAGTGATGTATTTATTTTGTATAATTAATCTTAGAAAGGCTTGTAACTTATACCACCAGTTTTAAAAATTATAAATTGTTAAGAGTTTTTTGAATTAAAGTTAGCAAATATGAATGTTATTTAGTTAATGTTAGGGTTACCTAGTTTAGAGACTAGGTACAGTCACGACTCATCAGGGGGGATTTTTGGATTGTGACACATATTTTCTTCAAAATTAACCTATATACAATGTAAGATTAATTTTAATTTAATTTATTATATATACAGGGACGTTAACATACATAAGAAATAAAAAACTTTACAACCAACATGTATGGTAGAAGGACATTTGGTATTAAAGTATTTACGAATTCTTCTTGGTAGTAATTACTATAGGTATCATTTTCTACTGAGTCAAAAACTGAAAAGTATTTCGTTTTTACTATAAATTTCGCAACCAACGTTTTATTTGGTTGGTCAACATGTTCGTTTCTATTAGCTAGGACATTTTTCTAATTCTATCATTTGATTTGCATAAATTGTATTTTAATCTAATGATAGAAATATTTCTCTTATTAAATGCACTACTAATTACCATTGTAATTGATAACCAAGTATGTGGGAAGAAGCAAATCATTCTTTTATTTGATGTTTTTCTTTGTTTCCAGCACGAAGCAAGAAGAAGAAAATCATCCTTTATTGGATGTTTTTCTTTGTTTCCGGTATGAAGCAAGAAGACATTAAATATTGGGTCTGTTCTTACTTTATACTTCTTATTAGTTGAATTTTTTTCGTTTGAGTCTGGAAGCATAACTTTCGCAAGCTAGCTTTTAGAGCCTCTACTTTTGTGGATTTTGGAACTACTGGTAGGCTTGATAGAAATCACCTCCCAAACCATTAATTTTCCACCAAATGGTTCATTAATATCCAATATATCTTTAGAATTCGAGGCAATTATTTTCATATTTTGACACTTACGCATAAGTGCTACATTCCGTGTTATAAATTTTGCTTTCCTTATAAATTTAGCACCATTGTTCTGCTTTGATATATTTGTGATGGTTATTTAAGTTGTTTGAAGATGTATATCAAATTTAAAGTGGGTGCCCTCATAATAGAATTGTTGTCGGTACAAAACTTGCTATTATTGCTAATAGCGTCATGCCTCTTGATATGATATTTGCAAGTAATGCATGATATATATATATATATATATATATATATATATATATATATATATATATATATATATTATTTCGATTCTGCCGGAAGCATCTAGAAAGAATAATCATGTTAAACCAAAGTCGACTCTTTATAATATAGTCTTCAAAGTTTGTTCCACTTTACGATTTAGCTTTGATTATGCTTCCACGTGCCCCTATATAGCATTTTGATTCTTAATAATATATTAATATTTTTACTTCATGTTACTAATTCTGTTTTTATGGAATAAATTTATGTACCTTATATTTTTTTAATCTTGAATGAGAATTTTACTCGTATGATAAATTTTAAAAATTATTGAATTGGATTATCTTGCTAAACAGTTAATTAAAGATTTGATTGTCTGGTTTTATATAAAAAATAATTTTATTCCATGTTGATTCAGATCTTAATATTAGTTTTTTTTGGTAAACGGGATAATATATTAACTAGATAAGATAAGGTGTTACACTGCCTTGAGAGTTACTGGGGTACTTTAAGGCCCCATAGATGTAAAGTTTTGCATAATTGTATATGTATTACAACCCAAAATTTTTTTAGGTAGTTCAGTTCCTAGGGTATCTGTCTGTCACAACCCCAGTTCACCCTCCATGAATATGTCGTGATGGCACCTAGTTCCTACAACTAGGTAAGCCTAACAATGCGGAAAAAAATAACATAGCTTGCGGAATAATTAATTGAAAACCGAGCAACTAAAGGAAAACGGTATATAAGTGCCACTTAGCATATACAACTCACAAATAAATACGAAAGTCTACAACTCAATCCCAAAACCCGAAAATTCACGGCAAACACAGGCTAAAGGAAGATACTGTAATTTATCTAATCTCCAAAATGTCTACATCAAAAGTATGATAAAATCTAAACATTACAGATAGAATAAGGAAGGAAACTCTTCAGTCTGCGGTCGGTGCAGATATACCTCAAGTCTCCGCTAGATTTCTCCGCCTCGATGATAGTGCACCTGAGATGAAGTACCTGGATATACACATGAAAAACATGCGCAGAAGAGGTATGAGTACACCACAGTGGTACTCAATAAGTGTCAAGTCTATCCTCGGTCGGGTAGTGACGAGGAGGGTCAAGGCCTTACTGAGATTAAACAAATATAATAAGAATGCTGACAACAGTATACAATAAGCGGAAATAATGGATTACAACTGTGAAGTAAATCATGTTGCACAAACAACAATCAACACACCGAGGATAATATAACACAGAGTAAAACGGCTCAATATTGGTACCAATTACGAGGATCTCGCAGGATACCGTCCTGTAATCCATTTCCATGTCAATACCAATCTCCGAGGATACCGTCCTGTAGGCCATTTCCATATCCGTACCAATAACGAGGATCTCCTAAGATACCGTTCTGTAGTCCATTTCTATATTAATGCCAATAACGAGGATCTCCCAGGATACCGTCATGTAGTCCATTTCCATATCCATACTAATAACGAGGATCTCCCAGGATACCGTCATGTAGTCCATTTCCATATCCATACTAATAACGAGGATCTCCCAGGATACCGTCCCGTAGTTCATAATATAAAAGCGCGGGGGAATCTCCCGGGAATCTAACCCGTAGTCCCAAAATAAATATACAGGGGATCTCCCGAAAATCTAACCCAAGTTCCAAAGTAAATGTGAAACCACAATCAGAGAATATTCATAAATGAAGTACAACAATACAAACAACAGAGAGTTCTAGCCTAATATGTCTCACATAGTGTAGTTAAGGCAATTTAGGCAAGCTAAATCAACTAAACATGTCTTTCTAATCTAACACAGTTACAATTTCAAGTAAGATACATAAGTACGAAAGAAACTCGGTCTCAATATCTTAAGTAAAAATCGAATTTTTCAACGATTAGCTCAAGTACGCGCTCGTCACGTCACATACAAGGCACTCAATTACCAATAACATATCTTGGGGGGAGGTCCCCCATACAAGGTTAGATAAGCCACTTGCCTCAATCAGCTCCAAAATCAATTTGAAATCACTCTTTTGCCACGAGTATCCGACTCCAAACGGCCCAAATCTATTCATTTCAATTATATCTCGTAAATAATATCTCAAGCAACTAATTCTACTATTTAATTTATAGCTACGATGCAAATTTAGGTAAAATAACCAAAACGCCCTCGGGCCAACGTGGTCAAAACCCGAGGTTCGAATTAAAATCTGGTTACTCATTCCCCCACGAATCCAATTATGTGATTAGTTTTGAAATCGGACCTCGAATTGTGGTCCAACCCCCAATTTTTGCAAAAACCTAGGTCCTACCCAATATGCCCAAATCTTCCCATTAAAAAAATCTTCGATTTGACTTTGAAATAATGTTAAAAGATAATTAGGCGTGAAAACGATGAGTTAGACATCACTTACCAAACGTTTTGAAGGAGAAGAATTGCTTAGAAAATCGCCTCTTATGTTTTGGGTTTTTTCTTTTGAAAAGTGAGAAAATTACTGAAAATACCTGGTATTTATACTTTCTGACTCGCCCAGCATGGACCGCGCGAGGACGACCGCATCCGCGCTAGTGAAACTGAAGGCTGCTGGTTCTCTGAAGTTGTCAGCACGGACCATGAGGACGACCGCGGCCGCGTGGCTCACGCTGCAGACCGTGCAAGGACATGCGCAGCCATGCAGCGCACACCGCGGACCGTGCTAAGGCAACCGCGAGCTCGCTGGAGCCTGTAGCTTCTCCATGCGCTGCAATATCTGGTGTTTTTCAAGTTTAATACCTCCCGGAACCTACTCGAAACTCACCCGAGCCTTCGAGACTCCAACCCAAGTATACACACAACCTCAAAAACATCCTACAGACTTGTCCGTGTGATCAAATCGCCAAAATAACATCATTTACATCGGATCAAGCTATAAAACTCATGATTTCTTCCAAATTTTTCATGAGACATAAAATTCCCATTTCGGGTTTGAAACACATCAAACGACGTGTGTTTTCAACCAAACTTTACAGAAAGTGCCTAAATCACATATGAGACTTGTACCGGGCATCGGAACCAAAATACGAGCCCGATACCACTGTCTTTTAATCAATTTTATTTTCCAATTTCTATAGTTATTTTTAGAAAAAATATTTTACATATAAATTCATTTCTCGGAATTCGATTCCGCGTATACGCCCAAGACTCATATTTTCCTACGGACACTCCGGGATTGTCAAATCACGGGCCCGGGTCCATTTACCCAAAATATTAACCAGATTCAACTTTTAATCATATTAATATCAAAATTCATCATTTTTCACATAGAATTCATATTTAAGCTTTCCGGTTACCCGCCCGGGCAGCGCACACAAATCGAGGCAACCCCAGATAAGGTTTTCAAGGCCTCGAAAGTATAGAACGGAGAATAAATAAGTGGTGACCCCATTGGATCGTCACATCCTACACTACTAAAACAATCATTCGTCCTCGAACGGAAAAAAGGAAGAAGTACCTGAGTCCGAAAAAAGGTGAGGATAACGGCTCTGTATATCAGACTCGGACTCCCACATCAGACTCGGACTCCCAGGTTGATGCTTCAGGAGGCCGACTTCTCCATTGGACACGAATAGAAGGAAAACTCTTGGACCTTAACTGACAAACTTGCTGGTCTAGGATAGCTACCGGATCTTCCTCATAGGACAAGTCCTTGTCCAACTGGACAGTGCTGAAATCTAACACGTGGGATGGATCGCCGTGATACCTCCGGAGCATGGATACATGGAAAACTGGATGGACGGCTGAGAAGCTAGGCGGTAAGGCAAGTCTATAAGCCACCTCTCTTAATCTATCAAAAATCTCAAACGGACCAATGTACCTAGGGCTAAGCTTACGCTTCTTCCCAAATCTCATCATGCCCTTCATAGGCGATACTCGTAGCAATACCCGATCACCCACCATAAATTCTACATCTTGAACCTTGAGATCTGCATAAGTTTTCTGCCTAGAGTGAGCTGAATGAAGCCTGAGCTGAATGATCTTGACCTTGTCCAAAGCTTCCTGAACCAAATCAGTACCTAGAAATCGAGCCTCCTCCTGCTCAAACCATCCAACCGGTGATCAACCCCGTCTACCACATAAAGTCTCGCAAGGAGCCATCTGAATGCTCAATTGGTAGCTATTGTTGTAGGCAAACTCTGCTAATTGCAAGAAGTGGTCCCAAGACCCTTCAAAATCAATCACGCATGCATGGAAGATGTCCTCAAGGATATAGATGGTGCGCTAGGACTGTCCGTCCTTCTGGGGGTGAAATGTTGTACTCAACTCTACCCGAGTACCTAAATCTTGCTACACGGCCTTCTAGAACCGCGATGTGAACTGAGTACCTATGTCTGAAATAATACAAAACGGAATGCCATAGACGAACGATCCCCCGGATATAAATATCCGCCAATCGCTCTGATGAATAAGTCGTACACACCGGGATAAAATGAGCGGACTTGGTCATCCGATCCACAATGACCCAATTGCATCAAACTTCTTCAAGGTACGTGGGAGTCTCGATACAAAATCCATGGTGATGCGCTCCCACTTCCACTCCGGAATCTCAATCTGCTGAAGCAACCCACCTAGTCTCTGGTGCTCATACTTCACCTGCTCACAGTTGAGGCCTCTATCTACATATCCAACTATATCCTTCTTCATTCGCCTCCACCAATAGTGCTGCTGAAGTCCTGATACATCTTCGCGGCACTCGGATGGATGGAATACTGTGAACCATGGGCCTCTGCTAGAATCAACTCATGTAGCCCATTGACATTGGGCACACAAACACGGCCCTATATCCTTAACACCCCGTCATCTCCAATGGCCACATGTCTGGCATCACCATGCTGAACCATTTCCATAAGGGCAAGAAAATGGGGGTCATCATACTATCTCCCCCTTATACGATCAAATAAGGAAGACTGGGAAACCACCCAAGATAGAACCCGTCTGGGCTCCGAAATATCCAATCTCATGAACTGACTGGCTAATGCCTGAACATCCATCGCCATAGGCCTCTCTAAAGCTGGTAAATATGCCAAAACCCCCCCCCCCCAAACTCTCCATCCAGCGACTCAAGGCATCCGCTACCATATCGGACCTGCCCGGATGATACAGAATAGTGATATCGTAGTCCTTTAGCAACTCTAGCCACCTTCTCTAGCGTAAATTTAGATCCTTCTGCTTGAACAAATGCTGCAAACTCCTATGATCAGACAAATTGGAATTAACAAGTCTTTGGAAACATTTTTCACAAAAAGAACAGACTCTTGGCTAGAATTTATGGCATCCAAAAGTCCCCCCAGTTACTAATTCATTAGCTTTATCCAAAAGCTTGAATCTGACCTCAATGAGGAGCTTAATAGCATACTCAAAAATAAGGAAGACTTCTGGAAGCTGAACTCAAGAATCAACTAGCTCAATGAGGGTGATGCCAACACCAGATTGTTTCACACTTCTACCCTTAATAGAAGAAAGAGAAACATAACCTTCTCCCTCAATGATGGGAATGGAAATTGGATTAATGTTCAAATAGAGATCCAGTCAACTATTGTCACATTCTTCAATGAGCTTTACACAACTTACCACTCTGAAGTCCCATGGGCAACCACGCCCCAGTCCACAATGGAACCCATCTTGCAGCAAAGTCATAAGGCTTTCTTGGAAACCTTTTAAATCCCCATGACCAGATGGTCTCCACCCTTTCTTCTATCAGAAATACTGGAACATTGTTGGGATTCCGTCACAAAATTCTGCCTAAAATATTTCAGCACATGCTCCATGGATAAAACCATGAACCAAACTCTCTTGTGCCTAATCCCTAAATGTCCACAAGCTTCAATACTAAAAAACTTCAGAACTATTAGCCTTTGCAACACTATCTACAAAACGGTCACAAAAATTATAATGAATAGGGTCAAGCCTATACCGAACCTCATCATAGGACTAAGTCAGGCTAGTTTCTTGACCAACAGAAGATCATGTGACAATGCCATCATTGTCTAATAATACACGAACCATTTCAGGAAAATGAAGGGTAGGAGTGCCAATATGATCCTAAAAATAGACCTTGAGAAGGCCTTTGACATGTTAGAATGGTCCTTCATCACATACACCCTAAATGCCTTCAACTTTCCTGAGGGACTGACCAAGTTCATCATGTCCTGCTTAAGTACTTCCTCTATCTCAATCCTTGTAAATGGAGGGAAAACTGTGCCTTTTAACCCTTCAAGAGGCATCAGACAGGGGGACCCTATGTCATCATACATATTCATTCTATGTATAGAAAGGCTATCCAGAGCCATCGACAAGGCAGTCATCCAAAATCAATGGAACCCCATCAACATAAGTAGGTTTGGACCCAAAATCTCCTACCTCTTTTTTGCTGATGACCTAACTCTCTTTGCCAAAGGTAACATCAGGAACTGTAATACAATCATTTCCATATTACATAACTTCAAAAGCCAGCCATGACAAAAAGTCAATTTGGCCAAATCAAGAGTCATGTTCTCCTCAAACACTATACAAGATACTTCCCAGCAACTCTCCAACATCCTATCCACAAGAACACCACATCCTTTGAAAAGTATCTTGGTTTTCCACTCTTTCACGAAAAACATTCAGCTTCTGATTTCCAATTTATCATTGACAACATGCAAAACAAATTGGCTGGCAGGAAAACAAAAGTCCTCAACATAGCTGGGAGAACTGTCTTGGCAAAATCCACTCTAAGCAGCATCCCAAGCCATGTAATGCAATACATACCTCTGCCAACCAAAATAACCAATCAAATTGATAAAATTCAGAGTAACTTCCTTTGGTACACCACTCTTGAAAAGAGAAAACTTCATTTGATTAAGTGGGAGGTAGTCACTAGAACTAAAGTTAAAGGAGGGCTAAGACTGCAAAAAGAAAGTTTAAAAATCAAGTTGTTTTAGCAAACCTGACATGGAGAGCCTACGAACATTAACATCCTTTGGGCTAGAGTCCTTATCCACAAAAATTGTAATATGTCCAGACCTTCCCAGGCTGGGAGATACCATGGGAACAACAAATCCCCTACCTGGAAGAGCTTGCTAAAGGGAGGGGAAACCTGCAGCAAAGATATAGATGGATTGTCAACAAAGGAAACAAGGTCAACTTCTTCAATTACACATGAATTCCTAATCATCCTGCACTCAGGCAGTTGATAGAGGGACCCTTAACCCAAAATTACCTTCAAATTAAGGTGGAGACAATGCACAATAGGGAAACTTGGGACACATCAGCCATGTCATTTGACCTCCCTCCCCATATCTAAAACATCCTTAAGGATGTGTTTATTTCAAGTATAACCACTAATAAGGATACACTAATATGGGGTATCACAACCAATGGGTAATTTTCCAACAGTTCTGCATACTCCCTCATAAGCAAAAATGCTCAAGATTGCTCTCATGGGGAAGTGGACCACTTTAAGTGGATCTAAAAACTACAAACCTCAAACAAGATAAAATAATTCATCTGGCTCCTAACCCACAAAAGACTTCCCACCATGATATTTTTGAACTCAATTGGAATAAATTGCCCTACCCAATGCCATTACTATGGTTCTAGGTAGGAAGATATTGATTACATCTTCTTTCTATACCCCAACGTTGCCCACCTTTGGAATACCATCCGGTACTGTAGACACCTTTGGCAAACAATATTGCCAACCCTTAAAGGGGTAAATTTCAATGAATACCTTAACTGGGCAATACTCATCCCCTACTACCTTTGGCACATCTGGCTAGCAAGGAATAATAAAGAGTTCAATAACAAAAAAGAATCAATCAATGCAAGTAACACTATTGCTAAAGTTACCGAATATCAAGCCCTCCAAAACAACGGTGGCCAACAATGCACCCATCAAATCATGCTCAAATAGACACCACCGCCAAGAGGCTCTTTCAAATTGAACGATGGTGAAACAAAGGGCAACCTAGGAATTGGCAGAGCTGGGACTTGGGGGTATCTTCAGAAATCATAGTGGAAGCTGGATGTTAGGCTTGATGAAAAACTTACCATAAAAATCTAACACAAAGGCCGATCTTAGAGCCCTCATTAAAGGCCTACAATTAGCAGAACAAAATAACTTAGTTCCGCTTCAAGTGGACACTGATTCAGTAGAAGTAACCAATATGTTGTTAAATGGTAATATAATATTTGACCCTTTAATTTGTAAATTCAGATTGTTGATTCAAAAGATGGGTAGCATGGTAGTGAGACACTCTTACAGTGAGAAAAATAGAGTAGCTGATGCACTGGTGAATGAAGAAGCCAAGGAAAACTTTTGAACAAAAAATACTACTAGCAGTTCCTCTGGTGTTTGCCAATGATGTGTTTTGGATAGTGTGACGATCCATTGGGGTCACCACTTATTTATTCTCCATTATGTAATTCTAAGGCCTTGAAAACCTCATTTGGAATATCTTCGATTTGCGTACGCCACCCGGGCGCGTAAACGGAAACCTTAAATATGAATTATGTGTGTAAAATAATGAATTTTGATATTAATATGATTAAAAGTTGACTCTGGTCAACATTTCTGGTAAAAATACCTAGACCCGTGATTTGACGGTCCCGGAGGGTCCGTAGGAAAATATGGGACTTGGGCGTATGCCCGGAGTCGAATTCCGAGAAATAACTTTTTATGTGAAATTTTTCCTGAAAATAACAAAAGAAATTAGAAAATGAAATTGATTAAAAGATTGTGGCACCGAGCTCATATTTTTGGTTCCGACACCCAATACAAGTCTCATATGTGATTTAGGCACATTCTATAAACTTTGATTGAAAACGAATGTCATTTGATGTGTTTCGCACCCGAAATGGCAATTTTATATATTATGAAAAATTTGGAAGAAATCATGAGTTTTGAGGCTCGATCCGATGTAAATGATGTATTTTGGCAATTTGATCGCACGGACAAGTTCGTAAGATGTTTTTGAGATTGTGTGTATATTTGGGTTGGAGCCCCGAAGGCTCGGATCAGTTTCGAGTAGGTTCGGGAAGATCTTAAACTTATAAAACACCAGATATTACAGGTCAGGGAGAAGCTATAGGCTCCATCAGACCCGCGGTTGCCTTAGCGTAGTCCATGGTGTGTGCTGCGCGGCAGCGCACGGTCCGCGGCATGAGCCGCACGATCGCGGTCATCCTCGTGCGGTCCGCGCTGCCAGCTTCAGAGAACCAGCAACCTTCAGTTCCAGTAGCGCGGCCGTGTCCGCTTTAGAGTGGCCCACGGTGTGATCTGCTCAGACACGGTCATCCTCACGTGGTCCGCGCTGGGCGAGTCAGAAAGTATAAATACCTAGATTTTCAGTTATTTTCTCACTTTTCAAAAAAAAACATAAGAGGCGATTTTCTAAGCAATTCTTCTCCTTCAAAACGATTGGTAAGTGATTTATAACTCATTTTCTTCACTCCTTAGCACCTTTCAACATTATTTCAAAGCCAAATCGAAGATTGTTTTAATGGAAAAATTTGGGTATATTGGGTAGGACCTAGAGTTTTGCTAAAATTGGGGGTTGGACCTTATATGAGGTCTGATTTCAAAACTAATTACATAATTGGATTCGTGGGGGAATGGGTAACCAGATTTTTATTCGAACCTCGGGTTTTGACCATGTTGGTCCGAGGAGCATTTTTGGTCATTTTACCTAAATTTGCGTCTTAGCTGTAAATTAAATAGTAGAATTAGTTGCTTGAGATGTTATTCACGAGATGTAATTGAAATGAATAGATTTGGACCGTTTGGATTCGGATAATCGTGGCAAAAGAGTGTTTTCAATTTGATTTTGGAGCCGATTGAGGTAAGTGGCTTGTTTATCCTTGTACGGGGGACCTTCCCCCCTAGGATATGTTATTTAGTAATTGAGTGCCTTGTACGTAAGGTGACGAGCTCGTACTTTAACTAATCATTGAAAAATCCGATTTTTACTTAAAATATTGAGACTGTGTTTCTTTCGTACTTACTTATCTTACTTGTAATTGTAACCTGTGTTAGATTACAAAAACATGTTTAGTTGACTTAGCTTGACTACTTGCCTAAATTGCCTTAACTGCACTACATGAGACATATTAGGCTAGAACTATCTGTTGCTTGTATCATTGTACTTCATTTATGAAAATTCTCTTATTGTGGTTGCGCATTTACTTCGGTACTACGTGTTAGATTCTCGGGAGATACCCCTGCATATTTACTTTGGGACTACGGTATTAGATTCCCCGGAGATCCCCATGCATATTTACTTTGGGACTACGGGTTAGATTCCCGGGAGATCCCCTTGCACAGTTATATTATGGACTATATGACGGTATCCTAGGAGATCCTCGTTATTGGTATGGATATGAAAATGGACTATAGGACGGTATCTTGAGAGATCCTTGTTATTGGTATTGATATAGAAATAGACTACAAGACGGTATCCTGGGAGATCCTCGTTATTGGTATGGATATGGAAAAGGCCTATAGGACGGTATCCTGGGATATTGGTATTGACATGGAAATGGACTACAGGACAGTATCCTGGGAGATCCTCATAATTGGTACCAATGTTGAGTCGTTTTACTCTGTGCTATCTTATCCTCGGTGTGTTGATTGTTGTTTGTGCAACCTGATTTACTTCACAGTTGTATTCCATTATTTTTGCTTATTGTATACTATTGTCAGCATTCTTATTATATTTGTTTAATCTCAGTAGGGCCCTGACCCTCCTCGTCACTACCCGACCGAGGTTAGTCTTGGCACTTACTGAGTACCGTTGTGGTGTACTCATGCCTCTTCTGTGCATGTTTTTCATGTGCAAATAAAGGTACTTCATCTCAGGTGCATTATCATCGAGGCGGAGAAATCTAGCGGAGACTTGAGGTATATCTGCATCGTTCGCAGACCGAAGAGTTTCCTTCTTTATTCTATCTATAGTATTTAGATTCTATCGTACTATTGATGTAGACGTTTTGGAGATTATAGCAATTACAGTATCTTTCTTTAGCCTGTGTTTCCCATGAGCTCCCGGGTTTTGGGATTGAGTTGTAGACTTCCGCATTTATTTGTGAGTTGTATATGCCAAGTGACACTTATATACCATTTTCATTTAGTTGCTCGATTTTCAATTAATTATTCCGCAAGCTGTGTTGTTTTTTCCCGCGTTGTCAGGCTTACCTAATTGTAGGAACTACGTTCCATCACGACATGTTCATGGAGGGTGAACTAGGGTTGTGACAAGTTGGTATCAGAGCTCTAGGTTCATAGGAGTAACGAAACACATGCCGGTTTATTAGAGTCTCGTTGATCGGTCTTCTATCTTCTATTCTCTCACAGATGGTGAGGGCGTGCACTACTCGCGATGATCAGGCACTCGCGTCCCCTGCCGCAGCCGTCTGAGGCCGGGGCCGGCGTAGAGGTCGAGGACGCGTATGTGGTGCAGCCAAAGCACCTGCGTAAGCTGTAGTCGAGGCACCATCAATAGATCCAGTCGGAGCCCAGGCACCTGGAATGACCACTGCTACCACTAGTACTCCATTCCTTCATGAGACATTGGCTCAATTCATGAGTATGTATACAACCTTGGCTCAGGCAGGGTTGCTTCCCCTTGCTGCATCCACATCTTAAGCCAAGGGAGGAGCACAGACTCCCGCTGACCACACTCATGAGCAGCAAGTGCAGGTTGAGCAGGCTCCCGAGATTATCCATACATCGTCTGTAGTGCCAGTTCAGCCCGAGGACGGGTCAGCTGCTTCACAGGACGGGCAGCGGAGACTTGAGAGGTTCAAGAAGTATGATCCCCCAGTATTCAGTGGATTGGCATCAGACAATGCCTTGGGATTTCTAGAGGAGTGCCACCATATTCTTTGCACTATGGGCATATTAGAGTCTAGGGGGGTTTCCTTTACTGCTTTTCAGCTTCGGGGAGCTGCCTATGATTGGTGGCGCACTTATGAGATAGACAGCCCAGCCGAGGCTGCTTCACCGACTTGGACCCAGTTCTCAGATATGTTTATAAGAGAGTTTTTTCCCTAGAGTCTTAAGGACACATGGCGCACAGAGTTTGAGCATTTACGCCAGGGTGCTATGACCATTTTGGAGTATGCTATCTTTTATACCAGATTGGCCAAGCATGTATCGGCTTTAGTTGCTACAGTTCGAGAGAGAGTTTGCAGGTTTATCGAGGGTCTTATCCCACCCATCAGATCTAGCATGGCTCGGGAGGTTGAGATAGACATCCCTTATCAGTAGGTAGTGAGCATTGCTAGGAGGATTGAGAGTATGCTTGCCAGGGAGCAAGAAGAGATGGACGCCAAGAGGCCTCGAGAGTCGGGCCATTACTCTAGTGCTCGTACAGGTAGGCATGGTAGGGGTTTTCTGGGTCGCCCTGCTCATTCAGTTCTTCCAGCAACCAGCAGTGCTCCAGCTCCACCCACACCTCAGGAGCCTTTATATGCACCTCCAGTTTCTAGTGCGCCTCCTGCATGGGGTACTTCCAGAGGTCAGTCCAGTAGACCTGGCCCTAGTCAGTCAAGCCAACACGCCCTCCCAGAGCTTGTTTTGAGTGTGGTGATACATGCCATATGGTTAGGGACTTCCCTAAGCTAGGTAAGGGGGCATCTTCACAGACTGCTCATCCACAACATGCCCCACAGAGCTCTCAAGCAATGGTTACAGCCCTTGTTGCCACCCCACCCGCTCCGCCATCTAGGGGTGGAGCCCGAGGAGGTAGAGGTCGCCCTGTAGGGGGAGGCCAGGCCAGATATTATGCCCTTTTTTTCTCACGTCGAGGTTGTTGCCTCCGATTCTATTATCATAGGTAATATATTGGCTTGTCATAAAGAGGCATCGATTATATTCGATCTGGGATCTACTTATTCTTATGTATCTTCTTACTTTTCTCCACATTTGGGTCTGCCACGGGATTCTTTGAGTGGCCTCGTTTATGTTTCTACTCCTGTGGGGGATTCCCTTGTTATGGACCGTATTTATCGATCGTGTTTACTTACTATTTTTGGTTCTGAGACCAGGGCAGATTTATTATTATTAAACATGGTTGATTTTGATATTATCTTGGGCATGTACTGGTTGTCGCCCCATTATGCTATTCTTGATTGCCACGCCAAGACTGTGACGTTGGCAATGCCAGGTATTTCGCGTATTGAGTAGAGTGGTACTTTAGATCACACTCCTAGTAGAGTTATCTCTTTCCTTAAAGCTCAATGTTTGGTTGAGAAGGAGTGTGTAGCGTATTTAGCCTATGTGAGAGATGTCAGTGTGGATACCCTTTCTGTCGATTCAGTTCCAGTAGTATGGGATTATCTCGATGTGTTTCTAGCTGATCTTCTGGGCATTCCGCCCGATAGAGACATTGATTTTGGCACTGATCTATTGCCGGGCACTCAACCCATATCTATTCTGCCGTATCGTATGGCTCCTCCTGAGTTGAAGGAGTTGAAGGATCAGTTGCAGGAATTGCTTGTTAAGGGTTTCATTCGACCTAGTGTTTCACCATGGGGTGCTCCTATCTTGTTTGTGAAGAAGAATAAGGATGGTTCAATGCGAATGTGTATTAATTATTGCCAGTTGAACAAGCTTCCAGTGAAGAACCGTTATCCTTTGCGTCGTATTTATGACCTGTTTGACCAGCTTCAGGGTGCACGGGTATTTTCTAAAATTGACTGCACTCATGGTACCATCAGTTAAAGATTTTGGGGGCAGATATCCCGAAGAATGCTTTTAGGACTCAGTATGGTCATTACGAGTTCCTTGTTATGTCATTTGGGCTGACTAATGCCCCAACATCTTTTATGCATTTGATGCACAGTGTATTCAGGACATATCTCGACTTATTCGTTATTATTTTTATTGATGATATTCTAGTGTATTCCAGAGTCGGGAAGATCATGAGCAGCACCTGAGGACCGTGCTTCAAATTCTTAGAGAGAAGCAGCTATATGCGAAGTTCTCAAAATGTGAGTTTTGGTTGGATTCAGTTGCATTGTAAGGCCACGTGATTTAGAACAAGGGCATTCGGGTAGATCCAAGGAAGATAGAGGATGTGCAGAGTTGGCCCAGGCCCTCCTAAACTATAGAGATTTGCAATTTTCTTGGTTTGGCGGGTTATTACCGTTGCTTTATAAAGGTATTTTCATCAAATTGCATCCCTTATGACTAGGTTGACCCAGAAGGGTGCTCCATTTTAGTGGACAGAGGAGTGTAAGGCGAGCTTTCAGAAGCTCAAGATAGCTTTGACTACAGCCCCCATTTTGATATTGCCTACCGGTTTGGTGTCTTATACTGTCTTCTGTGATGCCTCGAGAGTTGGACTTGGAGCGGTGTTGATGCAGGACGACATGGTAATTTCCTATGCGTCTAGATAGTTGAAGAAACATGAGAAGAACTACCCTGTCCACGACCTTGAGCTAGCTGCTATTGTTCATGCGTTGAAGATATGGCGTCATTATTTGTATGATGTGCCTTGTTTAGATGATTTGTATCTACGGGGTCCTTCTATTTGAATCTCTAAAGGACAGTGTTCTGAGTGGGTCCTAGGTAGGTGTTGAACACTTGCCTCGGTGTACTGTTCAATCCAACCCGCATTGGTGCAAAACACCTATCAATTCTTTCTAGGATTAGGGAAGTCCTGTTAGAGTACCTTTTGTTAGTCCAGGTGAATTTACTTCCTTTATACCTTAGGTCAATGAAGTGACACCTATTTATGCAGTTCCAAAAAAGGTTACTACAACTCGGATTAATAGGGTTGTCCCAATGAACTGGAGATGGTGATAAGCTGATCCCATAAGTTTTTTCTTTCTACCAACAAGTTACTATCATAGACTGCTGAAAAAAGCCAAGGTGGTTGATTAGGTCTTACCTTCACCTTTGCGTGGATACCTGGGGGGTAGTGGCCACTTCTTCCACAACAACCAGATCCTCCTTCCACATGAACACTATCCTACCAAAACGGCCCGCAGGGGATTGGATAATCATATCAAAATCAAGTGACTGCGCCAGAGTCTGAGGGTCTGCCATTTTTGTTTCAAGAAGGACCAACATTGTTGGCTTGTGCATGTTCACCATCTCCGTGCAGTGCCTTTGGAATTCGGCACTACTAACACCCCTAAGTTTCCATATGATGTAGTTCATCATTCGTGGGTGATTGGTGAGCTCCTTCTTGAGGGCTAGACTGCTTCGGAAAACTTAACACTTGTGGTGGAGGGGATTTCCTTTTCGGGCTCAAAATTGGTGTTAGGTTTATCAGTGGTTTCACTTGTCCGTGTGCTTGGCCTGAGACAAGGCTCATTCTATACTTGGATACGGACTTGGGGCATAGCACTACCACTATTTTGCTCACTTCCAAGCTGAATTCGATCGATCTTACGGAATCTAGCATAATCGACTCCATTTTTGGTATTTCGTATGTGTGCTCCAGCTCTTATGTGGCATCCTTGTTCTTCAGCAGATCTAGTGCTTTGGAGACTCCTTGTCGGATATTGTGGAATGGAGGAGGTTTGTTCATTCTCTTTGGTGTGGATGATGAGGGAGTCATGGATGGGTCGATCTGGGTAATCATTGGCTCCGTCGTTGGGTCTTCCATCATTAGGTCTAGGAAGAATGAGAGAGATTGGAAGCTTTGTAGAACGTGGTTTTTGAGGGCTTGTGGGTCTCTAATCGACGATGGTCTGTCGGAGTTGGCCATCGATTGTAATAGGATAGGGCCAAAAGCCATCAGTGCCTTGTTTAGGGCTTCTACTGTCACTTTGGCTAGGTGAGCCGAATTTTGGACTATCACCATCACCTTCCTGTCATCAGAGTGAAGTTTTAGAAAATCCCCTGCCCTTGCAAGGCTACCTTCAACTAGGAGGCCAGTTGGTGGTCTGGTGGCAGTGTGTTGGTGGAGATAGCGGTCGGAAGGGTTTCTTTTGCCATTTTTGTGTTTTTTTGGTTTTATATTTTGGGTAAAGATGGGAGTGATGTATAAGGACTGATTTCTCATCGTAAATCCTTCTGGTGTCACATCTAGGGCACAGAAGGGTTACCAGGTGTTGGATTAGGGGTGTATCTTGCTCATTAATTGGGGATGTAATAGAGGTGGCGGTTGTGGTCTTTTCGACTAAGGATGGAGGGGGTATAGATAGGGTAATCAATTACCGTTTCTGTCACCTGGGTTTTCACCATTATTGTGTGTTGCAGTAGCTTTGACATGTGAGCCATAGGTTTGGGGATTGGGCGTGGGAAATGATTCTTAGTGGTACCCATGGATGAGTATCCATTTGGGTTTAAGGAAAAGGCCACATTAGTTGATTTACCAAATGTGATTATTGTGCCAATGGGGTTTGGCCCAGATCCGTTTGGAAAATGGGCTGATTATTTGAGTTGGTGGGATTTTCTGTTTCTGGCCCTACTTTATAGGTTGTTCTGGTGGGTTTGGGTTGTGCACATGATTGGGCATCTGATGGCCCCCGGTTTGTGCTCTTATTGGGCCCACCGACCTTTTTTTTGTTTCTCTGGGTATTGTGGGTTGGGTCTTTAATTAAATTATAATTAAAAGTTTTTGTTTGAAGGAATTTACCCGTAATGACATCGAACATGTTTACCTGTACCTTCTTTGTGTGTTGAGTGTACTGTAATTTCAGCGTACTATCTTCCACAGGAGTAGGTGCCTTTGGTTGTCTCTATTTGCGTCTTCTTGGTAAGGTGACAGTCTTCCATTCAATGTCCTCTGGTGTTGGCTCTTTGTGGTTCACTTTTTATTTTCCATTGTATGATGGGGTGTGTGTTTTGAAGTTGCATCTTATAGCAGTGTGTCCTATTCTACCGCATATGGTACATAGTGTTCCTTTGCCTTCGTAGATCGTTGGTTGTTTGTGGTCTCCTATGATTACTGACGTTTCCACTGAGGTTTCCATGGGCACTTGAGTACAAATGCGAGCATATCTCCCCCTTAGGGTAGAGGATGTGCATTGATCAATCTTTAAGAGCTTTCCTAGTTTCCTTCCAATTTTTTTCAAGATGACTTTATCATAGAACTCAGTTGGAAGTTGGGGTAGCCTTATCCAAATTGTGGCAGAAGTGAGAGTGGTTTCCTGAGGGACAAACTTTGGTTCCCATTTTCGAACAGATAGGATATGTCCTGAAATAAACCATGGCCCTAGATTGAGTGCCTTAACCATGCTTTCCTCTAAGCTAAATTTTGCTATGAACAAATCTCATCCTATGTCAATCAAGATTAACGTTTCAGATGGTTTATATAGGTCAATTAGTTTAGATCGGAGCATGTGGTAAGGCATTTTTTTTTGTGAATATTTTGATAATTACTGAGTATCTCCATGTGGCATATAGGTGTTCCTTTTCTTCGGTTGAGAGTGGGATGGAGCTTTTAATATGCTTCCCTTTTAACCTATTCTGGATGATTTTCCATTTCATAGTAGTTAGTTTGATTACCTGCTTGTTTGTCTAGAAGCATTTTCTTGTAGGAATGTTGTGGTGTTTCCCCCTCTATTTCTACTTCTTTATCTGGGGGCTCTGGGGAAAGAGGAGGTTTAATCAAAGAGGAGTCCATGCTGATGACTTCTTAGGGGAAGGAGAGAGTTCTTTTCTTCAGTTGTACAAATCCATTGATCTTAATATTAGTTCATCTCTTGTTTTGAATATTTAATCTTAATTATAATTTTATTCAACATAAATTTTATTTTCTAAGTGTAAAGATTGATATGACATTTTACTGTAGATCTTTATATTCGCAGAATCATTAGTGTTATTGGCTCTTACCAATTTTTTTTTTAGTTCTCACACATTTTTATTCTTAAATATTTTTTAAGTTATTGTTTAATAATTGGGTGTTTTTCAATATTGAATGAAGAATTAACTAAAAAATATTATTTTAGTAGAAAAATAGTTCAAATATAATATAAAAATATATCGTTAGGGTATTTCTTTTCCTCAATTGCAATTCTTTATGCAATCCATTAATATTACTTTTATTTTTTCTTCGCATTGGACATTATAAAATGATAGTGTATTGCCAATATGGAGGATTATTATGAAATTAATTTTATTAAACCTTCTTGCATATTTTTAATAAGAATTTAATAGATAAAATTTTATTAATTTTAAAATTTTATATATTAAAAATTAGCATATAAGGTATTGTAGTCCCAAAAATAGGTTATTGCACTTATGTCCTTTCCCTATGAATTCTTCCATTTAATATTTTAGGAATATTTGAATATATTAATATTATATTTATGTTTTTATAATAATATAGGTTCTCATTTGTCTAAATGAATTTGGACAATATAATACATTCTCAAATTAAATTAATAATAGGACATTATAATATGTTTTCAAAATAAATTAGCAATAGAAATTTTTAAGAAGTATATCCTAAAAATTAATATGATTATGACTAAAGGTATTTATTTGTTCAATTTTATATAATTAGATAGTCCGAAAGTAATTATACAATAAGATTTCTAAATCTAATTATATAGAATTCTTAAAGTGTAGTATTATGTCCTAAAACTAATAGGATTATAAGGTTAATATCTAGAATCTTGTTATTTTATTTTATTATGAATTATAATGTTTAATATTATAAAATTATTTTTATAAATTAATATTATATTCATACTTTTATAATAATATAAAAATATAGATATAGAGGTAGATAGATAAACAAATTGTGTCGTACTAACTGCTTTATACTGACACTGTTTTTTCTCTGAAGACTATCATACCTTAAAAAGTATCCGTGGACTTTATACGTATATTACAATCCCTATCAACTTTCAATATGAAAGTCTGGTGTTTCACTCGTTTTTCCTGAGAGGGAGGAAAGGGAAAGAACGGGCTTTTCATATATATATATATATATATATATATATATATATATATATATATATATATATATATATATATATATATATATATATATATATATATATATATATATATTCGGTCCGTCAAAAATAAATATTTTATAGAATTAATTTAATTATATAAAAAATATATATTTATTGATTATTATTTTGCGTGTCGTTATCTGTGTGAGAATTCTGGAACTAAAGGACAGAAATTGTTAACTTCCATGGATGCCATGGATTTGAGGAGAAATGAAGACGATGAACAGTGGCGAAGAGAGAGAAGGGAGAGAAAACTGAAAGGGTGTCTTTTTTATTTCTCGAAAAAAATGTTCTGCAAATGAAACGACCCCTCGCTTATATCAAAATACACAAAACATAAAAATAAAATATCTGTGTGTGTGTGTATACAGGTGTGTCTAGTAAATAAAGAATGGCTATATTTAAAATTTCCTAAAGTGGCTACTTATGTAACATCTATTGCTGCCTGCTTGTTCTTCAGGTTGGGCTTCGTGGAGCCAATATCTCAACACCCCCCCTCAAGCTGGAGGGTGGATGAACACCCAGCTTGGGTAAGAAGGAATGATGCAGTATACCTGTCAGGGGCTTTGTAAAAATGTCAACAAGTTGTGAGCCAGAAATAACATGATGTAAAGAGATGAGACCCTCCTGAAGCTTAGCCCGAATGAAATGGCAATCAAGTTCAATGTGTTTGGTGCGCTCATGGAAAACAGGATTGTTGGCTATGTGGATGGCAGCTTGGTTGTCACAAAAAACAGGGACAGGAGAAGAAATAGGAAACCCAAAATCAGAGAATAAACGAGTAAGCCAAGTAATTTCACCCACAACTTTGCTCATGGCCCTATATTCAGCCTCAGCTGAGGACAAGGACACTACAGGTTGTTTCTTAGCTTTCCAGCTAATTAAAGAACCCCCTAAAAGGATGCAAAAACCAGAAACAGATCTCCTTGTGTCTGGGCAAGATGCCCAGTCACTATCACAATAGGCAGATAGAGTCAAACTAGGAGAGT
Organism: Nicotiana benthamiana; assembly: GCA_034376525.1. Classification (NCBI taxonomy): domain Eukaryota; kingdom Viridiplantae; phylum Streptophyta; class Magnoliopsida; order Solanales; family Solanaceae; genus Nicotiana; species Nicotiana benthamiana. The sequence goes on from CM067339.1 coordinate 158,760,258, forward strand.
TATTGAGGAAGATCCCAAGATCAAGAGTCCCCTTAAGGTATCTTAAGGTGTGTAAGGCAGCAGACATGTGAATAGAAGAAGGAGATTGAAGAAACTGACTGAGATGTTGAACAGCAAAGGCTAAATCAGGTCTGGTATGAGTAAGGAAGTTAAGTTTTCCAACAAGACTTCTGTAAGTCTCAGGGGAAGGAAGAATTGGACCCATGTCATGTTTGAGTTTGACAGAAAGATCAAGAGGGGAAGTGACAGGAGTAACAGCTAGACAATCATAGGAAGAAGAGGTCAGTAATGAATTTTCTTTGGTGAAGCAGAATACCAGTAGGGAAATAACAGACTTCAATGCCAAGAAAATAATTGAGGACACCTAAATCTTTGATCTTAAAAGTAGAATCCAAAAAGGACTTCAAAGCAGTAATTTCTTGCAAGTCATTTACAGTTAAGATAATGTCATCAACATACACAGCCAACAGCACAACAGAAGAACCAGACTTTTTTATGAAAGAGAGAGTAATCATTAAGGGAGGAAGAATACCCCTTAGAGATCAAAGCTTCATAAAGCTTGGCATACCATTGCCTAGAAGCTTGTCTTAAGCCATACAATGACTTCTGAAGCAGGCATACCAAAGGAGGTGAAGAAGAAGAGGAGGAAACAGAAGAAGAGGAAGAAGAAGTAGAAGAAGAAGAAGAGACAACCAAACCAGGGGGTAGTTTCATATAAACCTCCTCATTCAAATCACCATGGAGGAAGGCATTGTTGACATCAAGTTGGAAGAGAGTCCAGGACTGTTTCACAGCAACAACAATCAAAGATTTAATAGTTGAGAATTTAACAACTGGGGAAAAAGTATCAGTGAAGTCCACACCCTCTACCTGAGTGTCACCCCTAACAACCAACCTGGCTTTATATCTTTCCACACACCCATCAGCCTTATATTTCACCTTATAAACCCATTTGCACCCAATTGGTTTCTTCCCAGGTGGGAGAGGAACAATGGACCAAGTATTATTGGCTTGCAAAGCCTCAAATTCCTTGGTCATGGCATCCTGCCAGGCAGGATCAGAGGCAGCTTGCTGGTAGGAAGATGGTTCAGCAGATGCCATGAGGACAGAGCTATTACAACAAGAGGATAAAGAACTAGTGCCAGAAAGGGAAGGAGGTAAGTTGCAAATATATTGTTTAAGATGGGCAGGAGGAACATGGGGTCTGGATGATCTTCTAACAGCTGGTGACACATGGTCTGGTTGAGTAGATGAAATAGGAAGAGCAGGAGGGGAATGGACTGAAGGATCAACAGGAGAATAGGGTGGAGTAAAGCTGGAGATAGGTGGATTTGAGGAGGAAGGAGGACAGAAGGAAGGAAAGCTGAGGGAAGGATCATCATCAATAGATGGGCACATAACAGGAGGATGAATGATGGAGGAGCCCCCTGAAGTAGCAAAAGGGTAAATGTTCTCATGAAAAGACACATCTCTAGAGACAAGTGTTATTTTAGTCTTCAAATTATACAGTTTATAGCCTTTTTTGCCCAATGGGTACCCCAGAAACACACATGGATCAGCTCTTGGATGGAATTTGCCTTTATGGTGCTTTGGTATAGAGGCAAAGCACAAACAACCAAAAGATCTAAGATGGGTATAAGAAGGACTGTGACCAAAAAGTAATTCATATGGGGATTTATTGTTAAGTAACTTGGAAGGAAATCTATTGATAAGGTAGGTGGCAGTGAGGACACAATCCCCCCATAAGTGTAGAGGGAGATGAGATTGGAAAAGTAAAGCTCTGGCAGTTTCTAGTAAGTGTCTATGTTTTCTTTCAACTACACCATTTTGTTGTGGTGTGTAAGGACAAGAAGTTTGGTGAATGATGCCATTTTCAGCAAAAAAATCAACCCCAGTAGTGCTAGAGCCAAGTTCAAGAGCATTATCACTCCTAATGGTTTGAACATGAGATTGAAATTGAGTTTTGACCATAGCAAGAAAAGCTTTGATAATGGGGAATGCATTGCTTTTGGACCCCATAAGATGGGTCCAGGTGGCTCTTGTAAAATCATCAACAATGGTTAAAAAATATTTACAGCCAGTATAAGTAGCAGTGTTATATGGTCCCCAGGTGTCTAAGTGAATAAGCTGAAAAGGATGATTTGTTTTTATAGAGCTATCAGGAAATGGTAGTCTAGAATGTCTAGCTAATGGACAAATAGTACACACAAAAGGCTGTTTATTTGAAAACTTGTATGGAATAGAAGAGATGGTTTTCATTTTTACAAAGGGGATGTGTCCCAGTCTATTATGCCACAAGATCTCCATTTTATTCAATTCAGAATGGTTTCCACAATGAGAAGAAGATTGAGAAGAAGAAGCAGAAGCAACAGCTAATGGGGAATTGTAATGACAAAGGGGAAAATCCATCATCCAGTTTACCAATTTCCAGTGGCCTCTTCAGAGAAGGGGCCTGTATCAAGCAAGAAAATTTTGTAAATAGAACAATAGAATTCAGTTGGTGTACAAGTTTGGAGACAGAGATGAGATTGTATTGAAAGCTAGGTATATAGAGCACATTATGCAAAGTAAAACACAAAAATTTGATGGATCCAGTACATGTTACTTTCACTTTGTAACCATTTGGCAACACAACTAAGAAAGGTACAACCAATGGTTTGATGTCAAAGAGAAGGGTTTTATTAGAGGTCATATGGTCAGTGGCACCAGAATCTATAATCCAAATGTATGTATTAACTCTAGTCAACATGCAAGCACCATAAGAAACATCTTTTAAAGGACTGAAATAAGAAGGAAGAGTACCAGCAAAGTTTGCAGACCCCATAATGTTTGGTTGATGCTGAGATTCTGAAATCTGAGTCTGCTGAAGAAGCATCAGGAGCTGTGCATATTGGTCCTTTGTTAGCCCAGGTATACCAGGTTCTGAACTAGATTGCCCCTGATTACCCTCACTTGAGCTTGAAGAATCAATTGGGCTTGCACATCCTTGTGTTTCAACATTAGCAGCAATTCTTCTGTTTCTGGTAAACTTGAAATCTGGTGGAAATCCATGCAGCTTATAGCACTTACCAATTGCATGACCTGGTTTCTTACAGTATCTACATGTAATGTTCGGCTTTGTGGTGTCAAAGTTGAGTTTTTGGTTAAATTGCTTGGAATGTGGATATGGTGCAGGGGTTTTAGTAGGAGGTTTATTGATGAAGTGAGTGTTGAAGGCACTAGATTCACCACCAAATTGTGATGGCACACGGCTGACCTGTCTTTGTCTTTCATCTTGAAGTAATATGTTGTAGGTAGTGTCTAGTGAAGGAGGGGGTTGCATCATGAGAATGTTACTTCTAATCCCCAAGTATGTGTCATTCAGTCCCATAAGGAATTGATGTAATTTGTTCTCATCATCTTCCTGCTGAAACTCAGCTCTAGCAGTACATGCAGCACCACAACTAGATGCATTACACCTTGAAGACCTCATAAAATTCAACTCATCCCATAACTTCTTTAACCTATTGAAGTATGATGCTATATCCAGAGAACCCTGAGTGGTAGAGGCTAACTCTAGCTTAATCTCAAAAAATTTTGTGCCATTGACTGCTCCATACCTAATGTTTAGCTGATTCCAAATACTCTGAGCAGTGTCGGAGTATTGGACACTCTCAGCTATTTCAGGTGAAAGGGAATTTGTAAGCCAGGATATGACTAGGTTATTGCACCTATCCCACTACTTAGATTGAAGGGAATTTGCAGCAGGTTTTGGAACAGACCCATCGATAAAACCTAATTTGTTTAAGGAAACAATTATACTCCTTCTCCAACCCCCAAAACCAACACCTGAAAACTGGTTGGTAACTAGAGAAACCCCAGGTACATCAGAAGACATAAGAAATAGAGGATTCGACGGGTCAGGAACAAAGCTAGTGGGTACAGGAAGAGGATTTTCACCTTCATCAGTCATTTTAAGTGTGAGTGACGACAAATGAACAAAAATGAATGAAATATATGAGATACAAAACTGTTACTCAAGAACTAATTGATTTAAGACACAAAACTTCTGTGAACACACCACCAGTAGTACCGATGAAACAACAACCAAACTTCAAAATTGATGAATCAAAGAGAAAACACAAAACTTTTGTGAATACACCACGAGTACCACCGATGAAGCAACAAACAACTTCAAAATTGACAAATCGAAGAAAAAATACTAACCGACTGCAAAGAAAAACGGAGAAAACCCTAGGTTGTGAAAACTGATGAAAACTTGAACGATAAACGATGAGGCTAGTACCGGATGATAGCTCTTGACGAGGAGAGTCGAATGACCCGCTCTGATACCATGTTAACTTCCATGGATGCCATGGATTTGAGGAGAAATGAAGACGATGAACAGTGGCGAAGAGAGAGAAGGGAGAGAAAACTGAAAGGGTGTCTTTTTTATTTCTCGAAAAAAATGTTCTGCAAATGAAACGACCCCTCGCTTATATCAAAATACACAAAACATAAAAATAAAATATCTGTGTGTGTGTGTATACAGGTGTGTCTAGTAAATAAAGAATGGCTATATTTACAATTTCCTAAAGTGGCTACTTATGTAACATCTATTGCTGCCTGCTTGTTCTTCAGGTTGGGCTTCGTGGCGCCCAATATCTCAACAGAAATAAGAAACTTTAGTGCCATTATTGATTTTTTGATTCCGCTTGCTTCGTGGATAACACTTCAAGTTTAATATTTCTTTTATTTAAAATTTATGTGAATCTATTTTTTTTAATTACGGAATTTTTTAAAAAAAATTTGAACTTCTAATGTAAAATGAGGCATTTATATATTTTTTCTGTGATGAAATATTATTTCAAAATAGGGAAATGGCTCATTATTTTTGGCAGGCACTAAAAAAGAAATACGTTCTACATCTATATCTATCTATATATACTATATTAAAAGCACGAATACCTTTAGCGAAATATCATTCGTTTTTCTACCCTTTAAAAATAAATTTTACATTAGACAAAATTATAATTTGATTATTATCCTAATATATAGGAGTTTAAAATTAATTATTTTTATCAAATATCTTCTTATTTGAATAATTGAATTATGCAAAAAGTTCTAATATTAACGACTCTAACGTAGGTATTATTTGGGGAAATAGAAGTAATATTACGTTTCTTTTCCTTGTGTATCCGACAACAAATATCAACAGAAATATGTTTCACACTCATTCTTCTTATATTTGGGAACTTATAATTCTAATATGCTACTAAGATTAAGAGATTCGGTACCTAATTAATTATATATTTTAACCATTAAATATAGTTTTTAGATATTACATAAATTTGACAAAGAGAATAATATATTGTTCGAATAGAAAAAAGTTCAAAAATAATTTGTATCTTCTATTATTTGCACGTGTACCTATATTAATAATTATATATTTTTTAATAATTATGTAAATTTTATTAAATGATGTGGTTGAGTTATTAGACAAATATTAAAAAATATAAGCTCCTAAAAATAATAAGTTTTAATCTCACTAAGCTAGCTCAATAAAATTATTGGCAGAGCTATTAATATTTGCTATTTTTAGAAACTTATAATTTTTAGTATTTATTTAATAAGTAAAACACAATGTTTAATAATATTTACGTAATTTTTAAAATTAAATATTTATTGATATAGATACATGCGTAAAGTGCGTACCCTAAGACTAATAAATTAAAATGTAGGGAGTAAGTGTTATCCCATGCTTATTACAAAGACAATACTTTTTCAAAGAGATTTTCCCAGCAAAATTGAAGTCAAAGCAAAAGTTAATCAGCGTCCATTGTAGGAAATTTTCGTATCTATGGTTTAGTTTGCTTTCTTGGAGTCTCTTACTCTCTTCTGGCATTGGATGTAATTTCCTGGATGAAACTTAACATAAGACGAGCTGAAATTCAAAAATTCAGATTTACGACTGGTCGCTCAAAAAATAGCCCAATTTTAAAAGTAATTGAAATTTAGCCACTTTTGATGTAAAGATAAATATGAGCGAAAACACTGTTCAGAACCGAGATATACTCCAGTATAATATGATGGAGTTCCAGCATAAGTACACTAGAAATCCAGCATAATATACTAGAATTCCAGCAAGTATACTGGTCCAGTATAATATACTGGAGTTTCAGCAAGTATACTGGTCTAGTATAATACATTAGAGTTTGGAGTACCGGTGTTCCAGTCTCTAATATATTATACTGGAGCCAGCAAAGTATACCTGTCCAGCATAACATGTTAGAGTTCATACACAGGTGCATCGAACTCCAGTATATTATGTTGGACTGGCCTTTATTGCAATAAAATTGTGACATTTTTTATTGACTTAATAAACGTTGTCTATTTTTGATTGATCGGTTTAAAAATTTGCTATAGTGTGCTATTTTTATCATAAGACATGCTTCTGTTGGGCCTAAAATGAGGTTGATTTGAAGTGGTCTACGATCATTGAATCTTAACATAAAGCGTGCTCTACAGATGGACTTAAAGTGACACTATTTTGCAGTGGTCTACGATCACTGAATCTTAACATAAGCTGTGATATATTGTTGGGCCTAAAATGACATTGTTTTGAAGTGGTCCTCGATCACAAGCTATAGCTCTGTGATTATAGCATGTGATAATTTTAATTCTAATGATTTTTAAGAAAGGCACTTTAAAATAAATAATATAATTAAAGAAAATTGGCAAGTAGGCCAAAATCCTTGAGCCTAATATTTTTGTCGAAAGACAAGCTTTCATTTGCTGTACTATTTTTTCTTCACATGTGACTATCCAACACTAATTTATATGCATTTACTTGTTAAATTTCCTGTCGAAGTCCTTTCCTATTGAGCGTGTCGTGTTGTGTTAGTATACTCTATTTGTAAAATAATTATGGAGAAATTAAAATAATATATAAATAGAAATTTAAACGAAATAAAAATCAATTCGTCCTTACTGAATTTATATTGTTTTCTTGAAGAATCCACCCCCTCCTAGTAGACAAGGTTATGAATTTCCTCCCATAATAGAACGAATTACATTCTGGTATAGTGGTACTTCAAACCCAGTATTTCAGCGAACACAAAGTTCGGTAGCAATCACATTTACCGTTGCTTTTTTTGAAGTTAAAACAATGTAGAAGAAATAAGGAGAACTTAGAAAATCGTATGAAAAATCTGAGAGATGGACTGGTAGTTATAGCCAATGTTGAACTCAAAATTGAAGAGGTGCAACTCTTCATATGATTGTTTATGTAAAACGACCATAGCATAAGTGCCATAATATAAATGGCTATTTATACAATAATAAATCAGGAAATAAAGAGGGTGGTTAATTCTCTGTTACAAAACCGAAAAAGTGAAAACAGATAACGAAAAAAAACGGATTTAATATTACTATTTCGTTAAATTTCTATTAGTATTTGCTATTAACAAATAAATTTGGTCCAAAAAAATAATCAATTAATTATTTGACCGAAGTCGAAGCCAAAGCCAAGCGACGACGACTAAACGAGGCTTGCATTTTTTTTAACTCTTTAAGAACTACAAAAAGATTAATTGTATATATACTCCTCAAAAACCTTTTCCTCTTTCAATATGGGACAATTTCCCATTGTCAAGGGGAAAACCTAAAATTTTACTTAAATTTTTTATGTTCCCTAAATTTCTTATTCATCCTCTTTTAAGTCTACTAGTATTAGAATATGCGCGTTACACGTGTATCTTATCTTAATAAATATATATTTGTGAAAAATTACATAAATAGTACTTACTATATTGACAAATAACGGTTGAGTTATAGAATAAAAGTTAAAAAATTATGAGTTCCTAAAAATGACGAGCATTGATCATATTTAACTAAATCAACAAATAAAGAGACAATGACAATAGAAGTCCTCAATCAACTTAATCAATATTTGTTCTAGCTTTATAATTTCATTAGTACAATTCCACTAGTAGTCGTGCTTATGAGGTTTTTTTTTCTAATATTCTTTTGGAAAGTATATAATTTTTAAGTTTGTATTAGAAAACACAAACGGAGTTAGTTAAGACAAAATGTATTTTTTACACTAATAACATGTAAATTATCTATTTCTTTAATAAAAAAAGTACTATAGAAATTATAATTTAACCCAAGAAAAAGAAATAAATTATAAGGATTTGACCAAACAAGTCGTATATTTGTGAGATAAGGTTGTCGAACATTATCAAGGAGATTAAAGTCTTATATTCAATTGGAAAAATCAATCTAGGAAATTTTACATCATATAAAAAGTTGATACCTTATTTATTTTAAATAAATACCCTTTTAAAAAAATATATTATATAGATACCTTTTGATTTTTATAGCCAAATATCTATTTATGGTTACCTCCTACTCTTAGGCCATAAAATACTCTTTGTATTATTTCTCTCTTATTAAAAAATGAGAGAAAAATAGTATAATATATTAATAGAGACAAGATGTATAGGAGGAGAATGTAGAAGCTATCTTATTCAAGTGTGCTTCTTATGCATTCTTCCATAAGCAAAGAATGTCTTATTTATATACTATACAAGATACACTCAAAACTCACTAGATATATTCTAGGAATTCATAGGTGCATCTATCCAAGTAGTACATTATAAAAAATATACGAATGGATTAAATGAACATCCATATACATTCACTTTGTTTATAACACTCCCCCTTGGATGTTCATTTGAAAGATAATGTGTCTCGTTAAAACCTTACTAGGAAAATACATTGGGAAAAGGTCTAGTGAAGGAAAAAGAGTACACATATCTTGTAATACGCATTGAGTGTTGCCTAATTAAAAACCTTACCAGGAAAAGTCACTTGGACAAATCCTTGATTAAGAAAAAAAGAGTACAACGCGTATTATAATCTCCCTGACGAAAGCTTTATTTGATATCTCGGAGACGCCGCATTCCAATCTTATATCTTAGCTTCTCAAATGTTGATGTTGTCAATGTTTTAGTGAATAAATCTGCTAGATTCTCACTTAATCGGATTTGTTGAACATTTATCTCACCATTTTGCGGAAGATCGTGTATGAAAAAGAACTTTAGTGAAATGTGTTTTGTTCTGTCTCCTTTAATATATCCTCCTTTAAGCTGAGCTATGCAAGCAACATTGTCTTCGTACAATATCGTTGGATTCTTCGTTTTTAAAGAAAGACCACACAATTGTTGAATATGCTGAGTCACTGATCTCAACCATATACATTCTCGACTAGCTTCATGAATAGCTATTATCTCTGCATGATTGGAATATGTAGCCGCTAAAGTCTGTTTTGTTGAACGCCATAAAATAGTTGTATCCCCACAATTAAATGGATAACCTGTTTGAGATCGGGCTTTATGTAGGTCAGACAAATAACCTGCATCTGCATAACAATCAACTTTGAATCAGATTCATAAGAATAAAATAATCTCATATCAATAGTCCCTCGAAGGTAACTAAAAATATGCTTAACACCATTCCAGTGTCTTGTTGTTGGAAAAGAACTAACTCTTGCTAATAAACTTACCGCAAAAGTTATATCTAGTCAAGTATTATTTGCAAGATACATTAGTGCCCCGATTGTACTAAGATATGGAGTTTCATCACCAAGAAGCTCTCCATCATTTTCACAAGGTCGGAATGTATCTTCATTTATATCAAGTCATCTCACAACCATCGGGGTACTCAATGGATGTGTTTTATCCATATAAAAACGTTTTAGGATCTTTTCCGTATAAGTTGATCGATAGACAAAAATTCCATCATTCATATGCTCAATTTGTAGACCAAGACAAAATTATATCTTTCCAAGATCTTTCATTTCGAACTCTTTTTTCAAACAGTCTACTGCTTTTGAAAGTTCCCCAGGAATTCCAATGATATTTAGATCATCAACATGCATAGCTATTATAACAAATTCAGATCCAAACCTTCTTATAATACATATGGACAAATTAGATCATTCTTATATCCTTCTCTCAGCAAATACTCACTCAGGCGATTATACCACATTCGCCTTGATTGTTTCAATCCGTATAAGGATTTTTGAAGCTTTATTGAACAAGTTTCCCGAAAATTTTTATTAGTTTCAGGAACTTTAAACCCTTTGGGAATTTTCATACAAACTTCATTATCTAATGTGCCATACAAATAGGCTGTGACTGTTGGACAATACGCTTTACGCTAGAGGGGGGGGGGTGAATAGCGTTTTTAAAAATATTAAGCGTTTTAGTGCGGAATTTAAAAACTTTGCAGAAATTAAAACAAGTGCAGTAGAATAAACTTACACAATGTTGTATCCTGGTTGGCCACAAACGTGGTTAGTCCAGTCCCCGAGAGACTCTCTCGAGATTTCCACTAAACTTGTCAAGCTTACGGGTGCTTAACAAACCGTTACAGCTGAGGACACAAGCCTCACCTAGGTGCTCGGGGATCACAATCCCAAAGACTTCAATTGCTCGGGGATACCAATCCTAAAGACTTCAATTGCTCGGGGATAAAAATCCCAAAGACTTCAACTGCTCGGGGATAACAATCCCAAAGACTTCAACTGCTCGGGGATAACAATCCCAAAGACTTCAACTGCTCGGGGATAACAATCCCAAAGACTTCAACTGCTCGGGGATAACAATCCCAAAGACTTCAACCGAGGAATCACAAGTTCCTCAACAAACGAGAATCGCAATTCTCTTACAAACACAAAACACACTCACTTTACAAAGCACTCCTTAATGAGTAGATATGAGTAGAAATAGTATGCTCAAGATCACAACAACTTAGCTCAATAGAATGGCTCTTCAAAAAGCTTTATGGATGAATGGAAAATGATGATCAATGTAAGAAAGCTTTTAGCAATGAAAATACTCAAAGTGTATATGTTGTTGTTGTGAAAACACTGAGTTGAAGCTGTATTTATAGGTGAAAAACTCAGTCTTACCGTTGTCTAATTGCCAATTAAGGATTGCTGAAATTACTCAGTGACAATCGATTGTCAAGACTAAACAATCGATTGTTTGCCTATCAGATTAAAAATTCAATCCCAGATTTTACGTCAACAATCGATTACTTCAAATCAATAATCGATTATTTATAACGTTAAGAAATCCTTTCCAATTTTTGGCATAAAACATCGATTGTCCGGAAATCAACAATCGATTATTTTAACAACGTTCAGAAAATCTTTTCCAGATTTTAAGCAAAACATCGATTGTTAAATATCAACAATCGATTACCTGAAGGTAATTGAAAATATATGACAACGGTCAGCTTCAACAATCGATTATCAAATGGAATAATCGATTATTAATTAATTTCAAAACTCTCTGTCTCATATATAATCGATTATCAAAAGCCACAATCGATTATCATCTTATTTAAAATCACTGGGAGACATTTTTCTCATTCTAATCGATTACCATTAGTTCATAATCGATTTTTATGAGTTTTGAAAACTTTGCCTCAGTTAACAATCGATTATCATAAGTACACAATCGATTGTTATGCAGTTTGCAAAAACCTGATGTTAACTGACTTACTCACAATCGATTATCATTAATTCACAATCGATTGTCATGCAGTCTTGGCTTAGAGATACTCGATTATCATAAGTACATAATCGATTATCTTAGCCCAGATTTTTGAGGCATGCTTGGAAAACATTTTAACAAATGTAAATATGCATAGTTTAAAATCATTTGACACTTAATTTAAATATGCATGATTTTGGAAAAATAATTTTAGTAGAGAAGCCATGTTATGAGCCAAGTTGAGGAATCAAGATCACAATTAATATTGACTCAATTATAACATTTCTAAACTTTGTCTTGAGCTTCTTGTAATGCATCCATTTTGTGCTTGTCCTTGAGTACTGCTATATATCGCTTTTTGCTTTGTTTGACATTCATCAAAACCTACAAAAGAACACACGTTTAGTATATTGCATTTGAAACGTGTTTCCAACAATTTCCCCCTTTTTGATAATGGCAAACATAAGCGGGATATATGCAATAATTATTTTGATGCAAAAACCTGATGTTAACTGACTTACTCACAATCGATTATCATTAATTCACAATCGATTGTCATGCAGTCTTGGCTTAGAGATACTCGATTATCATAAGTACATAATCGATTATCTTAGCCCAGATTTTTGAGGCATGCTTGGAAAACATTTTAACAAATGTAAATATGCATAGTTTAAAATCATTTGACACTTAATTTAAATATGCATGATTTTGGAAAAATAATTTTAGTAGAGAAGCCATGTTATGAGCCAAGTTGAGGAATCAAGATCACAATTAATATTGACTCAATTATAACATTTCTAAACTTTGTCTTGAGCTTCTTGTAATGCATCCATTTTGTGCTTGTCCTTGAGTACTGCTATATATCGCTTTTTGCTTTGTTTGACATTCATCAAAACCTACAAAAGAACACACGTTTAGTATATTGCATTTGAACCGTGTTTCCAACAATTTCCCCCTTTTTGATAATGGCAAACATAAGCGGGATATATGCAATAATTATTTTGATAATCCAAGACAAGTGTAAAGTATGCAATTTGATGTTCCCCCTCAATTCATGTTCCCCCTCACTTTAAGCATGAATGAAGTTGAGAGTGATATAGCATACTTCTTGATATCCCGTTTCTTCCCCCTTTTGCCATTAGCAAAAATATATACAAGAGAAGAATATGCAAAAAAACATATGAAATAAACAAAAGTTTATTTATTGGAAAATAACATTACATGGGTGGAGCCAAACACAATAAAACGAACAACAACTAACCAACCAAGGAAAAACAAATCAAAAACAACAATTTCACATCATCAAAAACAACAATTTCATCATTCATCACCCCCATCCCCTTCATCATCATTGGGAGGCGCTTGATATGGCACCACCTGAGCATAGGCATAATGCACGTGATCAAAGTAACCATGGACCTCACGGGTTAATTGAGTAATTTGGTCAGAGATAGTCCGGAGGGTAGGCTCCTGAGGAGGATGAGCACGACGGGCTTGTCGATTTTGAGGAGGAGCGGGAGCATGATCACCATCATGATGAAAGGAAGACTCCGAAATTTCCCAGATTTTGGTGCTCTTTTTGAGAGGACCATTAGCAATATTGACCCCGGAAGCTTCAAGAAATTTCATTATTAAGAGGGCATAGGGGAGAGGTATGTCATCTCTGGTGGCATTGAACATATGAGATTGAATAAGCTTGCACCAATTGATTTTAACACCGGTGATAATGGCATGAAGAAATTTGGCATCCTCTTGGGAAATGGTGGTGTGATTGAGTTTACGGGGTTTGAGAACACGAGTGATGAAATAGAGAATGAAACGATAATTCGGGTCCATACCCTTTATGGTGGAACGACGGGAAGAAGACTCATCATAGGCGACTCCGGCTTGGCGGAAGAGATTAGCTTCATCAATCATGTCCCCGGCATCATTTATGTACTGGTAGATGTCTTCACCATCATGCGGAATGCCGGCAATGAGGTGGAGGTTATCTTCAGAAATTAGAATGGAAATGCCGTTAACATTGGTAACGAGTTCACCCTCATCATCTTTGTGAAGGTTGGAGTAAAAAGCTTCAACCAAAGTAATGTTGTAGTAGGGGTGAGTAAGGAGTAGGAAATTGAAAAGTTGGCACTCTCTTAGCATATTCGCGGCTGGAATGAATGGTGCAACAAGAGCGTTTGTTGAAAAGCGAGGAGGGAGAATAAGGCGTTTCTCAAATTTGGTTAAGAAACGGGTGAGCTCTTCATCGGATTCAAAGAATAGAACCGATCCATCTTGATATGGATGGCGAGAAGAAGAAGCACCTTGTTTGGAACGAGCACGTTTGGAGTTGCGGCTTGACATTTTTGAAAAAGATGTGCTAGGATTTTTCAAAGATAACAAGATAATTTGATGCTTGGGAGGCTTGAGTGAGTATACAAGAGCATATGTGCAGCCTATATATAGAGAAGGAATGAATCTTACACTTATTTGAAAAGATTTGAAGAGATTTGAAGAGCTTTGAAGTCTGAAACGGTAAAAATAAATTCACTGACCGTTCAATAATCGATTGTTTGAATAGAATAATCGATTGTCATTAATGAATATGATCTGACACATCGATTACACGCCAGAACGGTAAAAAAAATTTGAAAAAGATAGTCGATTGTCAAACTTGGTAATCGATTGTTTTTCATATTTATGACCTGACAGGAATCGATTGTAAAGCCAAAACGGTAACATAAGTTTAAAACAGATAATCGATTGTCAATATATAGTAATCGATTATTTCACTCACAGAGAGTTTGGATTTTGGCAAATAATCGATTGGCAGAACAAATAATCGATTGTTTGGAAGGGGGATGCTAAAATGATGAGACTTAATTCTATCAAGCAATGTAAACATTCAACAAGATTTCATGACAAAAAAAATTGAATCAACAAATAATCGATTATTGATACTGATAATCGATTGTAAGCATAAATAATCGATTATGATCGATTTTTCTTGTATCAAGACAATTTATACTTTCCTCTTACCTTTTGGGGGATACCTGCAAAACATCTCCGACGCTCAAGTCAGTAATCTATAAATGAAATAATAACTTGGAAACTAGAGTAGTCGGGTGAAAAACGTGAACTCTTAAGAATTTTGTCCTAGGATGTTCTTAAGAGGGTTTAGGGTACTTACCTTCCCTTCGACTTTGCCAATTACCTGATTTTGAACATCCTCCGTTCATTTTGGTCTTTTGGCTCATTCTTCAATTTAAGAAGCTTCTTCCACAATTTTGCCTTTGTCTTCCTTGTATTTTGTCTTTTAAATTTTTCGAAAATACTTCCGATTTTGAAAAAAAATGCCTAAATCGACTTTTCCGTCTCTTCCTCCTTCTTTGTGCTTTAATTTAAGGAATTTTGAATTCGTCTCCCGTCAAGTGTTTGGAGTATCCACTACACTTGATTCCTTCAAGCACACCTGCAAAACAAATCAATGCTCTTTTGGTACCCATGCCATTTTGGGTCCTTGAGGGTTATGCAAATAACGACCATAATAATATGAAGAATCTCTATGCTTTGTAAAACACATAGGTGCAATATGACCTATACGATTGCAGTAATGACATACTACGTTCGGGTTGTGTTGATGCCTAGGTTGAGCCAACAAAGTTCTAGGCGAATGAAAAAGATTAACACTAGACATATTGTTCCCATTTCTAGTATAATATCTAGATGGTCTAAAGTCATTAGTGCTAGACTTGTTGAAGGACCTAGTGTCATGTCTAGGTGGTCTAAGCTCGTTCCTAGAGTTATTTCTTGGTTGCCGAAAATTACTATTTGTAGGCTTGTTTGCAAGAATCCTAGATTCGGATCTAGGTTGTCTAAAGATATTAGTTCTACCCTTATTTTCATACATTCTAGCATAATGTCTAGGTGGTCTAAAAGAATTTGTTCTAGGCTTGTTTAATACCTTAGAGTTATTTCTAGGTGGAGTAGTGAAGTTTTTGTTTTTATGCCGTTGATATTTCTTAGGCGTTTCTTTTTCAACAACTTTAGGAACTTCTTTACTACGTGTTTCTAATGTTTTCCTAAGTTCTGTGTTTTCTAGTTTTAAGGACTCACAAGCAGTACAAGTAGAGCATTTATCAACACAAGAGGCTTCATGCATAGTCTTGATGACTTGTCTAAGTTCTATACTATCATTTAACAAAAATTGATTTTCATTTGCAAGATTCTCGTTATCACGAGACAGATTTTCAACACCTTTTTGAGCTAAAGAAAGACGTTCTTCAAAGTCCTTGTCTTTTAAAAAGAGTTGTTTTTGAAAATCCTCTTCTTGTAAAGAAAGAGTTCTTTGTAAATCTTTAATAGTCTTAGAAGCATTTACCAACTCATCATGCAGTTTGTTATAAGCAATTTGCATATCGTTAGATGTACTTACCTCGTCTTTTTCGTCTGCCATGAGGCACTGACCAGTTGATTCATCGTTTGTGCTGACCGCTTTTTGAGGCGTGTTTTCGTGCAATTCCTCAAGTTTGTCCCACATTTCCTTAGCAGTTTTATAGTGGGAGATTTTTCGCCAAAGTTCCTGGTTCAAGGCGTTATGTAATATATTCATAGCTTTAGTGTTGTATTCACTTACCTTATCTTTCCCGACTTTTGTCGTCAGTTGATCACTGTGTTTAATAGCTTGCCATAGATACAAATCGTTTGCCATTGTAAAAACTTGCATCCGATATTTCCAGACTGAGTAGTCGTTTTCGTCTAATATTGGAGGCGACATGCTGCATTCTCCTTCACCTATTCCTGCAAAGAAATTTAGAGTAGAAGCCATGGATGGTTCTCTCAAACGGTTAAGTTTTTCAGAGAGTATGGCTCTGATACCAATTGTTGGACAATACGCTTTACGCTAGAGGGGGGGTGAATAGCGTTTTTAAAAATATTAAGCGTTTTAGTGCGGAATTTAAAAACTTTGCAGAAATTAAAACAAGTGCAGTAGAATAAACTTACACAATGATGTATCCTGGTTGGCCACAAACGTGGTTAGTCCAGTCCCCGAGAGACTCTCTCGAGATTTCCACTAAACTTGTCAAGCTTACGGGTGCTTAACAAACCGTTACAGCTGAGGACACAAGCCTCACCTAGGTGCTCGGGGATCACAATCCCAAAGACTTCAATTGCTCGGGGATACCAATCCCAAAGACTTCAACTGCTCGGGGATAACAATCCCAAAGACTTCAACTGCTCGGGGATAACAATCCCAAAGACTTCAACTGCTCGGGGATAACAATCCCAAAGACTTCAACTGCTCGGGGATAACAATCCCAAAGACTTCAACCGAGGAATCACAAGTTCCTCAACAAACGAGAATCGCAATTCTCTTACAAACACAAAACACACTCACTTTACAAAGCACTCCTTAATGAGTAGATATGAGTAGAAATAGTATGCTCAAGATCACAACAACTTAGCTCAATAGAATGGCTCTTCAAAAAGCTTTATGGATGAATGGAAAATGATGATCAATGTAAGAAAGCTTTTAGCAATGAAAATACTCAAAGTGTATATGTTGTTGTTGTGAAAACACTGAGTTGAAGCTGTATTTATAGGTGAAAAACTCAGTCTTACCGTTGTCTAATTGCCAATTAAGGATTGCTGAAATTACTCAGTGACAATCGATTGTCAAGACTAAACAATCGATTGTTTGCCTATCAGATTAAAAATTCAATCCCAGATTTTACGTCAACAATCGATTACTTCAAATCAATAATCGATTATTTATAACGTTAAGAAATCCTTTCCAATTTTTGGCATAAAACATCGATTGTCCGGAAATCAACAATCGATTATTTTAACAACGTTCAGAAAATCTTTTCCAGATTTTAAGCAAAACATCGATTGTTAAATATCAACAATCGATTACCTGAAGGTAATTGAAAATATATGACAACGGTCAGCTTCAACAATCGATTATCAAATGGAATAATCGATTATTAATTAATTTCAAAACTCTCTGTCTCATATATAATCGATTATCAAAAGCCACAATCGATTATCATCTTATTTAAAATCACTGGGAGACATTTTTCTCATTCTAATCGATTACCATTAGTTCATAATCGATTTTTATGAGTTTTGAAAACTTTGCCTCAGTTAACAATCGATTATCATAAGTACACAATCGATTGTTATGCAGTTTGCAAAAACCTGATGTTAACTGACTTACTCACAATCGATTATCATTAATTCACAATCGATTGTCATGCAGTCTTGGCTTAGAGATACTCGATTATCATAAGTACATAATCGATTATCTTAGCCCAGATTTTTGAGGCATGCTTGGAAAACATTTTAACAAATGTAAATATGCATAGTTTAAAATCATTTGACACTTAATTTAAATATGCATGATTTTGGAAAAATAATTTTAGTAGAGAAGCCATGTTATGAGCCAAGTTGAGGAATCAAGATCACAATTAATATTGACTCAATTATAACATTTCTAAACTTTGTCTTGAGCTTCTTGTAATGCATCCATTTTGTGCTTGTCCTTGAGTACTGCTATATATCGCTTTTTGCTTTGTTTGACATTCATCAAAACCTACAAAAGAACACACGTTTAGTATATTGCATTTGAAACGTGTTTCCAACAGTGACAACATCCATTAGATGCATATCAAGTTTTTCATAGACTGCCAAATTTATAAGATACCTGAAAGTGATTACGTTCACCACAGAGAATATGTCTCCATATAATTAATGTCAGATATTTGCAAAAATCCTTGGGTCACAAGTCGTGCTTTATATCTAATGACTTCAATTTTTATCATTTCGTTTTCGCACAAAAACCCATTTGTATCCCACTGGCTTTATTCCTTCAGGTGTTCGGACTATACGTCCGAATACTTTACGTTTTCAAGTGACGTTAATTCTGCATGGATAGCATTTTTCTATTTTGGCCAATTATTTCTCTGTCTACATTTATCGATAGATCTTGGTTCAATATCATCTTGTTCCATTATTTCAATAGCAGCATTATAAGTAAAAATGTTGTCGATAATAATATTATTTCGGTTCCACATTTTTGCTGTAGAGACATAACTTATTGATATCTCTTCATTCTTATTATTTTTAGGTACCTGGACCTCCTCTGAGGTCTTATCATTTGTTATGTTACAAGGCTATTTTTGAGCAATTGCCTCCATATTATAATCTCCTAGATGATTTGCTCCTTTTCTCTTTCGAGGATTTTTATCTTTGGAACCAATTGGTCTACCATGTTTCAAGCGTGTCTTAGACTCATTTGTATTTATAGATTATCCAACCGGAATATCAATTTGAATAGGAGCATTAGCAGTTGGAATATGTAATTTAATCACCCTTGGTAGGTTAGTGAATGCATCTGGCAGTTGATTTGTAATATTTTGCAAATAAATTATCTTTTGAACCTCAAGTTCACATATCTTTGTTCGAAGATCTAAACAAGATGGCGACAATGCATTCCAATCTATCTCTTTTTGCAATTGCTTCTTTACTCCCCCTAATATTGGGTATACTTATTCATCAAAATGGTAATCAGCAAATTTTGCCATAAATAAATCTCCAGCCATAGGTTCCAAATATTTTATAATAGAAGGAGATTCATACCCAACATACATCCCCAATCTTCTTTGGAGTCCCATCTTTATGCGTTGTGATGGAGCAATTGGAACACATACTGCAAATCCAAATATTCTAATATAGGAAATATTTGGCTCCTGACCAAAAGCCAATTGTATTGGGGAGACTTTATAATAACTTGTAGGTCTAATCCACACAAGAGCTGTTGCATGCAAAATAGCATGGCCCCATGCTGAAATGGGAAGTTTTGCTCTCATAAGCATTGGTCTAGCAATTAACTGGAAGCATTTGATCAATGATTCTGCTAGACCATTTTGAGTATGAACATGAGCAACTGGATGCTAAATTGTTATCCCAATTGATATGAAATAATCGTTAAAGGCATGGGACGTAAATTCACCAGCATTATCAAGAAAAGGTGTCTTAATTGCATGATCTGGAAATTATGTTCTTAATCTTATTAATTGAGCTAGTAACCTCGCAAAGGCCAAATTGCAGGTTGATAACAAGCACACATGTGACCATCTTGTAGATGCATCTATCAAAACTATATAATATCTGAACGGTCCATATATAGGGTGTATGGGCCCACATATATCACCTTGTATATGTTCAAAAAATTCAGGAGATTCAACTCCAACTTTAATTACTAATAGTCTAATAATCAGTTTTCCTTGAGAACATGTAGCACAAGAGAATTCTTTAGTTTGAAGAATCTTCTGGTTCTTCAGCAGATGGACATGTAAATTCTCAATTATTTTGCACATCATATTATAACCGGGATGGCCCAACCGGTCGTGCTAAATAATACAATCATTAGTAAACTTCTTGTTTACTATGGCATGTGATTCAACTACACTAATATTAGTGTAGTATAATCCGGAGAAAAATGTGGGAAGCTTTTCAAGCACATACTTCTTTTCCGCGGGAAGCTTTTCAAGCACATACTTCTTTTTCGCTTTTATTATAGTAATATAAAGGTATTCAACATTTCCTTCATTGGTAGTCTCAATATGATAGTCATTTTGGCGAATATCTTTGAAACTCAACAAGTTTCTTTCAGACTTACTATAATATAATGCATCTTAACAGCCAATATAGTTCCTCTTGGTAGTAATACGCTCTTCCAGAGCCCTCAATTAATTTTGTACTACCAGATATTGTAACTATATTGGCTTCTTTCATAATTAAATAAGAAAAATATCTCTTATCTTTTAATATGGTGTGCGTCGTAGCACTATCCAGAAGAAATATTTCTTCGTTATTATTCATACGGTCAACTGAAGACTTCGAAGTTTTCATATTCTTCAAGAAGAAGAAAAATACAGCATAAGTAATATATAAATTTTAAGAATAGAAGAAACTAAATTTATGAAATTAAATACCAATAACATAAAAAGTTTTATTCAAATATGAACTTAATAAAAATAAATACATTTATTCTTATAATTTTTCCAATAATAAGTCTTCAGTTATGATGCTCAAAGAAGTCTCCAGCTTCTAAATGAGTAATATCTGCAAGACCTTCAAAAATATCATCTTTATAGGCAAGGTTTGCTTCAAATTTATCATGATTATTCATAGGGCCCGCCTCAACATCATTTTGAAAAGTCAAGTAAGTCTCAACTTTATTTTTTTTTCCTTTTATAGATGCTTGATAAAATTTGACAAAATATTCAGGTGTATGACAAATTCTTGCCCAATGATTTTTCATATCACATCGGTGGCAAACATTACCTTTGCCTTTTGAAGAATTATTCAGACTTTGGATAAATCATTCCCAGATTCGCTTATGGAAATGGGGTTTATCCAGTGGGGCGGGCTTCGTGATTTTTTATTTAAAAGGGCATTATATTGTTCGGCCACCAAAGGCATGAAATTAACTTAGAATATTTCTTAAAGCCCTTTTCACGGTATTTATGTTGTAACACCATATTTGGAGCATGAAAAGTGAAAAAAGTCTTTTCCAGCATGTCCTCATTATTCATAGGCTCCCCACATCATTTTAGTTGGAAAAATATTCTATATACAGCAGAATTATATTCACTTATGGTCTTATAATCTAATAGTCGTAAGTGCATCCCCTCACGACGAGCTCTCGGCAATCCCGTGGCCTTTAGGTGGTCATATCTGTTAGGATTTATGCCCGTCACTAGAGGGGGGGTGAATAGTGCGGCACGAGAATATTGATAAATATTGCGGAATTAAAAATTGCAGGAATAAAATAAATTCGGTAATAAAAATAGCAAGGAAAGAACACATCGAATTTATCCTGGTTCACCACTACTTGTGGTTAGTCCATTCCCCGAGAGACTCTCTCGAGATTCCACTAACTCCGTTAAGCTTTCGGGTGCCTAACAAACCGTTACACTTGCTCGTAGATGTACACTCTACAAGACTTCAACTTGCTCGAGGATACCGCACCTCAAAACTTCAACCTTGCTTGCGGATACCGCACCACAAGACTTCACACACTAAGACTTAGGGTACTTAGCGAACCCGACAATCAATGAGAAGATATGTTCTTCTCAAACACCTTTCTCTTTTACAACAAGAACTCTCTCAAAAGAGTAGATAAAGAGATACAAATTTAGCTCTATGAACAACTCAAAGTTGTCTCTCAAATGGCTCAACAAAAGCTCTAAAATGATGCTCAAATAATGTCAATATGTATATCAATATTGGGAGGTGTTGTGTGTTTAAAATCAGCTCAAAAGACCTCTTTTTATAGGGGTTAAAGGGTGGATGTCCGTTGCTTAATTGGCAATCAATTATGCTAATTTTATGCAAGGATAATCGATTATTGGATTTACATAATCGATTATCCTTTTACCGTTACAAAATCGGAAGAGATTCTGCTCAAGAATAATCGATTATTTGGATGGCATAATCGATTATTTTGTTCCAGTGTTCAAAACTTTGGCAACGGATACAAGATAATCGATTATTTAGAAATTATAATCGATTATATACAATTTATATACACTGTGTATACCACAGTATACCAAAATTGAAAACTTACTTCAAAAACCATTTTGGTTAAAATAAAATTGTTAAAATCATTTTGTTTGAAGTATATTAAAAATGTTTATGATATATATGATTTAATAAAATAATTTTATGCATATTAATGATGCCCTATGTAATATACCAGAATTGAAAACTTACTACAAAAACCATTTTGGTTAAAATGAAAATGTTAAAATTATTTTGTTTGAAGTATTTAACATATTTTTATGATAAATATGATTTGATAAAATGATTTTATGCATATTTATGATGACCTATGTTGAGCCAAAAGACGAGATAACTTTAAACGTTGCTCTTATATTTGTTCTACCTAATGACCTACGCCTTGGGTCTTTGGTCTTGAACTTTTGAACTCGTCTTTGGCTTGTCTATGCAATTACGTCATCAATATGCTTCTTGGCATTCACTCTTGATTGTTTGTCATTTAATATCGTTGTTTGACACTTGACTTCATTGTTTGTCATTCATCAAAACCTATACCTGAAAATCATGCTCATACAACCAAAGCGCACATATCATAGATAGAGTGATTTTCTACAATTTCCCCCTTTTTGATAATGACAAACAACAGGAGATATGCATATCGGATTCTCCCTAAATTCATGCTATATCTCAACATACAATTCATGCAAACAATTTCCCTCAATGATAATTCCCCCTCAAATAAAGCATACTAGAATGTGAAGACATTCCCCCTTATTCGATGCATATCGCCTAAATTCTTCCCCCTTTTGGCATTAGCAAAAAGAGTATACCAATTGTTATTGAAACTATTGACGATACCAATTGTTAGATAAAAAAAATCATATCAACATCAAATAATACCAAATGTTAGTAAAAACATACCAATCATAATAACGGTCATTTTTCGCAAATATACCAACTGTTATTTAAACTAAAAATATTCATCAAAACATGAATCAATCATTTAACATAAAAGTAATTGATACCAATTGTTATTCAAAATAAAACTTATCAAAACATAAATCAATAATTAATATCAATTGTTAGCACATATCAACTATTACGTTTTTATCAAAAATACGATAACTAACTGACGTTCCCCCTCGATGCAGTAAGGTTTCGTGCTTGGTGCATCTACTACGATATTGTAGTCTTCAAGCACACCTGCAAACGTACCTAAAAATAGGTTTTCGGTACCCAACTTCTCTTGGGTCCTTGGGGGTTAGGCAAATAATAATTATAGTCAAAAGATAAATCTCTATGTTTAGCAAAACATACGGGTGCTATGTGTCCTACCCGGTTGCAATAATGACATATAACATTAGGGTTGTGTATATGTCTAGGTTGAGCCAAATGCGTTCTAGGTGATCTAAAGTTGTTATTCCTAGAAGCGTTGAAATTCCTAGAGTCATTTCTAGGTGGTCTAAAATTATTCATTCTAGACTCATTAATAAAATTCCTAGAATTGTGTGTAGGTGGTCTAAAATGATTAGTTTTAGACTTATTAACAAAATTCCTAGAGTCGTTTCTAGGTGGTTTAACCTCATTTCTATCATCCTTTTTAATTACTTCACTTGTTTTAGAATCATTTACACTATATTTTTCTAGTGTATTTCTAAGTTCTATGTTCTCTATTTTCAAAGAACTACAAGAAGAACAATTTGAACTTTGAACAATTAAAGAGGCTTCATTCATCTCCTTGATTTTACTTTTGAGATCGACATTGTCATTTTCCAAAAAACTATTTTCTTCTTCTAAAATTTTGATTTTATTTTTAAGAACAGTATTGTCATTTTCTAAAAGAACATTTTCTTCTTTTAGTTTATCATTATCACAAGTCAATTTTTCAAAATCTTTTTATTTCAAAGAAGGTTGTTTTTCAAAATCTTTTTCTTGCAAAGAAAGTGTTTTCTCAAAATCTTTTTCTTGCAAAGAAAGTGTTTTCTTCAATTCTTTTATGGTTTTTTAAAGCTTTAACAAATTCACCATACAATTCATCATAGGCATTTTGTATTTCTTCAAACGAGTAAGAGTTAGAAATACTTACCTCTTCTTCTTCGTTGGCCATGAGGCATAATGCGGCAATTTCATCGCCCGAGCTGTCCGAATCCCATGTTACGCGCCTATGGTGTTTCTTTTTCTTGTCCTTTGATTTTGGACAATGTGATTTGGTGTGGCCAAGTTTTCCACACTTTTGACATGAAGGACTTGGTTCTTCCTTCTTTATTTCCTACTTCATAAACTTACAAAACTTTTCAATTATATCATTGGAAATAATATCATCATCGCTTTCCGAATCACTTACCTCTACTTTTTTTGACGATGAGGCTTTGAAGGAAATATTCGAATTACTTCTAAGATAGGGATTAAGAATTGTGCTTTCATAAGCTTTAAGGTTACCTCGTAGTCCATCAATTGTGACGTCCGTGATTCCTATCGACTCTTGGATAGCATTTGCTTTGGAACGCCATTCGGGAGTGAGACTCCGTAGGATTTTTCGAACTAGATCTTTGTTCGAGTATACTTTTCCGAGAGCATGAAGATTGTTGACGATCATTGAGAATCGTTCGAACATACTATCGATGTTCTCATCTTCCCTCATTCTAAAAAGTTCATATTCATGTGTTAGAAAATCAATTTTAGATTCTCGGACTTGAGACGTACCTTCATAAGTGATCTCGAGTTAGTCGCACATTTTCTTTGCGGTTGTGCAACACGAGATTTTCCGGTAGTCGTCCGGATTCACCACACAAAATAGTAAGTTGACGGCCTTTGCGTTTCTTTCAACCTTCTTGATGTCCTCGGCATCATATTCATTTTCCTCCTTTGGAACCATGATTTCCCCAACTTTCTTTGTTGGCATTTGTTCACCTTTCTTGATGATTTGCCATAATCGAAAGTTATTTGATTGGATGAATATTCTCATCCGCTCTTTCCAATATGTATAGTTTGTTCCGTCAAATAGTGGAGGGCTATAGGTGGAGTGTCCTTCGCTCATCATTCCTGCGTTCAATATTCTCAACAACAAAAAATATATATCGCTCTCAACCGGTTAAGGCTTTCAGAGAGTTAGGCTCTGATTTAGGATTTATGCCCGTCACTAGAGGGGGGGTGAATAGTACGGCACGAGAATATTGATAAATATTGCGGAATTAAAAATTGCAGGAATAAAATAAATTCGGTAATAAAAATAGCAAGGAAAGAACACACCGAATTTATCCTGGTTCACCACTACTTGTGGTTAGTCCAGTCCCCGAGAGACTCTCTCGAGATTCCACTAACTCCGTTAAGCTTTCGGGTGCCTAACAAACCGTTACACTTGCTCGTAGATGTACACTCTACAAGACTTCAACTTGCTCGAGGATACCGCACCTCAAAACTTCAACCTTGCTCGTGGATACCGCACCACAAGACTTCACACACAAAGACTTAGGGTACTTAGCGAACCCGACAATCAATGAGAAGATATGTTCTTCTCAAACACCTTTCTCTTTTACAACAAGAAATCTCTCAAAAGAGTAGATAAAGAGATACAAATTTAGCTCTATGAACAACTCAAAGTTGTCTCTCAAATGGCTCAACAAAAGCTCTAAAATGATGCTCAAATAATGTCAATATGTATATCAATATTGGGAGGTGTTGTGTGTTTAAAATTAACTCAAAAGACCTCTTTTTATAGGGGTTAAAGGGTGGATGTCCGTTGCTTAATTGGCAATCAATTATGCTGATTTTATGCAAGGATAATCGATTATTGGATTTGCATAATCGATTATCCTTTTACCGTTACAAAATCGGAAGAGATTCTGCTTAAGAATAATCGATTATTTGGATGGCATAATCGATTATTTTGTTCCAGTGTTCAAAACTTTGGCAACGGATACAAGATAATCGATTATTTAGAAAATATAATCGATTATATACCATTGATATACACTGTGTATACCACAGTATACCAAAATTGAAAACTTACTTCAAAAACCATTTTGGTTAAAATAAAAACGTTAAAATCATTTTGTTTGAAGTATATTAAAAATATTTATGATATATATGATTTAATAAAATGATTTTATGCATATTAGTGATGACCTATGTAATATACCAGAATATACCAGAATTGAAAACTTACTTCAAAAACCAATTTGGTTAAAATGAAAACGTTAAAATCATTTTGTTTGAAGTATTTAAAATATTTTTATGATAAATATGATTTGATAAAATAATTTTATGCATATTTATGATGACCTATGTTGAGCCAAAAGACAAGATAACTTTAAACGTTGCTCTTACATTTGTTCTACCTAACGACCTACGCCTTGGGTCTTTGGTCTTGAACTTTTGAACTCGTCTTTGGCTTGTCTATGCAATTCCGTCATCAATATGCTTCTTGGCATTCACTCTTGATTGTTTGTCATATAATATCGTTGTTTGACACTTGACTTCATTGTTTGTCATTCATCAAAACCTATACCTGAAAATCATGCCTATACAACCAAAGCGAACATATCATAGATAGAGGGATTTCCTACAATATCGTTCCTTTAAACTAGTCCATAATTGAAATGGATCTTTCAAGGTTAAATATTCACTTTTTAACCCTTCATCGAGATGATAGCAAAGGAAAATAATGGCTTTTGCCTTATCCTGACTTAATGCTTCATTTCCTTCTTTAATGGTGTCACCAAGACTTTTAGCGTCAAGGTGAATTTCAGCATCAAGTACCCATGGCAAATAGTTATTTCCAGATATGTCAGGTGCCATAAATTCAAGCTTTGATAAATTCGACATAGTAAAAACTATCATAAAAATAAGTGAATTAGAATGAAAAGAATTATTATTAATGAAAAATTCAGTGCAGTACATAATCGTGTATTAATATTTTATATGTATATTTATCAAAATAAATAATTATGTGCAGTGCGATGATAAATTAGTGTTTAAAATTACCCACCAAAATTTTAGATATGTAAGTATATTTTCATAGAATAAATAAGTTGAATTAGTATATACTATTATAATTTTGTTCTACTTAGAATACGTTTCAATAAGCCAAGTAGGCATAAAACTAGATGATATCAATTCTGACAAGTTTCAACATTCAATACGATAAATTTATTATTTTAATTCAATTTTAATACTTATTTATTTATGTGTATGATTAAACTTCTTCGTAGTTTATGTAATGAAAAAAACAAATTAAATGAAACTTATTATTTTCATATCAATGCAATTATTATAATCATATTCAAAACAAGTTATGCATATGGTAATTAAATTGCATGTTAAAGAAGATCCTAATAGAAACATTATAAACATAGGAATGTATACCTAAATCGGAAAAGAAACTGACTACCTCTCTTAGGAAGAAGATAAAATTTGGATGAAGCATATAACCTCAGTTGGTTAGAACCTCGTGATGATAACGTATTAAAAAACAAGAGAAAAATAGAATAATATAGTAATAGAGACAAGATGTATATGAGGAGAATGTAGAAGCTATCTTATTCAAGTGTGTTTCTTGTGTGTTCTTCCATAAGCAAAGAATGTCCTATTTATACTATACAAGATGCACTCAAAACTCACTAGACACATCCTATAAATTAATAGGTGCATCTATCGAAGTAGTATATTGTATAAAATATATGGAGGATTAAATGAACATCCATATACATTCACTTTATTTATAACATCTCTCTCGTTCTTTCAAATTTTTCTCCACTTTCTCTCTCTTTCTCAATGCTAGTATTTCTCAATGGTTATCTCGTTTCTCTCGACAAATATAATTAAAGGGAAAAACATATATTGATTCTGATCGAAAAACAAAGTTGGATATTGTTCAAAATCAAGAAATGGGAAAAAGTTGAAAATTGATAAGAGACATGCAAATAGAACTCGAACGAATATCCCTCCAAACAATGGCATTGTAAAGAAGTAGCCATGTGGATTGCTCCACACAATAGTGATCTCTCGTTGATTTATAAGCCCAATAACTTTGAGTCCACTATCCACGTTATGTCCATCAGCAGTAGCCTTATCAAGAGCCTTTGCCATACAGATCCTCACACTCTCCACAATCTCTATTGGGTCATGTTTTTACTACATGCTTCTGGTGAATGGCGGATTCGTTGGAAATTAGGGGTTGTTCTTGAACAAAGACGACGGAGTTTGGGGCTGAGCAATTTGATTTTCTGTTAATATATTTAAATGTATTTTCATGTATTTCATTGTATTCATTTGTCATTTTTTCATTGTAATTCAAATTATCTCGTTGTATTACATGTATTTTATTGTATTCACTGTCTTTTTTCCCATTGTATTTCAATATATCCCATTGTATATATATGTATTTCATTATATTCACTGTCTCGCTATATGCCATTATTGTATTCATATGTTTTTTTAATTAATATAATTTATGTATTCAGATATTGTAGACATGTGATTTTTTATTATCCCCAAGATTTTACATATTTTAGCATTTAAATACTTAGTTTAGGCCTAATACCGTTATTTCAATTAGTTTTAACTCTTTTAACTTTATTTTATCAAACAAAATTAAAATTACAAAAATATTTATTTATTATCTAATTAATATAAAATAGTTTCACTTTTAGTTTTAATTTTACTTTAATTAATTAAAAATGATTTCATCATTTTATAGTTGTTATTTTAGGAGCTAATATTTTTTGTCTACTAAAGTTAAGGGCCACTTTTAAAGGTATATTTGGTCAAATTTGATCCAATTTGGATCTAGGCCATAATCCTATGCCCAATGCCTACTAACCTTACCCTAAAATTCTAATAAAACTAGACACCTTAATATTGGGATCCTTCAGCCGTTTTCTATGAAAATAAACACAAAAACAAACAACCGTAGACAAGAGATCATCCCTTCTTCTTCAACGGATATACAACACAAAAAACCGTAGGAATCTATCTCATACCTCTTTTTCGCCACAGTCGTATTACGAGGTTGAGTTAAAATAGTTTTTTCAATTAAAGTGACATTTTGAAAAGGAATTATTCATTGTTTAGAGTCGCCACTTGGAATTGAGTTTTGGTGTTCCAAGTCACTTTTTATTGAATCCCTCATTAAAAGAAAGATTTGACTCTTAGTTCATGGTCTGCAAAAATAAAAGACCAAGTAAGAAATTCTATTGACCGAGAGGAAGGTGTAAGGCACCCCTCGAGTCTCGTGATTCTAGCATGGTTGCTTTATTTACTAATGTCCGGCTTAAATCAATTTTTGGCTATTTAGGTATTTTATTGATTATGACTTGTCTATTATCAATTAATTATTATATTTTTATTAATTGTATTCACCAAGATGCGGAACACATACAAGGTACTTCTTTGAAAAAGTGTTAAATCAAGATACGGAATGTACACATGGTTAAATCATAATTATTTTAATTTAAAGGTGTCAAGACGAGAAATGCACACATGACCCTTTTATTATTTAAGTATATCAATCCAAGATTTGGGTATGAATAAATGAGCTAGTATTTAAAGTACATCTAAAAAAATTTCTAATATTTTAGAGTATTTCACTTGTTTTATCTCTTTCAGGTTCAAGACATTTATTTGTATAATTATTATAATAATTATTATTATTATTATTTTATTACTTATTGCAACGAGCCTTGAATTAGTTTATGCCTCATTTTTCACCTTTAAATTTATTTTTATCACTCTTGGACCGGACATAATTTTCTGTAATCCAAATTCTTTTATGACTTAAACGTATAGATGACCTACATCTCTTAAATGGCCCATGCTTCTAAGTCACAGTAGGCCCGAAATTCAACGGGTCTTGACTAGTAACACATTTTTAATTATTTATGTTTGCAACTTTAAATAAATGCTAACTAAAAAAAAATATTTATTAACCCATGAAGGAATGGATAATCGAAACAGAAATATGATTAGTGCAAGAATTCTTTTTTCATCACAACAAAAATAATCCTTGTATATCATCCATAGCTTATTAGCAACTTTCAAAGAACGTTGGATCTTAAAAGAAAAATTTTCTTCTGTCAGATTTCTTTTAAAAAAAATACACAGGGAGATAATATCAAATTCTTTGCAATTCTCATTACTTAAACAACAAACTAACAAAGACTATCAATAATTAAAATCTGACACCATAAATCACATAGAATAAAGTCACATATATTTGAGTTTTAGTATTAGATTAAAGGTAGAGTAAAAGCAACCAACCTCAAATGATTACTCAAAGGAATATTGAATTACAATTTTGAACTCGAACAGAAAATCCAAAACTGAAGTTCGACTGGAACATCGAAAACCCGCTGGAATTCTCAAACTTCGTTTCATGGAAGAGTTGGGTTTTCAAGATAAGGATGGCGGTGACTTTGATATTTATGTAGCTAGTTTTTCTCTTGTTTTTCGATGGTTTACACACTAACTAATAGCTTTTATAGTGTTTTCACAAAGACTACTGGTGGAGCTTTAATGGAGGTTTTAGGATGCACTTTTTATTGCTGAAAATTGGTTTTCTACTTTTCTAAAATCTCATTCTATTCTCAATTTTTTTCTCCTTTTCTAAGTATTCCCTTTTCTTGTTATAGTGAATCCTAGCAGTAATTTTCGTTCCTCTCTGTTAGAGTGGGGGGAACGTGGTTTAGATATTGGGGACATGTGGTTGATACATGAGGAGTGAGGGTTTATTTTATTACATTGTTTTGTCCCCTTTTCCAGTTGCTAATATATATATATATATATATATATATATATATTAGCCGTTCACAACCCAAGTCCAGCACCCCTTTAGCCGCCCACCCCATTAGAAAACCTAGGCGTCGCAATCATTCACTCACTTATAGTTACACACAATCTATACTTTCGCGTTTTGGAGCTCCATTGCTTTTGTTTTTCACGTCAATCACCCATAACCACCAACTTAAAAGCTCTAAATACCTCCATAACTGTTATCGATTGTCCGTGTTCAAAGCAACGAGAAACTGGAAACCAGTAAGAAGAAGAGACACAAAAAAAAACAGAACGTATGTAACACTGAAAAAAAAAAATCACAGAAATGAAGAAATCCGAGACCACAGAATTCACTGTGTGTCCTTAAGGAATTTAACCCCCTCACTGTACCCGAGGTTGTGTATTATTTCCTCCCAGGATATAACGGATATACCTGTCGTAGGAGTGGCGGTACCTCAAACGCCTACGACTTCGACGAACTCAAATTCGGGAACGAAATCACACTATGACTAGATATGTTTCAGTTTGCAGAAAAGAATGCAGAATTTTTTTTAATGCACGAATATTTTTTTTTTTCCAGTACTCGAAAATGAGGCATTGCCTCAGTTTATATAGCCTCGAATTGTGACTGTTCGGAAAGGCTTGGTGCCTGTTCGGGAAAGGCCATGCCTTTTTCTGAAAAATAAGAACGTTGGGAAGTTTACAGTTAACAAATTAATATTTTTCCCGCAGGAATTAAAAATAATTTCAGAAAATGAAGATTGAATTTTAAATAAATTTGGTCCAAAAAGATTATCAATCAATCAGATCATTTGACCAAATCCAAATCCAAATCCAAAGCCGAAGCCGAGCCGAGCGACGACGACGGCGCGAGGGGAGTCCCTCTTCTTAACCCTTTAAGAGCTAGAAGAAGTGCTTTCTAATATAAGCACATAACTTTCCCTTTCTACCACCAATGTGGTACAAAGCTCCTTTTCAAAGGAACTTTGCTTTGAAACTTCATTTTCCTTCTATTGTCTTCTTCCCTCCATTTCTCATTCACACCAACTTAGCTAGCTTTAATCATTAACTAGCTTTAACAATCCCCCACATGAATGGGGAATGGCTATATGATGAAAAACATGCATGACAAAAAAAAAACTGTGTGATTCGTAAGCAAGGATTAATTGCATCTGGATAAGTAGATTTCTCTTTGAACTTTCCGTAGTGAGCATATGTCGGATATACTCGGTCAATCGGTAGATTTGATATCTTTGAACCGTCGAGCTTTGGTGTATACCTAGACAATCACATGTCACACAATTAACCCTTTAACCGTTTTTGGTTCTCATTGTTTTGTTCGTTTCAGCCATGAACACTTCCTGGTTCATAAGTGCGTAGAGAGCTGGCCTTACAGAGTTCTCCTTGAAGCGGCTTACACTTCACACTTACATAGGTGATTCCTAAATGTGTCATCCCGTAGATACACTATTTGATATACCCCGTATCAAACTTAGAAACCATTAAAAAGCCTTAATGCTTTATCCTGGTACTGAACATTGTCTCATCACGAGAATGGACCAAAAAGTTATTGTGACAATGTTGAACCGTCATCAATGACTTGGTTTGATCTCTTTGAACCTAGATCTTGGGATCTCATGTCTTCTAGGTAGAGTTACCGCCACGATGACTTGTCCTCGGCCATAGTCCCATTCCCCTCGATGATCTTTCAACCACTTCTCTAGTTAGGCCTTTAGTTAGTGGATCCGACACATTATCTCTTGACTTAACATAGTCAATTGTGATAATTCCACTAGAGAGTAGTTGTCTAACGGTATTATGTCTTCGTCGTATGTGACGAGACTTTCCGTTGTACATAACGCTCCCGGCTCTTCCTATTGCCGCTTGGCTATCGCAATGTATGCATATAGGAGCCAACGGTTTGGGCCAAAATGGAATATCTTCTAAGAAATTCCGGAGCCATTCAGCTTCTTCACCGGCTTTGTCTAGAGCTATGAACTCAGATTCCATTGTAGAGCGGGCGATACATGTCTGTTTGGATGACTTCCAAGACACTGTTCCTCCACCTATAGTAAAAACGTATCCACTTGTGGATTTAGTTTCAGTTGAACCGGTGATCCAATTTGCATCACTGTATCCTTCAATAACTGCAGGATACCTGTTATAATGCAAAACAAAGTTTTGAGTATGTTTCAAATACCCCAAAACTCGTTTCATTGCCAGCCAATGATTTTGGTCGGGATTACTCGTGTAGCGACTTAGTTTACTTATAGCACACGCAATATCAGGTCGCGTACAGTTCATAATATACATCAAACTTCCCAACACTCTGGCATAATCCAATTGAGAATGACTTTCACCTTTATTCTTTGCAAGAGCAAGGTTCATATCAATTGGCGTCTTTGCAACTTTAAAGTCCAAATACTTGAACTTTTCAAGTACTTTTTCAATATAATGAGATTGAGACAATGCTAGACCTTGAGGAGTCTTATGGATTTTAATTCCCAGAATTAAATCGGCAACTCCTAAGTCTTTCATATCAAACTTACTAGCAAGCATGCGCTTAGTAGCATTTATGTTAGCAATGTTGTTACTCATTATTAACATATCATCCACGTATAAACAAACAATGACGACGTGGTTCGGAGTGTTCTTAATGTAGACACATTTATCACATTCATTTATCTTGAATCCATTTGACAGCATCGTATGGTCAAATTTTGCATGCCACTGTTTTGGTGCTTGTTTTAGTCCATAAAGAGACTTAACAAGTCTACATACCTTCTTCTCTTTCCCTGGAACTACAAACCCTTCCGGTTGTTCCATGTAAATTTCTTCCTCCAACTCTCCATTTAAGAAGGCTGTTTTCACATCCATTTGATGGATTTCAAGACCGTACACGGCGGCTAATGCTACTAACACCCGAATAGATGTAATCCTCGTTACCGGCGAGTATGTATCAAAGTAATCAAGACCTTCTCGTTGTCTAAACCCTTTAACAACTAGTCTTGCCTTATATTTTTCAATAGTGCCATCAGCTTTCATTTTCCGCTTGAAAATCCATTTGGAACCTATAGGTTTATTCCCTGGAGGAAGATCAACCAATTCCCAAGTATGGTTGTTCAATATGGATTCTATCTCACTATTGATTGCCTCTTTCCAAAATTGAGCTTCCGATGAAGACGTAGCTTCGTTGAACGTTCGAGGCTCATTTTCCAACAAAAATGTTAAAAATTCTGGTCCAAAGGAAGTAGTCGTCCTTTGACGTTTGCTACGTCTTAGATTTTCCTCATCAGGAATGTTTTCCTTTATTTCTTCCCGAGGTCATTTAGATTCTTTGCTAGACGACGCACATTCCTTTTTATACGGATATATGGTTTCAAAGAAGTCAGCATTATATGATTCAATTACCGTATTCACCTGAATGTTGGGATTTTCTGATTTGTGAACCAGAAATCTATATGCCTTACTATTTGTGGCATATCCTATGAAAACACAATCAACGGTTTTAGGTCCTATTTTTACCCTTTTGGGTTTAGGAACTTGCACCTTGGCCAAACACCCCCACACTTTGAAGTATTCCAAATTGGGCTTCCTTCCTTTCCACTTTTCGTATGGAATAGATTTTGTTTTGCTATGGGGCACTCGATTGAGTATTCGGCTAGCTGTTAGAATGGCTTCCCCCCACAAGTTCTGGGGTAAACCAGAACTTATTAACAGGGCATTCATTATTTCTTTCAGTGTTCTATTTTTTCTTTCCGCAATTCCGTTTGATTGTGGCGAGTAAGGAGCAGTTGTTTGATGAATAATGCCATATTCCAAACATATTTGTTCAAAAGGAGATTCATATTCACCGCCCCTATCACTCCTTATCATTTTAATCTTTTTGTTAAGTTGAGTCTCAACTTCAGTTTTGTATTGCCTGAACGCTTCAATTGCTTCATCTTTACTATTAAGTAAATAAACGTAGCAATACCGCGTACTATCGTCAATAAAAGTTATGAAATACTTCTTTCCACCGCGAGATGGAATTGACTTCATGTCACAAATATCTGTATGGATTAAGTCTAAAGGACTTGAATTCCTTTCAACTGACTTATAAGGATGTTTAGCATACTTAGATTCAACACAGATTTGACATTTTGATTGATTGCATTCAAACTTAGGCAATACTTCCAAACTAATCATTTTTCGCAAGGTTCTATAATTGACATGTCCTAAACGTGAATGCCATAAATCATTTGACTCAAGCAAGTAAGACGAAGCAGAAACTTTATTATTATTAGCAACAACCATTACATTCAGTTTGAAAAGGCCCTCTGTGAGGTAGCCTTTTCCTATGTACATTTCGTTCTTACTTATTACAACCTTGTCAGAAACATAAACACATTTAAAACCGTTCTTCACTAGAAGTCCGGTAGATACAAGATTTTTCCTAATTTCAGGAACATGACAGACGTTGTTGAGAGTCACCACCTTGCCAGAGGTCATCTTCAGCAGTATCTTTCCATAACCTTCAATCTTGGCCGTTGCAGAATTTCCCATATATATTGTTTCGTCGGGCCCGGCGGGAGCATATGAAGCAAAGGCTTCTCTAACAGCACAAATGTGGCGAGTGGCGCCAGAGTCAATCCACCACTCTTTCGGACTTCCCACTAGGTTGCACTCGGACAACATAGCGCACAAGTCATCAACCTCCTCGTTTGTTTCAACCATATTAGCCTGACCCTTCTTCTTTTCCTTTTTCGGAGCACGACAGTCTGCAGCTTTGTGTCCGATTTTTCCACAATTATGGCAGTTTCCCTTGAATTTCTTCTTGTTGGGATAGTTCCTTGGTCCCGATGCCTTTTTCCTCTTTTTCATATTAGTTGGGGCAGTTTCAACTATATGTGCTCCCCCTATGGTTGATCTCCCATTTGCCTTTTTCTCCGCTGCCTTGTTATCTTCCTCGATTCTCAATCGGACGATGAGATCTTCCAATGTCATCTCCTTTCGCTTATGTTTCAAGTAATTTTTGAAGTCCTTCCATGAAGGAGGCAACTTCTCTATCACTGCCGCAACTTGAAACGCCCCACTAATCACCAAACCTACAACAAACAACATGTAAGTGACGGGGCACTGAATACTTTTGACAAAGGCATTAATTAAATTTATACCTTCAGCGAGGAGATCATGGATGATAACCTGCAACTCTTGAACTTGAGTGACAACAGACTTGCCATCTACCATTTTGTAGTCCAAAAACTTGGCAGCGATAAACTTCTTTAAGCCAGCATCTTCTGTTTTATATTTCTTTTCCAACGCATCCCATAGTTCTTTTGATGTTCCCACATTACTATAGACGTTGTAAAGATCATCCTCCAGTCCGCTAAGAATGTAATTCTTGCACAAAAAATCTGAGTGCTTCCACGCCTCAATTACAACAAATCGTTCATTTTCAGGTGTTGATTCCGGCAGAACCGGAATATCCTCCTTAATAAACTTTTGAAGGCTTAAAGTAGTTAGATAGAAGAACATATTTTGTTGCCATCGTTTGAAATCAATCCCGGTGAATTTTCCGGGCTTCTCTGCCGGAGCCGGTGCTGGTGCAGTACGACTGGAGGACGCAGCATTGCTCGTAGAACCAACCACGGGGGCTGGTGTAGCAGTAACAGTAGCAGTAGCATTCAAATTTGGAGTTTGGTCTCCCATTTCTGTCGTAGGAAATAACAGAACACTTTAATAATCGGTGAAGATTTTATTTCTTCAAACCGAATCAAATTTACACAAACAGAATTAAAACAAACTTCAAATAGAATGTAATAAACTGTATGTAGTATACTTGATGAAGTTTTTATATCTTCAAATCAAGTACCCAAATGAGTAGAAAGTTCTGAAAACTTTAATCTCAACCGGAGTAGAAAATCCGAAGATTTAGTCTCCAAACAACATACAAGTTCGTTACATGCAAACAACAAAATTACAAGTTTCTTTTATTTTCTGGACAGTCACAATTTACGGAAATAATAACATAAATTCCTTAAGCTTGTTATCGATTGTCCGTATTCAAAGCAACGAGAAACTGGAAACCAGTAAGAAGAAGAGACACAAAAAAAAACAGAACGTATGTAACACTGAAAAAAAAAAATCACAGAAATGAAGAAATCCGAGACCACAGAATTCACTGTGTGTCCTTAAGGAATTTAACCCCCTCACTGTACCCGAGGTTGTGGATTATTTCCTCCCAGGATATAACGGATATACCTGTCGTAGGAGTGGCGGTACCTCAAACGCCTACGACTTCGACGAACTCAAATTCGGGAACGAAATCACACTATGACTCGATATGTTTCAGTTTGCAGAAAAGAATGCAGAATTTTTTTTAATGCACGAATATTTTTTTTTTCCAGTACTCGAAAATGAGGCATTGCCTCAGTTTATATAGCCTCGAATTGTGACTGTTCGGAAAGGCTTGGTGCCTGTTCGGGAAAGGCCATGCCTTTTTCTGAAAAATAAGAACGTTGGGAAGTTTACAGTTAACAAATTAATATTTTTCCCGCGGGAATTAAACCAAATCCGAAGCCGAGCCGAGCGACGACGACGGCGCGAGGGGAGTCCCTCTTCTTAACCCTTTAAGAGCTAGAAGAAGTGCTTTCTAATATAAGCACATAACTTTCCCTTTCTACCACCAATGTGGTACAAAGCTCCTTTTCAAAGGAACTTTGCTTTGAAACTTCATTTTCCTTCTATTGTCTTCTTCCCTCCATTTCTCATTCACACCAACTTAGCTAGCTTTAATCATTAACTAGCTTTAACAATAACAACTCCAAAAAAAAAATTTGATCCTCATCATCATTTTTATACTAAAATTGCACCATCCGAAGGTTTCAAACTGTCTACAATTTTGGGTTTTGAGGTCACGTTCAACTGCTCAAGTTTCTGTTGCCATTGAAGTTCTCCAGTCTAAGGTCCTTATCGCTTGTCATTTTTCCGGTCAAGTGTTGTTGTTTTGTGGGATCAATTTTGATCGGAACATAAGAAGAATTTTGGCTCCACATTGAGGTCCAATTATGTACTTTATTTGCTCTTCAATTTTTAAATGTGTTTCTCTTGATGCTACGAAAGGGTTCTTTATTTGGATGCTCCTTACTTTTCTTCTTGATTGAGACTGCCTCTATTTTATTAGTTCGTCAGTTTATACATCACTTTGTCAAAAGTAAATTTTAATTTTTTTAACTTGGTTAGTCGTCTGGGAAAAGATCATTAACTGCAATTTGTTTAGGCTTTGCAGTGTTGGGATGGAATCTAGTTAAAAGAAAGTGATTTGAGTGTTATTTCATTAATTAAGTAACCAAGAAGGCTGTGGGATTGGAAATTGAAAGAGAGCAGAATGTGGTTTAATACGACGCGTCTTAATATTTTGTCTCGTTATTACTAGTTTTTCATTGAATGCTAGCAGTATATTTAAGCCGACAACATTTGGGAAGGTAGGCCTTAGGATGTTTTGTTTAATTTATAATGTTTGAACGTAAGGTGAAAGGTTGTCCCTTAGATAAATTCATCCGGGAAATGCCTCGTGAACGTTGTAAATATTTTAACCCGAGGAATGCCCCGGAGTATTTTGTAAATATTTTGGAAGCGGTGACGAATTTGTGAAGGAAGCATAGTGTAGTATTTTATTCTTTTTTTTCTTTTATTAGGCGGGAACGACCTCGAGCTCTTTTGTGTATTTATTTTTGTGTTTGTTTTACCTCAACTTGAATATTTTAGAAGCTGATTAGATCAAGTATGCAACCGTACTAGTTACGGGATTTAGAAAATGCCTATCACCTTCTCCCCGAGTCAAATGGACCCCCTTACCCGAATATCTAGTGCGAACTGAGTTTCGGAGTTCAAAAGTGTTTTACAGGAAAAATTATTTTTAAAAACGATGACCTGGCAAACCGAAACCAATATTAGGTGGCGACTCTGAGTTATTTTCTTTTGAACACAATTCTTTGTCACTTTCAAAAGTTGAAAACCTTTTTCTAGCTTTACTAAATCCTTGATTTATTTTTAAGAGGGTTTGTGAATTTTGTAAAAAAAGGGTGTGTATCTCTGGCTGCTCTGCTGGGGAGTTGCAAGTTCGAATAGTATTTGATCTTGTTGGCTTTTTAGGATTATTGGTTGATGTTTTTATGTGTTCTGTTTGCTTCATTTGATTTTTATTTTTGTTAATGTAATTTTATTTGCTAGTTTCTTATTTGTTTACAGTTTATCCTTTATGTGTTATTGCTTTATAAAATGTCATCATTTGCATAACCATGGGTCTTCTTTCTGCAACAAGTCTTGGATTATGCGTCGCGTGCACGAACTCTTTATTGAGTCACCCTTAATTTAGGAGGGGGGCCTTCGGACATATGAAGTGGGTGGAAAGCTTGAGCAGCCACCATCGACTATACGTGTGACGACCCAAAGGGGGTCATCACTTATTTTCTTACCCATTCTATATTGTCGAGTCCTTAAAAACCTCATTTGGGGTTGTCTTGATTTTCGTGCGCAGTCCCGGCGCTTAGCCGAAAAGCTTAGATATGAATCTTATGAGAAAAATGCAAAATTGATATTAAATTGAATAAATTTGACTTCGATCAACATTTTGGGTAAATGGATCCGGACCCGTAATTTGACGGTTCTGGAGGGTCCGTAGGAAAATATGGGACTTGGGCATATGCCCGAATCGAATTACGAGGTCCCAAGCCCGAGAAATAAATTTTTGTGCGAAATTATTTTCTAGAAATAATTAAGAAATTTGGAAGTGAAATTGACTAAAAGACTGTGGTATCACACCTGAATTTTGTTTCCGGCGCTCAGTACAAGTCTTATATATGATTTAAGTGCTTTTGGTAAAGTTTGGTTGAAAACAGACGTCGTTTGACATGTTTCGTACTTAAAATGGAAATTTGATATTTTATGAAAATTAAAAAAAAATCATGGATTTTGAGGCTCAATTTAATGTTTATGATGTTATATTAGTTATTTGATCGCATGGATAAGTCCGTAGAATGGTTTTGAAGTGATGTGTATATTGGTTTGGAGCCTCGAGGGCTCGGGTGAGTTTCGAGTAGGTTCCGGACACCTTAGGCTTAAAAGACAAGGTGTTGCAGGTTCAGAAAAATGTTGCAGACTCTGAACCATCTAACGCGGTCGCGGTCGCCTTTGCGCGGTCTGTGGTGGGTGCTGTGCAGCCGCGGTCGGCTTTAAAGTCGCGCAGGGCTAAGATTCGAAGGCCCTTAGGTCTTCAGGTAGGTCAGCGCGACCGCGGTCGCCTTTCCGCGGTCCATGGTGGGTGCGATGCGGCCGCGGTCAGCTTTGCGCGATCTGCGCCGTGCTGAGACCCGCAAGTCTTTTGGTAGGTCAGCACGGACGCGGTCTTTTTTGGATGGTCCGCGTTGGGGGACTTCAGAGGGTATAAATACATGGGAATTTCAGTTATTTTTCACCTTTCAAAAAACCCAAAACATAAGGAGCGATTTCCCAAACGATTCTTCTTCTTCAAAATAATTGGTAAGTGATTTCTAAATTATTTTCTTCACTCCTTAGCATCTTTTAATATAATTTCAACTTCAAATCAAAGATTTTAATGAGAAAATTTGGGTATGTTAGGTAGAACCTATGGTTTGCTAAAATTAGGGATTTCGGCCTCAAATTAAGGTCCAATTTCAAAACAAATCATATATTTGGGTTCGTAAGGGAATGAGTAACCGGGTTTTGATTCGAGCCTCGGGTTTTGACCGTGTTGATCTTAGGGGCGTTTTGGTCATTTTACTTGATTTTGCATCTTAGCTTTAAATAAATAGTGAAATTAATTGCTTGAGATGTTATTTACGAGATGTAATTAAAATGAATATATTTGAGCCATTTGGAGTCGGATACTCGTGGCAAAAGCGTGGTTTCAAGTTAAACTTGGAGCCATTTCGAGGTAAGTGGCTTGTCTAACCTTGTGTGGGGACCTCTCCCTTAGGATATGATACACGGTAATTGAATGCCTTGTACGTGAGGTAACGAGCGCGTACTTGAGCTAATTGTTGAAAACTCACTTTTTACTTAAGATAGTGAGACTGAGTTCCTTTGAATTTGCTTATTCCTACTTGTGATTTTTAACTAGTGTTAGATTAGAAAAACATGTTTGGTTGATTCAAATTGCCTATTTGCTTAAGTTGCTGTAATTGTACTACCTGAAGCTTGTTAGGCTAGCACTACATGTTGTTTGTACCTTCAAACTTCGTTTCTGATTATCTTTTGGTTATGGTTGCGCATTTACATTGGGATAACTGATGTGGAATTTCGGTAGCTCCCCCTTTTTTGTTTATTTTGGGACTACGGGTTAGATTCACGATAGATCCCCATGCATATTTACATTAGGACAACGAGTTAGATTTTTGGTAGATCCCCTTGCACATTTACTTTGGGACTACGGATTAGATTCTCGGTAGATCCCCCTCTGCACATTTACATTAGGACTACGGATTAGACTCCCGGTAAATCCCCCTCCTGCACATTGATAGTTGGACTACCGGACGGTATCCCTAGAGATCCTTCGGATATACTCATACAATGGACTACGGGATGGTACCATCCCGGGAGATCCTTGGACATATTGATGAAAAGGACTACAGGACAGTATCATGGGAGATCCTCGTTATTGGTACTGATATTGAGATATTTTACTCTGTGTTATCTTATCCTCTGTATGTTAATTATTTTTTGCGTAACCTGACGTACTTCATAGTTGTATTCCATTATTTTTGCTTATTTCATACTGTTTTCAGCCTTATTATAATGTTTTTAACTCAGTGGGGCCCTAACCTTCCTCGTCACTACCCAATCGAGGTTAGGCTTGGCACTTACTGAGTACCGTTGTGGTGTACTCATGCCTCTTCTGTGCATGTTCTATCTCATGTACATACCCATGTACTTCATTTCAGGTGCACTATCCTTGAGGCGAGGAGAGCTATGGAGACTTCGAGGTCTTCTGCAGCGTTCACAGACCAAGGAGTCTCCCTCTTTACTCTATCTGTAGTATTTAGCCTTCTTTCATACGTTTGTTTAGACAAATTATTGAGATTTAAGCCGTATGTTACTTTTCATTAGCTTGTGTTCCCATGAGTTTTCAGGTTTTGGGGTGTTATAGTAGACTTTCGCATTTATTTTGAGTTGTATATGCTGAGTGGTAGTTATATACAGATTCTCTTTAGTTGTTCAGTTTTAATTAACTATTCCACAAGTTGAGTTGTTTTCCGCATTGCTAGGCTTACCTAGTAATAGGAACTAGGGGCCATCACGACATGTTCACGGAGGGTAAACTGGGGTCGTAAAAAGTTGGTATCATAGCTCTAGGTTTATAGGAGTCACGGGGCACAAGCCAGTTTATTAGAGTCTCGCTGGTCGGTATAGAGACGTCTATACTTATCTACGAGAGGCTATGTAACTATTAGGAAAATTTCCACTTCATTTGATTTCCTTGTCATGCAATATTTTGACATCACAAAATTCTAAACTTCTATCTTATATTCTCTCACAGATAGTGAAGACACGCACTACTCGGGATGATCAGGCACCCGCGCCCCCTGATGCAGCCGTCAGAGGCCAGGGCCGGGGTAGAGGTCAAGGACGCGCACGTGGTGCAGCCAGAGCACCTGCGCAAGCTGCCGCCGAGGCACTACCAGCACATCCAGCCGGAGCCCAGGCACCTGGCATGCCCACTACTACCACTAGTACTCTAGCCCTTCAGGAGACTTTGGTTCAGTTCATGAGTATGTATACCACATTGGCTCAAGCAGGGTTGCTTCCCCTTGCTGCAGCCACATCTCAAGCCAAGGGAGGAGCACAGACTCCCGTGCGTCCGCACTCCTAAGCAGCAAGTGCAGGTTGAGTAGGCTCTCGAGATTATCCCTACACCGCATGTAGTGCCAGTTCAGCCCGAGGACGGGTCGGCTGCTTCACAGGACGGGTAGCGGAGACTTGAGAGGTTCAAGAAGTATGATCCCCCAGTATTCAGTGGATTAGCATCAGACAATGCCTTGGGATTTCTAGAGGAGTGCCACCGTATTCTTCGCACTATGGGCATGGTAGAGTCCAGTGGGGTTTCCTTTACTGCTTTTCAGCTAAGGGGAGTTTTCTATGATTGGTGGCGCACTTATGAGATAGACAGTCCAGTCGAGGCTACTTCACTGACTTAGACTCAGTTCGCGGATATGCTTATGAGAGAGTTTATCCCCCAGAGTCTCAGGGAAGCATGGTGCACAGAGTTTGAGCATTTGCGCCATGGTGCTATGACCGATTCGGAGTATGCTATCTGTTATACCAGATTGTCCAGGCATGCACTAGCCTTGGTTGCTATAATCCGCGAGAAAAGTTTGCAAGTTCATTGAGGGTCTTGTCCCACCCATCAAATCTAGCATGGATCGAGAGTTGGAGATGGACATTCCTTATCAGCAGGTAGTGAGCATTGTTAGGAGGATCGAGAGTATGCTCTCCACGAAGCGACTGGAGAGAGAGACCAAGAGGTCTCGAGATTCGGGCCACTACTTTGGTGCCTGTACCCTAGCAGCAGGTCGACATGATAGGGTTTTTTGGTTTGTCCTGTTCATTCAGCGCTTCCAACAGCCAGCAATGCTCTAGCTCTGCCTATACCTCAGGAGCCTTACTACGCACATCCAGTTTCTAGCGCGCCTCCTGCGCTGGGTGTTTCCAGAGGTCAGTACAGCAGACCTAGCCCTAGTCAGTCAAAACCACCGTGTCTTCCTAGAGCTTGTTTCGAGTGTGGTGATACACGCCATATGGTTAGGGATATACCCATACTTGGTAGGGGTGCATCTTTACAAGCTGCTCAGCCACAACGTGTGCCCCGCAGAGTTCCCAGGCTATGGTTACAACTCTAGTTGCCGCCCCACCCGTTCATCCAGCTATAGGTGGATGCCGGGGAGGTAGAGGTCGCCCTAGAAGGGGACGCCCCACCCGTTCATCCAGCTATAGGTGGATGCCGTGGAGGTAGAGGTCGCCCTAGAGGGGGAGGCCGGGCCAGATATTATGCCCTTCCTACTCGT
Source organism: Nicotiana benthamiana (assembly GCA_034376525.1). NCBI lineage: Eukaryota > Viridiplantae > Streptophyta > Magnoliopsida > Solanales > Solanaceae > Nicotiana > Nicotiana benthamiana. The sequence goes on from CM067339.1 coordinate 158,804,188, forward strand.
GCCAAGGCTATTTCCTTCGACTCCGTCATTACAAGTATTATACTGGTTTGTCACAGAGAGACATTGGTTCTATTCGATCTGGGCTACTATTCTTATGTGTCTTCTTATTTTTCTCCTCATCTGGGTGTGACTCGGGATTCTTTGAGTACCCACATTTATGTTTCTACTTCAGTGGGGGATTCTCTTGTTGTGGACCGTGTTTATCAGTCATGTTTGGTCATTATTCGTGGTTTTTAGACCAGAGTGGATTTATTATTACTCGGTATGGTTGATTTTGACATTATTTTGGGCATGGAATGGTTGTCACCCCATTTTGCGATTCTTGATTGTCATTCCAAGACTGTGACGCTGGCTATGCCAGGTATTCCTCATGTTGAGTGAAGTGGTACTTTAGATCACACTCACAGTAAAGTTATCTCTTTTCTTAAAGCTCAACGCATGGTTTAGAAGGGGTGTGCCACGTATTTAGCTTATGTGAGAGATGTTAGTGCTGATACCCCTATTGTTGATTCAGTTCCAGTGGTACGAGATTATCCCGATATGTTTCCAGCTGATCTTCCGGGCATGTCGCCCGATAGAGATATTGATCTTGGCATTGACTTGTTACTGGGCACTCAGCCCATTTCCATTCCTCCATATCGCATGGCTCCTCCTGAGTTGAAGGAATTGAAGGATCAGTTGCAGGAATTGCTTGATAAGTGTTTTATTTGACCTAGTGGTTCACCATAGGGTGCTCCTATCCTATTTGTGAAGAAGAAGGATGGTTCTATGCGTATGTGTATTGATTATCACCAGACAAGGTTATAGTGAAGAACCGTTATCTTTTGCCTTGTATTGATGATCGGTTTGACCAGCTTCAGGGCGCACATATGTTTTCTAAGATTGACTTGCGCTCAGGTTACCATCAGTTAAAGATTCGGGAGCCAAACATCCTGAAGACTGCCTTCAGGACTCGGTATGGTCATTACAAGTTCCTTGTTATGTCATTCAGACTGACCAATATCCCAGCATCTTTTATGCATTTGATGCACAGTGTGTTCAGGCTGTACATTGATTCTTTTGTCATTATCTTTATCGATGACATTCTGGTGTATTCACGGGTTCGGAAGATCATGAGCAGTATTAAAGGATAGTGCTCCAGACAAAGTTTTCAAAATATGAGTTTTGGTTGGATTCAGTGGGATTCTTAGGCCACGTGGTATCAAGTGAGGGCATTCGGGTGGATCTGAAGAAGGTAGAGGCTATGCAGAGTTGGCCCAGGCCGTCCTCAGCTACAGAGATTCGCAGTTTCCTTGGTTTAGGGGGCTACTATCGTCGTTTCGTGAGGGTTTTCTATCGATTGTGGCCCCTATGACTAGATTGACCCAGAAGGGTGCTCCATTTCAGTGGACAGAGGAGTGTGAGGTGAGCTTTCAAAAGCTCAAGACAGCTTTGACTACAGCCCTAATTTTGATATTGCCTACCGGTCGGGGTCTTATACTATCTATTATGATGCCTCGAGAGTTGGCCTTGGAGTGGTGTTGATGCAGGACCGTAAGGTGATTGGCTACGCGTCCAGACAGTTGAAGATACATGAGAAAAAACTACCCTATCCACGACCTTGAGTTATCTGCTATTGTTCATGCCTTGAAGATCTGGCATCATTATTTATACAATGTGCCTTGTGATATCTATACTGACTATCGGAGTTTGCAGCACTTGTTCAAGAAAAAGGATCTAAATTTGCGCCATATTAGGTGGTTAGAGTTGTTGAAAAATTATGATATTACTATTCTGTATCACTCGAGCAAGGCCAATGTGGTGGCCGACGCCTTGGGTCGTCGGGCGGAGAATTTGGGGATTTTGGCATACTTATCAATTTCAGAGAGGCCCATGGCGATGGATGTTCAGGCCTTAGCTAGCCACTTTGTGAGATTGGGCCTTTCGGAGCCCAGTCAGGTTCTAGCTTGTATGGTATTTCGGTCTTCCTTATTTGATCATATTAGGGAGCGGCAGTATGATGTCCCCCATTTGCTTGTCCTTAAGGACAAGGTTCATTATGGTGATGCCGGAGATGTGGCCATTGGAGATGACAGGGTATTGAGGATGCAGGGCCGTGTTTTTGTGCCCAATGTTGACGGGCTACGGGAGTTGATTTTAGCAGAGGCCTATAATTCGTGGTATTCTATCCATCCAGGTGCCACAAAACTGTATCAGGACTTGAGGCAGCACTATTGGTAGAAGCGGATGAAGAAGGACATAGTTGGATATGTAGCTAGATGTATCAATTGTCAACAGGTGAAGTATGAGCACCAGAGGTCGGCTGGATTGCTCAAGAAGTTAGAGATTGCGGATTGGAAATGGGAGCGCATCACCATGGACTTTGTATCTGGACTCATACGGACCCTGAAGAACTTTGATTCCATTTGGATTATTGTGGATCGGCTGACCAAGTCCGCTCATTTTATTTCTGTGTGTACCACTTATTCTTGGGAGCGTTTGGCATAGATTTATATCTGGGAGATCGTCCATCTGCATGGTATTCTAGTTTCCATTATTTCAAATAGAGGTAATCAGTTTACATCACGGTTCAGGAGAGCGATGCAGTAGGATTTAGGTACTCGGGTGGAGTTGAGCACAACCTTTCACCCCCGGACGGACGAAAAGTTCGAGCGCACTATTCAGATTCTTGAGGATATGCTCCGTGCGTGTGTTATTGAGTTTGGAGGGTCTTGGTATCAGTTCTTTCCCTTAGCGGAGTTTGACTACAACAACAGCTACCAGTCGAGCATCCAGATAGCTCCTTATAAGGCTTTATATGGTAGATGGTGTCAATCTCCGGTTGGATTGTTTGAGCCGAGAGAGGCTCGGCTGTTAAGTACGGATTTGGTTTAGGAGGCCTTGGACAAGGTCAAGATCATTCAGGATAGGCTTCGTTCAGCTCACTCTAGGCAGGAGAGTTATGCAGATCGCAAGGTTTGAGACGTAGCATTTATGGTTGGTGAGCGGGTATTGCTCCGAGTATCGCCTATGAAGGGTGTGATGAGATTTGGGAAGAAGGGAAAGCTTAGCCCTATGTATATTGGTTCGTTTGAGATTCTTGATCGAGTGGGAGAGGTAGCTTATAGACTAGCATTGTTGCCTAGCTTATCAACCGTGCTTCCAGTCTTTCATGTATCCATGCTTCGGAGGTATCACAACGATCCAGCCCACGTGTTAGATTTCAGCACTGTCCATTTGGAGAAGGACTTGTCCTATGAGGAGGAACGGTAGCTATCCTATACCGGCAGGTTCGTCAGTTGAGGTCCTAGAGATTTCTTTTGTTCATGTCCAATGGAGAGGTCAGCCTCCTGAGGGATCGACCTGGGAGTCCGGGTCTAAGATACAGAGTCGTTATCCTCATATTTTTCCCGACTCAGGTACTTCATTCTTTTGCCCGTTTGAGGACAAATGGTTCCCGACTCACTTATTTTCTTACGCATTCTGTACTTTCGAAGCCTTGAAAACCTCATTTGGGGTTGCCTCGATTTGTGTTCGCAGTCCGGGCGTGTAGCCAGAAAGCTTAGATATGAATCTTGTGAGAAAAATGCTAAATTTTGATATTAAATTGAATAAATTTGACTTCGATCACATTTTGGTTGAACGGACCTGGACCCATGATTTGACGGTCCCGGAGGGTCGTAGGAAAATATGAGACTTGGGCGTATGTCCTGAATCGAATTCCGAGGTCCCAAGTCCGAGAAATAAATTTTTGTTCGAATTTATTTTCAGGAATAATTAAGGAAATTGAAAGTAAAATTTTACTAAAATATTGTGGTATCGGGCTCGTATTTTGGTTCCGACACCCACTACAAGTCTTATATATTGTTTAAGAGACTTCTGTAAAATTTGATTGAAAATGGACGTCTTTTGAGATATTTCGGACTTAAAATGGGAATTTGATGTTTTATGAAAATTTGGAGGAAATCATGGATTTTGAGGCTCAATTTATTGTTTATGATGTTATATTAGCGATTTGATCGCACGGATAAGTTCGTAGGATGGTTTTGAGCTGATGTGTATGTTTGGTTTGGAGCCACGAGGGCTCGGGTGAGTTTCGAGTAGGTTCTATAGACGCCTTAGGCTTAAAAAACCAAGTGTTGTGTGTTGCAGACTATGAACCCTCCAGCGCGGTCCGCGTGAAAACGTGTGCGGACGCGGAGGGGCCAGTGCGGCCGCGGTTACCATTGTACAATTCGCGAGCTTTTCGCAGTCCGCGCATGCCTTCAGGTCTTCAGGTAGGTTAGCGCGACCGTGGTCGCCTTGGCGCGGTCCGTAGTGAGTATGGTGCGGCCGCGGTCAGCTTTGTGCGCTCTGTGCTGAGCTGAGACCCCCAGGTCTTCAGGTAGGTCAGCATGGCCACGGTCCTTTTTGTGCGGTGTGCGCTAGGGGACTTCAGAGGGTATAAATACTCGGGAATTTTAGTTATTTTTCACATTTCAAAAAACCCAAAACATAAGGGGAGGTTTCCCAAACAATTCTTCTTCAAAACGATTGGTAAGTAATTTATAACTTATTTTCTTCACTCCTTAGCATATTTTAATATAATTTCAACTTCAAATCAAAGATTTTAATAGAGAAATTTGGGTATGTTAGGTAGAACCTAGGTGTTGCTAAAATTTGAGATTTGGAGCTCAAATTGAGGTCCAATTTCAAAACAAATCATATATTTGTATTCGTGGGGGAATGGATAACCGGGTTTTGGTTTGAACCTCGGGTTTTGACCACGTTTACCTGAGGGACATTTTGGTTATTTTACCCATTTTGCGTCTTAGCTTTAAATTAAATAGTGGATTTAGTTGCTTGAGATGTTATTTACGAGATGCAATTTAAATGAATAGATTTGGGCCATTTGGAATCGGACACTCGTTGCAAAAGCGTAGTTTCAAGTTGAAGTTGGAGCTAGTTCGAGGTAAGTGGCTTGTATAACCTTGTGTGGGGGACCTCTACCCTAAGGATATGATACACGGTAATTGAATGCCTTGTACGTGAGGTGACGAGCGCGTACTTGAAGTAATTGTTGAAAACCCAATTTTTACATAAGATATTGAGACTGAGTTCCTTCGAATTTGCTTATTCCTACTTGCGATTTTTAACCTGTGTTAGATTCGAAAAGCATGTTTGATTGATTTAAATTGCCTATTTGCTTAAGTTGCCTTAACTGTACTACCTGAAGCATGTTAGGCTAGCACTACCAGTTGTTTGTACCTTCATACTTCATTTCTGATTATCTTTTGGTTATGGTTTCACATTTACATTGGGACCAGTGATGTGGGATTCCAGTAGCTCCACCCTCTTGTTTGTTTACTTTGGGACTACGGGTTAGATTCCTAGTAGATCCTCCTGCATATTTACTTTGGGACTACGAGTTAGATTCCCGGTAGATCCCCCTGCACATTTACTTTAGGATTACGAGTTAGATTCCCGGTAGATCCCATTCTGCACATTTACTTTAGGACTACGGATTAGATTCCCGGTAGATCCCCCCTGCACATTGATTGCTGGACGGTATCCCGGGAGATCCTTCAGATATACTCATACAATGGACTACGGTATGGTATCTCGGGAGCTTCTTGGACAGATTGATGAAAAGGACTACAGGACAGTATCATGGGAGATCTTCGTTATTGGTACTGATATTGAGTTGTTTTACTATGTGTTATCTTTGTTAGATAATACGCTTAACGCTAGAGGGGGGTGAATAGCGTTATAATAAAATTTAGCGTAAACTTGCGGAAATTAAAATTTGCAGGAAATAAATAAGTGCGATAAATAATAAAGTACGCACCGATGTATTCTGGTTCACCACAACACGTGGCTAGTCCAGTCCCCGAGAGACTCTCTCGAGATTTTCCACTAACTTGTCAAGCTTACGGGTGCTGAACAAACCTTTACAGCTTAAGGACACAAGCCTTAACACCTTTGCTCGGAGATACAACACTCCAAGACTTCACTGTTAAGCTTACGGGTGCCTAACCAACCTTTACAACTTAAGGACACAAGCCTTAACACCTTTGCTCGGAGATACAACACTCCAAGACTTCAACCAAGGAAACACAAGTTCCTTACAACAAGAGAATCACAATTCTCTTACAAGTGTACAAAACACTAAACACTCAAACAAAGCACTCCTTAATGAGCAGATATGAGTAAAAGAAGTAAGCTCAAGATCACAACAACTATGGACAAGACTTTGGCTCTCAAAAGCTTTATGAAATGAATATAAAATGATAAACAATAGTATGCAAGCTTATAGCAATAGAATGATCAGTTGTTGTGTGTTGTTGTATTTTAAAACACTGAAATGAAGCTGTATTTATAGTTGAAAAACTTGGCATTACCGTTGCCTAATTGCCAATTAAGAGTTGCTGATTTTACTCTGTGACAATCGATTGTCAGGAAGCCACAATCGATTGTTTGCCAATCGTTCCTAAAATCAATCCCAGATTTTACGCTTAACAATCGATTGTCCAAGATCAACAATCGATTATTGGTAACGTTCAAAAAATCATTTCCAGATTTTACGTAAAATAATCGATTATACCAAATCAATAATCGATTATTCAGCAACGTTCAAAAAATCTTTTCCAGATTTTAATATCAACAATCGATTGTACAAAATCAACAATCGATTATTCAGCAACGTTCAAAAAATCTTTTCCAGATTTTAATATCAACAATCGATTGTACAAAATCAACAATCGATTACCTGACGGTATTTGAAAACTTTACGACAACGGTCAGCTTCACAATCGATTGTGCAATGTTAACAATCGATTATTTATCAGACTTTGAAAATCATTTTAGACACTGCCTCTTGCCAATCGATTGTTTTATACTCACAATCGATTATTTAATAGTTTTGAAAAAGTCTGGAAGTTACTGCCTCAACACAATCGATTGTCATAAGTTCACAATCGATTATTTTGTGACTTTTAAAAATCTGATGGATACTGTCTCTTCACAATCGATTGTCATTAGCTTCACAATTGATTATTCTGAGTTTTGAAAAACTTTGATGTACACTGCCTCATCACAATCGATTGTCATTAGCTTCACAATCGATTATTCTGAGTTTTGAAAAACATTGATGGACACTGCCTCATCACAATCGATTGTCATAAGGTTCACAATCGATTGTCATGCAGGTTTGAAAAACCTGATGCTCACTGCCTTAACACAATCGATTGTCATTAGTTCACAATCGATTGTCATGCAGTCTTGGCTTAACATAATCGGTTATCATAAGTACATAATCGATTATCTTAGTCCAGTTTTTAGAGGCATGTTTAAAAATCATTTTGACTAATGAAAATATGCATGATTTAAAATCATTTAGCATTAAATTAAATATGCATGATTCTGTAAAAATAATTTTTCGAGAGAAGCCATGTCATGAGTCAAGTTGTCGGATCAAGATCACAATTAAGAACGACTCATTTAAACTATAAAACTTTGGCTTGTGCTTGAATCTTGTTATCCACCAATTGTGCGCTTGTACTTGAACTTCGCATATATCAATTTTCGCTTGTTTGTCATTCATCAAAACCAATTGTGCGCTTGTACTTGAACTTCGCATATATCAATTTGCGCTTGTTTGTCATTCATCAAAACCTACACATAAGAACACACGTTTTAGTATAAAGCCTTGAGAACGTGTTTCCAACAATTTCCCCCTTTTTGATAATGGCAAACTTTAAGCGGGTTATGCAAATTAAACAATTTATAATGATGATTCAAGACAAGTATAAGTATGCAATTTGTTCCCCCTCAATATATGAATTCCCCCTCAATTTAAGCTTATAAATATTGAGAGTGCATACCCGTTATCTTCCCCCTTTTGCCATTAGCAAAAATAATATAAGAAGATGCCAAAGATGTAAACAAAACTTGTTTATTTATTGGAAAGAAAACGTGATTACTTAAAGAGAGTACAATAACTCAAGTAATAGCAGAAAAATCGATTATTGATACGAGATAATCGATTATTAGACGACAGAAACCGATTTTTCTGAAGAAGACTTGATTATTGCGCGTCATGCTTTATAATTCCCCCTACCTTTAGGGGCGATACCTGCAAAAATTCGTTAGACGTCTCCGACGCTCAAGTTAGAAATCATGTAAGATAAAAAGATGCAATGCATGACTTAGATCAACGTGGAGTCAAGAATCCCGAGTTCTTCGTCAAGCATATGGCACTAGTATTATCACATTTAAGAGGGATATGATCAAGACTTAGGCCATAGTCCAAGAGTTGTTGTTTTATCCAGAGGATTTGAGCGAAACAACTCCCCGCGGCTACATATTCAGCCTCGATTGTGGACAACGCAACACTTACTTGTTTCTTGCTAAACCAAGAAACGAGAGAGCTACCGAGCAAATGGCAAGTGCCACTAGTGCTCTTGCGGTCCAATTTGCATCCAGCAAAATCGGAGTCGGAATAGCCAACGAGTTGGCATGAAGAACCTTTGGGGTACCATAGACCCACATTTGTAGTACCAACAAGGTACTTCAAAATCCGTTTTACCGCTGTAAGGTGAGACTCCTTCGGACACGATTGATAACGGGCGCATAAGCACACGCTAAACATGATGTCCGGACGACTAGCAGTAAGATAGAGAAGAGAGCCAATCATACCTCGATACTTCTTAGTGTCGACTTCCTTACCTTTCTCATCTTTGTCTAGATGATCGGATGTGCTCATGGGAGTCGCCATTGCTTTTGCATTGTTCATTTCAAATCGTTTCAGCAATTCTTTGCAATATTTGGCTTGGCAAATGAACGTACCTTCTTTCATTTGCTTTACTTGTAATCCCAAAAAGAATGTTAACTCACCCATCATAGACATCTCAAATTCGCTTGTCATTAAATCGGAAAATTCGTTGCATAAGATATTGTTAGTAGCACCAAATATGATATCATCCACATATATTTGAACTAATAAAATATCATTATTTTTATGCTTAACAAAAAGGGTGGTGTCAACTTTCCCCCTAATGAAATCATTTTCCAATAGAAATTTACTCAATCTTTCATACCAAGCTCGGGGAGCTTGTTTTAAACCATAGAGAGCCTTTTTGAGTTTGAAAACATGATTGGGAGATTTAAAAACTTCAAAACCGGGGGGTTGTTCAACATAAACTTCTTCTTTTATAACACCATTTAGAAAGCACTTTTCACATCCATTTGATATAAATTGAAATTCATAGAAGAGGCAAAAGCGAGCAATAGACGAATAGCTTCTAATCTAGCTACGGGAGCATATGTTTCTTCATAGTCAATACCCTCTTCTTGATTATAGCCTTTTGCTACAAGCCTAGCTTTGTTTCTAGTGATTACACTATTTTCATCTAGTTTGTTTCGAAAAATCCATTTCGTACCAATTATGGTATGATTTTCGGGTCTTGGCACCAAATCCCAAACGTCATTCCGTTTGAATTGGTTAAGCTCCTCTTGCATTGCCAAGGTCCAAATTTCATCCCCAATTGCTTCGGAGATGGTTGTTGGATCAATTTGAGACACAAAAGCAGTATGTCCTAAGGTGTTCTTAAGGGAGTTTCGGGTACTTACCTTTTCTCCGACATCGCCACTTACCTGTTCGAGAGGGTGACCTTTGATTGTCCTCCACTCGTTAGGCGTTTTCGTTTCATTCTCCAATTGTGGCGCTTCCTCCATTGGTTGTTCCAAGATTTCATCTTTATTTTCCTTAGGCGTTTCCTCTTGTATTTTGTCTTTCAAGCTATCTAAAATACCTGCAAGATCAAAACCGGAATCCTTTCTCGCCAAGCGAGCATTATTTTCGGCAAATACAACATGAGGGGATTCCTCCACAGTTTCGGTTCTTTTATTAAAAACCCTATATGCTTTGCTACGTGAAGAATAGCCAATTAAAATTCCCTCATCGGACTTAGCATCAAATTTTCCCAATTGATCTTACCATTGTTATGAATAAAACATTTACAACCGAATACTCTAAAATGGGAGATATTTGGTTTCCTTCCCTTGTAGAGTTCATAAGGGGTCTTCATGAGTATTGGCCTTATGACTACTCTATTTAAGATGTAGCATGTGGTACTCACGGCATCTGCCCAAAAATGTTTGGAATCTTAGCCTCTTCGAGCATGGTTCTAGCCATCTCTTCGAGATACCTATTTTTCCTTTCCACCACCCCATTTTGTTGTGGTGTACGTGGAGCGGAAAAGGTATGCTCGATACCGAATTCGTCACAAAAGTCCGCAAAGAGATTGTGATCAAACTCTCCCCCATGATCACTTCTAATTGAAGTGACGGTTGTTTCCTTTTTGTTTTGAACACGCTTAAGAAAGTATTTAAAATTCTGAAAAGCATCACTTTTATTGGCAAGAAATAAAGTCCAAGTAAATCTAGAATAATCATCAACAATCACAAAAGCATAACGATTTCTTCCTAGACTTTCAATGCGAGATGGTCCAAATAAATCCATGTGAAGCAATTGCAATGGTCTAGAAGTTGAAACAATATTTTTGGATTTGAAAGATGCTTTTGTTTGCTTCCCTTTTTGACATGAATCACAAATAGAGTCATCTTCAAATTTTAAATTGGGAAGGCCAATAACTAAGTTTTGAGAAATCAATTTGTTCAAAAGATGCATGTTGATATGTGCTACTCTATGATGCCATAACCAATTATCATCCTCTTTACTCATAAGAAAATCAACATATTCGGGTGAGGAATTAGCAAGATCAACCATATAAATATTATCCACTCTAAAACCACGAAGGATAATTTTAAAATCACTACGTCTAAACACTAAGCATTCATCCGAATCAAATAGGGCAAGATTTTCCTTGTCACATAATTGACTTATGCTCAAGAGATTATGCTTTAAACCTTTCACAAGTAATATATGCTTAATAGAAGAATTTTCATCCTTACCGACCGATCCGATGCCGATAGTCTTTCCTTTATTGTTGTCACCAAAAATAACACTTCCTCCTTCTTTGCGTTCTAGTTGAAGGAATTTGGATTCGTCTCCCGTCATGTGCTTGGAGCACCACTATCAAGGTACCATAGTACACTTGATCCCTTCAAACATACCTACAAAACAAGTTAATGCGCTTTAGGTACCCATGCCATTTTGGGTCCTTGAGGGTTAGGCATATTATAATGATGCGATTGAGTGATATGTCTATGTCGTGTAAAGCATGCAGGGGCAATATGACCAATGCGTCTACAATAATGACAAGTCACGTTGGGGTTATGCATCCTTCTAGGTTCATAGTAACTTGATGGACGAACATGAATTACTCTATTTTCATTATGACTATTGCGCATTTCATGAGAACCATTTCTCCTACTATTAGTTCTAAAATGAGCAGCATTTCTAGAGTAATGGTCATGTCTAGATGTTCTAAGAGGTTCAAAACTCCTTCTAGTGTTTGGCCTAGAATATGCATTATTTCTAGGGTAGTCATTTTTAGGTGGTAAGTCATTTCTAGGTCTTCTAAAATGTTCAACATTTTGTCTAGCATGCATATTTGTTCTAGGATTGCTATTTCTACGATAAGCATTTATTTTATTAATCCTAGGTTGAGCCTTAGGTGGTTGGGGTTTGGCTTCAACCTTTTCTTTAGGCTCATTCTTAAAACCTATGCCATGCTTGGTTGACTTCAAATTAACAAGGACCTCATTCAAGTTTTTGTGAGAAGAATTAAACTTATCTAAGGTACCTTTAAGTCTATCTACCTCATTTTCGAGATGCATGCAAGAAGAGCAATTTTTAATAGAACTTTCGAGCTTGTCGGTGCTTCTTTTTCCAAAAAACTTGTTTTCCTCTTTCAGCTTCTCATTTTCTAAAACCAGTTTTTCTAACTCCTTTTCTTTCAAAGAAAGTTGTTTTTGAAAATCTTTTTCTTTTAGAGAAGCATTTTCTTTTATGCTCTTGACAGTTTTTGAAGCTTTAATAAATTCAGTATATAGCTCATCAAAAGCAGTTCGCATTTCTTCAAGAGTAAAGAAGTTTTTAGAAGAGATTTGACATACCTCATCTTGCTTGTCTTCTTGCGCCATAAGACAAAGGTTTGCGGCTTCGTCTTCTTCTTCTTCGCTTGACTCATCTCCGGAGTCTCCTCCCCAAGAAATGTATGCACGTTGCTTCTTAAAAGGTTTCTTCTCCTTTTTGATGTTTGGGCAATTTGTTTTGATGTGTCCGGTTTCACCGCATTCATAGCACTTTATTTGCTCGCCTTGCTTTTTGCTCGTTCGTTCATACTCCTTTTGCATGAACTTTTGAAATCTTTTGATAACGAGTCCAAACTCGTTGTCTCCGTCCTCATCAACTTGAGGTTGACTTGTGCTTGCCTTAAGCGCTATTCTTTGCCTCCTTTGATCATCAACAAGAGGGTTAAGTATAGTAGACTCATAAGTCTTAAGGTTACCTCTTAATGCGTCAATGGTGACATTTGAGACGCCAATGGATTCTTGGATTGCGTCGGCCTTTGATCGCCATGGCGGAGTGAGACTTCTAAGAATTTTTCGAACAAGTTCTCTATCCGTGAATGTCTTCTTGAGAGCATGTAGATCATTTATGATTATTGAAAATCGTTCAAACATTTCATCCACCTTTTCACCTTCCTTCATGTGAAATAATTCATAAGCATGGGTTAGGAAATCAATTTTAGCTTCCCTTACCTGGTCCGTACCTTCGTACGTAATTTCCAGCTTGTCCCACATTTCCTTTGCCGTTGTGCAACACGATATTTTCCTGTAATCGTCAGCATTTACAGCACAATATAATAAATTAATTGCTTTAGCATTATTTTGAACCTTTCGGATATCATCCGCGTCATATTCTTCTTTGGATTTGGGAACCCATTCATTTTCAACCTTTTTGGTTGGAATTTGATTTCCCTTCGTTATCACCTTCCAGAGATGAAAGTTGTTTGCTTGAACGAAGATTTTCATCCTCTCCTTCCAGTACGTGTAGTTTGTACCGTTGAATAGAGGTGGTCGTGTGGAGCATTGTCCTTCATCAATTCCTGCAAAAGAGTCACGAGAAGAAGCCATGGATGGTTCTCTCAAACTGTTAAGTCTTCAGAGAGTTGGGCTCTGATACCAATTGTTAGATAATACGCTTAACGCTAGGGGGGGGTGAATAGCGTTATAATAAAATTTAGCGTAAACTTGCGGAAATTAAAATTTGCAGGAAATAAATAAGTGCGATAAATACTAAAGTACGCACCGATGTATTCTGGTTCACCACAACACGTGGCTAGTCCAGTCCCCGAGAGACTCTCTCGAGATTTTCCACTAACTTGTCAAGCTTACGGGTGCTGAACAAACCTTTACAGCTTAAGGACACAAGCCTTAACACCTTTGCTCGGAGATAGAACACTCCAAGACTTCACTGTTAAGCTTACGGGTGCCTAACCAACCTTTACAACTTAAGGACACAAGCCTTAACACCTTTGCTCGGAGATACAACACTCCAAGACTTCAACCAAGAAAACACAAGTTCCTTACAACAAGAGAATCACAATTCTCTTACAAGTGTACAAAACACTAAACACTCAAACAAAGCACTCCTTAATGAGTAGATATGAGTAAAAGAAGTAAGCTCAAGATCACAACAACTATGGACAAGACTTTGGCTCTCAAAAGCTTTATGAAATGAATATAAAATGATAAACAATAGTATGCAAGCTTATAGCAATAGAATGATCAGTTGTTGTGTGTTGTTGTATTTTAAAACACTGAAATGAAGTTGTATTTATAGTTGAAAAACTTGGCATTACCGTTGCCTAATTGCCAATTAAGAGTTGCTGATTTTACTCTGTGACAATCGATTGTCAGGAAGCCACAATCGATTGTTTGCCAATTGTTCCTAAAATCAATCCCAGATTTTACGCTTAACAATCGATTGTCCAAGATCAACAATCGATTATTAGTAACATTCAAAAAATCATTTTCAGATTTTACGTAAAACAATCGATTATACCAAATCAATAATCGATTATTCAGCAACGTTCAAAAAATCTTTTCCAGATTTTAATATCAACAATCGATTGTACAAAATCAACAATCGATTATTCAGCAACGTTCAAAAAATCTTTTCCAGATTTTAATATCAACAATCGATTGTACAAAATCAACAATCGATTACTTGACGGTATTTGAAAACTTTACGACAACGGTCAGCTTCACAATCGATTGTGCAATGTTAACAATCGATTATTTATCAGACTTTGAAAATCATTTTAGACACTGCCTCTTGCCAATCGATTGTTTTATACTCACAATCGATTATTTAATAGTTTTGAAAAAGTCTGGAAGTTACTGCCTCAACACAATCGATTGTCATAAGTTCACAATCGATTATTTTGTGACTTTTTAAAATCTGATGGACACTGTCTCTTCACAATCGATTGTCATTAGCTTCACAATCGATTATTCTGAGTTTTGAAAAACTTTGATGTACACTGCCTCATCACAATCGATTGTCATTAGCTTCACAATCAATTATTCTGAGTTTTGAAAAACATTGATGGACACTGCCTCATCACAATCGATTGTCATAAGGTTCACAATCGATTGTCATGCAGGTTTGAAAAACCTGATGCTCACTGCCTTAACACAATCGATTGTCATTAGTTCACAATCGATTGTCATGCAGTCTTGGCTTAACATAATCGATTATCATAAGCACATAATCGATTATCTTAGTCCAGTTTTTAGAGGCATGTTTAAAAATCATTTTGACTAATGAAAATATGCATGATTTAAAATCATTTAGCATTAAATTAAATATGCATGATTTTGTAAAAATAATTTTACGAGAGAAGCCATGTCATGAGTCAAGTTGTCGGATCAAGATCACAATTAAGAACGACTCATTTAAACTATAAAACTTTGTCTTGTGCTTGAATCTCGTTATCCACCAATTGTGCGCATGTACTTGAACTTCGCATATATCAATTTGCGCTTGTTTGTCATTCATTAAAACCAATTGTGCGCTTGTACTTGAACTTCGCATATATCAATTTGCGCTTGTTTGTCATTCATCAAAACCTACACATAAGAACACACGTTTTAGTATAAAGCCTTGCGAACGTGTTTCCAACAATCTTATCCTCTGTGTGTTAATTTTGTTTGTGTAACCTGACTTACTTCACAATTGTATTCCATTATTTCTGCTTATTTCATACTGTTGTCAACCTTATTATTATATTTTATCTTAGTAGGACCCTGACCTTCCTCGTCACTACCCAACCGAGGTTAGGCTTGGCACTTACTGAGTACCATTGTGTTATACTCATGCCTCTTTTTCGCATGTTCTATCTCCTGTGCGACCCAGGTACTTCATCTCAGATGCACTATCCTTAAGGCCAGGAGAGCCATGGAGACTTCGAGGTACTTCTGCAGCGTTCGCAGACGAAGAACTCTCCCTCTTTACTCTATATGTAGTATTTAGCCTTTTTTCTTACTTTTGTTTAGAGAAATTCTGGAGATTTGAGCTGTATGTTACTTTTTATTAGCTTGTGTTTCCGTGAGTTTTCGAGTTTTGGGGTGTTATAGTAGACTTTCGCATTTATTTTGAGTTGTATATGCCGAGCCCCAGTTATATACATATTTTCTTTAGTTGTTAGGTTTTAATTAATTATTTCGCAAGTTGTGTTGTTTTCCGTATTGTTAGGCTTATAAGAACTAGGTGCCATCACGACTTGTTCACGGCAGGCGACCTGGGGTCGTGACAATACACTACCCGAATTGCATTGTTAGTGAACCCAAAACTTAAGTCAGCCTTTAGGTTATTTTTATTTGCATTATGTCATTTAGACCTAGCAGGGCTCGGTCTCAAGTACCGTGTCCCTTTGTAGGAAGCCTATCCAAATTTTATCAAAATGGGTCCGTGGCCCGAAAATATATTCAATCATCCCAATATGATACATGTTTCATCTTTGAGGGTAAAAAGGTCATTTAGCGAACCTATATTTGGGAAAAAGGGGTAAAAATGAAGCAAGTAGGCCCCTCGCATTTTCTATCAAAATTATTTGAAAAATTAAAAAAAATCCAAAAAGATTTTACACTTTCCCATTATTTTTCAAAGATTAAAAAGAAGAAAAAAAATCCAAAAAGATTTTACACTTTCCCATTATTTTTTAAAAAATTCAAAAAAAAAAAAAGAAAATCCAAAAAGATTTGACATTTTCCCTCATTTTCCTAAAATCCAAAATAAAAAGAGAGAAAAAGAAAATCCAAAAAGATTTTACATTTTCTATCATTTTTCAAATATAATTACATTTTTTAAAAAGCTTGCTCCTATATCTAATCTTCCCGAACTACGCGAACTCGATTCTCGTCTTTTAAGACGTGATATGTAGGTAACCCACATAGGATCCGGTCTTTCTAGTGAGTCTTAGGTTCTTGGCTTTGCGGGGTCTTAGCCAAATCTTGCATGTCTAGCCTTTATTGGCTATATCAATCATTCTAGCAAAATGGGGTCATTTTCGCATATTGGTTCAATTACCCATGTATTAGGATCTTGAGTCCACAACTCGCCGCTATATTACTTTAAGGTCCTTCCTTTTTTAGTTTGCATCTTTAGTCACTTTTGGCCATATCGGCCAGTTTTGCAAAATGTGTTATTTTCGCAAAGTAATTCTCTAGGGCCATAATTATTGGAAGTTTTAATCTATATATGATTTAGTGAGGTATTTTTCCATGTCTTTGAGCTCATCTTTGTTGAGTTTGCGCTAGTAGCCACATTTTGTCCACGTATGTCATTTTGCAAAAATAACCTTAATCATACCTTGTATGTGTCCAATAGAAGGTGTCGTGGCGTCACATGTGACTTGAGTCACTAACTCTATTTGATCTTATTTTTCCCATTCAGGTATGGAGCAATTTTCTATAGTTTGAGCATGAAAATAACCCAAGACCATTCTAGTCAAGATCATTACATGCACGAGTTGCTTGAGGAAACTTTTTATTTTTTTAGTCTATCTTATGTTGTCTTTTAATTTCTAGACTTGCACGGTAGTGTTGAGTCTGCCGGTCTAGTTAAGATTGTCGAGTCCTTTTAGTACTTACTGTTTTGTATTTGAAAACTAAAAAAAATATTATAAATGGAAAATTCAAAAAGATTTTTGTTTCTTAATTTTTTTGTTCATTATTTTTTTCCAGAACTACGCTTGATCTGATTCATGAGGGACATGATACATAGGCAACCTACATAGGGTTCGATCGAACCATCTTCTTTTTTTAAAAAAAGACCAAAAAAAGAAGAAGAATAAAGTTGTGGGACGTGAAAAATAAGAGGAAAGAAAAGAGAGATAATTAGAAAGAAAAGAGGGGAAAAGAAATGTAAAACCAAGCGGTATTGGAAAGGAAAATGAAGAAGGAAATGGGACAAAAAAGTGAAATTGGGATGATGCTATATAACCTTCATACTCTCGAAGCCACTCTAGAACCGTTCACTGTGACAAGGGGAATTGCACGCAATGTGATATTTCTACCTAATAAATACCTTAACGCTAACATGTTGGCTTTATTTTGCTTCTTTCTTACTTTCATTGTTATCATAATAGAGGATGGTTAGTTTGTGGTATTTTGGCTATACATCCAGACAACATAAGGTCAAAGAGCAAGGTAACCATGGCTAGGAAAGACTTGGACACAAGAGTTGTTGTGTCACGACTCGGATTTTCCACTCTCGGGAATCGTGATGACGCCTACTAATGGGAGTTACGCAAGCCAGATTAAATTACTATCCATTAATAACATAATCCCCTTTTTAACAATTATCGACAATAATATAAAAGTATCGAAATTAAATAATAATTGGAAGTCTTAATTATAGAAAACTGAATTGAAATGCGGAATATTCAATATAAGCCTCTACCCAAGACTGGTGTCACAATACTCACGAACTACTAAGAGTGCTAAATACAATCGTCTGAAAGAAAATATAACTGTTTGTCTCAAATACAAAGAGATAACAGACTAAAATAAAGGATAGAGGAGACGTCGGGCATGCGAACGCCTGTAGGGCTACCTTGGTGTCTCGCTAGGCTGAAGGCTGATTCCCAATCTAATACTACTGCTCAAATGTTGCTCCGGTACCTGGATCTGTGCAAAATAGTACAGAGGGTAGCATCAACACAACCAAACATATGTGCTGGTAAGTGCCTAGTCTAACCCGACGAAGTAGTGATGAGGCTAGACCGGACTACCATGTAAACCTGTGCAGGTACGTAATATATATTGCAAAAAAATAAACAGGTAATGAGAAATTATAAGGGAGGGGGTACATGCTTCGGGGAACAAGATCAACCTAAAAAAATCCCAATAGATTTATGAAAGAACAGTACAACATCAACAACAATTCAATAACACTACTGTTGTGTCGCACAACCCTATCCCTTATCAATTAACTCTGTAGCGGCGTGCAACCTGACTCAATATACATATAGTTGTTGCGGCGTGCAACCCGATCCATCTAATATAATATTTATTGCGGCATGCAACCCGATCCAATATAATAACTAAATACACAACTTACATTGATCATGACAATAGTCCTGGCAAGGGATTAACCATAATTTATACTGTCCCGGCAAGGGAACTCAATAGTGCAAGTGTATACGTCCCGATAAGGGAAAATATCGACAAAACAACAAAGTGTCCTGGCAAGGGAATAACCAATAACTCCTTTTCTTTCTTTCATTTTCATCTCATAGTTCACATTATCACGTGAGCCAATGCTCCAAAGATTTAATTATTTCGTATGCCTTCACAACCTGTATTTCGACTCGAACCAATGCTCCTAGGAGTTTAAAGTTCACAATTTTCCTTCACATGCTCTTTACAACATATAGAAATCGTCAATTAAGTATGAGAGTTACAATAAAATCAGAATATTCGCAATACAAGGACTCACGATCATGCTAGACACCAATGTATAGATACTCTCATCATGCCTATACATCGTACCCGCAATTAGCAAGTAGCAATTAAGACTCCATACCTATTCCCTCAAGCTAGGGTTAAACCAAACATTTACCTCGATACCTTGAATTCTACTCAAACCTCAACTATGGCTTTGCCCATTGGTTCCACCACCAATCCGCTCGAATCTAGTCAAAAGTTATTTAATCGCATTAACAAATGCTAAGTGAATCAACCCCGATGCATGAAAATAAGTTTTATAAAGTTTTTTACCCAAAAAGTTCAAAAATTCCCCCAAGCCTACGTGGTCGATACTCGAGATTCAGACAAAAATCGGGTTGCCCATTCCCCCATGAATCCAAATATGTGATTTCTTTTGAAATCAAACCTCAAAGTGAGGTCTAACTCCCCAATTTCTAGAAAATCTAGGTTCTACCCAAAACACCCAATTTCCACATGAAAATCTGTGATTTGAAGTCGAAATCATGTTAAAATATGATAAGGAGTGAAGAAAATGAGTTAGAAATCACTTACCAATCGTTTTGGAGAAGAAAAGTTGTTTCGAAAATCGCCTCTCAAGTTTCTGGGTTTTTTAAAGAGTAAAATAACTAAAATTCACGTGTATTTATACCCCTTTGAGGTACCCTGTGCGGACCATGCAAAACGGACCGTGGCCGCATAGGCTTGCTGAAGGCCTGCGGATCATTGCCCAGTGCGGACCGCACCAAGCCGACCGCGGCCGCGTAGCACCCACTACAGACCGTGCAAAGGTGACCGCGGCTACCGCGCAAAGGCGACCGTGGCCGCACGTATTTTCTCGCGGGCAATTTCATGAACCTGCAACATCTGATCTTTTTGAGCCGAAGGCATTCCAGAACCTACTCAAAGATCACCCGAGCCCTCAAAACACTAATCCAAGTATACACACAACCTCAAAAACAACATACGAACATATTTGTGTGGTCAAATCACCAGTATAACATTATGAACATGGAATTGAACCTCAAGATCAATGAAATTTCTCAAATCTCCCTTTTAAGCATAAATTTACCCATTTGAGTCTGGATCGCATCAAACGACGCCCGTTTTTAACCAAACTTTTACAAGAGTGATTCAAAACATATATGAGACTTGTACCGGGCGCCGGAACCATAATACGGGCCCTATACCATTAATTTCAAATTAGATTTCACTTCAATTCTCTTCAAGCATTTTCAAAAAGCAAATTTCACTTAAAAATTCATATCTCAGGCCTGGGACCTCGGAATTCAATTCTAGCATGCGCCCAAGTCCTATATTTTCTTACGGACACTCCGGGACCGTCAAATCACGGGTTCGGGACCGTTTATATAAAATGTTGACCAAAGTCAAATCTATTCATTTTTAATATCAAAATTTAGCATTTTTCACAAAATTTCACATATGAGCTTTTCGGTTTAGTACCCGGACTACACAGGCAAATCGAGACAATCCTAAATGTGGTTTTCAAGGCCTCAGAAGCATAGAGTGAGTAAGGAAACAAGTGATGATCCCTTTTGGTAGTCACATTCTCCACCTATAAAACAATCGTTCGTCCTCGAACGGACAAAAGAAAGAAGTACATGAGTCGGGGAAAATGTGATGATAGCGACGTCGCATATCAGACTCGGCCTCCTAGGTTGATGCCTCGGGAAGATGACCTCTCCACAGAACAAGCACAGAAGGAAAACTCTTGGATCTCAACTGACAAAGTTGTCGGTCCAAAATAGTTACCGGATCCTCCTCGTATGACAAGTCCTGGTCCAACTGGACAGTGCTGAAATCTAACACGTGGGTTGGATTGCCGTGATAACTCCAAAGCATGGTGGATGCACGACTGATAAGCTAGGTGGCAATGCAAGTCTATAAGACACCTCTCCCACTAGATGAAGAATTTCAAACAGACCAATGAATCTAGGGCTAAGCTTTCCCTTCTTCCCAAATCTCATCACGCCCCTCATAAGTGACACTTGGAGCAATACCCACTCACCAACCATGAAAGCCACATCTCGAACCTTACGATCTGCATAGCTCTTTTTTCTGGACTGAGCTGTACGAAGCCTATCTTAAATGATCCTGACCTTGTCTAAGGCCTTCTGAAAAAATTTGTACACAACAACCGAGCCTCTCCCGAATCAAACCACACAACCAAAGATCGACACCGCCTATCATAAAAAGCCTCATAAGGAGCAATTCGCATGATCGACTGGTAGCTGTTGTTATAGGCAAATTCCGCTAAAGGTAAGAACTAATCCCATGAACCTCTAAAATCAATAACACAAGCTCGAAGCATACCTCAATATCTTAATAGTCCTCTCGAACTGGCCATCCTTCTGGAGATGAAATGTTGTGCTCAACTCAACCCGTATGCCTAACTCTCGTTGAACTGCTCTCCAGAAGCGCGAGGTAAACTGCGTACCTCGGTCTGAAATGATACATACTGGCACACCATGGAGGTTAAAAATCTCACGAATATAGATTTCGGCTAACCTCTCAGAAGAATAGGAGATTGCTGTCACACCTCTTCTTTTATACTACAACTCCGGCGAAGGGCGTAGATAAGAGAGTTTTTTCAATTAAAGGACAATCGGAACATGATTTATTTTATTTAAAAAAATTTCAGAGTCGCCACTTGGGATTATTAATGGTGTCCCAAGTCACCGGTTTAAATCTCAAATCAAGGAAGGTTTGACTCTATGTACAGTCTGCGATCCAGGAAACCGAGTAAGGAATTCTGTTAACCCTGAAGAAGGTGTTAGGAATTTCCAAGTTCCGTGGTTCTAGCACGGCCGTTCAACTGTTATACTTGTCTTAGTTATCTGATTT
Organism: Nicotiana benthamiana; assembly: GCA_034376525.1. Taxonomy (NCBI): domain Eukaryota; kingdom Viridiplantae; phylum Streptophyta; class Magnoliopsida; order Solanales; family Solanaceae; genus Nicotiana; species Nicotiana benthamiana. The sequence continues at coordinate 158,825,974 of CM067339.1, forward strand.
TAATACATTTTAATTCCTATGTGCGTATTGAATCTTTTAACCGTTTTTATTCATTTTATGAAGATTACAACATTGCTAAAACGCGTCTCGGACCACGTCACATAAATCCACCCGTGGATTTTGACATATTTTAACGTCATTGGGATTTGGATTTGGATCACATAAATTCGCATCCGTAATTAGGAAGATATATTATTTAACTAACGCGCCTAAGACAACTACGCGTTTTGACTTTATGATGGCCATGGAATTTGACTAAATGACATACCTCGATTTCTAAGGATTTCAATATTAAGCGAGATCTGTGCACACCTAATTCTAAATTAAAAGGATTAATTCCGCTAACTTGGAGGGCCATAATCTATCTCACATTATCTAGTGTGGCTCACCTTCAACCCAATTAGCGGACTAAAAGAGTTAATGCTAAATGTAGTTATGGGTTCCTAAGGGCCATTTATTTGACAGCCAAGAACCAAAAATGGGCCCTATAGGTGAAGTCCAAAACCGCGACAACTGGTATTTCAAGGGTCGAAATTGCAGCCCAAATCGTGTTCAAACAACTATCAAGCTTGGGCCCAAGAATGAGCCGAAATAGAAACAAAACAAAAGACAAACTTAATTCAGGTCCCTAGTTCGAGTTCCTCAAGGTCACCACCAAAATTTGATTTGTTGTGTTTCATGTTTTAAAACATAAGCAAAACGGAAAGGCAAGAATAGTCAATAGTCATGAACACAACCTTAAATTTTCTGTAAAGACAACCTAGTGTGGAAATAGGCAACCAAGTTAACTTGTTACTAAAAAATCTATAACCCGGGATCTATTCGCACATAAGTAAAGCTGAACAAGTGAGGTATGAGAGCTAAGACTAATTCATATTCAAGAATCCCTATAAAGTTCAGGCCTAGAATCAAATGAATCTTATATGAGTTTGAATTCACACCAACATAGATTACCAACCAAACCATTGGAAATCTCACAGCCTTTCATATCAACACAACTTAATTACAAACATACCAAAGCTCTAAATACCAGTTAGCAAACCATGTACAGAACTGTTTCATGAAGAGCAGGAAACTAACTAAGCAAGGTAAATTCAGGACAATGCACTGTCACTTAATTACAATATGAGCAATAAAACCAAATTTAAAAAGTCCAGAATTCAACCATCTCACCACAATCAAATCAGATTCTTGGCTGAACATATGTCATTTATGAAGTATAAGCTACAGGAATGAAAAATAAACCATAACATCTAAACATCAGATTCCCTATTCTCATTGCTCAGTTTTCAATTGAGCTTCACACTGTGTGAATTCAAAGATGCATACGTGGATGAAAAACAAAGGAAAATGTGAGGAATGCAGCAATAACAGTAGCACAGGATCAACAAATAAACAAAAATACAAAAAATGAAGCAAACGGTCCAAAAATCAGCTTCAATCCCAGCAATCAAAATTAAACCAAAAATGAACCAAAACTTGAACACCAACTAATTCAACTCATTTTACTTCAATTGCTAAGAAGTTAACTCAAAATGAATATCACAAGAATATCTAAGGGTTTTTTTCAATAGAACAGTAATTCCCTTTTTGTTTTCAGTCGTCTAGGATTTCAGGGATTTCTCAGCTCTCCAAATGTGAAACTTCTAAAAACTTCTCTTTCAAAGGAAAAAATGATTGTCTTTATAGGCAAGCACCTAGGACATCCTTCATGTTTTTATTTCAACTTAGTCCTTCATTTTTAAACTTGTTAACCAAGTTATAACAGTAGAATTAACAAGAAATCCCAGCTACCCATTTTACCCTTCAATGTCCCTGAATTTACTTTGAGGACCAGTCCAAATATGGGTCCTAATTTGACCCAATCAAATTGGGTGGGCATCTCTTTGCCAATTGACTCAGATACAGCCTAAAACCCAATTGCACTTAACCAAATAAACTTAGGCATTATAGACCCAAGAGACTCTAAAAGTTAATTCTGAATCAATACAACTAATTAACATGAATTAATATAAAACTAATCAAAGGTCAATGAGTCAGTTTCAGGGATTTGAAGCAAACAATAAAAATTTATACAAAAGAAAATTTGAAACTCCAGCACTTGACGAAAGAAGGTAAAAATGAAAAACTTACTAATTGAATGTGAACTCCCTACTAAAGCACCGACTCAACATTCATGCGCGAATTTATTTTGGCTCTCAGGGCTCAATTTCGATTTGAAATTTGATCATCTATAGGGATATTTGAAGGATTGTGAGTGAGGACTTGGAATGAGGGAAGGAAAGAGGGCCTCTGGTGTGTTTTTGGGGTGGTTTGGCGGTGTCGCCGCGTGCACGGTGGAGAAGTCACCATTTCAAATGGATATTCGAGAAGTTTGGTCGAACTTCGAGGAACGAGACTTACAGATTCGGGGTGAGGAAGGTGAGGGGAGTGTTTGGTGCACTTTTGGGGTTGATTGGCATCGGCGCCGCCGCATACGGCGAAGCAGCCTCCGCTTCAAACAAATACTCGAGAAGTTCGTCCGATATTCGAGGGACACTAGTGGCAGATCTGGAAAGAGGGGGTCGATGAGGCCGGGTTGTGTAATTTTGGGGGTCATCGGAACATCGCTGCCAGCGGAGGCGATTACCAGTCGGCGGCGAACGACGGAGAGACGGTGGCATGTATTAGGGTTTGAGGAGACAAGGTATCAAGACTCTTTTTGGGGTGGCGGGGGTGTTTGAGACCGTTATATATTTCTCCCACCCCAGTTCTCACCATCCGATTAAACCAAATCAATGGCTCAGATCAAGAGGTCACTGAAACAGGGTCGTTTGGGTAGGGGACGAGGTCGTTTAGAGGAGCTGAGGAGTGGACCGGTAGGGATAGTGTATTTGGCTGGGTCCGAGTTAATGTGGGCGAATTTTGGCCCAATTTGGGCCTCAATTTTTAAATTTTATTTTCCTTTCTCTCTTTTTGTTTTTCATTTTCAAAATTAAAATAAAAAACCCTAAATTAAAACAAAATAAATGAAAATTTGACCTATAAGAGATGCTAATTAATCATAAGTAATAATTATCATAATTAGTTAAAGACAAATTAATAGAAAAGAAATCACCTAAATATCAAAATTAGAATTAAAGTGTAAATTAAACTATTTTTGAATTTCCTTTTTCATAAAATGGACCAATTACTAATTAATTCACAAAATGCAAGAATGAATTCTAAATGCGCATGCCACATATTTTTGTATTTTTCTTTAATTAAGATAAAATAAATATGCACAAACAAATGCAAACCATTAACAGAAAATGCCACGAAAAATCAAAAATTGCAAATAAACAACGAAAATTATTTTGTTTGAATTTATGAGAATGATTCATATAGGACAAAAATCACATGCTCACAACTGCCACAGGAATGAAATGTGCTGACTAGGTCTGCCTATCGACAATGACACAGACTGCATCAAGCTTTTTCCGAGTCAACGGAAGTCCAGTAATGAAGTCCATAGTGATCCGCTCCCACTTTCACTCGGGAAGCTCAATCCTCTCAAATAAACCACCAAGCCTTTGATTCTCGTTGTTAACCTGCTGACAATTCAAACAACGTGCCACATATGCTACGATATCCTTCTTCATTCTACGCCGCCAATAATGATGCCGCAAATTTTGATACATCTTCTCGGTGCCCGGATGAATAGAGTACCGAGAACTATAGGACTTCTCTAAAATCAACTCTCAAAGCCCATCCACATTGGGTACACAAACTTTCCCCTGCAATCTTAAGACTCTATCGGCATCTAACGTAACCTGCTTGGCACCTCCTCACCACACCGTGTCTTTAAGGACACACAAGTGGGGATCATCAAACTGCCGATCACAGACACGCTCCAATAATGAAGAACGAGCGACTGTGCAATCTAACACCCGACTAGGCTCAGGAATATCCAACCTCATAAATCGATTGGACAAAGTCTTAACATCCTAAGTAAGCGGCCTCTGACTACCCATAATATAAGCAAGACTGCCCATGTTGGCTGACTTCCTACTCAAGGCATCGGCCACCACATTAGCCTTCCCAATGTGATATAAGATAGTAACATCATAATCCTTCAACAACTCCAACCACCTTCTCTGCCTCAAATTCAACTCATTCTGCTTGAACAGATACTGAAAACTCTTGTGATCAGTGTACACCTCATACACCACGCCGTACAGATAATGCCTCCAGATCTTCAATGCATGAATAATGGCTGCCAACTCTAGATCATGAACCGGATAATTCTTCTCGTGAATCTTCAACTGCCTCGAAGCATAGGCAATGACCTTGCCATCTTGCACCAACACTGCACCAAGCCCAATAGGGGAAGCAACACAATAAACTGTATAAGGCCCTGAACCCGTGGGCAAAACCCAACACTGGTGTTGTAGTCAAAGTTGTCTTGAGCTTCTGAAAGCTCGCCTTACACTCATTCGACCATCCAAATTGTGCACCCTTCTGGGTTAATCTGGTCAAGGGGCCTACAATAGATGAAAACCCATTCACTAACCATCGATAGTAGCCTACCAACCCCAAGAACCTCCAAATCTCTGTAGCTGATGCTGGTCTAGGCTAGCTCTTGACTGCCTCAATCTTTTATGGGTCTACCTGAATACCCTCTACTGATACAACATGACCCAGAAATACAAGTGAACTCAACCAGAATTCACACTTTGAGAACTTAGCATATAACCGACTATCCCTCAGAGTCTGAAGAACCATTCTAAGGTGCTACCCGTGATCCTCCTGGCTGCGAGAATATATCAATATATCGTCAATCAAAACTATCATGAATGAGTCCAAATAAGGACTAAACACTCGGTTCATCAATTTCATTAAAGATGCTGGGGCATTGGTCAACCCGAATGACATAACCAAGAACTCATAATGCCCGTACCGAGTGCAAAAAGTTGTCTTAGGCCCGTCGATTGCCCTAATTCTCAATTGATTGTAGTCAGATCGCAAGTCAATCTTGGAAAATACCCTGGCACTCTGAAGTTGGTCAAAAAAATCATCAATACTAGGCAGTGGATACTTATTCTTAATCATTACCTTATTCAATTGCCGGTAATCAATACACATTCTCATTGACCCATCCTTATTTTTTACAAATAACACTGGCGCACCCTAAGGTGAGTCACTAGGTCTAATGAAACCCTTCTCAAGCAAATCCTGCAACTGTTCCTATAACTCTTTCAACTCAGGCGGGGCCACACGATATAGCAGAATTGAAATGGGCTGAGTGGGCGAAACCAGATCAATACAGAAATCAACATCCTTGTTAGGTTGCATACCTGGAAGGTCTAAAGGAAACACATCAGGGAACTCACAAACAACGGGCATAGAATCAATAGAGTGAACCTCGGCATTACAATCCTGAACATAAGCCAAATAAGCAAAACACCCCTTCTCGACCATATGACGAGCCTTCATATATGATATAACACTGCGGGTAAAATAACCTCGGGGTCCCTCTCCACTCTAAACGAGGCATACCGGTAAAGCTGAGGTCACAGTCTTAGCATGACAGTCCAAGATACTGTGACAAGGTGATAACCAATCCATCCCCAATATAATGCCGAAATCTACCATGTCTAAAAGTAACAAATTTACACGATTATCAAGACCCCCAATCACCACAACACAAGAACGATGGACTCGATCGACCATAATGGAGTAACCAACTGGTATAGACACATAAACAGGAATACCTAATGCATCACTAGGCATGATCAAGTACGGGGCAAAGTAAGATGATACATACAAATATGTAGACCCCAGATCAAACAACATTGAATCATCCCGATCAGAAACTAGAACCGTACTTGTAATAACTATATCTGAAGCCTCTGCACTGGGCCTGGCATGAAGAGCATAAGATTGGGGCTAGGCCCCACCACCCTAGTATACCTCCTTAGTATGGCCTGCTGCTGGATGGCCTCCACCTCTGGCAGTCTGAGCTCTACCTCTATGCCTTCTACCTCCCCCTCTGGCACCTCTACTCCCACCTCTAGCTAGCTGTGCGGGTTGTGGGACATCCGGTGCCTGAATCATAGGAAGGGAACCCTGCTGCTGCGATTGAGCACCCCTCAACCTCGTACAACCCTCCTGATGTGACCATACTTACCACACTCATAACATCCACCTGAATGTTGTGGATGAGGAAGCTGAGGCTGACCCTGGCAGCTTGAATGACCACCCCGGAAACTCTGAAGTGGCGGTGCACTAATAGGAGTTGATGGTGCACCGTAGGTCTGCTGGTCAGAATACTGCCCATAATAACCACGATCACCTGATGTACCGTGGGAAACTTGGAGCGCTGACTAGAAGGGCCTAGGAGGATGACCCCTATCATGCGAATCTCTATCTCCAGATGAAGAACCACTGAATCGGCCTGACTGATGGGGTCTCTTATCTGCCCTGTGACCACCCCCTGTGACAATACCATCTCTATCCTCTAGGCCACATTGGCCGCCTCCTAAAAGGATATCTCGCTCATGGCCTCTCTAGCCATCTGGAGACAAATAGGCTGGATTAGTCCATCAATAAACCATCTCCTCTCTCCATCTCAGTGGGGAGTATAACAATTTCATGGCGTGCCACTCTATAAACTCGGTCTCGTGCTGGGTGACTGTCATAGATCCCTGATGAAGAGCTCGAACT